>CM021107.1:423439060-424050862 GCA_007115665.2 Sequoiadendron giganteum | reverse complement strand
GGATTAAGAGGGGATAGGGGTTGAGGGATTAGGGTTGAAGGGTTGAGGGTTGAGCGTTGAGGGTTTAGGGATTAATAGGGTATAGGGGTAGAGGGATTAGGGTTGAAGGGTTGAGGGTTGAGCATTAAGGGATTAAGAGGGTATAGGGGTTTAGGGATTAGGATTTAAGGGTTGACGATTGAGGGTTCAAGGATTAAGAGGGTATAGGGGTAGAGGGATTAGGGTTGAAGGGTTGAGGGATCAATAGGGTATAGGAGTAGAGGGATTAGGGTTGAAGGGTTGAGGGTTGAGGGTTGAGCGTTGATGGTTGAGGGATTAAGAGGGTATAGGGGTTAAGGGATTAGGGTTGAAGGGTTGAGGGTTAAGCGTTGAGGGTTGAGGGATTAATAGGGTATAGGGGTAGAGGGATTAGGGTTGAAGGGTTGAGGGTTGAGCGTTGAGGGATTAAGAGGGTATAGGGGTTCAAGGATTAGGTTTTAAGGGTTGAGGGTTGAGGGTTGAGGGATTAGGGTTTAAGGGTTGAGGGTTGAGGGTTCAAGGATTAGGGTTTAAGGGTTGAGGGTTGAGGGTTGAGGGATTAAGAGGTTATAGGGGTTGAGGGATTTGGGTTTAAGGGTTGAGAGTTTAGGGTTCAAGGATTAATAGGATATAGGGGTAGAGGGATTAGGGTTGAAGGGTTGAGGGTTGAGCATTGAGGGTTGAGGTATCAATAGGGTATAGGGGTAGAGGGATTAGGGTTGAAGGGTTGAGGGTTGAGCATTGAGGGTTGAGGGATTAAGAGGGTATAGGGGTTCAAGGATTAGGGTTAAAGGGTTGAGTGTTGAGGGTTGAGGGATTAAGAGGGTATAGGGGTTGAGGGATTAGGGTTTAGGGGTTGAGGGATTAAGAGGGTATAGGGGTTGATATTTGTGCACATAGCATTCATTCATGCATCTGATAGTATAGATGAGCAAAGGAAGGTATTGAGGGAGTACCACTTTTACATTAGTGATGATCACACACATTCTTTAGAGTTCGTGCAAGGTTGCTTCCAGATGTTCTACAGTGGTTTGGCTCAGAGGGGCATAGAATACGATCGACATATAATATGGTCTGATAACTGTGCAACAAAGTTCAAGAACTCGCGCATGTTCTACTGGTTATGCAAGATGCATGTCATTACAGGTGTTCAACATATATGGAACTTTTGTGAGGCCGTACATGGAAAGGGGGAGCATGATGGTGCAAGAGCATGTGTGAAAAGAGCATTAGCACAAGAAGAGTTAAAGTATAAAGACAATGCGAAGTTGACAGATGCAAAATCAATCGTCGAGTGGTGTAATGCTTTGATGGGTCCAGGTAATGAAGGTACGTCTTTAGTTCGTAGATTTTTTTGGTTGATGGATGATACTAACATTGCACCATATGAGGACTATTGTACACTAACATGATCGAGTGAGGTACACTCTTTCCTTAGCTTAAATGCAGGTTCATGGAGTATCGATACACGAAAGATGGCATGCTTTTGTTCTTCATGTACAATGCAAGCCTAGAATGATTGTGAGTCAGGGGAGTGGGTTGACAAATGCTTCACAAGTTATCTTAGCCCACTTCACATGTATCGCCCTCTGACGGCATTGGAATTGACACAAATGGAAGCATTGGTCGAATTTGACCATGTATCAAATATAGTTCAACCAGGTGATATATCTACTTACTTAGTTGTTGAAATTCCATATCGTTATCTTACTTTGTACTGTATCCGTAATGTTGACAAATTTCAAGAGATTTTTTGCACATATCAATGCAGGCCATGTTTATATAGTTATTGTAGATGAAGACAATGAAGAGGGAACAAACTATTACTTGTGTCGTTGTGTTGAGGCCAAAAAGAAATTGGAGGCCCTAGTTATAGATAGAGAAAACATCGAATACCCTACAGGCTCAGTTGTGGTTACTAGAACATGGCTTAGAAGGTACCCACATTCAAGTGTTAAATATTGGCTATTTCGGGACTTTGACATGCATCATAAGATTCTTCATTACTCGAACCTTGTCGTGGCATCCAATGTTCATTTGACCAAATATGGGGGTAGACCTTAGAACAAGACCTTGTGGAAGGTCCGTGAGTCTGACCATGAGGCTATACTTGACACAGTAAAAAGTAGAGCAAACCCGGATGGTTCATTGGATTAATTTGTAAGTATATGCACATTGGTTCTTATTAATTTATACTTGTATACACATTAATTTGTTTGATGCCAATGTTATCATCTTCTTTTACAATGATTGGTGTCCCCTTGCAAAAAATGTAGATATATGAGCCATCCAAGAGAATGTCAGCCAGAAAAGCAATGCAACATCCTTATTTTGATGATCTTGGAAAATCTCAATCAAGATTTTAAGCCATTAGAAAAGTGTGTGCAAAGCTTGGTGAGGGAATTTCAAGTTATTCATTTGAAGTTAACCTTATCATGAGAAGCTATGATGTAGACATTATAAGAGCATCTGAAATTTCAACTTACTCTATTCATGAGAGGTGTTGTGTGCAATAGGTATGTTGGAATTCCTAGTGAAGATGTATGACCAGGAGTGACTAAGTTGTGAAACCTGCATGCCTATCTGTAAGTGCCTTCCATCTATTTTTATTTCATTCCCTTTTTGGATGCTCTTTCTTTTTCTCTTTTACTTTGCGTATTTGTAAGTAAACTACTAAAAATTGATTGATCTCTCATTGCAGAAAATGTTGATTTAAGAGCCATCAAAGAGAATCTTAGCCAAAAAAGCAATGCAACATCCTTATTTTCATGATCTTGACAAATCTCAATTTTGATTTCAAGCCATTATAAAAGAGCGTGTGAAACTTAGCGAGGGAATGCCAAGTTACTCAATTGAAGTTAACCTCATAATGAGCACCTATGATGTAGACATTTAAAGAGAATCTTGAATATATGAGTGACATTGTAAAAGATCTGTGAGAACGAAGTGCCTGAGACATTGTAATAAGATTTACTTACATAATGAAAATTCTCAGATTCGTAATTGTAATAAGATTTACTCACATAATGACAAACTCAGAGGCATTGTAATAAGATTTTCTTACATAATGCATTGTTGGGGCAGCAATTATCATGTATCTAAACCCTCAGATCCGCAATTTGTCTTAGGACAAACTCACTCCACCATGCCAAACCAAAACGCTTATTTTATGCAATATTTTATGAAAACCTAGGGTGAAACCTCATTTTTCATGCCCTTTTCCATCAAAATCTACAGGGGCAGCAACATAAACCCCACAAAACTTATTCCCTTTCACTTAGAAATTTCTTGTCTGATCCTACAGGATCGGGTTGGGCCCCTCTAGAAAAACCTCTCTCGGTTTTTCTTATCTCAGAGTGGTTTTCCCCTGGCGGTAGATTTTCACTTGATGAAAAAAGTGTCAAAATCAAGTTGTGCAAAGTTGCAAAGTGGTGCAACTTTCATTCTGCAACTTGTGTGACCAAGTGGACTATTCCAACACATCCAAATAGGTATTTTTATGCTAGGCATGGTCCTCTTTCACACCGAAACACGTGAAATCGCTCCAAGCTATGTTCCACCAGATCGATCCCTTAAGGGTCCAAAGTGCAAAATGGTTGCAAACTTCAGCATACTATTACTTGGATACAGTGACACTTAGAAACTTCTCATCTAATCCTACAGGATCACATTGGGCCCCTCTAGAAAAACATCTCTCATTTTTGGCTATCTCGGAGTGGTTTTCCCGTGGCGACGGATTTTCACTTGATGGAAAAAGTGTCAAATTCAAGCTGTGCAAAGTTGCAAAGTGGTGCAACTTTCGCTCTGCAACTCATGTGACCAAACTAACTACTCCAAAACGTCCGAATAGGTATTTTTATGCTAGGCATGGTCCTCTTTCACACCGAAACACGTAGAATCGCTCCGAGCTACATTCCACCTAATCGATCCCTTAAGGGTCCAAAGTGCAAAATGGCTGCAAACTTCAGCATGTTATTACTCGGATACCGTGATGCTTAGAAAATTCTTATTTGATCCTACAAGATCACATTGGCCCCTCTACAAAAACCTCTTTAGGTTTTTTCTATCTCAGAGTGGTTTTCTTGTGGCATTGGATTTTCACTTGATGAAAAAAGCATCAAATGCAAGCAGTGCAAAGTTGCAAAGTGGTGCAACTTTCGTTCTGCAACTTGTGTGACCAAGAAAACTGTTCCAACATGTCCGAATAGGTATATTTACGCTAGGCATGGTCCTCTTTCACATCGAAACATGTGGAATTGCTCCGAGCTATGTTCCATCAGATCGATCCCTTAAGGGTCCAAAGTGCAAAATGGCTTTAAACTTCAGCATGCTATTTTCTATTACTTGGATACCATTACACTTAGAAAAATTATCGTCTAATCCTACAAGATTGCGTTGGACCCCTCTATAAAAACCTCTCTCGGTTTTGGCTATCTCAGAGTGTTTTCCTGTGGCGGCGGATTTTCACTTGATGGAAAAAGTGTCAAATTCAAGTTGTGCAAACTTGCAAAGTGGTGCAACTTTCGCTCTGCAACTCGTGTGACCAAACTAACTACTCCAATGTGTCCGAATAGGTATGTTTATTCTAGGCATGGTCTTTTTTCGGACTGAAACACGCAGAATTGCTCTGAGCTACGTTCCACCGGATTGATCCCTTAAGGATCCAAAGTGCAAAATGGATGCAAATTTCAGCATGCTATTAATCGGATACCATGATGCTTAGAAAATTCTCGTCTAATCCTACAGGATTGCATTTGGCCCCTCTAGAATAACCTCTCTTGGTTTTGGCTATCTCAGAGTGGTTTTCCCATGACGACAAATTCTCACTTGATGGAAAAAGTGTCCAATGCAAGTTGTGCAAAGTTGCAAAGTGGTGCAACTTTCGCTCTGCAACTCGTGTGACCAAACTAATTGGTCCAACACGTTTGAATAGGTATGTTTAAGCTAGGCATGATCTTTTTTCTCACCGAAACACGCGGAATCACTCCGAGCTACGTTCCACCAGATCAATCCCTTAAGGGTCCAAAGTGCAAAATGGCTGAAAACTTCAGCATGCTATTACTCAGATGCCGTAATGCTTAGAAACTTCTTGTCTAATCCTAAAAGATCATGTTGGGCCTCTCTACAAAAACCTCTCTCGGTTTTTGCTATCTCAGAGTGGTTTTCCTATGGCGGCAGATTTTCACTTGATGGAAAAAGCATCAAATGCAAGCAGTGCAAAGTTGCAAAGTGGTGCAACTTTCGTTCTGCAACTTGTGTGACCAAGTGAACTATTCCAACATGTCCGAATAAGTATTTTTACACTAGGAATGGTCCTCATTCGCACTGAAACACGTGGAATCACTCTGAGCTATGTTCCACCGGATCGATCCCTTAAGGGTCCAAAGTGCAAAATGGCTGCAAACTTCAACATGCTATTACTTGGATACCATGACACTTAGAAACTTATCATCTAATCCTACAGGATTGCGTTGGGCCCCTCTAGAAAAACCTCTCTCGGTTTTGGCTATCTCAGAGTGGTTTTCCCGTGGCGGCAGATTTTCACTTGATGGAAAAAGTGTCAAATTCAAGTTGCGCAAAGTTGCAAAGTGGTGCAACTTTCGCTCTGCAACTTGTGTGACCAAAATAACTATTCCAACGCATCTGAATAGGTATGTTTATGCTAGGCATGGTCCTCTTTCGCACTGAAACACGCGGAATCGCTCTGAGCTACGTTCCACCGGATCGATCCCTTATGGGTCCAAAGTGCGAAATGGTTGCAAACTTCAGGATGCTATTACTCGGATACCATGATGCTTAGAAACTTCTCATCTAATCCTACAGGATCGCGTTGGGCCCCTCTACAAAAACCTCTCCCGGTTTTTGCTATCTCAGAGTGGTTTTCCCGTGGCGGTGGATTTTCACTTGATGGAAAAAGCATCAAATGCAAGCAGTGCAAAGTTGCAAAGTGGTGCAACTTCTGTTCTGCAACTTGTGTGACCAAGCAGACTATTCAAACACGTTCGAATAGGTATGTTTACACTAAGCATGGTCCTCTTTCACACTGAAACACATGGAATCACTTCGAGCTATGTTCCACCGGATCGATCCCTTAGGTTGGAGGAGTCTAAAGTTGCAAATTTGTAAGTTGCTTAAAGCAACAAATTTGAAATGCAATGGTTACTTGTTTTGAAAGTTGGTTTTTAGTTAGTTGAGGGAATGGATCAGTTAGAGAAGGGTGTAAATCACTATGTAAAGCCTTGAGAGGCTCGAATGGAGGTTGTTGATGAACTTTTGGAGAAGATTTAATAAGAATTATTCACATTATTCTCTATTTTTTAGATTTTTTATACAAACTTGTTGATCCCGTGCTTGGTATGACCTCCAGCTTCCTATACGGTCCCAAGGCTGACATGGATTGAAATAGGGTTGAGTTCACAAGAACCCATCTCTCATGATAATGAATGGCCCACTTAGAACTCATTGCATCTAGGTGATGCTCACAGAGGTGAGGCACTAGGCCTTCCCAAGAGGTCACCCATCCCAGTACTACTCCAGCTCAAGCGCTTAACCATGAAGTTTTTTCCCCAAGGTTAAGCCCACTTAGCTTGCAACCCCATTTGCAAAACCTTCAGCAAGTGTTGTGCCTTATGAAACATTCATTATAGAGCCCCTTTAGCTCATCAATTGATAAGTAGGAGGTATTTTCTACAATGTGTCAAATTGTGATATTGCTATCAGGATTCAATTGTGTAGTTTTCGAGTATAAAAGAGAATAAGAAGGGAAGATCAAGGTAATCATTTTGCAGACTTATTTTTATTATTGAATTACTGAGTGTGGGATTGGTCTATATGAGCAAAAATTTATAATATGGGAGTATACATTTCAAGCATATAATCTGGAAAGGACTCAAAGTAAGATGCATGAGTACAAAGTATCGATCAGGAAAGACATCCCAATTCTCAAAGCCTATATATCAATGATAGGAAGATTCATATTCAAAACTAGCACATGATTTTAATTGATTAATTAGAAACAACTATTATATTTATTTATCAAATTTCCATTATCAAATTAATATTTGAATTAGACTTCATATTCAGAATTTATTTCATTTATAATTTGGGGACTCCATTATCTATCTTAATAATATTGGATGACAACCTTTGTCAACCCAATAAGAAATAAATCAAAAATTTATTGATCCAGAGCTCGAGTCATTACAGTGGTATTAGAGCGAATGAACCTGCCAGCCTTTGGGTATTGCAACAAATTGACTTTCCATTGGAAGCATGGAAATCGATGATAGTGGTTGGCAAGATTACTTTATGAATCAGGTAGTAAGCTTAGTAGTTTATCTTAAAGGAATGCCATTATGGTCACATTGAAAAGAATAGAAGAATTTTTAGGCTTTATTGAGTAGTCATTTTTAGTATTAGATATAGCTCTAGCTTTTACAGTATTGCACATGATTGCAGATAGTTTCAAAGATCTAGATGACATCAATAGTTCACATTACTCAAGAAGGATGAACATTTTAAAGGCATTTGCAGAAATCAGGACAAGTAACCTTCTTGTGGACTTCGGGTTGCAAGATTTGATCTACAACATGTTCAACCATTTCTTCAGTAGGATCAAGAACACACATAATGAAGGTGTGTTTGCAGCGATGAAAGATTATGGTTCGAACTATCCAAAAGAGTGATGTTTTATGTCGACCAACCATATCTATACTATGGTTTGTTTAGAAACAAGGATGGGTTCTCTCTTCATCGGCATATACATTATTCCTTGATGTGTTCACACTAGTGTTACAAGACTTGGACTCACCTCGGACTTGACAAGCCAATTTTTGACTTGGACTCAGGCTTGAAGCCTAGACTCGACAAATAGAAAAACCTAAGAAATTCAAAGATTTTTAAGGATTTAAAACTTGTTTCATGCACCCTTTAATAAATAAACCTTAAAGACACAATAGCATTATCAAATAGAAATTACTATGATCCCATACACAAACATACAACAATCACATAAGTATAAGCGCAAATTTTAGCTGAAGGAAATAACACATTTAGATATATAAATATTGTGATATTGCTATCAGGATTCAATCGTGTAGTTTTACAAGTCAAACTCATTGACCCATGATTCATGAGTAGTGGTTCACAAGAACCCATCTCTCATGATAATGAATGGTTCATAAGAGGAAGATAAATCTTCATACATTTCTTCTATCACAAATGAGATAAGTGCTTGGTTTCATGAAGGTCATGAGGCAACCATTAATGGGGAGTGGATACATGAAGAACCGACGAAGAATGATAATGGCTTCAGAGCTGCTATAAAGGATAACTTTTTTCGTTTCAACGATGCAAGAGGTTTTTGGTTTGACTACCAAAATGAGCCTATGAAGAATGCATGTGAAACTCCTTTGGACCTTGAGGGTGTTCTTACTCCATCTCAAGGATCATGCATTGAGGATGACATAGATCAATGCTAGGGCTAACCAATTAATAATTATACACATGAATAAGTCAAGCATGTACATGTCAATAAGGGAAGTACAAGTACTCAAAAACACGTAAGCCTCAAAAAGTATACACACGAATACATAGTATACACAAATTAAAACAAAGTATATGCACAAATACAAGGTATACGCATGAAAACACGTAAGCCACAAAGTATACATTTGAACGCATGTAAGTCACAAAGTATACACGTAAGTTGTAAAGTATACACTTGAATACACGTAACTCATATCTATTGAACCATTAATTTAGAATGCAAATATGGATAGGAATCGATAAAAGATATTTGTATTAACCAAATAGCCATGTAGGCATACATCAATATATGTCGATATAAGAATGAAATATATGTAAAAAAATAGCCATATAGGCATACAATGTCAAATATGTCCAATAAAAAATATGTACAAAACTGCCATGTAGGCATACAACAAAGGGCTCTGGAATCAAAAGTCATTGCTCTCCATGCCTTGGAAATAAAATCTTCCCCTTTCCTTTTTGATTGGATGGCGATAGGTCTGTCACTCATTTTTGCTGTGCTCGAGGAGTGCTCCTGCTCCTCCTCTTAGGGTTTAGTTCATTGTGAAGTTTTAAGTGTTACAATAAGAAGTAAAGACATGAATATATAGAAATTACATTATAAAAAATGATATATTTGACAAAATAATCACTTACCGCCATTCACGATCTCTCTCCATGAGGGAAATATTATCACACCCATGCTCAGGCGTGCTCAAGCCCTGTATAAACCATACAAATAGAAATTAAACTATGTGAATCAGTAATGGTTTGATTTTTCACTAACATCTATAACAACAAATGTAAATTGAAATTTACTAATTTTCCTCATACCTCTCCTATTAGAGCCATTGAGGATTGTATAGCAGATGTCACACCAATATCCATTGCCCTCGTCACATTTGGAGGTGTATCGTCGTGCAACAATTGAAAATAAAACAACAAATTATTCAACGTAATCAACGATGTGCATATAAACTACACAAATTTATTAAGTACTTGATTCATTAGTTAAACTCTTTATTCTATTACCTCTGTGTAGGTTTGAGTAAATCCACCACCACTAGGAAGTGTTCCATCAAAACCTCCAATATTAGTCTGTTCGACATCCAAAATCGCATATTAAATTATCATTCGTAAAACAATGCTATTAACATGCAATAAATTTATAATTGTTTACTAGTTACATACCCTAGCGATAGGTGTACTATAGAAATAAGTTGGTGGGGGGGCGGTGTATCCAGTCTCAACACTGTGACCCTGTAATTTTATTAAAATCATAAAACATTTTTAGTTAATCTTGCATTTCAAAATTGAAATTTAATAAATTAAATTCAATGAACATGCACTAATTTTTACCTGACTATCAATGCCATATGCCTGATGCAAAATGTCAGCTACCCTCTCCATCTCCATAGCTGCAGATGGATCCTATGTACCAGTCTCCTGAGTGTCGGTGGGGTCATATGAACAAGTAGCCCCACAAGATTGACACACATGTGTTCGAAGGCCACCACTCGAAGACTCCCCTGGATGGCGTTGTAGAATAGGGCTAGTATGATGGATGACACTCTGGGTCAAAGTGTTGATCACCTGCAATGTCTCTACATCAAAAATTTCCTTCGCGATGGAAGGCATAACAATGTGCTCATGAGGTGGCCTAGCGAGATCTTGTCTACCTTGCCACATAGGATCCGGTTGTGCACCAGGTCTATCTTGAGCTGACCCCCCACCTCTCCCCTGGAAATCCCTCATATCTAAATAATTTGGGATCTTGTTCAATATGAACTCACTGTATAGTTTCCGAAAGAAATATTGTGGGACCTCACAATTGTTGCATGGTGGGTAATTGAAGAGCATGTACCACCTATCATAAAACTGGTCCCTAATCTATTGGTGGTGGCACCAATGGATAGGAAACCTCTTCACATTGAGGGTAAGATTTTGATTTGTGCGTGAGTCGGTGAATAATGAGCACCAATCACCTTTTGTAATTTTTAAATCCTTTATATCCTTGTATGATAGTTTATTTGCATAATAATCCCTAGCCGCCTGCCTCCTATCTTGCCATCCAGTTAATTGTTTGCTAATTGAATCTACATTTTAACATATCTTTCAATGAATTTGCTAGGGTCATTCTTTCTATGGTTGAACCATTTGGATCACTCAACCTACTGATCAAATCCTCAATTTTCTTTTTGTTGTTCTCAATTTCACTCATTAAATTTTGTTGAGTGCCAGGACAGGGTTGAGTGATTGGTGGAGGAGGTTGATGTTGTGGTTGATTTTGATCTTGAGGATTTGGTTGGTCTTCCTGTTGAGGATTTTGAGGGTTTGCAGGTTGATTTGCATCTCCTAAAAATTCAAACAAATATATATCAAATTCAACCTAAAACTAACAAATTCAACCTAAAACTAACAAATTCAAAACAAAAACCATAGAATCCTTACCTCTCATAGCTCCTCCTCGTCGTGGTGCCATCGTTGCAAAGAAATATCAATTGTTCGTGAAGAAATTTGTTGAATTGCTCCTCCTAGAACGCGAGCGTGAAATTGTGGGGGTTTTGGCCGTGGCTGCAAAAAAAATAGTCGAAATGCTAATGACAGATTTGCTTTTCTTTTTTTTCTTTTAACAGTCAATAATGCGAGCGCATTATAATGCGAGCGCATTATAATGCACTCGCGTTATCGGTTTGTAGTTGTCGAGCCTCAAGCTCGGCAGAACGAGCCATATCGCGAGTGCATTATAATGCGAGCACATTATAATGCGAGCACGCTATAATGCGAGCATGTTATAATGCACTCACGTTATAACGCGCTCACGTTATGGATTTTCAAAAGAAAATTTGGAGGGTGTCCACGAAATTGCTACCCATTTCCATGCACCCACCTAGATGTCACACCAATCATGTTGAACGAAAGGGGATCTAGCTTCCTTGATGTAATCCCACTTATGAGAGTTAAGCTCTAAAATGGTGGATAATAATTGAGTAGATATTATATTCAAATGTATTAAGATGAATTGCTATGTGATCCAAAGGTGTCTACCTAGAAATATATTATTATCCACTCAATCTAGATAAGGAAGATTTGGACTGGATAGAAATGGTCATTAGTGTAATGAACCTCAAACTCCTATTGTAATTTTTAATCTTCTCTTAAGACTATAGTAGAAAATCGGATGAATATTAAAGGTTGAATCAAGAGAATACTTATGAACCTTTATATATATTTATGTAAAAATTTTTTTTTTGGATGTATGCCTTGATGTCTTTGAAGATTTGTTCTAGAAATGGAATGATTTCTAGACAAAATTTGACTATTATTCTCCATGTAAGAAAGGTAATACTTGCTCATAAATTTCATCGAACATGTTTCCTCATGATAATAGGATAGGACATAATGTGGTAATGGAATTTATTTACTTAAGAATGTATACTCATATATATACCTATACATGCATACATGAGTTATACTTTCTTTATTTAATATTGCATATTTTATACACTTCCATGCTAGTACTTGCATGTTCTCATATTTGATCAACTTCATTACTTGATATGATCTTATGAAAGATTTTTGGATGGTTTGCATGCAGGTAGTCATGTTATCTTGATAGTAAATTAGTACTTGCAAAGATTACTTGTTGTTTAAAGAAATGATGGACTTAGCAACATTGATGGTAATCTAACATGAAGTCTTCATGACTATTTTTGTATGAGCACAAACATCAAGAATGATGTCATTTTGATGTGAATGTGATGATCATGTTATGATTTGATATTGATATGAATTACTACACATACTCCATTACTCCTATTTAGTATTGCATTCCTAGTTTTCATTGTGCTGGGTTCGGGTATTCTTCGATGGATTGAAGAATTTCAGAGAAGTGTTTCACTTCATGGTAGGGCAGAAATGTGCTCCCACAATGTTCTCGTCCTCAAGTTAGTTGAAGAAGTTCAAGGCTGATGGGATCCTATTAGAAGGAAAAAGTGTTCAGTATATTGTATAGTTTTGCTAACAACCAAGAGGTCTATTGTAAGGGAAATATTCCCATATGACTTTTCCTTATAAATGACACATTTGCTTTAAATTAATATTTCAATATAATTCTCTATATTTTTCTTGAGCATTGGACACGTGTCATCCTTGTATGTGTGATGATGTATAAATTGTGGTTTTAATCAAGCTTAATTTAAAGAGGTTATTACATTTGGTATTAGAGCTTAAGGTTCAATGCTAGGGCCTTGAGTTCACCTTGCTTAGTTGTGACACTTGATCACATGAACCTCCTAAAGGTTCTTAGCACATGATGCGTAAGTAAGTTGGTATGTGTGTTTGTGTAAAGAAAGTCTTTTAGACTTTTTCCACATGATAGGAGAGTGATGATGTCCCTTTTCTTAGAATTCTTAGAAGTGAAAATCAGGGGCTCTCAAGGTAGTGTCCTTGGCACATAAACATGTCATTAGGAAGATCAATTTTGATCAATGTTTGAATTGGGAACCATCCTAAATTTTTGAGTGTATGACCTAAGTCCTTGCATGTCATAGAAGGCGTCACTTGTGAAATTTTGATAAATTATTGCATGCCTTATCCATATGAAGGACCTACATGATTGATGCCTTGTCTTTTGTTTGATAGTTGTTGCCTCGTATATGTTGAGCTTTTCAGATAAGATTTGTTTGTGCAAGTTTTGGTCCTCCTAGATGTTAGGATCCACTAATTATGTTATTTAATCATGAAGATCCTTCAAGAGAAGGTACCATGAATGGTGACTTGGAATCTTTCTAAGATGTTTCTTAGTTTAAACACAACATGAGAAAACTAAATAAATTTTTGTATTATAATATTTCCTTTTTAACTAGAAGGTATATTGAAAACTAGAGCAAGATGAAGCCAAAATCTTGGTCTTCAAGGGTACATTAAAATACCTAAAAGGAAAAATTATGTTGCATTAAAACTTGCATAGTGCCTTGCTTTAAGAGATATTTGTAGAAATGAGCATAAGTATGCATGATAACTTAAGAAGGAATTGAATGCATGTAGGAATCTTAAGGTTATCTATTGCATGAAAATAAATAGTCAGATAGAAGAGCGTATGCATGTCATACTAACCATGCATTAAATTCTAAGAGTCATTCCAATTTATGCATGGTGCATATTGATATGATAGGAGCCATGTGTTGCATGATAACGTGAATGCATGAGATGGTTATAACATTATTAATGCTTAAGTCATTAATGTCCATGTTACCCCACTCTTGTAAGAATTATTTTTTGTATGCATGGATGAAAATGATGAAATTTATGAGAGGTTGACCTAGCAAGTCATCCAAGATAGTGACAAATGTCCTTAGATTACATTTTCATAATGTTTGTGTAAATGATGTCTAGTGGAATCTTGAGAAATTTGATATGGGTCCAATGAGTTATTTTGTTCTTGATGTAGAACAGGGGTGGATTTATCTTTACCAGACACAACTCAACACAATTTAAACATTACTCAAGACCCAAGACTCTTGCAATGGTAATTTTCACTATTATGCTGATCTTTCCAACTAGGTCTACACAATGGTGTTTTGAGACATCTTTTAGAGAAGGTTGTCTCACCATGAAACTCAAATCTTATTAGATACCCATTAGGCTAGTATACAACATATATTCTTAGGGACATAAGTTTTTTTAGAACAAAACACACTAATCAGGTCTGCTACGCCTGAAACTAGGCCAATTATGCCACTTTTACAAAGCAAGTACTAAAAATACTTCTCCCACTCACCTAAAATCTTCATCAAAATCACAAACCAGTCATATAGGATCACATTAACTATGTTTTAGCAACAAAACACTCTTCCTATATGTTGTCCCACTCTTTCACCACTCTATCTAGACTAACACATGAAGATGTTAGGCTAGGGATTTGTCAAACACTCCCTTAAGCTCCATTACCTGCTCCAAAACAAAAAAAAACACGTAAAACACATCTAAATCCACCATTCCACTGAGTTTGGCTAATCTACAATGGTGGAATGGTCCAAAACTCACATTTTACTCTCAAAACCCTTGAAATGGAGGGTTTCCAAGCGGTATGTTAAGAAAAGCTTCAAACAAGATTGTTTTTTAATGAAAATGCACCACACAAAATCCAAATAAAAGCTAAGTCTCTATAGAAACTTTTCCCACTGGTCTTTGCTCATGACACAATAGTACAAGTCCGTACAGAAAGAAAAAACTCAAGAAATGCACTACAAATTAGAAAACAAAGCTCCTTCTTCACCTTTTGTCTTTCCCAAAGATACAAAACTTGTGCCTTGAGGTCTGTGAGGCTCAAACAATCACATGCAACACCTAAACATCAGTTACAATTCAAGAATACATTAGTGACCGTTTCAACTTCTACACACATGCAAAATTGCCAAGTTGCAAAAACAACTTTTGCAACTTTCACCAAACTTTACCCAATGCCTAACAATTGACCCTAGATGACACTAACATGCAAGAAAGGTCTTATTTCGACCTTATTACATTGATTTTATGATAAAAACACTCAAAATGCTAGCTCAAACACCTAAATGTATCATTAGACCTAACATGACCATGTTGTCCCTGCACCATACACCCGGGGTGAAAATGATTTCATTCTCCTGATGAAATGAGCTCATAAAAAAATACTCCATGTTGTTTGATATCCTTCTCTGACATCCAAGTAGCATCTTCATTTGGTAGTCCATTCCACTTGACCAAGTATTCATTGTACACTTTGTGTCTAGTCCTCTTGGCCTCTCTTATATTCAATATGCCCTCAAGCTTCATTGGTTGGATGGGTGGTAGGTCTTTAACCCACTCAACATATTCAACTCCTAAAAAATTTGCTTCTTCACCTACAACCACAATACTCTTAAAAGGATAAAGATCAAAAACATTGAATATAGGTGAGATAGCTAGTCCAGGAGGGAGTTCTATCTCATAAGCATTTTGTCCAAACTTATGGATCACCCTACAAGGTCCAATATTTTTCATCATTAGCTTGGTGTATTTACCCTTGGGAAACCTCTCTTTCCTCAAATGTGCAAGCACCATGTCCCCTACTTTAAACTGAACATCCTTCTTTTTCAAATCTAACTTCTCTTTGTACTTCTCCACACTCTTTTTTTAGATTCTCCTTGACCTGCTCATGTATGTCCTTAATAGCTATAGTAAACTCCTCTCCTTCTACACTCCTTTTCTCCATTCCCTTCATATCTCTCAACTCATATACACCTCTTGGGCTCATGCCATATACAACCTTAAAAGGACTTCTCCCTATGCTTCGGTTGATTGAATCATTATAAGCATACTCTGCTTGAGGAAGTATGAGATCCCATGACTGATTATGCTCTTTGGTGAGGCACCTCAAAAAAATTCCTAGTGACCTATTGAACACTTCAGTCTGCCCATCCATTTGTGGATGATAGGTAGAACTGAATGTCAACTTTGTGCCCAATTTCCTCCACAAGGTCCTCCAAAAGTGACACATGAACTTAGTATCTCTATCAGACACAATGGTTAGAGGTAGTCCATGAATCCTTATGTAGACATGGAAAATATAACAACACACTTGATCCTGATTACTAACATCGCTTCGTCCTAAATCATACTCTCAGCTTATCATCACTTTTTCATCTCTTAATTAGATAAATCATTATTTATTTAATTAGGTCTTTCTCCCTTGTTGATTAAATTAATTAGTTTAATTTAATTAATCCTCAATCCCTCTTTAATTAAATAATTCATCTTATTTGATTAAATCCCTAAAGTCCTCTTATTAAATTGAATAAATTAAACATTTTTTGATTTAATCTAATATTATCCCCTTTGGTTAAATAAATCAAAACATTTATTTAATTAAACCTTTCCTCTCAATTTTGATTTAAATCAAATTTAAGTCTAGATTGTCACATCTCCTAAATTCTTCATTAATCTTAATCCATGTCACATCCTCTAGAGAATGCAACTTGCACAATAAATCAATTACTTTGATTTATTAAATTTTCTATTTTCTCTCAACATGGAATAAAGGAGGAATATTCCTTCAAATTTGAATTCAAAATTCAAGTGGATTTGTCCTTCCAACAAAGAATTCACTCCTCTTACATGTCCTTGTGCATTGAGCCAAGTGGCATTTATTTCATTCCTTTTTCCCTCTCACATGTCATTTCCTCAATTTCAAATTCCACCTAATGGCATTTATCATGCACATTGACCAAAATGTGTACAATCTTCAACCATTCACATCTTGACAAGTGGAACTTGGCCATTGGATGTTGAATGATCCCACATTGCTCAATTTCACTCTCTTTTCCAATTTGGAAATCTATATATGAGAAACTCTTCCTCTCATTCTATCATCCATAATTTGAGTAAACTTACTATACTCAACTTCATCCTCAAGCATATCTAGTTTCATCCATTTCATCAAATTCTTAGCTAGGTTATGCAGATTTTTCATCATGGTGCTTGATTGAATCTTCATCAAGGTGGATCACTCATCAAATCATCAACATTGCAACAAAGGAGTTAGGAAAGGTCCAATTTCAACACACCAATTGGCACCAATTCCCCCATGGGATCAAGAGTTTGCTTGCTTAATTAGGATTTCATTGCTTTTTATGTCTTGTTCTTCATTTTTCCTATTTTAAGCATTGTAGATGGATTTCATGGGGAATCCTTGTTTTAGCTTGCATATAAGCTTACTAATGTGTTTGCTTCTTATTTTTGTGTAGGAATAGGATTGGGGTTCACACCTTACAATATCTTTGAAGAAAAAAATAGCTATATGAGATGCATCATTTGTGCTCCTACAAGCAATGAAGTCGGCCATCTTACTAAATAAAAACAACGTAAATACTGTCATACCCTCTTTGTGTCTTAGGCAGTCCCAAAACAAAGTCCATGTTGATTGACTCCCAAGGACGATTAGGAATTGGAAAAGGTTGGTAAAGACTTGCATTAGAACTTGATCCTTTAGCTCTTTAACACACCACACAACTCTATGTTGGAAAAACAAGAATAGAGAACTAAGAGGGGGGTGAATCAGTTGTCACAAAATTTAAAAATTATTTAACCTTATTAACCTTTCATCTTAGATCTAATAAATAACAATGAAAGCATGAATCGACAACACATCAGAAACACACATAATACCAAGATTTTTGTGTGGAAACCCTGTTAGGGGAAAAACCATAGTGGAGGTTAATCCACAAGTTATACCCTCTTAAAAGTATAAGTAAAATAAATAAGGAATGCACATGCATTCAGACACACTTCCTAGAGCTCACTACTCAAAGAAGACACACTGTCTTACATAAAAATTTCAGATTAAATCCATCTGAAGAGGTTGAACTGAGAAATTAGCTTCTTCAAAAGCCTGATGATAGATCTGATTAGGCACAAAAACACTTCTTCACACTTCGCTCAAACTTCTTCACACTTTGCTCTGCAATCGAATGATTCGATCTTTATTCGCACATTTCACATTCAAACTTCTCATACATACATCTCACACACTTCAAAATGAAGAAAAAATCGCTCTTATATATTTGCTTCATGGAATTACATCAATAACTTTGTCGGCCAAAAATAAGAGAATAAATGAATTACAAACTATCGGCCCAATTCATGAACAAATCTCAATGTGCACCAATTGAAGTCAGTCACAACATAATGAAGACCTAAAACAACATCCTCGAACATGCCAAACATTAAAATATTAATCCACGAGGATCCGCAACACACTACAACCATCATGTCGGCCAAGAACATGAAAACCTGAACACACAAAGAAAAAATCTTTGATCAAGATCACACCAATCAACGTGGATGTGCAACAAGGATAGATAATGATCCAAAAACATCAACGAACATCACAAGAGCATAAGCAACAACTCAAATTACTAGAATTACATTATCTTCTTCTAGAAACATCAAATATAGTAACAAAATAACTGCAGGAACACAAAAACTCACAACTTGCTCCAATCTTGATGCACACCTTTGAAACTTCCAGGGTATAAATTAGATAGGTTAAAAAAAAAACCCTTTAAAGCACAACTTCCGAATAGCAACACACTAAACTTCACAGCTTCACAGCTTCACAAACAACTTCCAACATATTTATTATAATTTTCTCAGTATCCTCGACATATACAACCTTCAAGACATCAATGCTAATAGTGTTGAAATCAATGAAAACCACATATCAGCAATACAACCACAACATCCAACAATCTCCCCCTTTAGCATTGATGGAAACACATGATGTGAAAATACCATCAACACAACTAACTTTACACATTACTCTTCTCCCCCTTTGTTCTGCTCTTCTCCTCCTTAGTTTTTACAAGGTTTTTCACATTACACTTCTCCCCAAGGTTTTTCACATTGCTCTTCTCCCCCTTTGACATCAATGGAAAAGGTACACATGCTTTGAACCACATATGTGAATCATCTGACTACTCCCCTTGAGTAGCAGTCACCACAACATCAATTTGGATCAATATATGACTATGAATGCATAGAATGATGCAAAGACTTGCATCTTAGTTTTGATTAGGAGGGGAAATCACCCATAACTTCCCTCTAAGATACTCAAAATTATCCTTAGGCAATGGCTTCGTAAAGATGTCCGCAATTTGTTCCTTAGTAGGCACATACTCCAGTTTGACTTCTTTATCACTCACTTTGTCTCTCAAAAAGTGATATTTGATAGATATATGTTTTGTCTTTGAATGTAGCACCAAATTCTTAGAAATTTTTATGGCACTTGAATTATCACAAAATATAACAACAGGCTCATCATACTCAATTTTGATATCTCTCAACATCTCCTTCATCCATATTACTTGGGTACAATTGTTTGCATCAGTAATATATTTTGCCTCAACAATAGATAAGGAAATGGAATTATGATTTTTACTTAGCCAAGACACCAACTTCTTCCCCAAGAAGAAGTAACCACCACTAGTACTTTTCTTGTCATCCACATCTCCTACCCAATCTGCATCAGTAAAGGCACTCAAGGTAAGATCATCATCTTTAGGATACCAAAGACCAAATGCAACTGTCCCTTTCAAGTATCTAAAAATTCTCTTTACAATAGTCACATGAGATTCCTTCAGATCAACTTGATATCTAGCAACCATACATACAAAATTCATGATGTTAGGTTTGGTCTGAGTCAAATAAAGTAATCCACTAATCATTGACCTATATCTTGTTTGATTTGATTTGGGAGAATCATCATTTTGTGTTAACTTGCATCTGGTTACCATGGGTGTACCAACTGGCTTTGAGTCTTCCATGCCAAAAGATTTTAGTAACTCTCTTACATATTTGGACTAGATATAAAGATTCCATTATCTAACTGAGTAATTTGCAATCCCAAAAAGAATTTCAGCTCTCCAATCATTGAAATATCAAACTCACTTTTCATTTCATCAGCAAACTTCATACATAAGTCATCATTACCTTCAAAAATGATGTCATCAATAAATACTTCAATAATCAACTCTTTATCTTGATCCATCTTAAAATACAGATTACTATCAGCAGTACCTTTATTGAATCCAAGTTTCAACAAGTATTTATCTAGTCTAGCATACCAGGCTCTAGGGGCTTGCTTGATTCCATACAGTGCTTTCTTCAATTGAAAAACCATATCTACTTTGTCAGTCAGTTGAAATCCATTTGGTTGCTCAACATATACTTCTTCTTCTAGCTCACCATTTAGAAATGTTGACTTTACTTCCATTTGATAGACTTTGTAGTTCTTAAAAGTAGCATAAGAAAGAAACAATCTTACAACTTCAATTCTAGCAACAGGGGCAAAGGTGTTGTGCAAATTATTTGCACACATGCCCCATTGAAAGTAGGGACCCTTTTTGCTTGGTCTTTTTGGCTCTTGTCTGTGGCCTTGCCTTTTGAGATTGTCTTTGAAAATATTGAGATTTTGGTCTTTGGTGTTGTGGTCCTTTGGTCGTGGGATTTGGTTAGTTTTCACTATTCCTAAATGCTTGTCCTATTTGTAAAGTGCCCCTATTCTGATTTAGTGGTTATGGAGTCTCACGGGTGTTCTCTCTGGAAGTGGGTTCCCTTTCCCTTTGTTTGTCCTTGGTGTTTTGTCCAAGTCTTAGGAGTTTTTCTTTTCCTCCTAAGAATTTGTTTCCTTTGCTTGGTGGGTTCGGGCGCGAGATGGGATTGAACTATGAACTTTCACAATGTTCATGGTTCGGTTTCCATTCCTATTCTGGTTCTGGCTCCATCCCCTGTGTCCTTGTTTTCTTCATTGTTCAGCCTTTGGGTTGGTTCTTCCCCTTAGGTCTACTTTGGTCTTCCTTTCGTCGGAGGCGGAATCGGGATGGGAACTATACTTGGAACCTTCGTAAGGTTCATGTTTTGGTTTTAATTCCAGCTTCACTTCCCGTGTCCTTGTTTTCTTCATTGTTCGGCCTTTGGGTTGGTTTCCTCCCTTGGGTTTTCTTTGGTTCCCCTTTTTTTTCCTTCGCTTCCTTTCCTTCGCTAGAACCGAAACTGGGGTGGGAACTGAACTCGGTACTTTGAAAAAGGTCCCGTCTGGTTTTGGTTCCGCCTCCACCTATTTTATTTCCTCTTGTATTTTGGTGTTGGTTCTGCCTCTGCCTATTTCATTTCCGCTTCCATTTTGGTTTTGGTTCCACCTCTACCTGTTTTGGTTCTGCCTCTGCCTATTTTGTTTCCACTTCTGTTTTGTTTTGGTTCTGCTTCCGTCTGGGCTTGCACATGGTTTCCTTGCCTTGGGGATTCTATTGGATTGACTTGGGTTTCAATGCTATAATGAATATTAATTATGGCCCTTTTGAATGCAAGTCAGATTGGGCAAGTTGTTGCTATCAGGGCCGAAGGAAGGATGGGCATACTTTTAAGATATTACAAGATCCGTGGGATACAACCAGGTACACTTTGCAGCCGCAGGTAGGTAAAACCCATTCGTACACGAAAGGTTTGTTCATTGGCCATTCATCCAAGGTGGATATGACATGGAAGATTTAAATTGGTTTTACTCTATTAGTGTCATTCATGGTGCCCAACTCAGTTGTTGATCAGTGGCTCGTATTCAAACTCACATTATGTGCACGTTACCATTCTTCTATTTCGCACGAGTGAGGCATTGATGGTAGACGTGACACACACTGTTTATTCAATATAAATTGGGATTCACAGATATCCCAGGTCAATATGAGGAAGGCATCTCATGCATTCAATGCAGGGCGGTGATTTATTGTAAGTTGTCTAGGTTGATATGGTTGGTGGCCAACCTTCTTTGTAACCCTAGCTCGGGTTAGCACATGATGAAATCTCTATAAGTATGGCATGTCACCTCATTTGTAAAGGGTTAGACAGTTAGTTAAGTTGTTAGAATTAGATAAAAGACAAATTAGAAGATTAGAGCAAAAGGTTAGAGGTAGGAGTTATTCATATATTATGCAAGTGTTGTAACAGAATATCAGAATTGTTGCTATTAGTGGTGATTCAATGCAAGTGAAGACATTGTGTTATTATTGGTGTCTTCTTTGGATTGATTAATCTTGCATGGTTCTATTCTATCTTTAAAATTTCTTGGAAATGTTTGAATGCATTTTAGGTTTAGAGTTAAATGATTCGATAATGCTTATGATTTAGTGCTTGGAGTGTTGTAGCAATCTCTGGTTCATACTTTGGGCAGCTTCCTGATTGTGGGTTTTTTGTAAAAGGTCAACCTGTACCCAATATTTTTGTGCTTAGTTCAATTGTGGGCATGTATCCAGTTTGATGGAATGAATGTCCATGATTTGAAAATATTTAATTCCTTAGAAGATTGCACTATTCCTGTGAGATTGCAGGTATAGCTTGGGTTGATCAGAAATTAGTTTTGAGGGATTGGTCTATTCGAAGCATTTCATCATTCGTATTGTTGATTCTAGGAGTAGTATTAATCTTAGGATTTCTAAAACCCTTTATCCTTTGTTATTTCTTTGATCTGATAAGTTTAGAGTCTCCAGTACTTGCTGTGTAAGGTCCCTTTGTGATTACCAACATTTTCACATTTATCACTGAGTTGTTTTGTTGCAAGTCATGACACCCAAGAGACCTTGGGGTTATCTCTTTTTCAATAGAGATTGACCTTACAAGAGAGATATGATACTATATATATTTTGTCTGAGTTGTTGTTGTGCATAGAACACCATCAACAAAAGGTTTCTTCAAAATCAATACCTTCCATCTGTGAGTACCCTTTACATACCAGTCTTGCTTTATTCCTGACCACTTCACCTTGTTCATTCAGCTTTCTGAAAGACCCATTTGGTTCGAATCACATTTTTATCTCGAGGTCTGGGAACAAGAATTCATGTATCATTTTTCTCTATCTACACTGGTTCTTCCTTCATTGCTTCCATCCAATATTCATCTTTACATGCTTCATTGATATTGTTGGGCTCAGTCTTGGAAATCAGATAATATTCTTCTGCAATTATTCTTCTAGTTTGCAAACCTTTGTTCTTGTCTCCTATAATCTGATATTCAGAATGATTTAGCTTTACATACCTCAGAACTTTGGGATTTTCTCAAACTTTTGGTTCTTCTATTCTTTCTTCTCCACTTCCACTAGCTTCTCCTTCTTGATTCTCTTGATTCACCAGAACAATTTGAACTTGATTATGTGTCTAAGCATTCTTTCCATTATCAGTACTATCATGTTGGTCATTTGAATCATATCCATAGTATCTTGATGATTTAGCAATGTCTTCATCAACTTTGACATTTGCACTTTCAACCATTTTCCTCAATCTTCTATTATAGCATCGGTAGGCCTTGCTCTTAGTAGAGTAACCTAGAAAGATTCCTTCATCACTCCTAGCATCAAACTTGCCAATATCTTCATCTCTCTTGATATAACATCTACTTCCAAATATTTTGAAATATTTAACAGTAGGCTTATAACCAAACCACAACTCAAAAGGAGTCTTACCAGAATTACCATTGAGATTTACCCAATTAATAGTATATACATCAGTGCTTACAACTTCTCTCCAATAGATATGAGGAACATTACCTTCCAACATCATAGTTCTAGCAACATCTAGATTTTTTTTGTTCTTTCTCTCAACAACTCCGTTCTGTTGAGGGGTCTAGGGAGCAGATAATTGTCTTTTGATTCCATGCTCTTCATAGAAAGAATTGAACTCCTAGGAAGTGAACTCACCACCTTTGTTTGACCTTAATTATTTAATCTTTAAACATGTCTCATTCTCATCCATAGCTTTGAAAATTTTGAACTTTTCTAATGCTTCATGTTTTTCTCTCAAGAAAGCAACCCATATCATCCTAGATTAATCATCACTAAGCAACATAAAGTACCTTTCTCCTTGTAGAATTTTGATTATGGATGGACCGCATAGATTAGTATGCACCAAATTCGGTACTCCATTAGAATGATGTTGTTTTCTCTGAAAATAAATTCTAGTTCACTTTCCCATCTGACATTCCTTGCATATGGTGTTAGTAGGCTTCACTAGCTTAGGAAGATCTCTAATTTCTTGAGTGGAGCTTACTTTGACAATGTTATCAAAATTCACATGACATATCCTCCTATGCCATAACCAACTTACATCAACTTGAGCAATTAAACAACTTTCACTAGCAACACTTAGGTGAAAAATGTTACCTCTCGTCTTTGTAGAAGCAATTACATTTCCAGAACTTCCTAGTATCCTACATTTTCCATCTTTGAAATGAAGAGTGTATTCCTTGTCGACCATTTTTCCAACAGTCAATAGATTATGATTCAATCCTTCAACATAAAGAACATCATCAGTATTATATTTACCACCAAGCGAAATAGTGCCTCTGCCACAAATCACACCAGCATTGTTATCTCCAAATATTAAAACACCACCATCATATTTCTCCAAGCTTATAAACTTATTTTTGTCACCAATCATATTATGTGAGCATCCGTTGTCAATCATCCACTCATCCTTTTCTTCAATTCTAGTTGCAAAGATCTTTCTCAATATTCTTATCACTAGCAGATTCAGTGGACACCAGACCATTTTCCTTGATAGCAATAAATACCCATCCATCTTCATTTCCATTTTCTTTATCAGATTCATCATCAGTAACACCTTCTTCAGCATAATAACATTTCTTTTGAAATATAGGCTTATCAGGTTTGAACCAAGGAACTCTTTCAAGACACCTTGATGCAAATGACCTATCTTATTGCAAGAGAAACATTTAATAGGCAACTTTCCTTTATACTTACCTTGTACTCTGGCTTCTCTTATCACAATCAATGCTTCCAGCTCTTCTAATTCTCTTTCTTCATCTTCAATCTGTTTCATCTCATCTTCATACTTGAATGTCTTTCTGGAACTTCTCCTAGATCATATCTTTGTTGGTTTCTTCCAGATACAGTAGCTTTTAAATGTAGATTCTGTCTTAGGAGTAGAATCACCAAATTCACTTAATTCAAAGGCAACAAGATTACCAATCAACATATCTCTTGTCACATTTGTTATTGTCTTGAGCTCTTCAATAGCATGATGTTTCATTTTGTAAGAAGAAGGTAATGTTCTGAGCACTTTTGCCACAATCTCTTCTTCATCCAAGATTCCACCGACACATCTAATACCCATCACTAGTTTCATTTAATTTTTGCATGAAAGAAATAATGTTTTCATCTTCGCTCATTTTCAAGTTTTCCCACTTTCCTTTCAGACTTTGTAGCTTAGCAAATTTCACTTGTGCATCTCCTTCATACAATGTTTCCAGCTTCTTCCAGATCTCATATGTTGTTTTCAGATCCATCACATTTGTCATCTCTGAATCTGTCACAACACTTAATAATGCTTCTATAGCCCTGATATTTATTTCAACTTCTTTGATCTCATCAGGAGTAGAGGGACCATTATGAGGAATAACATATCTATTCTTAGTAATCTTCCAAAAAGGGTCACCAATGCACTTCAAATGACACTCCATTCTAGCCTTCCACAGAGAGTAGTTTGTTCCATCAAATCTAGGACTATCCTTCTTGTATGATGCCATCTCAAATCACCTCAAGCTATTAAAATTCTTTAGAGGAACCTTCTCTGATACCAATTGTTGGAAAAACAAGAATATACAACTGAGAGGGGGGGTAAATCAGTTGTCAAAATTTTTAAAACTTATTTAACCTTATTAACCTTTAATCTCAGATCTGATAAATAACAGTGAAAGAATGAATCAACAACACATTAGAAACACACATAACACCAATATTTTTGTGTTAAACCAAGTTAGGGGAAAAACCATGGTGGAGGTTAATTCACAAGTTATACCCTGTTAAAAGTATAAGTAAAATGAATAAGGAATGCACATGCATTCAGGCACACTGCCTAGAGCTCATTGCTCAAAGAAGACACACTATCTTACATAAAAGTTTCAGATTAAATCCATTTGAAGAGGTTGAACTGAGAAATTAGCTTCTTCAAAAGCTTGACAACAGTTCTGATTAGGCACATAAACACTTCTTCACACTTCGATCAAACTTCTTCACACTCTACTCTACAATCGAATTATTTGATCTTTATTCACACATTTCACATTCACACTTCTCATACATACATCCCACACACTTCAAAATGAAGAAACAATTGCTCTTATATATCCGCTTCATGGAATTACATCAACAACTTTGTCAGCCCAAAAATAAAAGAGTAAATGAATTACAAACTATCGACCCAATTCATGAACAAATCTCAATGCGCACCAATCAAAGTCGGTCACAACATAATGAAGACCTAAAAAAACATCCTCTAACATGCCAAACATTAAAATATTAATCCACGAGGATCCCCAACACACTACAACCATCATGTTGGCCAAGAACATGAAAACCTAAGCACACAAAGGAAAAATCTCCGATCATGATCACACCGATCAATGCGGACATGCAACAAGGATAGAGAATGATATAGAAACATCAACAAACATCGTAGGAGCATACACAACAACTCAAATTACTAGAATTACATTCTCTTCTTCTAGAAACATCAGCTACAATAAAAAAATAACTGTAGGAACACAAAAAATCACAACTTGCTCCAATCTTGATGCGCACCTTTGAAACTTTTGGAGTATAAACTAGATAGGCTCAGCAACAAACCCTCTAAAGCGCAACTTTTGAATACCAACACACTAAAATTTCCACCACACTAAACTTCGCAGTTGCCAACATATTTATTATAGTTTTCTTAGTATCCTCGACATATACAACCTTCAGGACATCAATGCTAATAGTGTTGACATTAATGACAACCACATATCAACAATACAACCACAACATGCAACACTCTCTACAAACATTTTTACATCCACATGAATTCTTGGCTAATGATAGAACCTTTTGACCTACTCCAAGGTCTTATCATACCCAAAGTGTCCACCCAAACTACCACAATGCTTTTCTTTGATCAGATTTTCCCTCATAGAGCACTTTGGCACACACAACTGAGCACCCTTGAACAACAAACCATCTTGCAGTACAAAATTAGAATGCTCACTGTGGAAAACACCTTGTGACTGATTGCAAACAGTAAAAACATCCTTAAAATCATTATCTTGATACATACCTCTCAATGCATCCATTCCTACACTTTATAGTTGAATCTCTTGAACCAACATGGCTAATGAGTCTAGTTTATGGCTTAATTATTGATAGGGTTGTTGTACATTTCCTGTAGTTACATAAGAATTTGATGCTTGAGAGTTGATCTTTCATAATATTTCCTTGAAACCATAGACCTTGGACATTAAATTTTTTTTATAAGCTTTCAAATGATATCAATATGCTATGTGGACTATTTGTGTTAACTTTGCATGTGATTAATGAATGTCGCTTTAAGATGATTATGGATATGTAGTTGTTGTGCATGCTAACATTGTCATGCAGATGATTTGAGACCTGCAATTCAGGAAGATCCTGCCAGTTGAACGTGTGCCATATCGGTCAACAAGGTGGTCATTGAAGACTCTTGGCGGCTAGAGATTCCTTATGCATCAGGTTGTAACTGCCTTGTTATGGTCTTAAATGCTGCTGAACATGCGTTGGCATTACTGCTGTGCTAGATTCGAGTTAAGGCAATCGTGCCTAACAGGTTATGTGCATGCATGGCTGCCCCTTCTCTTTTCCATGATTTCCCTAATGTGGCATCCTCTGCGTTTGCTAGAGCTGACCACCTTACTAGGTGGTTGAATAAATAAGGGCTCTGATGTTCTTTCTGGCTCTTGGTTAGAAGATTGCTTAATTGATGTAATCACACTCTTGTGTTTTTTGGAAATAAAGCTATGATGATTGTACTCATATTTTTATTCTGAATAAAATGAAGTTATAAGTTCATGCATTTGAGTCTATCTTAGTTTTAGGGAATACTTATCCAAGGGGGCCCACTTGGTGAGTATTCCATCCCATACCTTAGTTTAGTTTAGTTGTTATTTTTTGTTCAGTAATTAGTTAAGAATCTAGCGCTGACTGTTCTTGCAACCACTAGAATTCCATTTTGTGACTGTTCTTGCAGCCAAAGCAAACGGAGTAGTTTCCTGTTTGTTCACTCAGATCTTCATTTATGTCATGCATTTCAGTTTAATCTAGTTGTTGGGTGATGTTTAACATTTATGTTATTTCCTTCCAAGCAATTTAATTTCAACATTATGTTTTTTTCTTAGCTATAGGATAGATATGGCTACTTTGGATTCCTAGTGCACATACAGTGCTGACCCATTTCAAGTTTACGTCCCTGGGTTGACAATTTAAATGTACCTTCATGATGATTGAAATGGCTATTTAGGTTAGATTTCCAATCTCTGAATCATAGTTGCAAGGGCTTAGTTGTTAAAATCATTGTAGGAGGCCACTATTTTTGGTGTCGTTGTCGGGGATGGTGTCAAACTAGGTAGTTCTTTGGAGTCATTGATAGTTTTTCTTTCTGTAGTATTTTTGGAGTTGTTCTTAGTATACCCCTTGTTAGAACAGTAATGACCCCCCTATTCTTTTGCCAATTTTTTGTGTGACCTGGCCAGTACTGCATTGATACCACATGCGTAGAGGGAGGAGAAGAGATGCTCATGGGATATTCCTTCCTAACAATCCTAATCCATTCCAACTAGTTGAGTACCAAAATCTGCCTAGAAACAAAGAAGAAGAAGAGCCATACCCCTTTGCTGATACATTTCCCGATCTGACCATTTCTAAAGTTTCCTTTGAAGATCAAAATCTAGTTGAAGAACCCTTTTCTTTGGAATTTCATCAAGCAGGAATGGGTGATGCAAATGGGAAAAGACCTAACAGAGCTAACCAACCAGTATTTCCTTTCCCCATTTCTCATTAGAATGAAGTAGACAACCTCAAAAATATCCCTTCTTTAGTTCTTCCTAAGTTCTATGGACTTGTCACAAAAGATCCTGATACATTCTTGTTTGAGTTTGACATCCTCTGCAGAAGTTATGACTATACCACTAATGCCCATAGGCTTAAGCTATTCCCTGCCACCTTGAAAGAATATGCATTAAGATGGTTCATGATCCTAGGCAGAGATACTGTAGAGACTTCAGAGGATATGATGACAAAAGTCCTTGAGAAATACAAAGAGTATTGCAGGGGTAGTGATATGAGAGGAGATGACATTTGCAGGATGTAGCAAAAGGAAGATGAGAGCCTGGAAGATTTCATTTCAAGGTTTTTGTTTTGTCTATAGAAATCTCCACACCATACACTTAATGAAGAATCACAAAAGTTTATTTTCTTAAGAGGAATTAATGATAGCTGAACTGATGCCTTGGACCTGATGAGAGGAGGAGATATCACCCAAGTTCCTTGGGAGAATATCAAGAAGATATGTTAGAACTATTCTAGGGTAGCTTCAAAGAAAGGGAGAGCTTACCAATCCTCTATGGGTAAGTCATCTATCAGTGGAGTTTCAAGGATGAAGATTACTCACTTACTAGAAAATTTCAAGCAAGACATCATAAACAATCTGGATACTTAGCTGGATTCACTTCAGGCCAAGAAGAAACAAGAGGAGGCAGAGGTAATATTGGCAGAATATTTCCCTCATTGCAGACAAAAGAAGAAGGACTGCAGATGTAAGATGATAGCCAATATTGACAGCAAGCAGATGACACCTGAGTTTAAACCCATATAGGGCGATGATGATAAAGTTTCCTATGTTGCACAAAGGAGGCCATGGGCTCCAAGATAGGGTTTGCCACAAGATCCACTATCTATTGCTGGGCCATATTTCAATTCTTATTCATCTAGTAATCAATGGCAACCCCCATATCCATCCAATTATGGAGGATATCCACCGCAACCTTGGAATAACCCTCCAAGTGCCTGGCCCAATCACCAAAACTCTCCACCCCTATGGCAACAACCTCAGGGGAATTGGCAGTAGTTTCAAGGAAATTGGCAGCCACCTCCAGGAAACTGGCAGCAAACATCTCAATGGAGGGCAAGACAACAATGACCAAGCCAGACAACCAATTACATGCAGCCACCTTCTTAGCCCCAACAACCTGCTATAATGCCTCCTCCTGCTAATCCAAGTTCAAATGTGCCTAAACCTACTACACTACCATCCCAACCCACACCTAACCCAAATAATAAACCACAACAACAACCAATATATTGTGCTGATCCAAATCAATTCTATGCATATGTTATGAGTGTAAGTGACATCCGTTTGTGTTCAAGAACACTTTGCCAACTCCTTCCACACCTATTATCACTAAGCTTTTTGTGGAAGAGGAGGAGCCTCTGAATGTCCCTATTCAGCCAAGTGCACCTAAAAATCTTGAACCAGTCCCAACCAAGAAGACTGATCCTGAACCACCGTTTCCCTAGAGGTTGGAAACTGTGAAGCAAAAAGAAGAAAAGGAGGAAACAAATTTTGATATTTTAGATCAACTGAAGCATATATGTGTCCAAATACCTCTATTTTAGGCCATCAAATATTTTCCCATATATGACAAAATAATCAAGGAAGCATGCCTTAAGAATTCAGGCAGGAAGAAGAAAGACCCCACTATAGTTCATGTGGTGGGACAACTCGCTGACATCATTCTTGGGAAAGTGACCATCCCCAAATACAATGACCCAGGGAGTCCTATGGTAGGAGTTGTTAGAAATGAGATACAAATAAAGAATGCTTTGATTGATTTGGGAGAAACAATAAATGTTATGACCAAGGACATCCTGCACCAATTAAATATTATAAGTATGAGACCTACTCCTACTGTCTTGCAGCTTGCTGATAGTTCTACTATTAAGCCTGATGGTATAGTGGAAGATCTAGCGGTAACCCTAGACTCTTGGGAGTACCCAACAGATTTTATGATTCTTTCTCCCAAATCCATACTAGGCGGGTACCTCATTATTCTTGGAAGATCGTGGTTAGCAACAAAAAATGCTTATATTGGATGTCATACAAGAGACATGACCATTTTAGATGGGAAGAGCAGCAAAAATCCTATTCTCTACCCTTCTACTCAACCATCCCATGTTAAGGATGCTTCAGTATGGCCACATGTTGGTGAAGAGGCCGAGGAAGTTAATTTTGTGGCACAACTTATGATGTTAGGCAGAGGTCCTTTCCTTTAGATTCAAGATGAAGATGAGGTACTGTCTAACATAATTCAGAACCATTATGAGGTATAGGAAGCATCATCCTATGATTCTTCCATTACAGTGAAGGCACTCCTACACACTCTTCCTATAGATGCTCATCCTGCAACCACTCATCCTACAACCGCTCATCCTACAACCGCTCATCCCAACCGTTCTTCCTATAGATGCCTTTCTTGTAGTCGAATTTCCTGCAGAAACATGTATGTTCCATGCATTACTTCCACATGAACTCAAAGTACCAAGCATTAGTGAAGTAGATATGGTTGAGTTAACTACACAAGTGCAAGTGTCAGAAGGGAAATATATGAATATCAACAGTAAATTGAGTGAAGAACAATAGTTGTCATTGGAAAACTTACTAAAGGCCCAAAAAAATGCATTTTCATGGGATTATCATGATATGAAGGGATTGGATCCTAAAATTTGCACTCATAGGATATATATATAAGAGATGGTTGTACACTAGTAAGGTAGCTGCAAAGAAGAATTAACCCTGCATTGAGAGAAATAGTAAAAGGGAAACTGTAAAAATTGCTAGATGCAAGATTTATCTACCCCATTTCAGATAGCCAGTGGGTGTCCCCATTGGTGATTGTACCCAAAAAAGGAGGGAAGTGGCAAGCTTTTATTGATTACAGGGAACTCAACCCTACCACCAAAAAAGACCATTTTCCCTTGCCATTCATAGATCAAGTTCTGGACTCACTTGTAGGAAAGCAATACTTTTCTTTTCTTGATGGATTTAGTGGCTATAACCATATCCAAATTGCACCACAAGACTAGGAGAAGACCACCTTTACCTATCCATGGGGAACCCATGCCTACTTAGTACTTCCATTTGGCTTATGCAATGCACCAACAAATTTTTAGAGGGCAGTCATTAGCATATTTTTCAGACATTTCTCATGATTGCATGGAGATTTATATGGATGATATCACTACATATGGTGCTGATTTCAATGAAGCATTGGAAAATCTTAAGAGAGTCCTACAAAAATGCGTAGATCACAATCTGTCTTTAAATAGTGAAAAGTTCTTCATGATGATGCAAGAAGGTGTAGTTCTTGGCCACTACATCTCTCATAAAGGAATTCAAGTAGATCCTGCAAAGATTGAGGTAATTACCAATCTGCCTATTCCTGCAAAACAAAAAGATTTCAGGAGTTTCTTAGGATGTGTAGGTTATTATAGGAGATTCATCAAAGACTTCAACAAAATGACAACACCATTGTATACCCTCCTCACTAAAAATGTCGAGTTTCAATGGATAGAAGGCTGTGACAAGGAATTTTATGACTTGAAAGTAGCTTTGACTCATGCTCTTGTTCTCAAAGGGACCTAATTGGGAGTTTCCTTTTCACATCCATACAGATGCATTAGACTATGCTATAGGAGCAGTCTTGGGACAAAAAGAAGGAGCTAGTGAAAAATACCATTTTCTTTGTCAGTAAAAGTTTGCAAAGAGTTGAATTCAACTATACAATAAAAGAAAAAGAGATGTTAGCAGTCATCTATGCTTTAAACAAATTCAAACATTACATAATAGGCTAACAAATCTTTGTGAACACCGATCATGTAACCATGAGATACCTTATGAATAAACCTCTCATTTTAGGAAGGCTAGCAAGATGGTTATTGTTGATGCAGGAGTTTGACATAATCATTGTGGATAAACCAGGGAAAGCCAATGTTGTTGCAGATTTTCTTTCAAGGCTGACCACATCAGAAGACAATCAAGTCATAGATGATTCTTTCCCTGATGAGCCCTTATTTTCGATTAGTGTGTAGACACCCTGGTATGCTGATAACTTTCTGGTCACAGGGAGATTCCCTCCTCACTTCTCTCCAAAAGAGAGGAGAGTACTCATTGATAAATCTTTCTCTTTCTCATGGATTGTTGGATGTTTGTTCTACACTGGACTTGACCAGGTCATGAGGAGATGTGTGAGGGAAGATGAGACATTTGATATTTTGCATGCATGTCACAATGAACCCTATGGAGGACATTTTGCATCCAAGAGGACAACAATGAAGATTTTGAACACAAGATATTATTGGCCAACACTTCACAAGGATGCAGGAGATATAAAAGGAAGTGTGACAGATGCCAAAGGATGGGCCGACCAACAAAATCTGATGAGATGCCACTTTGTCCTCGGGTAGTAATCAGTCCATTTGATAAGTGGGGGCTGGATTTTGTAGGACCCATTAATCCTCCATCAAAAGGTAAATCCTATATTTTAGTATGCACTGATTATGTAACTAAATGGGTAGAAGTTAAATCCATGAAGTATGCAAGAGATAATAAGGTTGCAAAATTTATGTATGAGGAAATTTTCACACAGTATGGAGTTCCAAGAGAGATAGTGACTGATCAAGGGACTCAATTCACTTCAACACTTATTTTAGCAATTTTCAATGAGTACAACATTAGGCACAATTCTACTCCTTATCACCCCCAAGCCAATGGCCAAGTTGAGGTGACTAACAGAGAAATTGAAGCCATTTTGACCAAAATAGTGGCTATCCATAAAAAGGATTGGGCAAGCAGGTTACTAGAAGTTGTTTGGGCTTACAGTTCACAACCTAGAAAACAACTACAAGATTCAATCCATTTGAATTGTTGTATGGAAAGTCAGCCGTGATGCCCATTGAATTTGAACATAAGACTCTCAGAATTGCAGTAGAATTGGGAATGGATATTTCTGAAGCACAAAGAGATAGAATCATGCAACTGAATGCTTTGGATGAGATGAGGAAGGAAAAATTTAATCACATAGAGGTAGTGCATAATCAGTGAATAAGATGACATGATAAATTCATCAAGGATAAGAAGTTTCAGCCTAGAGATTTGGCTTTGCTCTATGACTCAAGATATCAAGATAACACAGGGAAATTGTAGACAAGATGGCTCAGACCTTATGAGGTGGCTGAAGTATTTTCCAATGGAGTTGTTCAACTTACTACCATTGACCCTGTCAAGTTTAAGCTACTGGTGAATGGTCATCACCTCAGATTGTATCACAAGCCAACTTCTAAGGAAGAGTTCCTGCAGCAATTCACTCAACGTGTAACACCTGAACTTCCTGTAGCCAAAGGAAGTGGACCTAGTGTCCCTTCTTCCAGCTAATTAAGGTATGTCACTTCTCATAATAAAGATTCCCACTTTGTGGGGGTCCACTTCTTCACCCGTCCACCCATTCATTCCACCTTTCTCTCTCTTCCAGCCCACCACCATCATCTCACTTCACTTCATTTCACTCCACCTCATTCCAGCCCACTTTCATTAATTTCTCAACAGATTTCTTGAAAATGACCGGTACTTTCTCCATGATCTTTGCAATAAATTTTCCGTGAATTTAGGTATGTGTACATTAATTTTTATATCTTAATTGTCTTCTAGTGCATTTATTTAATTTTTGTAAATTTATATGGATGTTCAACATAGCATGTCATCATTTCCTACCCCTGTCAAATAATCCTTTCACCTCACATGTGAGGACACATGTGCAAATCTAGGTTGGGGGGGGGGGGAACGTATCAATGCCATGTCCGCATGTCTGTCCGTACTGATTCACGTCAGTAAGATTTAAGTCATTGAGCCAATTTAAATTCAAAGATGATGACTCGTATGTGCGAAATGCAAATCCTGCACCACCATTTTCCTTAATCATAGCCTACATTTATTAATCCTTTATTTCTTTAATTGTCACTGTCATAATCCTAAGCCGAAAGGTAAAATTAAAACGACACCAACATTGGAAATTCAGCAGAGTTGCAGGAAAGAAAAGTTTGGTTTCCAAACAAGAATTGGAGGAAGAGAATCTTTGCAGAGTAACTATTTGATTGCATACAATGGGAGGTGGGTTGATTCGAAACAAACCCATAATTCATGATGTTTTACTGTAGGATGTGCCTTTACTAGTAGAGTTTATAAACTATGGATGGCTAGACTATTTTTTAAAGTTGGATGGCTTCGATGAAGGTGTTGCATTATAATTCGCCCAGACATTGTTTGAAGGAAGGGCCACAATAAAAGGGCTAGAAGTCATAGCTACAGAGGAAAGAATTGCAGAAATTACAGGGTTACCTGCTGACGGAAAAAATTACCCTGCAGCCAGAGATGCCAGGTCGACTAGGGCTGAATTCACAAAACCTAATGACCCTCCATTGAGAATAGACAAACAAGGAGTGAAGAGGACTTCTCTTGCTGAGATTTGGAAGCAATTTGTGGTCTATGTTGTCAAGTATATCACTTGTGAAGGTTGCAAGTCAAATTTACATTCCGTGCATTTTAAGCTCCTCTACCACATGAGGCATGGAAGGAGAATGAATGTTCCCAACGTGTTGTATCACCTTCTTTTGATCATGTCAGAAAAAGTTTAGAAAGGTAGGGACAATTTTGTTTCCCACCATTGCCTAATTAAATTATTAGTTGAAAATATCTACATGATCTGTCCAATATTTCTTGGGAAGAAATTTTTTGAATTAATAAAATTAGACCAAAGCATTTGCAACCTATGGTTTTGCCTCAACCTTGTAGGGTTGGGAGGAGAAGGAGAAATGTTGGGACCACTGTTGGTACCTCAACTTCTGACGCAAGCCCTAGTGGAAACCCTCCTATAGCCACACAAGCTATTGAAATTAGCTCTTTTGAGGAAGAGCATTCCAATCAAGAGAGTCCCTCTCCTGATTTTGATGATGATGTCCCCCTTGGCACATTAATGAAAACTAGGGCACAGAAGAAGAGGGCAGAGCTGAAGGAAGGAAAATCTAAAAAGAAAATGGCAGAAAAGGAAGTACCAAGCTCAAGGAAATGAAAAGTTGACATTCTTCTTCCTGCAACAAAGGAAAAATGAAGAAACCCTCCCAGAAAATTAAAGTCAACTGGGCCAATTGTTAGGGTATCTCTCGAGGGAATCCCTAAACCTGGAAAGTCGCTACAAGAGGATACAAAAGCTCCAATGGAGCATGTAAATGAAAAGGAAAAAGACGTGTTCAAAGAAGCAATAAATTTAACACTAGCTGATCTTATAGATATTATAGATCAAGTTGAAAGCTAGGTGTGTGAAGGAAATCGGGAGCTCTTGTAGCATGAGCAAGAATAGGAACAACATGTCCTATAGATTGAAATAGAAGAACAAGTCATGGAGCCCCTACAACCAGAATTGGTTGAGTAAGAAGAAGCCTTGCAGATGGTACTCTACCAAGAGCAAGCACAAGTGCCAAGTAAAATAATAGTAGGAGTACATAGGCCCTCTAATTTTTCAATGAACATAGTAATTCAAAATTTATGGAAGGAAATACAAAGAAGAGAAGAAGAATGGAAAGCAAAAAAATGTAGGCTGAAGAAGGAAATTAAACAAAAAGATGAGGAAATTGAAGATAAGAATGCAAAAATTGTTGTTTTGAAGAATAAGGTGGATGACATGGAAACTTTAGTGCCACAAATATTGGAATGTAGAGCTCCTCTAAGGGTATATGCCCTATATTTGAAAGAAAAGCATCTTTCTTTCAAGTTTGCAAAGATTGTTTCGGGTTTGAACCCCTCAGTTGAAACCCCTATTGAATTTTTCAATGCTTTTCGAATTTCTCCCCTTAGTTGAAAAATTTGTTGTGCGAATTTTATTTACATAATTTTTTTGTAACCAAAGATCAAGATTGGAATCCACTACTATATGTTGGGGATATCTAATTACGAGCATTCATGTTTTGGATACAAAAAGAAGTTGGGGAAAGTAGTACAAAACTTACATGCAAGTTGAATCCAGCATTCCCCTACCCATTAGGGCTGAGTCTAGACATCTAGGAGATATTTTAAAGGATTGGCACAAAATGTTATACCAGCCAAGCGATAGCTGCAGGATCCTACCTGAGAGAGAGGCAATTTACAAGGAGTATGAAGAAATGGCAAGAACCACATGAGAATCTATGATGGGATACCTCTCACAGATATGGAATACCCTATCTGATGATTTGAAGCAAGCAAAACCTCATTCCACAGACAACTATGTTGCAACACTCAAAATAATTGATAAGTATATTTAGCTCAAAAGAACAAAAGGGAAATTCTGGCTTCCACTAATTGTTCAGCCTCCTATTCTATTGTGGCCAGTACCAAACTAAAAGATTTATAGGTATGGCATTGTTGATGAAAGGCATAGATGAAGCAGGTTGGAAAGACAACAAGGACTCTATTGGGATCCTAACTCAGATACAATAGAAACAGATGTGGGACAACTTGCAATTGCCAACTTCAAGGCATTGACCAAACAAAAGCTCAATTCTTCCTCTGCTGGAGGACCAACAAGACATTAGGTTGGGGGGAAATGATGAGTCTAGTTTATGGCTTAATTATTGATTGGGTTGTTGTCCATTTCCTATAGTTACATAAGAATTTGATGCTTGAGAGTTGATATTTCATAATATTTACTTGAAACCATAAACCTTGGACATGAATTTATTTTTATAAGCTTTCAAATGATATCAATATGCTATGTGGAATGTTTGTGTTAACTTTGCATGTGATTAATGAATGTCACTTTAAGATGATTATGGATATGCAATTGTTGTGGATTCTAACATTGTCATGCAGATGATTTGAGACCTACAATTTAGGAAGATCCCACTAGTTAGACGTGTGTCATATTGGTCAACAAGGTGGTCATTGAAGACTCTTGGTGGCTGGAGATTCCTCATGTATTGGATTGTAACTGCCTTGTTATGGTCTTAAATGCTACTGAGCATGCACTGGCATTACTGCTATGCTAGATTCGAGTTAAGACAATCGTGCTTGACAGGTTATGTGCATGCATGGTTGTCCCTGCTCTTTTCAATGCTTTCCCTAATGTGGTGTCCTCCGCATTTGCTGGATTTGACCACCTTTCTAGGTGGTTGAATAAATAAGGGCTTTGATGTTCTTTCTAGCTCTCGATTAGAAGATTGTTTAATTGATGTAATCACACTCTTGAGTTTTTCGGCAATACAACTGTGATGATTGTACTCATGTTTTTCTTCTGAATAAAATGAAGTTATAAGTTCGTGCATTTGAGTCTATCTTAGTTTAAGGGAATACTTATCCAAGGGGGGCCCACTTGGTGAGTATTCCATCTCGTACCTTAGTTTAGTTTAGTTGTTATTTTTGTTCAGTAATTAGTTAAGAATCTGGCGCTGATTGTTCTTGCAGCCACTAGAATTCCATTATGTGACTGTTGTTGCAGCCAAAGCAGATAAAGTAGTTTCTTGTTTGTTCGCTTAGATCTTCATTTCTATCATGTATTTCAGTTTAATCTAGTTGTTGGGTGATGTTCAACATTTATGTTATTTCCTTCCAAGAAAATTGAGTTTTTTCTTAGCTGTAGGATAGATATGGCTACTTTGGATTCCTAATGCACATACAATGCTGACCCATTTCAAGTTTACGTCCCTGGGTTAACAATTTAAATGCACCTTCATGATGATTGAAATGGCTATTTAGGTTAGATGTCCAATCTCTAAATCACAACTATAAGGGCTTATTTTTTAAAATCATTATAGGTGGCCAACAATGGCTCTCCTACTTAGAGCATCAACAACCTTGTTAGCTTGTACTTTCTTATGCTTGATGGTGAATGTATAGGCCTGCATACTCCATCCACTTCATGTGCGTATGAATCATCTTGTCTTGGCTATTCAATAAGCTTAATGGATGGTTATCTGTGAAGACTATGGATTCCTTTGGTAAGAGGTAGTGCCTCCATTTCTTGAGGGATTGTACCATTGCATAGAGTTCAAGGTCATATGTGGAATACTTCATTTTGGCCTCATTGAGTTTCTCACTGAAAAATTCCATCGGTCTCCCTTCTATACTCAAAAATGCACCTATGGCATACCCGCTTGCATCACATTCAATTGTGAACAACTTGGTAAAGTTAGGGAGTGTAAGAATAAGTTGTTGAGACACTCTAGATTTTAGGTATTCAAAACTCCTTTCAACTCGATCCATTGAAACTTGTTCTTCTTATCTCCTTTGATGGTGTCAATGATTGCTGAAAAAATATGACTAAATTTCTTAATGAACTTCCTATAGAAACCAGCTAAGCCATGAAAGATCCTTACCTCTACTATTGTCTTAGGAGTTGGCCAATTTATTAAGGCTTCCACCTTTGTGGGATCCATCTTCAAGGCACCTTTAAAGACCAAAAAACCAAGGTAAACAAGTTCTTGCTTCATAAAATCACATTTCTTGAGGTTGATCATTAACTTCTCCTCATTCAACTTCCTCAACACCATATCCAAGTGTTGCAAGTGCTCCTCCTTTGTCTTGTTGTATACAGGGATCTCATCCAATTATACCACCTCAAATTTTCCTATGAAGTGTTTTAGGACCTCATTCATTAGCCTCATGAATGTACTTGGGGCATTAGATAACCCAAATGGCGTCACTAGCCATTCATATAAACCCTCATTGGTCTTGAAGGTGGTCTTACACTCATCTCCTTCCCTAATTCTGATATGATGATATCCATTTTTTAAATCAATTTTTGAAAAGTAACATGCACCTAACAAACTATCCATCAAATCCTCCATCCAGAGTATAGGAAACCTATATCTAATTGTAATCTTATTTATTGCCCTTGAGTCAGTACAAAGCCTCCAATCTTTATCCTTTTTAGGTGCCAAAATAGTAGGCACAACACAAGGACTCAAGCTCTCCCTTATTAGCCCTTTGTCCAACAAATCTTGAACCTAATTTATGATCTCTTTATTCTGATTAATTTTCATCTTGTATGTTTGTTTGTTTGGCAGACTTTCACTCGGTATCAGGTCTATGTGATGACTCACATCCCTAATGGGTGGCAAAAAATTTGGTAGTTCCTTCACTACTATATCTTCATACTTGTCCAATAGGACCTGCATCTCCTTTGGTACCTCTTTTCCATATGTTGCTGCTACATCTAATATGGGCTTACAAATAATGGCATAACCAATGTCTTTCTCTTCTAGTTTCTTCAAAAACTCTCTCTTTAACCACTAACACACTTGATCCTTCATGAACTGCACTATCTTCTTCTTGTATGGGTGAAAGGGTAGATGATTTTCCATCTTTCTCTATCATATATATTTTCTTTTCCCCATCATGTTTGGCTTTCCTATCGAACTACCATGGTATTCCTAGGAGTACATGACATACATCCATGAGGATGATGTCACAAAGTATTTTATCCTTATAGGGACCAATGTTGAATTCAATCCAAGCCTGCTCATCAACTAAAACTTGTTGACCCTTATTGAGCCATGAAACTTTGGAGGGTGTTGGATGAGGGTTCCTTTTCATTTTTAGCTTTTATATCATCTCCAAAGACACAAGATTATCAGTTGAACTAGAATCTACCACTACTTTACATACCTTCCCTTGAGCTTTGCAAGTTGTTCTAAACAATGCTTTTCTTTGTGGGGGTTCCTTGGTAGTTGGCACCTTGATTAGTGTCCTTCTTAGCATCAAAGATTCACCTACCTTTAGAGAAACATGTAAAGAAGGTGAGTTAACACTTTCATTGTCTGCCTCTTGCACTATTTGAGTTCTCCTCTCACCACCATGAGAACTAAATTCTTGTTTGTCCAAGCATTTCCAAGCTGGGTGTCCAAATTGATTACAACTATAACATCTACCTAAAAGGGTGTTGGATCCTCTTCATTGTCTATTGAACCTTCCTATAACAAAAAATATCCTTCCTCTAAAATTACCTCTGCTATTTGACTCTCCACTAGGTTCTTTTAATCCTTTCCTCAACTTTAGTTGCCAATTGAAAACACTCCTCAACTATCCTAGGAGTTGTGAGACCAAGCTCATCTTGTATGTTATATTTAAGGCCATTCAAGTACCTTTCCACTTCCTCCACTTCATCTTGAATATGTCTTTCCCTTATGCTCAATTTATGATATTCCTCAGTATATGCCATTACATCTAGCTCCTTTTGATTCAAGTTTTGCAGCTTCCTAAAGGTTTGTGTTGCATAATCTGTAGGCAAGAATTGAGTCTTCACCTTAGCTACCATCCGGTCCCATGAGCTTATATTTGAAATTCCTTTCTTAACTCTTTCACCTTGAATGTAGTTCCACCATGTCAGGGTAGGGCCCTTCAACTTATTCTTTGCAAATTTAACCTTCTTGTTGTCTTCTATCTCCTCAAACTCAAAGAAATTGTCCAAAGCATCAATCCAAGCCAAGACTTCTTCACTATCTATTTTGACACCATACATTGGCACCTCCACTTTCACTTTTGGAATGTTGTCACCCTTGACTACCTTTAGCATCTTGACCATCCTCTTTTCTTCAAGGTCCAACTCTTCATCCTCTTCTTGGACTCCTGCTGGAGGGTTCTCACTCTCACCCTCTTCTTCCTTGTCACTTTGGTCTCCACTGACCATTCCTCTCCTCTGATTCTTTTCCAAGGCTGATATTCTTGGAAGGGTTTCTTCTTGTGACTCCTTATAGAGACTTTACTTCTGAAGTAACTACTCCTTTAGTTATTTTACCTCTTTGGCCATTGGATTACCCTTTGGAGGCATTTTTCTTATGCTCACTCTCACTCACTTCCCACTTTTAATCAGAACCTTTGCTCTGATATCCCTAATGTAGAGCAGGGGTGGATTTAGCTTTAACAGACACAACTCAACACAATTTAAATGTTACTCAAGACCCAAGACTCCTATAATGGTGATTTTCACTATTATGGCGATCTTTCCAACTAGGTCTCCACAATGGTGTTTTGAGACATATCTTTTAGAGAAGGTTGTCTCACCATGAAAATCAGATCTTCTCAATACCCATTAGGTTGGTATACAACATATCTTCTTAAGTACATAAGTTCTTTTAGAAAAAAACAAACTAATCAAGTCTGCTACGCTTGAAACTAGGCCAATTAGGCCACTTTTACATAGCAAGTACTAAAAATAATTCTCCCACTCATCTAAACTCTTCATCAACATCAAAAACTAGTCATATAGGGTCACATTAACTATGTTTTAGCAAAAAAATACTCTTCCTATATGTTGTCCCACTCTTTCACCACTCTATCTAGCCTAACACATGAGGATGTTAGGCTAGGGATTTGTCAAACACTCCCTTAAGCTCCATCCCCTACTCCAAAACAAAAAAAAAACATGTAAAACACATCTAAATCCACCATTCCACTGAGTTTGGCTAATCTACAATGGTGGAATGGTCCAAAACTCACATTTTACTCTCAAAACCCTTGAAATGGAGGGTTTCCAAGCGGTATGTTAAGAAAAGATTCAAACAAGATTAATTTTTAATGAAAATGCACCACACAAAATCCAAATGAAAGCTGAGTCTCTATAGAAACTTTTCCCACTTGTCTCAGATCATGACATAATAGTACAAGTCTGTACATAAAGAAAAAACTCAGGAAATGCACTACAAATTAGAAAACAAAGCTCCTTCTTCACCTTTTGTCTTTCCCAAAGATATAAAACTTGTGCCTCGAGGTCTGTGAGGCTCAAAAAATCACATGAAACACCTAAACATCAGTTACAATTCAAGAATACATTAGTGACCATTCAGATTCTACACATGCAAAATTGCCAAGTTGCAAAAGGAACTTTTGCAACTTTCGCCAAAATTTACCCATCACCTAATAATTGACCCTACATGACACTAACATGAAAAAAAGGTCTTATGTCAACCTTATTACTTTGATTTGATGATAAAAACACTCAAAATGCTAGCTCAAACACCTAAATGCATCATTAGACCTAACATGACCATGGTACCCTTGCACTAGTGCCTATGGCTATAGTTGGATAGCCTATCTTCCTCAATGAGATATTGTGTGGTAGAAATGATCCTACCTCATATGTAACCTTCTTGTGAACTGTAATGATTAAATGAACTTACCTTGCAAGTGGAGGTAGCTAAGTTATAATGTAACTTGAAGACCATTGAGTCTGAGGACTTTGATATGTTAACCTACATAAGCATATGGATGTCATGATATTAGGATTGTGATAGTGACTTGAGATGTAGATGGTGTAAACCCTTAAGTGGGTAGTTCTTGAATGACTAAATGAAATTTCATCTCTTGCATAAGACATACATGTGTTCCTTTGTTTAGTACCATTGCATGGCTTGTCTTTGAGTTTGTAAACAAGTGACCAAATACTATGAGTCTTGGAATCCCATCTTGAAATAATATGCTTATATCATTGATGTAAAAATTGAATTGACTAAGAGGCAATTGAATTCCCAGTCAAAGTATGACATTTGGAAATGAATAGAAATATGATACTATGATGAAAAATAGTTGTGTAGAATTGTCTTTATTCATAATGTCAAAAAGATGGTCATAATACCTTTGAAATTCCTAATGTAATGATTGAATATTGAAGTGAATCTAGCTCCTGCACATTATGTGGAATTCCTCTTCATATGTCTTCATGCATTACATTGAAAGGAAACATTTGGGTATGGAAAAATGAATGAAAGCATATATGCATTATGAAACTATTGCATGAACATGTGCAATTAGGAATTGATTGATTTGTGGATGTCACTGAATATGTTATCTAGTACACCTAGGATGAAAGGTGTCGTGTAACTCTCTACTCCATCTATGTGATTACTATGGATACACAAACACGTGAAGTGTTTCGAATTGATGATTTATTTGATTCTTTTGATGAAAATGTTCTTGTGTTATAAGGACCACCATTTGTACTTTTGTTTTTCTTATGAATGGATTATTCACCAATTCTTTGATGATCAAATTTGAGAACCTTTGTTGTACTTGAATTCACTATTGGAATGGTCAATGTTTCCTGACTTAGAGTTGAGTTTGGTGATTCTCCTCTTCTGAGTTTATTCTCAAATATTTTGGTGACTATTCCAAATGTTTGACATTATTGGTCCTATATTATTTTAAGTGTTGTAACCTATCGATTTCACCATGAAAAATGATAAAAAAAAATCAAGTGATTAAAGTGCGAAGAAATTACTAATCTTGAACCAATTTCATGATTGAACTCGTGATTAAATTTTTCTTGCAACCTTGTGAATGAGTGGCATGTGTGATACCACATATGATAAAATAATTAACATGCACTGTATGATATGCATTGAGAAGGCTTAAATTTCTCTAAGTGATTGACATTATCATATTCTCTCCATTTATGCACGATGTGCTGAATTAAGAAAGAGTTGTTTTCTTTATAAGTATATATAATGATATACTTGAGTGGTATTTTCTTTCGAGACGAGTGTCGAATGTGGAACAACAAAGAAGGGAGATCCTCTTTTCATGATCTTCCCATTTGTTTCAAACACTTTGGCCAAATCCTAGCCATTGAAAAAGATGGTTAGCCAAGAAAAATTTATTTCTATAATTCTCTACCACATCCTATAAATAAGACATTGCTATATCATAGATGTATATATGCATGTAGATATTATGGGTATACACCAAATTCCCCCTTGCCCCAAATATTTTGAGGTAGCTAGGCACTTCATGCAAGGACAATAGATCTTCGAGTAGGAAGAACTCCATGGAAGTATAATCACCATGACTGGGTGGAAAAGCACCCAAATCATGTTATCATTTTTTGACTAGCCACAAGTGGATTGATAGTTAGTAACAAATGATAGTTAGTGACTAGCCACATGTGGATTGATAGTAACGGATTTCATAGATTATGTTTTGCATACAATTGCTTGGTTACTGCTTGCATGATGCACTATCAATAGTATGATTGTTGTGCTTTGTAACATACTAATATATGAATGATACAATTGCACATGAGAAGATATAACAAGTATGAAGTTATTTATCATCTTGTGATTAACTCTACTAGGTTGATTAATGCTATTTTTTGTTGAAATGCACAAGACAACTAAGAAAGGGGGGGGGGGTGAATTAGTTGTACCGAATTAATTTTACTTCTGACCTTAATCAATTCCACTTCAAATTTAGTTTGTTATTAACTATGAACATGAAATGAAGATAACAAAAAGAAAACATCAGAGACACCAAATTTACGTGGAAAACCAAATGAGGGAAAAACACGATGAGGATTAACTCACAATATAATAGTAGTACAATATTGGATATAAAGGCTCACTGCCAAAGGGCTCACTGCCCAGAAAGGACTCACTGTCCAGATACAAAGGCTCACTACCTATAAATAGGAATCACTATCCAAAAGGAGGCTCACTACCTACAAAAAAAGAAAGATAATAGAAAATCCACCACAATAGGTTCCACACATTCACAACCTGATCAAAGGATTGTAGACACCATCAAATCATTGCTTTCAAGAATCTAACACATCAAAGTGTTTTTGACTTGATTTGTTTTCACACACTTTGATTTTCGCACTTGTTTTTCACACTTCGCACATACTTCCAATTCACAACATCTTGACTTGTATTTATACCATCTTTGATCTTGGAAACTTTCTCCAAGGTCGGCTACACATCCTTTATTTTACAAATTCAAATTAGGCCGGTGACTCAACATTCCCACAATGGATAAAAATGAGAGTGGACCAATTAAATACTTAATTAGGACCCAAACAACATCTTGGATCAATCACACACTTCCTTAATTGATGCTTATTCTCCATGTAACGCGTAAACACCAGGTCGGCCAAACCTAATGAAAACACCAATGAACTTTGAAGTACATGGATCCACAACAAAATGATGACATTTGGATCACTAAACACTAAAAAACTTCTTAGAAAACCTCAAATACATCTGTAGCAACTACAACAATATTTATACATAGAACACTCTTCAACAATCCAACCAAACCAAGCAGACACACATAGTAGCTCTGCAACAAGCCTTCTGGAGCACCAAACCATGAGCACATTTTCCAAAACATAAAGAGCATCAATATTAAAATTCTTCCAGATCTGTAAGATCTGAGACAAACCACCAGAAGACTACAGAGTAGAGACATCTCTCCTAGTCCATAGACAAACAGTTCTACCAAATCGGTTCACACACCGCTGAACACATCTTTAACTCTCCATCAACCCAAAAGCTAAAAATCGAGATATATTATCTATTGAAGCCCATAAAAAATACTATAGATCTGCATAGGCATAGGATCAACACAGAAGAGATGCAAAGCACATTAGCAGAGCACACTCAGAACTCACACACAACACTTTCTTCACTATTTATTAATTTTCTCAAAAGCACTTGACATCAACACATCTGCAACACCATAAATATAGCTCCATGTACTTGTTATCAATCAAATATGCACCCTGTGCTAAGATAGAAGACCTAGCTATCTACTGAAACATGGAAACCCTCTTCAGATGTCTGTGATTTGTGTGAAGAGAGAATCTTCAAAGTGAGCTGATTCTCCGAATGAAATTTTCTACTCTAAGAGATTTTTTGAGGTAAAGGGAAGAAGGTTAAACTAAAATTTAAAACTCTAATCTAAGATGATTCATAATAAACTTATGAAATTATGACACCACCACTCACAACAATTTCTATAAAATAATAGCTCTCACAACCTCACTGACACATATTTTCATCAGTAGTTTGTATGAAGATCTATAAACTAAATACAACATACAACCTAAAACTACACAATTTTGGACACAGATTCACTACAGAAAGAAATAAAAGGACTCAAATTTGAATCACAAAGACATCAAATTGCTATTGTAAAAATGAGACAGAAATGAGAAGAAGAAATTTTTTGCTTTATTGGAACTAAAAGAGTGTCCAGTACAAAATCTGAGTACAAATGCTTACAAAACTCTCTGTAAGTGTACAAGAGAGAGAGAAGCAATAATCTAAACTAAGAAAAAATTAAGTTTTTCTCCAAAATATAACTCTCCAAAACTCAATTTCTGAGCTCAAGAGAGAAGCTAAGTAAAAAGCCCCCAAAATTGCATCACACTGAATAATAAAAGCATAAATTTCCGAGCTCAAGAGAAAAGCTAAGAAAAAAGCTTCCAAAATTAGGCTCAATTTGCTTTAAAACTAGAAAAAACAAACCCAATTTGTTGTCATCTTTTGGAACTCGCCCAGGAAAAGTCAACATCAAAATATTGGCAACCTTCCTTTGCTTTCATTAAACTACTAAAAATTACAAAAATAAAGCAATTTATAAAGTATTGCTTTAATTTTTGCTTTACAATTTGCAGTTTTATTACAAGATAAAGCTCAAATGCTTAACTTCTCAATTCGCTCTAATTTTTGCAACTAAGATTTTTAAAAAATAGTTGCAAAAAATAAACAAACTCTCATGCCTATTACAATTTGATTTTCTCCAAAAAAAATCATAAAAATTATAAGGAACTATGTATTTGATTTTCTTCCAAAATCATAACTAATATATAGTCATAAGATACTCGACCTATGAGGGTACAAGGAAACATTGGATGTTGATTTATTCACACTAAAGACTTAAGAAATATTTCTAAGTCCCTAAGACCTTATGATCTCCAAACAAGGTATAACCTAGGCAATAATAGGCGAATGCAATATCATCACAAGGGGTATTAGTTGAAGCATTAAAACTTAAAACATTATGATAAAATATATTGCTCAAATTAGGGCAACAAAGTGAACCCTAAAACAAAACTATGAACCCTAACCAATCGGCTCATTCTCACTTTGCACTTTGGAGAAAGCATGCTCTGCTAGAAAAAGGCGCCACCACCATGGAGAACTAGGGTTCGAGCTTCTTCGACCACCATTCAAGCTCTTTGCTTGCTATTTTTGTCGAATCTTCCTAGTAACTTGATGGTAAGTTGATTCCAAGCTATTTTGTAGCTTCATTGCTCCATTTCTGAGACATCTTCTGGCCTTAAGGTCATGACATAACTATGGTTTTTGATGTATTTTTATTGCCTCTTTGTTTCTCTATTAATACACCTCCATTCAACCACCATGAGAGCTCGACTTGAAGCTTTAAATTCTCCATTGTTTGAAAGAATCTTTGTTGTTAAGGGCTTGACCCTTTGTTATTTATCACTATGCATAAACTTTAGTGACAAAACCCTAAGCATATGTTTGGTGCTTGAAAGGAGAGACTCTCTCAGGTCGCGACCATGAGAGCTTTGACTAGGGTTTTTGTGTATTTCTATTTTCTCATGCTTTCCACTGAACATGTGTATGCACTTGTCACCTCATTTTAGGGTATGTAAACCCATTAATTTCATTCATGTAGCTCCACTTTCGACATGAGTTCGAGCCATAATTACTTCCTTTCAGTATTCTATATTTGGGATTCAATACCTTAATTGGGGTATCTTCATTTGTGACAAAATTTTTTCTCTCAAGCCATGCCTATGAGAGTCTAGTTAAGCTCACTTGTCACCTATATTTGTGATTCTTGATGAAAACCCAAGTGGGTTTTCTGTATTTGTGAACATTTTTGCTCCTCAAGTTGCGACCATGCATGTAATTTCTTGTTCTCCTGTAGCAAAAAAAACCCGCCATTAGGTGTATGATAAAAAATAAGGACACCCTCACTCTGTTAAAATAGTTTCTCATTTCGATAACCTATATCTTCGAAATGAAACCCCAAATGGGTATTCAGAAAACTTTCTCTTGAAACTTTTGTTTCAGGCCACAACCATGAAACCTGGAAATGGTATCCTTGAAACACATGCTATAAACTAGAAACTCTTCCTTTTTTTAATTTTTGTTCACTTTCAAAAAATTGGGTTACAAACCCTTTGTTCATTTCAATTATAGGTACCTTCATCATGAAACGAGGAAATGGTATTATTTATCACTTGTTTTCTAGAAATGACATTCTACGTAATAAACACCTTCAACATTTAATCCTTATATAAATGATTTTATTTAGGCATCCAATGCATATTTTTTGAAGCTATAAATGCAATTTTAAAAAAAAATATCAACTTGGTCCAAAGCTGTAGCATAATTTGACTCTGCATTTACCTTTTATTGTTCATTTCTATGATAAAACCAAAACATCACTATTTCCTTTATTCCATTACTTTGACTCTCATGCCATCTCATGTTGCTTTCAACTTTGTTCAGAAGTTACTCTTAATTGGAACAAATATTTCTTATGCCTTGCTTACCATAGCTGCCATGCACTTGCTTGCTTTCAAATACATTTTATATTGATGCATTCACTTCATTTCATGTAACATCTGCATCTAGCCATTATGATATTCCTATAGGTTACTTTGATGCTTGTTATCACTCCTTTCATATACTTGAATGTTTTTCAGAAAATATGCATTCCCAGCTCCACACTTCCATGAAATAAAGCAATGTGTCTTTCTCTATGTCTATACCATCCAAATTGAAAATAGATTCCATTTATTGCAAGCTACCTTCATTTAGAGCATATACCAATGTGATGAAATCTTTTGAATGATGAAATAAGTCTTGAAAACTATACTACATTTTGCTCCATAATGCTGACCCATGTGTTCACAACTCATTCTTGATCATAATCAAGTTTGGCTTCTCTGGTAATGAGAACTTGAAGCTCCTCCATTTTCTTCTATTGCTTATTAATGTTCTTTTGATGAGGCATTATGTATGCCTATTCACTATCACTCATTTAGCCGCTGGATTTCCTGAGCAATTTATCCTTCATGATTTCCATTGTCACATATTCTGGGCTTGGATGTCCTGAATGATGGATTGCTTGGGATTTTGTAGACTCACAATGTACTCCTTGAGATTTAGTTCCAATTTTAGCAGCAATGAATGTACCTTTTTTCAAATCCCCTCATTGATTTAAGGGGCATCATGCCGAGCTCAACCCTTGTGGGAGCCCATTTTACACCACATGCTTTATATCTCCAAGACATAATAACAACATGGATTTTCCTATACCTGCACAGGAAACAAACAATGTTAGCATAAAAAACAATGAAGCTTAAGTACCTCTGTGACATTTCATTTTCTAGCTCTCATTATTGTACTCTTCATTTTTTAGCTGACTCAATGCATTGTAAACAATGTATTATATCTCTGTTGGTAGAGCATATAGTGTAGTCCATATCTAGAGCTCTAATAGTCCTTTCCCATGATGTAGGTTCATTCCAAAGTGGTAGCAAAGACGGGGCAGCTGCAAGGAGATCAACTGAAGATAGACAAACATGCAATGATGGATATGCCCTATGTTATCCGTTTCTTTTCTTTTACCTTCAATTGCATAATTCATTCTTTGTAATGTATTATTTTGGCTACCTCCATGGCTTGTGTGGAACACTTATTTTCTCTTCTCATTTCCATTCTAAAAAGAAATGTATCATAATACAATCTTGTACAATTCATTTATAAATAAATGAAATACTATAATGTGAATAAACATTATAAAATAAATGAAAGCAATGATTATGCTTAATCATTTATGTATTATGTTTTATACTTCATTTATGCTACAAAGCACTGAGTAAACTCTGAATTCTATTTACTGAAACCTTTTGCATTTCAGAACTAAATCTTGATAAATCTAATGCAAACGATAGCTTAAGCAAATGCAAAAAATAAACTAAAACTTCCACTTTAAGTAATGAAGCAACACTAATCAACTCTGCCAATTGAGCTGTAGTGAAAATTTGGCAACAATACTCTCAACACTTCTACAATATCTCAACTATACATGTACCACCTGCAATCACTCTAAACTATGTTGACATCAATGACAACATTAATAACACCACCAAACATATTCTTACTTGCAATAATCTCCCCCTTTGTCATTGATGGAAACAATGATGTGAAGAAACATCAAAGAAAACATACACTCTCTCCTACTTCTTCTTCCCTTTCTTTTTCAGATTAGACAACCTGCAAAAACATTTATGCACTCTCTTCTCCTTGCAAGATTCTATCTCCCTTTCAACTTTTTCACATGACTCTTTCTAGATTTAAATAGGCTTTTTCACATGACACTCTCTCCCACTTTGAAATCAATGGAAATGAAAAGTTTTGCATGAAACATCTGCCATATAAATCTTTGATCACTCCCCCTTAGGAGTGCACCACATCTCATAATGCAACATGATACTCTCTACTCCCCCTGAGGAGTAGACCTCAATTATCAGTCCAGACGAATAAAGAATCTGTAGATCCATTGGAATGATGTGCTTCCATGTGCACCTAGTTTAAGGAAGGAGGGGAAGTAGCCCCTAACTTCCCCATGAGATACTCAAACTTATCCTTCAGAAGAGCCTTAGTGAATATGTCAACAATTTGATCCTTAGTAGACACATATTCATGTCTGACTTCATTTTCTTGTACCTTCTCCCTCAAGAAATTATATTTGATAGATATATACTTTGTCCTAGAATGCATCACCGGATTCTTTGAAATTTTTATTGCACTTGTATTGTCACAAAAATAGGGATAGACTCATCACACATCACACTTATATTCTTCAATGTTTTATTCATCGAAAGTACCCGTGTACAATATGATGCTACTACAATATACTCAACTTCTACAGTGGACAAAGAAACTGAATCATGTTTCTTGCTTAACCATTAGACCAATCTTCCTCGAAAAGAGAATGCACCACCACTTGTACTCTTCTGGTCATCTACAAAACCAACCTAATTTGCATCAGTGTAGGCATTCAAGGTGAAATCAGTATCCTTAGGATACCATAGACCATAATCCAGAGTTCCCTTTAGATATCTTAATATCCTCTTCACAACTATAACATGTGTCTCTTTAGGTCCTACTTGAAATCTGGCAACCAAACATATTACATGTGTGATATATGGTCTAGTAGTAGTAAGATATAGCAGTCCACCAATCATAGATCTATACATGCTCTGTTCAACTTTAGAAGAATCGTCATCCTTACTTAGTTTGCATCTAGTTACCATAGGGGTACATAATGATTTAGAATCATCCATTCTGTTGGGTCTCAAAAGCACAAGTTTGAACCACGAGAGGTTGCCAAGCTCTCACAACGCTTTTGGCCAATGTACAAGGCCAATTGATGTAATTGAACCTTCTTCTCTTTAAGTTTTGCTAGACTAAGGCAGGTGAACCTATGTGAATGATGCAAATTAAAATTTATTTCCTGGTTGAGCAATCTATCCACAATGGCAAATGGAAGTGAATAGATGAAAACCAATACAACTATACCTACTCCTACTGCAAAAAAGAAAAGATTTTGAATAAGTTATTTGTTTATGAATTTTATCTCTGGGTTGAGGCAGATTAGTGCCTTCTATCCACATGGGCAATGGAGTCAAAAATAGAAAATGATATGTTTTTTCCTTCTTTGGTTTAATTCAAGTTGTTAGGCACTTTATAAAATAAAATTATGACTGGCATATAATTTCATTTATTTATGGCTCGCAAAAATTATGCTGGAATGTTTTCTAACCTGGTTCTTCTTAAATTATCCAAAAGAAATCTCACAAACACTATGACTTACTTGAAGGGATTTAGTTCCGATTTGCAAACACCAACAAATAAAAATCATACAAAGTGAAAATATGCACCTTGATGAATCAAAATTATGCTTGATACATTAATTCAAATGATTAGAAGAATTCGAATTGGAGAGAATCAAGATAAAAATAATATAAATTATAGCATCTCAACAACTGAATTCAGATAAGATTTCACCAATTTATGAACATTTTCTCCATTGCTTTGTTTCAGGAAGGTCTGTCATTGTTTAAATTCCCAGTTCCAAAAAATCTAACTCCTACTCTCAACCCCTGTCAATTGCAACTGATTTTACAAAGTATTTATACAATTCATACCAAGGGTCGTGACCCTTCACATGAATGGTAAAACTGTTTACATTCTATCACAAAGATAAAATATTTAATTGAGTTGCCTTTCGGTAAATTAAATATTTTTAACTATAATCTTCTTTTGATTTTTCCCTTTATAGTTTACCGCTCTGTGCATTTCACTTTATATGTTGCCTCCTTTACATTTATTATTTCTGCAACTTCCTTTTATCTTACCGCTCTACTGCGGTCAACTCCTCGTCCTCCTGCAGTTTCACGGTATTGACTTTGACCGCACCGCCATGTTCCTTTCTCCCATCGCTCAACCACAACCTTTGTTTTTGTCTCTTGCGGTATAGCGGTAGCCATTTCTCTAACCTCAACTCCCATCCATCGCTCCATCGTCGGCCTCATTCTAACTATCTGTAGTATAGTGGTGTCTGGCATTAACTATTAACCTCACTACCCACGCTACCACTATCTCTATTTTCACTATGTGCGGTACTATAGTGACCTACTTATTAACCACCACTATCTCTAACTCTCATCCAGGCTAACTGCCCTCGCTGACCATTGACTGTTACCATGCCACCATGGTCTTCCTCCTGACTAGATGCGGTGTAGTGGTAGCCGTTCGCTAACCGCCACCCATTGACGCCTCATTGCTTACCTCTGTTCTATCGCACTACCGCGGTCACCCCTCTGAACAATGGCGGTACCATGGTAACCATGATAACTGCCACCCCACAAGTTATCTCATCACTCACCGCGGAACCGTAGTCACTATGTTGACTACATGTGGTGTAGTGGTAAACCTTTCTCCCTCCACCGCACCACCACGGTCTGCTCTCTGACTGGCCGCGGTGTAGCGGTAGCCTTTGACTAACCTTGGCGACCGTTTACCGTGCCACCGCAGTGTGTTTGAAGACCACGCGTGGTGTGGCAGTAAGCTCCTATTGCTTGCTCCATAACCACTACTGCCATACCGCGAGCCCATTTTGGGAGGCCGCGGTAAAGCGGTAAGTGAGGAAAAAGACTTATAAAGGTCAAATATGGATGGCGGTATAAGGTAAAATATGTTTGAATATTTTTTATAGGAGCACGATGAATTTCTATGAGGAAGATAGGAAAAATATAAGGGATATGGGCCAAAATAAAGCAATAGTACAAGGGGAAAAGCCATTTTTGTACTGTAAAAGTGGGGAGAATGATTTTTTATACAAGAAATAGTGAAAGCATTAGGTTTAAAATGGAAAAATCATTTAGGATTTTAATGAAATTTTCTGGTTCTAACACATTCCAAACTTCTTCAACAATTCTTTAACATACTTAGATTGTGAAATGAATATGCCCTTATCAGTTTAATTCACTTGAAGTCTAAGGAAGAAATTGAACTCACCAATCATAGATATCTCAAACTCTTTTTGCATCTCCTTTGTAAATTTCTTGCATATACCTTCATTTCCTCCAAAGATAATATCATCAACATACACCACAACTATCAAAATTATGTTTCTTTGAACTTTGAAACAGATATTGTTGTTCATGGAGCCTTTGTTGAACCCTTGTTGTGTCAAATATCTATCCAACCTTTCATACCATGCTTTGGGAGCTTGTTTAAGTCCATATAGTGCATTTTTCAACTTGCAAACCATGTCTGGTTTGTCTGATAACTGAAATCCTTCTGGTTGTTCCATGTACACCTCTTCTTCTAATTCTCCATTCAGGAATGCAGACTTAACATCCATGTGGTACACTTTGAAATCTTTATGAGCAGAAAATGCCAAAAATATCCAAATGGCCTCCATTCTTGCCACTGAGGAAAATTTCTCTTCAAAGTCTATTCCTTCATTCTGTGAATAACCTTTTCATACAAGTCTTGCTTTATTTATTACTACTTCACCATCTTCATTCAGCTTATTCCTGAACACCCATTTTGCACCAATTACATTCTTGTTTACTAGTTTAGGAACCAATTCCCATGTTTGATTCTTTTCTATCTACTACAATTCCTCTTTCATTGCTCTAGCCCAAATCTCATCTTTGCGTGCCTCACTCACACTCTTAGGTTCTATCTTAGCAAGTAAACACAAATTCACCTCTACTACTTTACTTCTTGTCTTTACATCTTGACTTATATCTCCAATTATTTGTTCTTTCAGATAATTCTTCTGTACATATTTATGAGTCTTAGAAGTAGGTTCCATAATTTCCTCTTCTTCACTTTGTTCTTTCTCTTCCTTTTCCTCTTGTTGTATTTTTACGAAGATAGGATCATTTGGTTCAACTTCACTTATTTCAACTGGTCTGTGCATAGCTTCATCAACTTTTACATTTGTATTTTCAACTGTTTTCCTTAGTATTTTATTTAAGCATCTATATTCTTTGGTGTTAGTTGAATATCCAATAAAAATAGCTTCATCACATCTTTCATCAAAATTCCCAAGGTTCTCATCATCTCTTTTAATATAACATCTTCTTCCAAACACCTTAAAGTACTTGACAGTAGGAATCTTACCAGTCCATAGTTCATAAGGAGTCTTTGTGCTATTACCTCTGATTTGAACTCTGTTAAGAATGTAAACAATAGTGTGGATTTCTTCTCTCCAATATACATTAGGAACATTTTCCTCTTTCATCATAGTCCTTGCAACCTCTTGAACAATTTGGTTCTTCCTTTCCACAACTCCATTCTGCTGAGGAGTTCTAGGAGTAGAATAATTTCTCTTTATACCATGCTCTTCACAAAATGCATTAAAATCACCAAAAGTGAATTCTCCACCTCTATCAAACCTTAAACATTTGATTCTTAGGTTTACTTCATTCTCTACTCTTGCTTTTAACACTTTGAATCTATCTAGATCTTAAGCTTTCTCCCTTAGAAAAGTAACCCATGTCATTCTAGAGTAATCGTCATTCAAAAGCATAAAATACTTGTCACCAGTAAGGATTCCTATTCTTATGGGACCATAGAGGTCTATATGAATCAATTCCAACATTTTGGTAGATGGTTTTTCTTTTCCTTTATAATTGTATCTTGTTTGTTTTCCCAACTAACAACTTCTGCAAATAGAATTGGTAGGCTTTGTGATTCTAGGAAGATCCCTAACAACTTCTCTTGAACTAATCCTGATCAGATTGTCAAAGTTTACATGTCCCATCCTCTGGTTCCATATCCAACTTTCATTAATTTGTGAAACAAAGCATTGAACATCACCACTCTTAAACTGATAGATGTTTCCATAAGTTCTTCTTGTAGCTACCATAGTTTTAGACCCTTTTCTGATCTCACAGGTGTTATCCTGAAACACAAGCTTAAATCCTTTGCTACACATTTTTCCAACACTCAAAAGATTATGCCTTAAGCCCTTAACATAATAGACATCATCAGTACTATGTTTTCCATCAAGAATAATTGTTTTCCAATAATCTTAGCACCAAAATCATCTCCAAATGTAACTAATCCTCTATCATACTTTTCAAGTTTAGTGAACTTACTTTTATCTTCGATCATATGATTTGAACATCCACTTTCAATTAACCAATAGTCTTCATCCTATCTAGCATAAAAGGCAGTAACCAGCGTACCTTCCATCTCATCCTTCTTATTCTTTGGACCAGATTCCCTTGCACATCTTCCATGGTCAGTAGACATAGATTTATTCTCCAAGGCTAGAAACAAGCATTCATCTTTATCATCCTCAAAATCAGACTCATCATCATAAATTCCAACATCTTCTCTAACATAATACAATTTCTCGAACTTTTTATCCTTTTTGTCTTTATTATTATCTCTATTCTTCTTGTGTGTAGCTCTATTTGGACTTCTTGAAGCATAGTGACCAATATTTCCATAATTGAGAAATTTAAAAGGTAACATGCCTTTGTACTTACTGGTACCTTTCTTCAATTTCCTTGTAATTTTTGCTTCCAACTCATTTGAACCATCAATATTTGAATCATCTTCTATCTTAGTTGCTTTCAAGGCTGTTTCAACTTTCTCCTTTTCTCTTCCAAAATTCCTCATCTCAAATGCAATCAAGGTGCCAAATAGTTGTTCTTTGGTGAAAGTATTTGGATCATATGATTCTTCAATAGAAAATACCTTGTCATTGTAATTCTCTAGTAGGGTTATCAAGATCTTCTCTATTACATCTTCATCTGTCTTGGTACCACCTTGATTTTTGACTTCATTTGCTGCAAGTTCAACTCTCTGATAGTAGCTTGCAATGCCCTCACCTTATTCCATTCTCAAGTTCTCAAATCTACGCTTTGTTGTTAGCTTCCTTGATAATTTGACTCTATCATTTCCTTGATAGATATCTTTCAAATTTTCCCATACTTCATAAGCAATGCCTAAAGAAATAACTTTTGTCCATCCAATTTTAGATAAAGCACTGAAGATAACATACCTTTATTTTTTATTCTCCTCATAGGTAGAAATATCATCTACAAAAGAAGGACCACTAGACGGTTCAACATATTTTTCTCAATAGCTTTCCAAGTCTTGAAACCAAGAGATATCAAGTAACCTCTCATCTACACTTTCCAGTCACTATAGTCAACTCCATAAAATATAGGGATTTGCAACTTGTGTGCCATCTGATATACCTCAAGCGGTTAAGCTCTTCTCCAAGGAACAAATTGATACCAATTGTTGAAATGCACAAGACAACTAAGAGGGGGGATTGAATCAGTTGTACCAAATTATTTTTACTTCTAACCTTAATCAATTCTACTTTAACTTTACTTTGTTATTAAATATGAACATGAAATGTAGATAACAAAAAGAAAACATTAGAGACACTAGATTAACATGGAAAACCCAATGAGGGAAAAACCACGGTGAGGATTAAGTCACAATATAATAGTAGTGCAATACCGGATACAAAGGCTCACTGCCAGAGGGATCACTACTTAGAAAGGACTCACTATCTAGATATAAAGGCTAACTACCTATAGATAGGACTCACTATCCAAAAGGAGGCTCACTGCCTACAAACAAAGAAAGACAATAAAAAATCCACCACAATAGGTTCCACACATTCAAAGCCTGATCAAAGGATTGCGGACACCATCAACTCACTCCTTTAAGGAATCTAACACATCAAAGTACTACTACCTTGATTCACTTTCACACACTCTACTTTTCACACTTTTTTTGCACACTTCACACTCGTACTTCCAATTCATAACATCTTGACTTGTATTAATACCATCTTCGATCTTGAAAAATTTCTCGAAGGTCGGCTACACATCCTTTAATTTAAAAAATCAAATTAGGTCGGTGACTCAACATTCGTATGGTGGATAAGGATGAGAGTGGACCAATAAAATACTTAATTAGGACCCAAACAACATCTTGGATCAATCGCATGCTTCCTTAATTTATGCTTATTCTCCATGTAATGTGTAAACACCAGGTTGGCCAAACCTAATGAAAACACCAATGAACTTTGAAGTAAATGCATCCAAAACAATATGATGACACATGGATCACACAAAAAGCTTCACCAAAAATTGAAACACTTCTTAAAAACCTTCAGATACATCTGCGACAACTGCAACGATCTTTATACACAAGACACTCTACAACAGTCCAATCAGACTGAGCAGACACACAGAGTAGCTTTGGAACAATCCTTCTAGAGCACCAAACCATGAGCACATTTACCAAAACATAGAGAGCATCAATATTAAACTTCTTCTAGATCTGAAATATCTAAGACAAACCACTAGAAGACTATGGAGTAGAGACATCTCTCACAGTCCACAAACAAACAGTTCTACCAAATCGGTTCACACACCAGTTTTACACATCTTTAACTTTCCTTCGACCTAGAAGCTAAAACTTAGGATATATTATCCATTCAAGCCCATAAACAATACTACAAATCCACATAGGCATAGGATCAACATAGAAGAAATGCATAGCATATTACCAGAGCACACTCAAAACTCACACACAACACTGTCTTCATTATTTATTAATTTTCTCAAAAGTACTTGCCATCAACACATCTACAACACCATAAATATAGCTCCATGTACTCTCAACACTTCTATAGTATCTCAACTATACATGTACCACCTGAAATCACTCTGAACTATGTTGAAATCAATGTAAACATTAATGACAACACCACCAAACACATTCATACTTTCAATACTTTTGACTCTTCAACATTGACGATCTTGAATCACAAATGAGTCTCTATATGAGAATGATTTTGTAAGGACAATATACCTAATATGATTGGATAATGTGTATAGGTGGTCTATGGACACATGGGAGTATCATCTATGAAAGAAGGTATGTGGATGAAATCTTGTACTTCCACTTATATATGATCAAGGTATGATCTAGTGCATGATAATTATATTTTGGGAATTGTAGTATTTTCCTTACAATATTGACTTTCCTATGAGGTGCTAATATTTTCATGAGCTAGAAGTAGCACAAGTGTCTATAAGGAAAGATAGGAAAATTGAAAAGGAAACATGAGAAACTTTTCCAACATAATAAAATACCAAGGTATGGTAAGCAAAAGTAAGCATGTGCATGAATATGATTATGAAAATATGAAATTATGCAAAAAAATAAAATTGTTTCTAATGTTTAAGTATTGAGATGATTACAACATAACTAGATAAGAAGAAGAATCAAGGCTAATTCCTAAATTTTATTTTTGATTTTGGGTAATAACATGGAATAAAGTGTAATGATTTTTCCATGAGTGTCACAAAAAGATCAACACTTTTGTGAGGGTGAGAATATTGTTGGAGAAAAGGTAAACTAGCTTTGTAAAGTTGAAAGGTAGTAATGGAATACACACTAACACTTAGAAATCGATGCATGAATGTTTTGTTATTGAGTGTGATTCTCTTATTTTGAATGAGTATGCTTACCTTATCTTGAATGTGCATGGTTGTACAAAAATTTGAATGTATTGGTTGATGAAAATGTTTACCATTTCTTGTATCAGTCTTGATGACCATGTTTTGGATATAATGATAAACATAATTGAAAGTACTTTTTGGCAAGGTGTGGTGCCTCAATTACTTTAGTGATTACTAAGTAAGAGATTGGGTCAATGTCTCTTCCAAGAGGGGGAGGATGTCATAACCTAATTTTTATTTTCATTCAAATTATAATATGAAAAATTGAATTATTAAGGAAATTTGGTATGTTGAGTGATAAAAAATTGATATTTTAAAATGCATTGAAGAAAGTTGACCATCTTTTTGACTTTGAAATCGAATTTATTAAACCATTATCGTTGATTTCAAATGATAGTTAAATTTATACATAATGAAATAGTGGCCTACATTTGAATTTAAGGCCAAGATATGCAAATATTCAAATTTTATGAATGGGGTGGCTGAGAATTAATGGCAATAATGAATTGAAATAGCCCTTAGTGGAGGCATAGGGAAAAAAATAAGAAAAGTTTCCATTTTGAAAGGAGATATCATCGACACCAACAAGCAAAGAACGAGCTATTGGATGAGCTTTGTGGAGAAGCTGAAGGGAAAAAAACTTGCATAGAGAGGTATTTGATGTTTTACATTAAAATGTTTGCATTTCTTATAGATTCATTTATTCTCATTGCACAGTTTGAATGTTACATCATTGATTCTATAGAATCGTAAGAAATTTTCTTGTCGATTTTCTTTATTCAAATATTTGATTGAATTTGATATATTTTGTATTGTGGTGAGCATGGCCATGTCAACCTTTCCTTACCGATTATGCTCTGTACATGCTTCACCAAAGGCTTGAAAGCCAATCATGTCTTACACTGTGATTTTTTGATATCGCCACCCATGTGAACATGTTGCATGTGTTTCTATTGATCTCATCACATGGCTATCAAGTAAATCGATAAGCCTATGATATGGAGTGAAACAAATCTTAAGTCATCATCACCCATTGACCATCACCTTCGATCGTAGATCGATGGGTTATCTTTACCGTTTTATGTTGCTTCATCACAATAAGTGATGGCGGGCTTATGTCACCCTTTGTTGTAGTATGATATATTTTTTTCCTTGCAACTGTGTAATCCTTGCTATGTCGTAAAGATATTAATGTATCCTGGTGCCTCACCCATAGAGGATGATGGTGGAACAATAAACTGATCTAGCCATGTGCTTGCATGTATAGCGTGTGACTATCATTCTCTGGGAATGATACCCATATCATCCTTGAATGAATTTACCCAAGCCAAGGGTCAACCTATAGGTTGTTTGCCTCGACTAGTGATAAATGCTAAGTGACAGTCATCCAACTATAGGTTGTTCATGGAATGACAATGGCATTTTTTGCTAAAATAAGTTAATGAGGGTTCTTTAAACTTGAACCATGTTAAGATTGAACCTAGTATATGTCTAAAATATTTCTTGTTAAATGACCAATATATCATTCATGCTCTTATTACCTTTAAAAAATCTATACCAAGAAATCATTTGGTTAATTTCTTATATGAATGTTATATACAATTGTTCTCAAAATAATAGAATCTTTTAATTAAACATGAGAATGAAAGTTATGTTGTATCAGAATCTTTACCATGATTGTAATGAATAGCTATGGGTCCCTGAATGAGGCTTGTATGAATGAAGCATTGGTTAATATGGAACTGAATCTATAATCCTTTTTAAACAACACTATTCTATAATAAACTGTAATTTTTTAGTTGAAAATAGTGTCATTCTATTATAAACAGTGTTGTTTAGCTGTAAACAGTATTGTTCTATTATAAACCATGTTTTTTTAATCTATAAACAATATCATTTTGTTATAAACAATATTTGTTTAGTTGTAAATAACATCGTTTTGTCATAAACTGCAATTGTTTAGTTGTAAATAGCATCATTCTATTATGAATAACATGTGTTTAGTTACAAACATTATCATTTTGTTATAAAAAATATGTATTTAGCTGTAAATGACATCGTTTTGTTATAAACCATTATTGATAACTGTAAACAACATTGTTCTATCTTAAACAGTAGTTTTTTTAACTACAACATTTTTTGCTACCACAGTTTGGTTTTGATTTAAATGGTATACCATTATGTGAGAAACTGTTCAAACAAACTTTTTCTTAAGTTCTTTTACTTCTTGAAAAATAACAAATGATATGTCAATCTCAAGCATTATCTGAATGATAGCAATTTGATTTAATGGTTTTTATTTTAGAATGTATGCATAAATTTTTAACTTAAGTTGGCTCATATATGTGTATGCACATAGAACTTCATCTATGAACCTCAAACTCCTAGTGTAATTGTTAATCTTCTCTTAAGATTGTAGTAGAAAACGAGATGAATATTAAAGGTTGAATTGAGAGAATACTTATGAACCTTTATATATATTTATGTGAACGAAATGTTGTTGGATGCATGCCTTGATGTCTTTGAAGATTCATTCTAGAAATGGAACGATTGTTGAAAAAAAATTGACTATTATTCTCCATGTAAGAAAGGTAATAATTGCTCATAAATTTCATCGAACATGTTTCCTCATGATAATTGGATAGGAGGTAATGTGGTAATGGAATTTTTTTACTTAATAATGTATACTCATATATATATACCCATATATATGTATATACACACATACATGAGCTATACCTTTTTTATTTAATATTGTATATTTTATACACTTCCATGCTAATACTTTCATGTTCTGATATTTGATCCACTTCATTACTTGATATTCTCTTATGAAAATATTGTTGGATGGTTTGCATGCAAGTATTCATGTTATCTTGATAGCAAATTAATACTTGCAAAGATTAATTGTTGTTTAAAGAAATGATGGACTTAGCAACATTGACGATAATCTAACATGAAGTCTTCATGTTTATTTTTGTATGAGCACAAATGTCAAGAATGATGTTTTTATGTGAATGTGATGATCATGTTATGATTTGATGTTGATATGAATTACTTCACATATTCCATTACTCCTATTCAATATTGCATTACTAGTTTTCCTCATGCTAGGTTCGGGTATTCTTCAATGGACTGAAGAATTCTAGAGAAGTGCTTCACTTCTTGGTATGGTGGAAATGCACTCCCACAATGTTCTCGCCCTTAAGTTAGTCAAATAAGTTCAAGGCCGATGGGATCCTATCAGGAAGGCACAAGTGGTCAGTATATTTTATAGTTTTTTAATGACCAAGAAGTCTATTGTAAGGTAAATATTCCCATATGACTTTGCCTTATAAATGACACATGTACTTTAAATTAATATTTCAATATAATTCTCTATCTTTTTCTTGAGCATTGGACATGTGTCATCCTTGTATGCGTGATGATGTGTAAATTGTGCTTTTAATCACGCTTAATTTATGAAGGTTATTATAATATCACTATCAGATAGTGGAACCTCTTTAGGTTCTTATTCTTCATTAGAGTCCAATAAAATAGATTTAGAGGTAGCATGTATATGCACATAATCTACTTTCATCTAATTATTTTAAGACAAGTATGTTACACCCACACACAAAGGGCATGCCACACTTTGTTGAAAGTTTACAGGTTTGATTGAGGTAGAGATTGTTGTGTTTATTCTTTGCTCCCTCTCTAACTTTTCACTCTAGAGCGACATTAATTGTTTTTGAATTAGAGAGCCATGCTTCTCCTTGGTAGGTCATTTTTTTTTTCATTTCTTCACTTTTCTTGGACTTTTTACTCTTTCTGTTGCTTTTTAAATTTCCCATTTATTTGTTGAAAGAATAGCATAATAATGGTTAGTTTTTTGAACACAATGTTATATAATTTTTACTTAAGAGTTCATAATATATTATAAACATCTAATCCATATAATGATGTATGTTACATTTTTTCCATATATTCATAATGAGGAAGGGAGTTTTCATAATAAATTTGATAACTATTTAATATTATATATTCATATATTGGAGACTTAATATGTTTAAAATTTATTATAAAAATGATTTATATGTTTAAGTTGGGAAAAATCAACTCCACAACTCCCAAGGATCACCTACAATCAAACACCTATCACAAAAAGAGAGAATAACAAAGCTATGGAGGCTAAGAGCTATTGATCCAAAAAACATGAATAATTATAAATGTACATCTTAACATGGTTATACGATAAAGAATCCTTATAAAAGGATAATCAACCTAGAAACCCTAGGTGAGGATAAAACAAGATCATGACATGTGTCCTCATCCTATGACATGAGACATAAAAAGAACATGACCTAAGTAAGCTTAAGTAATTAGAGGAAAAGGAACCTAATAATTAAGAAAATAATTAATTAGAAAATACCTTTTACTCTAACACCACCCTTTAAGTGAAGCTTAGGGAGTAGATAAAAAATCTAAAGATGAATGCATGATGGTTCTTGAAAAAAAAAGCCTAGTTAGGTACCCATGTACAAATAAAAGATCTCTCAAAACAGGAGAAAAGGAGATAAACCTTGTGGGATAAAACTCCTCTCCAAAAGAGAGAAATACAAGTGAAGTGTTGGGAAATATGGGTCATCTCATAAAGAAACATTTGAGATTAGTAGTGCCTTCAATAGTTTTTAATTTCTTCCAATCACCTCAAAGACACGTACTACTATGCCATAAAGCGAAAACAAATAGTTCATTTCCCACATTAATCCTTAGAGAGAAGTTAATGCTTAACCAATTTCAACAACACCATTAATAGATTCAACAAATAGAACCAACAATTATGAAAGATGAAACAAAAGACATGGACACACAAATATATGTGGAGAAAACCCTTTCGGATAAAAAAACCCACACTCCAAAAGCCCAGATCGTCATTGTATTATTCAGCAACAAAAATAGTTACAATACAATTTAGGCTCATGGCCTTTATAGAGTTTACATCTTGTTCCATTTTGGAGAATATTCAAAAGCATAACCCTACTTCAATCCCCCCTCTTAGCAAGAGACATATCATTCAGATACATAGCCTACCGACTTGATCATCAGCCTCTTGGCCTCTCTATCACACAACCGCTTGAACTTCACCTTCTACAAGATTCATCTCTCTTTCTATGCTCACGGCTCCCTAGCCTCTCGGCCTACACCCAACTGCTCGACCTACACCCAACCTCTCAACCAGTTTTCCACCCAACTTGGTAACTATTGCGCTTTGCCTACATGACTCTACTCTAAGAGATACTTTTTTTGTCTCTTTTCAAATATTCAAATACCACACACCTTTAGAGTTACACCTCGAGCCACATGCCATCATCCAACATTTCTGGCCGTCGAATAAGCAATTGAAAAAATATCTAGTGTTGAACTTAGGGTTATCCACCTAACACCATGCCGCCCAATCAAAGAGACATTTTTACCATCTCACCAAGTTCATTGAGCACATGGGAAAAAATTCAATTTTTCCTCCACATCGTCACCACCTGTCAGCCTTCGATCATGATCCACCATCCTATTGGGTCCCACATCCATTAGTAGTCAGAAACCAACCATTGCTTTCCAACAGTCAACTTTCCTTCATTTACTACTTGCCATGGTGAGGGGTCCACCAAGACACGCGTACACCACATGTGCAATTCCAAAGAATCAATATGGGAATCTATAATATTCACAACAAGTCTCCCAAAAAATACTTAAATATTTAACTCCCAACACTCTGAGTGGTCGCCACAACCGTCGGCATCCAAGTCGCTATATCACTAAAAAATCGAACTTCAAAACCTCATGTCGGAGGTTGTGAAGTTCCTAGAACCCATGACTTGCCAATAAAGGGATCACTTTGTTTCCCAAAACTCAAACTTTTGAACCTCAAGTCGAAGGTTGCGAAGTTTGCAAAACCTGCGACATGCCGAACACAAAGGGGTCATTCTATCACTCAAAACCTAAACTTCTGAACCTCAAGTCAGAGGTTGCAAAGTTCACAAAAGCCATGACATGCCGAAAAAAAAGGGAAAAACATTCACTTCATAGTCGCTAAGTCAGGAGGTTATGAAACTTAAGAACCCTGTGACTTTAGTTAGAAAAACTTGAAAACCAGTGACTTAACTTAGGCCAATGATGGAGGAAAACACAACTACTCTAGGAAGTTGATCAAGCCAGTAAATTTGAGTCAAATTTCTCAACATTCTCCCACTTGACGAAGAACTTATTGGCTCCTTCCAAAGAAAAATCAAGAATCTTAAACAATGCTTCCACACTCCAACCAAGACACCTACACTGACATCCAAGATGTCCACCAACTTAGGCAACGGTTCCAACCATCCACCACAAGAAAAAAAGGAATGAGCCAATGCGTATATGCATTAGTCTCAAGAACACAAGCATCAGATCCTACAAACAACAAGGGATTCAATAATACCACCACTCCACTATGCTCACAAGCTATACAAAATAAAAATAACATCAACTTCAAATCCTTCAATCATGAACACAACCGTGAAGTCATTCTCCAGAAACAAGATAGAACATCAACTAGAAAAACAACCATAAAATTGACTGCTCCCATCCAATTGATCAACCCACACAACTAAAAATAGCACACACAGTAAGTGCTAATCCATCCAAACACACATACCTCCAAGGTATCCACATCAACAAACTCATGCCACTTACATAGCCAACCCATCAATAGAAAAAATACAAGCTCCAAGTGCCAATCAGTCAAAGAAGACCAAACACATCTAGGAACTCCCACTCCATGGGTAATGCCAAATCTAAAAAAGATAAAGGCATAACGAGTCTACCAAAAACATCAGTGTAAACATGTAGTTTCAAGGAACCATCCAAAATGATAAGCACAACCTATACAACCCTCACCACAAGTCTCCATAACCAAGACCACAAAGAGAAAATTTTGCACATCATATACTTGTATAAAATACTTCTACATACACATCTAAATGCCAACTGTGTCAAGTATTATCTCCTTCAAAACACCCCAAAAGAAAATTCTTAACAACATCCAACCATTCAATCACCAAGATCAAAAACAACATATATTTCATGTAATTATATGGATGTAAGCTTCTCCAAGAAGATCAAACTATTTCATTTCCCATCTTAGGAAATAAGCCCACTACATCTCTTAAACTCAACATCAATGAATGTAATCACAATACACAAGGAGATAACCATGTTGTCGATCTCTCATAATGAATCCTTTAGAAACATCTAATAGCAGTTTAAGATCCATATCCATGAAAGAAAGCATAAAACACCTGAGAGAAACAATGGGCAATACCAATCAAGTGATAAACTGCAAAGTAGACCAAGAGTGGGGAATTTGAATGCTCCTCCAAGATAACCAAGTCATCATGACTTCTCCAAGAGAAATCTCCTCATTTGGTCTCTGTTGAACTCATGCCCAACCAAGGTGTAGGATCCTCAGACTTTCTGCTGAAAACTCATCAAGATTAACCATCAACACTTCTCTCATTTCAAGAGAATTATAGCCTCACCTTATTATTCATGTATCCATGGGAACCTACAATTGATCATCTCATGCTAGGCTCCAAATGCATCACTGCACCATCATGAAGTTCTCAAGCATATGACCAATGCACCCAATACACAGAGAAATTCCAAACCACTTCCAAAGCTCCGATCACTTGAATCAAGAACTTATCATGAAATCATGATCTTACCATCCCCCTTAGGATATCTCATGCTTCAGGTGAACATAATATGGTCTCAAGAGTAATGCATCATGTCAAAAATCTAATGCGCAATCAAGAGTATGTCATGAAATGAAATAGAACAAACTCTAAACCATCACCTATCAAGCACCACCAACACCTCAACCAAAGAATCACAAAAGTCCTCCATGGCTCCAGGATGTTGCACATCTTCAAATGGTGTCCATACAAATGCGAAAGAACCCTTCTGCAACAAAAAAATCTAAGAGCTCCTCATATTAACATCTGTAACACTAAAGAAGACTATTCAACACCAAGTGATGAATCCACAATCATTGCTAAAGCTCCCACTAAACTGTGACACTTGAGCTCTCCAAGAATCATGACCAAACATATGCTAATCTGAAAATCCTTCAGGTCCACCACAACATGTCCATTTGACAACAATACCAAGTGGCACCAAGATCTCCAAACCAAGCAAACAAGACCATCACTATCAAAAGCTTACACTTATTTGACACAAGTTACTTGCATGAGCTTGTTGATATTTTCTTGAGAAACCTATTTATTAGGTTATTATTTTAATATACCCTATTTGGGAACTCATATGATGATGTTATACATAGATATAGATTACTCATGTATTTTGTGATATGTGTCAATGTCATGAAGCAACTTGACACTATTAACTTATAATGCTAGGAAACCATAGGGATGATAGGGTTTATCTATACATCAATAGAATGAAGAAATGATAGGATGAGTCATTTCTAATCTATACTATATGATCACTTGATCATTTCCTTAATGCTTAATGAAACCCTAGGTTGGGAGTAATCTATGTGGGTCTAGAAGTCTATTTGATCAATGATTGAAAGCCTAGGATAAGAATTATATACTAGGATTGGGATATTTACTTGATTAACCATTGGAACCAATAAATTGAGAATAACCTATTTGGATGGGTTATGTAGTTGAGCTTGTTTAGAGAACATAGGTTTTGATTAACCTACACAATCTGACTGGTTGTTGATTATAGATTATACCTAAGATTAAGGTATACCAAGGTTGAGACTCACTTATGTGGATAAATAGAGCACTTGAGTTTATGAACAAATATTTGATTGGAGCAATAGGTTGGATTACCTATTGAGTTAGAATTGTTACCTAATTGGTTGTTTTATATACTCCTGATATGATATGAAGATTACACTCTCGAGTGGAATCATCTATTGATATGATTAATCTTCGATTGAGGTAATATATTAAAGAGATTATACTCTTGTTGAGAATCACTTATTGACATGATATATTGATGAATATTTATTCTATGATAAGGTGAAGCTTAGGTATCGATACTTTAGATAATAAGGTTATCCTTGGATCTGGGAAGTTCATTGAAGGGATAGCTTGTTAAGTTGTTTATGCAAAGCTAATGTGTAGACTAGAAAAGCGTGTATTGTATACCTAGGGATTAGAAAATCCATTGAAGGGGAGGTAACTTATGCTTATACTTTATTGGTATAAATACCATTGTGTTTTGGGAAAAAGTGGAATAGGTTATTTATGAGGTTTTGATTATCTATAGAATGGAATTACCTAAGCATAGTATACAAATGGTTATAATCCAAACTGAGCTATGGTAGTGTATGTGAATAGGAAGACTGTCACTCGAAGTACTGGGTGAGAATAATTTGGCCAAAGTAGTGTAATTTTACACTAATTGCACTATCGACAGTTCACTATGTTCCTTTTATGCATGCTAGTTCAGGATTGTAGTGGATGCAAGATCTAGTTATGTAGGGCACAACACTAAGCTCAGATAGGCTATTGTTATGAGGTTGATGAACAAAACACTTTGTCGAAGGGTAGGGCCATCTTTCCATATGTGGAAGATGTGTGGGGGACACCTTTTGAGTTTGTGGTTGGAGGAAAATCACTTGAGTGATGCTTCTCATCAGTTGGCAGTTGAGGTTTACAAATGTTTACACTAGGGATTAGAGATGTCTAGAATGTATGCACCAATGCAACACCATGATGACCAGTTTGCATATCTATTATCAAATGAAACTCAGAAGCTTTATGTATGTTTCTTGTACCCATTTATATGGAAGGATGTATTCTTGAATGATGAACTTGAGTTTATTCAATATGAAATCTATGTTATGGAAAGATTTTTCAAATTACAATAAAATGCAATGGAAGTTGGATTAGCGTTTATTTCAAATATGCATGTAATATACATTATGAATTTTTTTATTTATTGCGATGTATGACATCATGGATAATTTCACTTGAGTTGAAAACTTGGAAAATGTTACTAAGAATAACATAGGGGTTGTTACATGTGGTATGAGAGCTACCGGGTTTAGCTTTGGAGCCTATGGGCTCATTACGTAAGTAAAATATAAAAAATATTTGAAGTAAAATGTTGAAAAGTTATTATGCCAAGATGGAAAGAGGAAAGAACAAAGGGAAATGGAAAGGAAGATAAGATTATAGGAAACTTGTTTAAGTTTGGGACTAGAGAAGAATCATCCTTGGAGTTAAAAAATCCTAAGTCAACAACTCATTATAAGACAACCTTGGATTACAGAAGATTATGAAACCAAGTTTAGTAGGAAGGTTATGAAGGTTTACTGATAGGTACCTTCAACTTAAAAAATGGATAAAAGACTCTATGTGGATAGGAAGAAAATGAAATAACCCCCTTATTGGTAGCGACCTATAGCTGCAATGAGTCAAGCTTTTTTGGATTTAGTAAGAGTTTTATGAATTTATGAGTATGCATTATTAGCATAAATCAAAAACTTCAATCAAAGTATAAAGTCAACTAAGAAGGTACTCAATAGGTTGGATAACCCTTGATGAAATCTAATTCCAAACAAGATCAATATCTTGTGTATAATTAAGAAGTTAGTACCTTGGAATAAGGGAAGAGATCCAAATGGTCAGAAAAGAAGCAATCAATGAAGTGGACAGGGTTCCACCAACCAATATTGGTAAGATCAATTATGATTTTTGATGAGGAAAAGGAAAGAATAAAATTTATAAGAGTTTTAGGTTATGAGAAAATAGGGTACCAATAATTGGGAAAAAGTCACTGGGAAAGGTGATTGTGAGAAAGAAACCTGGAAAGATAAATCAGATCCTCCCAAAAAAGGTTCAGATAGCACATAGTTTGGTTAAAGTATCCACCAACTTATCAACAAAAGTAAACCTATGTTTAGAGGTTCCAAAAGGAAATAGGATACAAAGTGACACTATGTGTCAAATCAAGAGAATTAGTAAGTGTAACATAGAATAAATTCTGGAATGATCTGCAAACTAGAATAGATGATGTTAATTCTAATATAACCAATATTAATCTAAATCAAACAACAAATAATGAGTAAAAATGAACAACAATAACAACTACAATGAAACAATCTCAATGAATATGCATCCACTCCTTCAAATTATCTCGATTGCCCTTCTCCATTTTGCCTTTTCAGTATTCTCGCCCTCAGATTTTCAGTATTGATGCAAGCATAACCATTTTGAATGTCTAAGCAAAATATCAAAGATTAATTTCTTCTCAAAAGTGTATGATTTCAGGAGGAGGAATAATGATAATGACAAGCCATTTTTAGATTTTGGGTTTTCGAACGATCGGCTCAGATTGAAAGAGAGATTGACGGATGAGATTGATGAATGTCATGTGATGTGAGTTATGTGTCAATTAGAACATGAGTTAGAACATGAGTCAAGAAAGACTGTAGGATAAAGATTAAGTTAGAACAATAACTTAATCTTGTGTCAAGATTGTTCGAAAATAGAAAGAACAAGAGTTCAAGATCTTAATCTTCAGTTAAGAGTCTTCGAAAATAGAAGAAATAGACTTTGAATGTCAAAGACAAAGTTAGAACTCGAAGAATAATGCATTCGAATACAAACATGAGTAATTAATTAAATAAAGATATTTAATTAATAAACACATCATGCATATGAGTTAGAACTAGTTAACTGACTAGTTGTGACAGAGAGTCTTCTCGCAGAGATGATCAGATGTTGAATCTAGAGATAACTGGAGAACTAAAAATAGATCTCAAGTCAGAAGGCGAGTGAATAATTAGTCAACTGATTGATAGAAGAATGTGGCATAAATAATTTAAATATGAATTAAATGTTAATTTAATTCAACATTCGAAAATGAAAGATTTAATTAAATAAATAATGTAATTTATTTAATTTGACTGTTTGAAAAAGGGTTAAATGAATAATTAAATAATAAATATTTAATTATAGTTGAAAAGGTTAAAGTTTGAATAATTAAATAATAAATATTTAATTATAGTTGAAATATGACAAAGGGGGTAATTAAATAATAAATTATTTAATTAAGAAGGAGAATCAATTAGTTAGCGACATAATTAAATAAATATGATTTATTTAATTAATCAAGTTGAATAAAAGTCATTACGAATTAATGAATTAATTAAAAGGGGTATTTAATTAATAGAGGAAATATGTGTTAGAAAAGGTAATTACATAATTAACATTATTTAATCATGACCATGGATAATAGAAAATTATGTCGAATGTGTACTCGCAGGCCTAGACCAATTTTCGGTATCTACAGTTTGCCCCTCTTTGATACAATGTTGTTTAGGAATTGTGTCAAAGAAAATATGCCCTGATCGTGCCCCAACATGAAATAGGTTAGGGTATGCCCCCTTGGAAAATTGACAATTTAAAAAAAAATCAGGAAATATTCCTGATAAGTCAAATCAATGGTCAAAAATGCTCTGGAGTTGACGGAATTGAATTTGGAGATGATATGGACATGTACGAGTCAGTAGAAGTTGAAAGGTTAAGAGGCCAATAGACTAGGTCAGAAGAAATGCCACCCAAACCTTGGCTATAAATAAGAATTAGGTTGAAAACCAATTCATTTGCACCCAAAGGAGTTTGAAGAACACAGATTTTGCTCTGACTATTGGATGAAGATGGCTCCCATTCCATAAGCTGCGCATCGAGGATATCAGATCCAGACCTTTAGGCGGCTAGCCGATGCAGGACCACTAGTATGTACCCAAAAAGGAACTCTTGAAAGTTATTTTTGCACATAGTTTTAGGCCTCAAAAACTTAATAATCATATGCGGTCTTTCGGGATCGACGCATATGCCATTGTATGCACCGCATTTGCATGCGGAATGATGCATATGCTAAAACATGCCTAGGCTACAATAGGAATTTTAGGCATTAAACACATTTGTAATAAAATTCTCCGCATATGCATGTATGGAATGCATCTGCATTTAGGATGTACGCATGTAGGGTAGTGAACCGAATTTGCATTAGTGAAACACATATGTATTTAGATAGACAGGTTATAGGAAATGCACCAAATTTGATTTTATGCATCGCATTTGTAGTAGGTATAAATTGGATTGGTGATGTGCAATGCATATGGAATATGCGATGCAAATGCTTTGTCTTGCAATGCATTTGTATGAATGCAGCGCATCTGTTAAAGTGAGCCGCATGTGGCTGGCAAAGTTTTGGAAAAAAATTTCTAAGGAAATTTTTTTGAAAATCTTGACATCATGGTTGAAATGCAGGTTATATTAGATCCTATTTACACGTGGGAGACACGTCTGGACACCTTCGATCTGAGAGATGTTCTGAGTAGTGCAGAGATACAGATTTTGTGGAGACTTGGTCTTTGTCATTGTCTTTTGATGCCCTCTATTTGAGCAAACAGATGGATGCTCACCGCGTTGTGCAAGCGATGGAACTCCGAGACATCATCATTTCATATGCCGGCTGGGGAGGTGACTGTCACATTGGAGGATGTGTACAAGATACTTAGACTTCCGGTTAGAGGAGAGTGGGTGATGTACGATACCCAGCATGGATTGACTGAGCTAGCTAGATTTTATCAGGTTGACGATATTAGTAGGCTTAGAATTGAGCATTATGAGATCAGATGGCCAGTGTTGGTAGACATATATGAGAGGATTGACTGTATACTATGTACACTAATAGGTGGGATAGTATTACTAGATCAACGGGGTCATGGTTTTCCTATTGGATGGGGAGAGATGTTGGTGGGTATGTTAGAGAGAGAGAGATCGTGTATGCTTGGGGTCCGTGTCTACTAGGGATGCTATATTTCCATTTACATGATATTGCATATAGAGACGCACAATCGATGAGTTGTGGGACCACTCTTTTGATGGTTTGGGCATGGGAGAGGATAGTTGTTTTTTCATCCTTCGGTTACTATAGAGCGATGGGCTAGATCTCCATATGTTTTTCGGTACACGGGAAACATCACTCAGAGCCATGTGGGAGATACTGGATATTGGTGACATGCACTCGATATCTTAGATCATTTCACTTGGAGACCATACATGGACTGTGAGCAGTGGTTTGATGAGGATAGACATTTTCCATATTGTAGATAAACACAATACCTGATTGGGAGGACTGTTTTGAGCGTGCATATCATAGAGAGACACTTGCTAGAGTGAGTTTTGAGATAGTTCAGAGAGGTTCAGGATGAGCCTCGAGGTAGAGCAGAGTTTGCTCGATCATCCAGAGAGGTTCCACACTGGGGGCCCATGATTCTAGTAGTTACTACGGAGGCAGAGATATAGGCTTTACAACCATTACAGTGGGGATGGAGAGATGGAGTAGCAGATCCGGGGACTACAACTGCATATGATGCATGGTGGGCAGAGCATCATCCGATTCCTTACACAGATCTAGATCAGCTGACACCAGTAGAGAGACGAGGTATAGGGCCGAGAGGACGGCGGAGAGGTAGATGTGGTAGAGTTGGAGGGAGGGGTGGTGGGGATGATGACAAAGGAGGGGGTGGTGGAAGAGGTGGTAGACGAGGATGGAGAGGGCGAAGAGGGGGTTGGGTAGGTGGAATTTCACCTATCCAAGAGGTAGTGGTAGAGGATGTACCAATGTTGGACATCAGAGGTGGAGCTAATGCATAGGTCGGAGATGAGCATGCTGCCGAGGAGGCAGTAGTAGAGGAGCATGCAAAGGTAGAGATTGGCGAAGAGGATGTCACAGAGGAGGAGGATATGGATATGGATATATATCCTCTTAAGATTTTGGTAGGGTATGGGGAGGACGATGTTGAGAGGAGGCACCTATGGAGGAGTAGGAGAGAGAGCTCAAAGATCGGATTGTGGAGGGGAGACGGGAGGATGATGCCCCTAGGGATGGTGATAGGGAGGCCTTGGAGGAGAGAATGAGATTGATGACAATAGAGTTTGATGCCATGAGGATAGAGAGAGATAGTGCATGTGCAGAGAGAGACAGTGCCCATGCAGAGAGAGACAATTCTTGTATGGAGAGAGACAATGCACTCATGGAGCGAGATCAGGCCATAGCTTAGAGACAGGAGATAGAGAAGCAGTTCACAGAGTTCAGACGTCTATGTAGTGGTACTTCATCTGATGGTTTTTCTTGTGAGCTAGTCGGATCAGTTGAGAGAGCGTCATATTACAGGATCTATATGAGGCAATGGTGCTAGCAGAGAGATGAGCTCCTAGATTTTTAGAGGTTCTCAGTCATAGGTCATAGAGCAGGAGTCACACCAGGACATAAAGTACAGAGGGTGTGGTAGGACCACCGAGGATGGGTCTGTATGATAGGCCTTCCACCTCATAGAGAGTACCTCTGAGGCAGTTTTCGCCACCTTCCCCATGTGATAGTAGTGGAAGTGGGACACGTTGACACTTGTTATATATGTAGACATTGTATTTTGATCAGAGAGCCTGCGAGCTCATTTTTATTTATGGATACACTCGGACATTGTACTGTGACACACTATTTTGAGCGATATGTATATGATTTTTGGCGGCTTCTATATGATATGCAGTTCTGTTTAATGGATGATACATTATTTCTATATGATTATGTTTCCTAGATGATGTATGTACATGTGTTATGAATGGATGCTTCTACATGTTATGAGTTTATGCAACTTATGATGTTTATGATGATACTATATGATGATAGATCAGATGTTTTATATGATGTTATTTGTATGTGATGTATCTAATGATGATGAAATGCCTATTATGCAATGATTTCAAATGTATGCAATGAAGATGTTAATGTTATTATCTATATGTTTGGAATGCAATGCAACTATGTGAAATGCTTATAGAATGTATGCATATGCAGATGATCTAATGTTTTTGTTGCATCATAGGACTTTATCATTATGTCAAAAAAGAGAAATGTTAGAATGAATGATTTCAAAATGTTAGTAAGAAACAATTAAGGTGGTTGATTGAGAAAAACATGTGATCTTCGATATTTTTCCATATATGCTAAGCTTTCTTTTTTTAGCATCATTGGGTGGGACATGACATAAATGGATAGTACACACCATGATATGAGATAGACCATAGTGTACAAAGTCATCCATCTATGAAAAATAGACAGTCGTAGACAAGGAGTGTCTTAACTCATACTAAAGACAAACCACATACAACAAACAGATAAAAGACGTGTCATGAGATGCCATTGCTCCTCTAAATCCTTGATAGGAAATCCTTGAGGAAAATAGTAACATGACTCAAAAACCAAAAAAAAAGATAGTTGACAGACAACAGTCAAAGAAAAAGAGTCCAGAGACATCCTTGCTTCTCTAAATCCTTCAAGGGACATCCTTGAGAAAGCTAGTAACCGAACTAATTCACAAATTTATAGAAAGATAAGACAAAATAAGATATAAAGTTATAAAGACAAATAAAAGTATTTGCCAAAACTTGATCTTGTAGGATTGTTTGATTGTTTGATGTTTGACATAGCGTAATGTGAGAGATGACACATACCGCATAAGATGTTGAGTCTGGTTTCGACTTGGTGACTATCTGTATAAGGCATGACAAAGCCTGGTTTCAGAAAAAAGACATGTGCCGTATAAGACATTGGAGCCTGATGATGTTGATGTGACAAGCTACATGAGGCTATGACAATTGATGATGTCTATTGACAAGAAAGACATATCTTGCTTATGACATAAGTTGATCATTCTGACAATGTGTATGATATTGACTTGATGATTTTGAGATGTTTTTTCCTTGTTGATGCATGAATTGTTTTGATTCCTTAACTGATTAAAAGTGTGTGTAGACAGTGTATGACATGAGATGATACACCCTAAAGGATTGAAGATATGTACATAAGCTGATGATATGAAACATGTGTGATAGTAATGGTGATAAACCTTATTGTGCTGACCTAGTGCGATCTTGGGGGCTCATCAACTGATTAGCCTTGCCTACGTTGTACATGCAGAGACCTCGTAGTTCGACACGACCAATGAATTTGAATGTACAAAGAGTCATGATTTTAATGTGTGTGATACATGACAAACCTAGACAGACATACCTAATGCCTTGGGGGCACATTGATTGATGGCCTTGCCTACGTCCCAGTCGTAGAGGCAACATAGTTCGTCTATGTCTACGACTGACTTAACATGACTGACTTGACTCTATTTTTGGTATTTTTTGACATGTTTTGATTTTTTTTGGATTTTTGAAGTTTTCTAATGTTTTTGGGATTTTTCAGGACATTTTTGAGGGGTGTGATGTTATGTACAAGGTTGTCATGTCACAAAACAAGGATTTGCCCCTAGTCAGGAATAAGACTTGCAAGATGGAGAAGGGAGTGTAACGGAATGGAATTTGATGTCAATCATTCCAAGCAATGGATAAGACAGCCATTTATTATGATGGATGATGAAAAAGTCTGATTGGAATGATTGTAGATGAAAGAGCGAGATTGACTACACATAGCGCATGTTTTCCAGGTTTTCACCATGGTACTTATCCATAGCGCCACCGAAGCGGTTTTCACTATTGGATAGATTATTTCTCTTGACTATTTTGATCAATTTTTTTAGTGTTACAAAGATGCCTATTTTCCAGGTTTTCATCAAGGTAACCATTTTTTTGTTTTTTCCATTTTTTTTGTATTTTCTAGATTAAGACACAGATTCTCAGAAGCTATGCATAGAACCTCTTTAGATGAAGGCTGTTGATAGGTGACAAAAGTGTCTCTCCTTTAGGAGTAGAGAGTTGGTACACTCCTGATCCAAAAGCTTCTATGACTATATAGGGCCCCAACTAGTTAGGTTCAAACTTACTTGGTTTTTCTCGTTCAACTTGATTCTTAGGATTCTCCATTAAAACCAGGTCACCAATGTCAAAGTGTCTATTTAGAACTTCCCTATTATAGCTACGACGAAGATGATTTTGATATGCTTGCAAATGGTCTAGTGCTTTCTGTCTTCGCTCATCTAGTAATTCTAGCTCTTGTACACGATATTCTTCATTGTCAATGTGACCCTTCAAGGATACCCTCAGGGAAGGAATTTCAACCTCAATAGGTAAGATAGATTCAGATCCGAATACTAGGGAGTATGGAGTGGCGCTAGTGGGAGTACAGATGCTTGTGCGATAAGCCCATAAGGCAGGATTAAGCTGTAAGTGCCAATCACGACCAACATCATTGATAGTCTTTTTTAGGATTCTAACAATGGTTTTATTAGATGCCTCGGCTTGGCCATTACCTTGTGGGTAATACGGGGTGGAAAAATGATGTTTGATATGAAACTCTTCACATAGATGGTGTACTTCTTGTTTTTTGAATGGGCGGCCATTGTCTGTGATTATGGATTGGGGTACACCATACCAACAAATGATGTAGTTTAAGATAAACTTAGATATTTGTGTGCCGGTGATGTAGGTCATGGGAAAAGCTTCAATCCATTTGGTGAAGTATTCAGTGGCGGTTATGATGAATTTATGGCCGTTGGATGATGGAGGGTGTATCTTACCTATGAGGTCAAGTCCCCATTGGGAAAAGGGCCATGGTGATGTAATCAGATGAAGCTCCTGTGCTGGTGCTCTTATCAAATCTCCATGTATCTGACACTGTCTACATTTCTTTACAAAGATGTATGAGTCTTTCTCCATTGTAGGACAATAATAACCTAGTCTCATAATCTTATGGGCTAAAGTAGGACCACTCGAATGGGATCTTCATATACCCTCGTGCACTGCTCACAAATTTGTTTGTGCTTCTTCAACACTAAGACATCTCATTAGGGCATTATCTAAGGTATGTCTATACAGGGTATCTCTGATGATGGTGTATTTTGCTGACTTACGGCTAAAAGTTCTACGTTGGTTATTGGACAAGTCTAGAGGTAAGGTTTGGTCATTTAGATAGTTAAATACATTTTTATACCAAGGGGAAGTAGGACCAATAATTGTACACACCATCGCAGTATCGGGGACATCATAGGTAGGGACCAACAACTGTTCAACCAAAAACTCAAACTTAGGCACGTTACTCGGAATATCCAATAAGGAACCCACGGTTGCCATAGCATCTGCAACCCTATTCTGAATATGTGGTATTTGTTGAAAGGTAATGTCATTGAAGTACCTTTTGAAACTATCAGCCATGCACTTGTAAGGGGCAAGCTTCTCATCCTTAGTCTTGTAGTCATCATTTACTTGCCAGATTACTAGTTGAGAATCGCCAAAAACATGTAGACTCTTAATCTTCCACGGTGCTACCATTCTAAGTCCTATCACTAAGGCTTCATACTCTGCTATGTTGTTGGTGCAAGGGAAAGCAATCTTGAATGATTTAGGAATCTAGTATCACCCTGAGGTGTAACAAATAGGATACCTGCTCCTAAACCACGATTTGTATGTGACCCATCAAATTATAATTTCCATTCAATTTTAATGTCAATGTTGAAGAGAAATTCATAAAGAAAATCTGCCACTAAAGGATGGTTTGCCTTCGTAGGTGCATCTGCTAATTGATCTGCAATCACCTATCCTTTTATAGCCTTCCTCTTGACATATTGGATGTCATACTTAGTAAGTATCATAACCCATTTAGCCAATCGGCCTGTTAATGCTGCTTTACTTAGGAGGTGTTTGAGGGGATCAATCTTTGCGACCAACATTGTTTGATGATTTAGCATATAGTGCCGAAGTTTCTGAGTAGCAAAGACTATCTCAAGATAGGCACATTCAATGTTGCTATAATTCAATTCATACCCTACCAAGGTATAGCTAATGTAGTAGACTACTCTTTCATGACCTTGATCATCGTTTTGTGCAAGAAGAGCTCCTAATGCCGATTGAGTTGCTGAAATGTATAGTATCAATGGTTTTCCATCTGTAGGTGGCATTAATACAGGTGGAGTGAGTAAATAATCCTTGATTTGTTGGAACGCTTCCTGACATTTAGGTGTCCACACAAATGGTACTCCTTTCTTGAGTAGATGTTGAAATGGGTGTATTTTGTCTGCCAGTTGTACTATGAAACACCTGATAGACTGTAATCTTCCCTGTAGTGTTCTTAGTTGACCAATGCTGACTAGAGGAGGCATTTCTACAATAGCCCTTACCTTCTCTGGATCTACTTCAATGCCTCTTCTAGAAATGATATACCCTAGAATTTTCCCTGATTTCACTCCAAAGACACATTTCTTCGGATTTAGTCTGACGTTGTAATTCTCTAGCCTCTGGAATATCTTGTCTAGAACCTTCAAATGATCTACCCTTGTTTCTGATTTAGCTATATGTCATCTACATAATCTTCCATGAGAGTATGTATAAAGTCATGGAAAATAGTAGTCATTTCCCATTGATAGGTAGCTCCTGTGTTCTTAAGGAAAAAAGGCATAACATTCCAATAGTATGTGCCCCATGGACATGTGAAAGCTTTCTTGCATTGGTATTTAGCTGTGATTTTGATTTGGTTATAACTAGAGAAACCATCCATGAGGGATAGCATCTTGTATCCTGCTGTAAGATCTACTATCATGTCTATGTTCAGAAAAGGGAAGTCATCCTTAGGATATGCCTTGTTGATGTCTCTAAATTCTATGCAAATACAGATGCCCCCAGTTGGTTTAGTCACTGGCACAAGATTTGATATCCAATCTGCATAGTCTATGGTCCTTATGAATCCTACATCGAGAAGTTTCTTGAGTTCTGCTTTGACCAATAGAGCAATCTGAGGATGCATTTTCCTTAACTTCTGTTTGATTGACTTAATACCTAGCTGTAGTGGTAAATGGTGCAATATTAGGTCTGGATCCAGCCCAGGCATGTTAGCATACGACCATGCAAAGTTTATTTGTCTCTTTTTGAAGAAGTCCTTACACTCTTGTTTTTCTGTCTTTGTTAAAGAAGCTGCAAATTATACCATCCGAGGATTCTCTTCTGTACCTATGTTGACTTCAACAGACTCTTCTACTAGCATTGATGACTTTTCCTATTCAATGGGGAGAATATTTAAACCTCTATCCTTGGGTGCCTCAGAGAGGTTTTCACCCTCGGATAAGTCCTTTATTTTGACTGTTTCTTCATCCAAAGGCGCCTTTTGGTTTTCACCTAGGGACTCATCATTTTTATTTTCATTGTCTTTTTTCTTTTTATTCTCATTTTCATGACTAGAGGTGTAAGTAGACTCCCCAAAATATGCTTTTTTCATCCAAGTCTATGGTAAAACTAGCTTTATGATCCCCTCTAGGTATGCCTTCTCGAATTCCCATGAACTCAGCTAAAGCTTCATCGTTCTTGAATGTATCTAAGATGGGTGTACCTTGTTGATCCCAGTTGATAAGTTCAGGATATATGAGGGGCATGTCATCATCGGAGTTAGCAAAGGTGGAAGATGACAAGGTGAGTATAGAATGGTTGACATGGTCACAGAAGTTTTGGACTAACTCCTTCTTGTTCTTTCTCCTAGGGGTAGGTAAAATCTAATGTGGGACTGTTGCAATGGCTAGGTCATCAAAAGATGGTTCGTTCAGTGCCCAAGATGCATGATCAAGGGTTTCCCAATAATAGTGTTTAAGCCATTCTTCTTTGGACAAGGATTTCTAATGACAAGGACTAGATGACTTTGGTAAGGATTTTATCATGAGGTAAAGTTCTCCAAATAGACTATCTAGGTTCATGGTACTGGTAGAGGAAAGGGAATCCCATTCACAATCGCTTGAGTTAGGGGATTCATCATAAATTGGGGGAATTGGTTCATAAGATATCTCGATGTTCACGCCAGCACTCACTTCCTCTTGAAATGGTGACGAAGTACTAGGAAAACCAATTCTAAGTGGTTGAAACCCTAGCCCTAAGTATTTCAGTCGTGGTGAGACAATGATCGGTTCCGTCCTTCCATTTTGATGTAAGCCTAACCCACTATGTTCATCATAGCCTTCACTTTGCATTATCCTAAAGCCTTTTCCATATTGATCCTTAGCTATTTGAATAGACAACGAGGGGTATTCATTGTCTTCCTGATACAACCAGGAGATAATATCACTTTGGTTCACAACCTCTTCACTTAACTCTCCCCATTTGGTCAATGTCATTGTAGGGGGAACATGAAATGTGATTGCTGACTATCTTCTATCTGCCATGGGTAAGCCATATGCCTTAGGTGGAATCAACTGACTGACACAATAGGAGGCCTTCAAGTGATACTCTCCACAACCTTTGTCTTGGATCTCGACCTTAGGAGTGGATGATGGTTGTTTGAATGAAATGAACTTGGTGAGATGTGATGGATCAATGTATAGAGATAAAGTGGATGATGAAGCTTCTTGATTAATGGGTACTTGTCATTGTGGAATTCCCTTTAGTCTTGTATAGTATTGAAAAGGATCTAGATCACCATCAATTGTGATCTCAATGCCATTATATAGGAATTCAAGACATTAGTGATACATGGAAGGTACGGATTTCATTGCATGTATCCAAGGTCTACCTAACAATAGGTTATACGAAAGGGTGAGATCCAAGACTTGGAAGCTGGTGTTCATGACTGCTGGGCCAATTCTGATAGGGAGTGTGACAACTCCTTTGGATGATCTTTCCTCATCATCGTAAGCCTTGATGACTATACTCTTAGAGGTGTCTACACATTCTTCTAAGAATCCTAATGCCTTAACCAATTTTAGGGTACACAGGTTCAAACCTACTCCTCCGTCTACCAAGAATCATTTGACTTTGGTTTGATGGACTAGGACTTCAAGATGTAATGGGTCATTATGATCAGACTTTTCGGTTGAGTAATCTTGTTGGGAAAATGTGGCATGATGTGAGTTAGTTAAATATCCCACCATTTCTTCGAAATGATTGACATCTAAGTTTGTAGGAGCAGTCGTGTTCTGTAAAGCTTTGTCAAGAATGGCTCAATGCTCAGGTGATAAAGTCAACAATCCCAAAATGGATATATGTGCGAGGGTTTTGCTCAGTTGATCAAGGAGATTGTACTTAAACTTGGAAGTTTGTGTAGGTTGCTTAGAAGAAGGACCTAGAATAGTTATCTTTGTTTTGCGTGTGTTTACGACACATTCAGGATGCTTCTTAATGATGATGGTATCGACATGTTCATTGGCAGCTCGGAGGTGATTTATAATCATTCCTTTACCATAGTCATACTTGGTATTGGTATAATTGGCTGATGGATTATTCTTGGCTCCCGAACTGGAGGCCTTTCCTTTTGTGTGGTCATGTAATGGGTCTATGAAGACCTTATGATCACTATTCTTGGTATTTTTCTGCCCATTGACCTCTATGGTTCCATTTTCAACAAAGTCTTGTATAATATTCTTCAGTTGGCGACATTGTTGTAGGTTGTGTCCTTTTGTTCGATGATAGTCACAAAAAGCATTATCGTCCCACCATGAAGGTTTAAACTATCTAGGATCATACTCTCTTGGTTCCAAAGGTTTAATGAGATTATGTTTAATCAACTCTTTGAAATTTGTCTCAATTGGTTGCCCTAAAGGGGTAAATTCACGTGTAGGAAATCTCCTTTGCGGTCGTTGTTGCTGTGAATTTTGGACATAATTGGTTGTTTGATCTGGACTATTCGTTATGTCTTGATTAGAGTTGTAACCTCTAAGTGTGATAACTAGTCTTGTATGTATGTTTTTAGCATCAACAATGCCGTCATTTGTAACATTCTTGTTTCTAGGCCATAATTTATTCCTATCATTAGGAACGTTTTGATGTTGAACCACTAGATTTCTACCTGGTACTTTAATTTCTCCTTTGTCTATAAGGTCTTTTTCAAGGATGATTCCCTTTTGTACCAAGTCTAGGAATGAAGTAAAACAGTGTACCCTTAAGTCACTTCGTAGTTTTGGATTGATGTTTTCAAGGAATATTGTGACCTTTTTCTTTTCTGGTATTTAAACTGGACATTTGCTAGGTAGAATTCTCCATCTCTGGAAGAAAGTGGTGAAAGTTTCACCGTCTTCTTGTATTGTGTGACACAAGGTAGCTATGGTTATTTCATTTTCTATGTTAAAGGCAAAGTGTTCGAAAAACTTCTCAGCTAATTCACTCCAGGATCATATGCCATATGGTAATTTAGAGAACCATTCTAGTGCTATCCCGATAAGGGTTCACGGAAATAGTCTCATAAAGTATGTGGGGTCATACGATATGTCCATGCATGTTGTTGAGAATTCTCTAATGTGTTCTAAAGGATTCTTCCTCCCATTATACTTAGGAAAATTCGGTATAATGTACCCATGAGGGAAGGGTGTCATGTTAAGCACTTTGTCGAAAGAACATGGACATAGATCTTGCACTGAGATAGTTCATTTGCCTGACATAGACATGTTGTCCATTTGTTGTTGAAGCATTTGCATTTTGTTTTGGAGAACATCTACTTGTGTCAAGGACATGTTGTTTGCATTGTTTGGATCAATGTAGGTGTTCTGATATGCCATGTTCTATGATGGGTTGTGATTTGGTGAGGGAATATATCCCGTTAGAATGTTATGATTTGGTATAGGAATATTTCCTGTCTGAATGTTCTGATTTGGTATAGGAATCCTTCCTATCTGAATGTTCTGATTTGGTATAGGAATATTTCCTGTCTGAATGTTCTGATTTGGTATAGGAATATTTCCTGTCTGAATGTTCTGATTTGGTATAGGAATATTTCTTGTTTGAATGTTTTGATATGGTATAGGAATCCTCATGCCAACTTTGGATCTCTTACCAGTAGTGTTGGTGCCAAAGGGGTTGGAGGAAGTTTCTCCCACAGTAAATTGTAAACCCTATGTTACGTTGAAAGGGATTGTGCTTACAATTGGTGATGTTTGAGTAGATATGCTAGTTGGTATCACTGCGGTAATTTGGGGAATAGAAACACTTGACATCACAGTTTGTGTTGGTTGAGTAGACTATGGTTTAAAAGTATGAATATCAAATTCTGGTGGTAGTGTGGCACCTTCTACTAGAAACTTTGCTAGATATCATTGGGGATCAGTTGCCAAATATTCATCCATAAAGGATGCAAATTCAGGATCTTGTACAATGGTGTCTATTTGTTTGACAAAAAATTGTCCATGTGTGTCTCTAGTGACGTGTTTTTCAAGCAAAGCTTTGTGTGGTCTCTCACTCCCTGATGGTTGATTTATGAAAGGATTGTCAAATTCATTAGGGTCCGACATTGCTTTATGTTTCTTTTGAGACCTTGTTTCGACCATGAAAAGTTGCTCAAACCGGGGTAATGCAGACTATGTCTAAAAACTGATATAACCTATCTCTATGTTTTTTGGATTTTCTGAAAAAAATAAGGATGTTGCTAAAGATTTCTAAAATGACGTATACTAAGATGACGTATGGTAGGACAGACAATATGCAAAATCTCGAGTAGATGATGAAAGTAAATGATTCTAAGATGGGTGTAACCTATAACCTACCACCTATGGAATAAATGCATGCAATGATTTGTGTTTGATAGGGAACCTGATTGTAGGACAAAAGACAATTGACAAAGTGAATTTTCCAAACTAGACTGTTGAGCTGAAAAGATTCACCAATAGGACCAAAGTGACTAGGTTCAATGATAAGGACAAATCAGAACATGAACGTATTCAATAACATGAAAAGTTGTTCTATTCGACTATATGCAATTTCCTAGGAATTATCTCTATGCATGCAACTTAGGATGACTTATGACTAGGACGTATATGACACCTAATAATGCAAGGTTTTGAGCAAAAATTTTACAGTTTCTGTCCAAGGTTGATCTTTAGAAACAAAAGCAAAAATGAAAATAATGTTTCGAACTTAGTTTGTGGTTTTTGAAGATTTCTATTGATAGTCAAATGCGGTTCACCTAACAGTTGCGGTTCTATTTTTGACAAATGCCGTTTAGCATGCACATGTGGTGATTTGACTAAAACCTCGTTTCAGATATTGACAGACAGTTTGGACTTTTGACAGATGCGGTTTTTGTTATGACAGATGTGGCTAATAGAATCGTATGCGGCTCGGAATAAAAACTCTTGAAACTAAACTTAGTGACAGACACCTGCCGCTCGAAATTTTGATAGATGTGGCTTGCATATACACATGCGACTCAAAATTTGACAGTTGTGGCTAAATTTATGACAGACACACATGCGGCTTTTTGTTTCACAGATGCAGCTTGCATATACACATGCAACTCAAAATTTGACAGTTACGGCTCATAATATATTGATAGTGAAAATAAACTTTTTTGATAGACATGCGGCATTTCCCCTAACAATTGCGACTCGCTAAGACAGGTGCGGTGCTAAAAATGACAATTGCGACTCACTTTTTGACAGTTGAAGTTTTTCGAAAGTTGTTTTGATTGACTCCGTTTGTTGATCAAGATTTCTGACGAATAAAACAAACACAAGCACAAAAATCAATGTGTTCAATTTTGAAGTGATAGATCGTTAAAATACTAGAAAAAATTTACAACCTAGGCTTTTTGGATAATACTTGCTGAGTTCTTACTTGGATAAATCGAGCTATGCATATTCATGGTGGATGACTAGTAGCTTGACCCCACTGGCTCCCCTCCATGACACTCACTTATATGGGTCAGCCAAGCTAGTGTACCCATGAAATTCCCATGGTATACATCTCATCTCCACACATGAACCATAAGAATGCAAGACGGCTTCATAGGGCCGACCCTGCTGCACCAGTAAATAGGTAGGATTTTGGAAAACTACAACATGGTATTTAGTAAGGGCATTCCATTCATGGGGCACTATTCAGCTCGGTGAGAGACCATTTCTACCCTTCTCATTAGAATAGTGAGCATGATTTCTAGGGTTTCTCCCAGAAATCCGTTTTTATATACCAGGTGGAAGTCGCTGGCTAAAGCATGTTACTGGTCTGAGTCATCTTGGGGTGAGTAATTTTTCCCACCAAGATAGGCCCAAGTTCTAGAGTCAGTAACCATTTCCCTTACACCCAAGATCGCATGACTGCGCAAGGGGAGAGGATACTCTGATATACCGAATCGTAAAGGGTGACATATATGTGCTTTCACACCAGACAAAGCAAACACTGATTATTTTTAATCCAAATGAAAATTATTTATCTACCAAACAGAAAGTTTGCTAAATAAATAAAAATAAAGGCATTAGGTCCTGCATGCAAACTGATCAGTAGTTAATTTTTTTTGTCTTTGGCTTTCGTCCTGCATAAAATATTGTCTTTGGTTTTTTATTGTCTTCTATGCTTCGTCCTGCAAAAAATACACTACTCCCCCTTAAAATAGCTATAAACAAACATTAGCAAAAAATGAAAAAAAGAAAACACGGATGTACGAAAGTTAATTAAAAAAAAAAATGAAAAATCTTTACCAGTCAGATGTGGCGTTTCAAGCCATAAATGCGGCGTGGGTTTGAAAAATGGATGCGGTTAGTGTTGATAGTTGGTCGCGGGTCGAAATATTGATAGTTAGATGCGGTTCGGGGTTTTGCGGATGCGGTGCATAATGGCAGATGCATCACGAGATGAAATATTGACAGTCATATGTGGTTCAGGGCTTCACGGATGCAGTGCAGAATGGCAGATGCGTTGCGAAGATTAGTAGATGTAGCTCGTGGATACAGATGCATCGGTGATTTAAACAGATGCGGTGTGCCGTATGATAACCTGCAAAATAAAGAACAGAAAGACAAAAATATGTTGCGCGAATTTGAAGCGTGATTCACGTTGGGTTCACCAAATGTAAAGTAGAATAAATTATGAATGATCTGCAAACTAGAATAGACGATGTTAATTCTAATCTAACCAATATTAATCTAAATCAAACAACAAAGAACGAATAAAAATGAACAACAATAACAACTACAATGAAACAATCTCACCGAATATGCATCCACTCCGAATTATCTCGATTGCCCTTCTCCATTTTTCCTTTTCAGTATTCTTACCCTCATATTTTCAGTATTCTTGCCCTCATATTTTCAGTATTGATGCAAGCATAACCATTTTGAATGTCTAAGAAAAATATCAAAGATTAGTTTCTTCTCAAAAGTGTATGATTTTGGGAGCAGGAATAATGATAATGACAGGCCATTTTATAGATTTTGGGTTTTCGAACGATCGGCTCAGATTGAAAGAGAGATCGACGGATGAGATTGATGAATGTCATGCGATGTGAGTTCTGTGTCAATTAGAACGTGAGTTAGAACATGAGTTAGGAAAGATAGTAGGATAAAGATTAAGTTAGAATGATAACTTAATCTTGTGTCAAGACTATTCGAAAATAGAAAGAACAAGAGTTCAAGATCTTAATCTTCAGTTAAGAGTCTTCAAAAATAGAAGAAATAGACTTTGAATGTCAAAGAAAAAGTTAGAACTCAAAGAATAATGCATTCGAATGCAAACATGAGTTAATTAATTAAATAAAAATATCTAATTAATAAACACATCATGCATATGAGTTAGAACTAGTTAACTAACTAGTTGTGACAGAAAGTCTTCTTGCAGAGATGATCAAATGTTGAATCCAGAGATAACTGGAGAACTAAAAATAGATCTCGAGTCAGAAGGTGAGTGAATAATTAGTCAACTGACGGATAGAAGAATGTGACATAAATAATTTAAATATGAATTAAATGTTAATTTAATTCAACATTCGAAAATGAAAGATTTAATTAAATAAATAATGTAATTTATTTAATTTGACTGTTTGAAAAAGGGTTAAATGAATAATTAGATAATAAATATTTAATTATAGTTGAAAAGGTTAAAGTTTGAATAATTAAATAATAAATATTTAATTATAGTTGAAATATGACAAAGGGGGTAATTAAATAATAAATTATTTAACTAAGAAGGAGAATTAATTAGTTAGCGACATAATTAAATAAATATGATTTATTTAATTAATCAAGTTGAATAAAAGTCATTATGAATTAATGAATTAATTAAAAGGGGTATTTAATTAATAGAGGAAATATGTGTTAGAAAAGGTAATTAAATAATTAACATTATTTAATCATGACCATGGATAATAGAAAATTATGTCGAATGTGTACTCGCAGGCCTAGACTAATTTTCAGTATCTACAATAAGGAAACAATGCTCTAAGTTGAAGACACGTCAACAAAAGAGGCTTTGTAGATATGAATATTCCTACCCAAAAAGGATATTGGTATACATGGAAAAGAGAATTGAAATATTAGAATTCCTCTTAAATTGAAAAGTTGTTGATTATTCATTAGATCTCTTCATTGATGATCCAATTATTGAATCTATGAGATTAGAGATCAATGATGAATCTAACTTTGGAAAGAAAAAGTATATTCAAGGCAAGCAAAAGCCAACAACAACGAATGATAAACCAATTTGAGAAAAAAAATGTTTGCTAGGACGTCAACTTTGGGTTGATCAAATATCATGGAAACACTAAGGGGGGGAGAAAGAGAGTGGATTGAATCAGATAAAGTACCCCATACAATGAAGATCATAAATATATTTTCAATTTGGAAGAAATTTTGACTTCTTCGTAAGTCATGATTTCTATTAAAGTCTTATATTCCATGATCTCAAGGATAAGGTATTGGAATTATTGGGGAAAGATAGTGTAAGGTCAAAGATTATGACCAATGAGAAAGCAATATTTATCACCCAATACCTTATATATGTTGATTGGAATACCAGTTGATATTATCATTGATGCCTCAGGAAAGGACAAGCAGTTTACCTGATAATGAAAGGTAAGATCATTACCTTTGGAATAGGTAAGGAAAGATCTAATTACTCATGGTTTTGAATCATTGAGAAACGTTCATGCTTGGTAATTAGGTATGCAATTAAAACTGATATCTTTTGGGAACCAACAAGTTGAAAGAGAGTTGTTACTCAAATTAGTACAAGTGCTCATTGAGAAAGTTAGATTGAGCTGAAAATCGAATTACAATCTTGGAGAAAGATTTAAGGATGGAATAATTTCCTAAAAGGAAAGAGTTTAGCTCCGCTTTCAAGAGTTATAATGTGAGAGCCAAAGATGGCAGAAAGTTCATAAATGAGGTTCTATGTAGTCGGGATGGAATGATATGAATCAGAGAAAGAACTCATGTACCCAAAATTTTGGAAGATGAAAGAAATAATGGGGTGTGTTGATGTCTTATTTAGACATAAAAAAATTGGTCGGAGGAGAAACCACTATAATCTAGAAAAGATAGAGTAAAATGTTGCAGGGTACATAGCAAGTTATTGTCTAGTATGCTAGGAAATGAAGACAAAATGTCACCATCAACAGGACATGAATACTCTCTCTCGATTCTTGAGGGGAAGTGGTAGATCAATAGAAATTCGGTCTTCATTTGTCAATAAAATTGACATAACGTTATGGTGGATAGACTCACCAATGTAACCAATGCTGTTTGGAAATTTTAATTTATAGGATTTAGGTCCTAAGTATATTGTGTGAACCAATTACTTAGTATTCCTAAGAAGGTTGTCTCAGAGGATAACAAAGCAAATAATGATAAGATTGTGTGTTGACCATGATTATCTTATGAAATTCAATTAAATGAATGCACAATATATTATTATTAAAGCCGGATGGGAAAAGTGATAAACCAAATCTTGAAGGATTTGTAGAAAACTTATAAACTTCTATCATTGAGGTTAGGTCCATTAAATGGAAGAAGGTTTGAATCTCTACTAAGATAAAATAGGCTAAGAAATAGGGATAACCTTAGACCTAAAAGGTTGAAAAAATGGAATGATAGATCGAAAGATCAAAGAAAAACCTTGTTGATACAAAGTCTGAATTAGGAAGCAATGTTATGATTAAGGAAAATAGATGCGAAATGATGGACGAATTTAGTTTCTAAGTTGTTTAAAGGTGTAAATACCAAAAGGAAATATGGGACCCACGGTGTAGTGCACAATGCACCGACATTCCTTTTCTATTTCGATTACACTAAGGATAAATTCATTAGCCAATGCGAACATGTTTTCCAATCACTATAATATAGGTGACATGTAGGATATAGTTATTATTGTACTTGAGATGTACATATGAGGTAATATGATTATAATGTATAAAGCTCTTTGAGAGAGAAAGCAGGTGTAAAGCACACATGTTCTCCCTATGTGTTAGAAAGGACACTCGATACAAGGTTTAGTAAGGAAAAAATTGCAAGAGGATGTACTATGAGGGAAGGTTAGATGGAATAGACTTATTTCCTGCATGATTTGAAAAATGGTAAGTAAAACCTTTACTTAACTTTGTGTTAAATATATGTTTAGTAATCTAAAATCATCTGAGAGGATGATTCACAAGGGGGGAAGTATGTCACACCCCATCTTGTTGTTACTGAGTTACCTTTACCTTCATGGGTAAATATGATGATAAATACAATCATGATTTTGATATGTTTGGTTAAGGAATGAAATTTTGAAATAGGTATTAAGATAGTATTGATTTGAAAGAATAATTATGCTTATATTGATTAAGTACGATAAAAGAACATGCATTGAAATATGAATGCAAATGTTTTATGATGAAAATGTGCTAAGTCGGTTGCAGGGACAGGTTCAATCCTCTAAAAGGGAGGGGAAGTATCACTCAGGAGAAGTGTTTGGTCAGGTAACCTTGAATACAGTCTAACCGAGCTTTCACACACCCACTGTTAGAATGGTCAATAGTTTTGGGTAAGTGCCTTCGGTCATAGTCTTGGGATGATTTATGGGTTAGGTTTTTGGTCTTTGATTTCCTTTGGGTTGATAAGGTTATTGCTACGATCTCCTTGTGATAGTTTTACCCTTTAGGGTTTTGGTATTGAAACATACTTTTGACAAATTAGGGTTTGTGCTTGTGAAATCACATATATATGAGTAAACGAATATTAAATGTGTGTATATATGAATTTTAAATGATGCACACATATAAGGTGTTAGTGTGAGTAATTGATTATCATATATTTTTATATATTTAATATAAGTATAGGTGTATATGAATACGTCGACACATAGACATGTCGACATGTTTGTATATATATTTATATTTGTATTTGTATTTGTATCGTAAATAATGTATTTAATATCAAACTATGACTATATGAATGAAACACTTTATATGGTAAAAATAATATAGTTATGCGTAATGTGTATATATAAACACATGCGAAATAGTTTCATGGAAAGTGAAGATATGAGTATAGACATTCAAGTATCAAATGATGTACTCTATGAATTTGTAAGTTGAAATATAAAATACAAGTGTATATGTATAATATGTATACATGAAGTATCATTTTGTGAATAAATGATAACAAGATTATATACATTCGAATATTGAATGATGCATAGAAATAAACTTAAAAGTTGATAGGAATATATATGTACATATATATACTTGATATATAATATATGCATATATATTATATATATTATACATGCATAATATAATGGTTGATAATGTGGGTTATTATTGATAGCACAAAGAAAAATATTAATTGTAGACACCATCATAACAAGGGAGGATGAATTAGTAAGAGTTTGTCGTTGCCATGAAAGGAGAAATGACAAAGCCACCATGTAGATAAGAGCATAAGCTTAAATGCAAAATCCAAATGCATACATAAAGTGTTGGAACTAGAAGTACGATGAATATAAGGTGCATGAATAGAAATAAATCAATTATCATCCATAGCCAACACATAAGCAAGTAATAAAGGCCGATTCATAAGTTATGTTTTGGTTGATATATGAGAGGTAAAGTGCATTATATAATAACGTTCAAGCCAATGCAAGGGCGTATATATCATTTCAGATTAAATTATAACGAATACATGAGATTTTAAATTGCTGAATGAGTCAATGAACTGATATATAGAGCAACTTATTCATAATGTACCAAGTCAAAATTCTGATATAAATGCAAAAGGGTTGATTCATAATATGTGTCAACTACTTAGCTTTGACTTACTCGACTATCTAAGTGCTAAAAATCTATAATAGAATTCAAGAGCCGGTTGGATTGACTTAATCGCATGAGCTTGTTGATATTTGCTTAGAAACCTATTTATTAGGTTATTATTTTAATATAACCTATTTGGAAACTGATATGATGATGTTATACATAGATAGATTACACTTCATGTATAGTGTGATATGTGTCAATGTCATGAAGCGACTTAATAATGTTAACTTATAATGCTAGGAAACCATAGGGATGATAGGGTTTAGCTATACATCAACAGTATGAAGAAATGATAAGATGATTCATTGCTAATCTATATTATATGATCACTTGATCATTGTGTTACTACTGAATGAAACCCTAGGTTGGGAGTAACCTATCTGGGTCTAGAAGTCTATTTTATTAATGATTGAAACCTTGGGATAAGAATTATCTACTAGGATTTGGGTATTTACTTGATTAACCATTATAACCAATAAGTTGATAATAACCTATTTGGATGGACTATGTAGTTGAGCTTGTTTAAAGCACATAGGTTTAGATTAATCTACATAATTTGACTGATTGTTGATTATACATTATACCCGAGATTAAGGTATACTAAGTTGAGACTCACTTATGTGGTTAAATAAAGCACTTGAGTTTATAAACAAATATTTGATTGGAGCCATAGGTGGGATTACCTATTGAGTTAGAATTGTTACCTTATTAGTTGTTTTATACTCTTGATATGATATGAAGATTACACTCTCGAATGGAATCATCTATTGATATGATTAATCTTCGATTGAGATAATTTATTAAAGAGATTATAATCTTGTTGAGAATTACTTATTGACGTGATATATTGATGAATATTTATTCTATGATAAGGTGAAGCTTAGGTAGCTATACTTTAGATCATAAGGTTATCCTTGGATCTGGGAAGTTCATTGAAGGGATAGCTTGTTAAGTTGTTTATCCAAAGTTAATGTGTCGACTAGAAAAGCTTGTATGTTATACCTAGTGATTAGAACATCCATTGAAGGGGAGGTAACTTATGCTTATACTTTATTGCTATAAATACCATTGTGTTTTAGGAGAAGGGGGAATAGGTTATTTTCGAGGTTAGGATTATCTATGGGAGGAAATCACCTAAGCATAGTATACGAATGGTCATAATCCAAACCGAGCTATGGTAATGTATGTGAATAGGAAGACTATCACTCAAAGTAATGGGTGAGAATACTTTAGCCAAAGTAGTGTAATTTTCCACTGATTGCACTGTTGATAGTTCACTTTGTTTCTTTTATGCATGCCGGTTTAGTATTGTAGATGCAAGATCTATTTATGTAGGGCACAAAACTAAGCTCTGATAGGCTGTTGTTATGGGGTTTATAAACCAAACACTTCGTCGAAGGGTAGGGTCATCTTTCCATATGTGGGAGATGTCTGGGGGACCGCATTGAGTCTATGGTTGATGGAAACGTGCTTGATTTATGCTTCTCCTCATCAGTTGGAAACTAAGGTTTGTGAATGTTTACACCAAGGATTGGAGACGTCTAGAATGTATGCACCAATGTGGTGACATTAGGACCCGTTTGTATATCTATTATCAAATGAAGCTTAGAAGAGCTATGTTTGTTTCTTGTACCCATTTATATGGAAAGATGTATTCTTGAACAATAAACTTGAGTTTATTCAATATGAAATATATGTTATAGAAATATTTGTTAAATTACAATGAAATGAAATGGAAGTTGGATTAGAATTTATTTCAAATATGCATATAATATACATTATGAAAAAGAAAAGAAATTTATTGTGATGTATGACATCATGGATAATTTCAATTGAGCTGAAAAATTGGAAAATTTTACTAAGAAGAACACCAAGGTTTTTATAGAATTTGTTGGATTTCAAGGGGTTTGTGGAATATTCTAGATTATGTTCAAGTAATTTTTGTTGTCCATAATTTGTCTCAATATTAAAGGAAGTGTGTCTTTAATTGTTTAATGGTGTTTATATGAGTTCAACCAACCTTGGGTGTTTACACTAATTGCATATTTTCCTCGATGGTTGTGGAAGCATGGTGTGGCATGTATGAGTGGATTTAGATCTGAGTTAAGGTTTGATGTGGTCTACCTTCATTGCTTTCCACTATGGGAATGTTTTGGTGTCGACCTAATTTGAATTTACACTGTTGAGGTGCATAACCAACCTTGGAGAATGTTTTCAAGGTTGAAGAAGGTATAAATAAGTGTTGTGTTGATGGAGGATGTGTGAGTGGTGTGTGTGATCTGAATGTAGAGTTGTAAAGTGCAAATTTTTGAAGTGCAATGTGAGCTCTTATTGAGTTAGACTACTTGAAGTAGTGAGCAGAAGGTGTCTGCTATCTTCAGAAAGGCTACAAATGTGTTGGTGATGTTGTGGTGGAATATTCTATTGAATTGAGATGGATTTATCATTGTAACAATCTTCTTTCTTCTTTTTTATAATTTGGTATTGACTAATTCTTTCTTTTGGGCAGTAAGCCCTTTGATAGTGAGCATAAATTGTATTTGGTATTGCAATTAATTTATATTGTGAGCTAATTTGCATTGTGTTTTTTCCCTTCTTGGGTTTTCTAAGTAAATCTAGCATTCTCATGTGTTTGGATGTGTTTTCCTTACTGTTTCCCATATTTACATTTTGCTAATGCATAATAAGGATTTAAGTGGTTGTTAAGTGTTTATGGACTAATGCAAGTCTAAATGTTAAAGAGGGTTTTAATGTTTTAATGTATAACTGATTTGACCTCCCTCTCAATTGTCTTGTGCATTCAACAATTGGTATTAGAGCAAGGTTCCTTGGAAGAAATTTTAATTGCTTGAGGTAGATCTGGGATGGCACACAAGAGAGATGCTCCTCTGTTTGATGGATCAAATTATGCATTCTAGAAGAAAAGGATGGAAGGTTTTCTAGTATCCCTTGGATATGGAGTTTGGAAGTCTGTTGTGACTAGATACACTATGCTTGCAAATGGTCTGAGTGTTGGTGATGAGATCAAGGCCTATGAAAATAATGGTAAAGCAAGGTATGCTCTTTTAAGTGGTATTTTTAATATCAAACTTGTGAAAGTTATGAATTTGAAAACTGCTAAAGAGATCTGGACAAAGTTGGAAAGCATTTATGAAGGAGATGATAAGGTCAAGAAAGCTAAGATGCAAAATCTAAAGATCATATTTGAGAACATGTGGATGTTAGAAGATGAAAATATTAAAAGCTACATGCATAAGGTGGATGAAATTGTCAACTCCATCAGAGGTCTTGGTGGAAAGCTTGAAAAAAAAGTGGTAAATAAGGTACTAAGAACTCTTCCTAAAGATTATATTCATAAAGTTTCTACTATTGAGGAAGCTCAGGATTTAAGAAAATATACTAGAGATCAGTTGTATGGTTCTTTATCTTCTTTTGAAATGAGAGAATTTGGTCCAAGTAATATAAAAGTTGAGACCTCCTTTAAGGCTGGTAAATAAAAAAAGACTAAGGAATCATATCAAGAGGATCTTCATGATATAGAAGCAATTTTTTTGAGAAGAATGAAAAAGGGTACTAGAAAATACAAAGGTAATTTACCTTTCAAATATTTCAGTTGTGCAAAGATAGGTCATTATGCTTCAAGATGTCCAAACAAATCTTTAAATGTCAAGAACAAGGATAACAAAGGTAAAACAATTAAGAAAAGTTATTATGTTAGAGAAGATTCCAATATATCTGATGATGAATCTAATTATGTGGATGATGAGGATAGTGAATGCTTGTTCATGGCTGTAAATGTTGAATCTAATTCTGCTAACTCCGAGAGATGTATGAGGGTAAATACTCCAGAAGTATGGCATAATGATGAAGGAACTATGGTGACTAAATTTCATGCTAGATAGGAGAAGAATTATTGGATTATTGATAGTGGATTCTCAAATCATATGACCAGTGACAAAAGTAAGTTTGTCAAACTTGAAAAATATGGAGGTCTAGTTAAGTTTGGTGATGATACATATGCTAAGATATGTGGAAAAGGTTCAATCATTTTTGATGGAAAACATAATACATATGTTGTTCTTTATGTTAAGGGCCTAAGTCATAACCTTTTGAGTGTTGGAAAAATGTATAGTAAAGGATATAATCTTATGTTTCGAGATGATGGTTGTGAGATTAGAAAAGGCTCTAGAACCATGGTTGCTATTGGAAAAAAGAGAGATTGAAATGTTTATCAACTCAAAGGTATTGATGATAATTGTTTTATGACTCAAATCAATGAAATTTGGATATGGCATAGAAGTATGTTTCTCATCAATTTTGATAGCATAGAAATAATTAGTTTAGTTAAAGTTGTGAGTGATCTTCCAAAGATTACAAAGCTTATCAATGCTATCTGCAAGGAATGTCAGATTGGGAAGCAAGCAAGAAAAAGTTTCAAATTCAAAGAACAATCTACTACCAGACTATTGGAATTGGTGCATACAGATGTTTTTGGTCCTACCACAGTAATACGTTTTCAAGGTGATAGGTATTTCATGCTATTAATTGATGATTACTCTAGAATGACATAGGTTACTTTTCTCAAAGAAAAATAAAATCTCTAGATAAGTTTAAAGCATTCAAAGTTATGGTTGAAAATAAAATAGATCTAAAAATAAAATGTTTGAGATATGACAGAGGTGGAGAATTCACCTCCAATGAGTTTAACATTTTTTGTGAGAATCGTCGAATAAAGAGAATCATCGAATAAAGAGGCATTTATTTGCACCTAAGACTCAACAAAATGGAGTGGTTGAAAGAAAGAATAGGACTATTCAATAAGATTCAAGAATAATGATGAAAGAAACAAACCTACTGGAAGTATACTAGAGAGAAGGAATTCATGCTGCAGGCTATATACTTAGTAGAGTTCAAGAAAGAGAAAATAGTTCAAAGACTCCCTATGAACTATGGTGTAGTGTAGGAAAATGTATCCCTTTTACATCTTCACACTTAATATAGAATTAATGTTAATTTGGACTTAATTGTGCCTTAATTTAGTGTTGTAAAATGTATTTATTTACACTTTCACACTTATTTAGGGCTCCTTTAATTAATTGAGCTTAATATTGCTTTAATCAACCCTTTAATTCATTTACCAAGCCTATTTAATTACATTTTCTGAAGAGGAAACCCAACATTTATTAATGCCTAAACATAACACTTCACATTGAGCAATGTGTGTCCTAGGTTAGGGACCTAGGACCTAAATTTAAATTATTTTTGGCGGTATTTTAACATATTCAAATCTATATTTCAATGTCGGCTTGTGATATTTGAATTTCAGAAAATTAAGGATACATACCTATAAATATAAGGTTAATTCACTATGTTTCACACTAGAAGATTTTCAAGAAAGCTAACAATTTTGAAGTGAGAATTTCTATAGAAAATTTTGTGATCAAGAGCACTTTCAAGATAAATTCAAGGCATTCAAAGGTAGATTGATTGAAGATTTATTGAAGCAATCAAGATCCAATTGTCATGTCAAAGTCTTCTTGCATCATGCATATTATTGGAGCTAATATGGTGATGTAGGTTTCATGATCCTATCAAGAATTGAAAGCCATTATTTCAATAAATATCCAAGGTTCAAGACCCACATCCATTGAATCCATTTCATGCAAGTTGCACATCTACAAATGTTCAAGGTTTATGCAAGGGTTTGTTGAGTGGTAACACAACTTTGTTCATTCTTCATTCCATCTTTCATGTTTTTAATCATTCCAAGGTTTGATTAGAAAAATAGGTTTTGACCAAGCCAAACCCCCATTCACCAAAAACAAAACATTTTTCCTCTTGATTTGTGATTGCAGATTTAGGTGGAAGAAATCTTGAAGATCTCTTGAAGAGAAAATTTGAAGAAGTTGTCAAAGTTGCAAAATTTGTCATCTCACGGAAACTCATCTACATAATTTATTTTCATCTTTTTGAACTTGAAACATGAGAAAATTGGAAGATTCAAATAATTAGCAAAGGCTCCTGAAAATTGTAGAAAAACCCTAACTCAAGACCCATTCGCCCCTGGGCGAATGAGTCCTAGATCAACTTCAGAAATTGACTTTTGGTGAATGGTAAAAATCATTCTTCCCTTCTCTAATATATGATCTAATTTCTAGTTCTATCACTATTGAGATTAATCTTATTGTTCCAAGTGTTAGATTGCAATTTGGTGTTGATATACTATTTTTAGTTTTTCTCCCCAAAGTGTTGTTTGACTAGGAGCCCCGTCTTGACACAAAAAATGAAATATGAAGATTCACACCTTGAGTTAACTCTCCTAAGGGTTGATAATAATTTCATTGTGTGGATCTAATTTACTAATGAAATTATAAAAGTAGGACCCCTTTTCCCTCTTTGAATTCATTTTTCCATTTTGGGAAACCCTAGAATCCTATTTTTCTTCATTTCATTTTGGTGAACTCGACTTTTGAGCATTGTATCTTTCTAATTTTGGAGTCTATTTCAGCTCTAGATCTAGATCTTTCATTCATTTGAATTTAATTGCATTGAATTGAATATCATTTAGGGTTGCTTAGTTTTCATTAGTTTGCATCTCATTTAGGGTTTTAGGATTGCATTTTTGCATCTTTTAAAATCTGAAAAATATAAAAAAATCAGTCATTTTGCAAAGCATTTACATAACATTGCATCATCATTCATTTACATTTGTAAATTGAATCAAAATAAAACATCAAATTAGGTCTCCTAGTTTGTCATTTAGTCATATTTTGCATTTGCATTCAAGCTTAATTTCACAAAAATCTGAAACTGTAACTCACTATCTGAAACCATAATCTAGAAACCACAAGAATCAACTAAGAAACCTGTAAAAACATTTTTTAAAACCCTAAGCTAGGACCCATTTTCCCAAGGGCGAATGAGTCCCTGATCAGGGTTGTTTCCTAAATTTTTGGGCATTAAAACCTCTGTTTCTATATTTTGTATTTTGTGTTTTTGTTTTTAGTTTTCTATTTCAGTTTGTAAAGTTTTTGTTACTTGAAATTGATCATATTAAGCTTAATTGGATAAATTCAATGCATTGTGGGATTTCAAAACTGTATTTACAAGACATCATTTTCAGGTTTTTACATAGCATAATCAGAAAATTATCGTGTTTAGAACTTGAAAATTGCTTTTTCATATTTTCATTGCACTTTACATCCTAGGTTACTTCATTGCATTTCACCTTCTATCCATTTTTGGGTACATGCCAAGTTTTTGAAACTTGTATGATCTCTACAACTTGCACTACAACAAATCCCTATGATTAGCTTCCTTTTTTGCTTCCACCCACTCTTTTAATGTATTTTTCTCCAATTTTTTGAAAACTTCAGTTCTATTTATCGGGATGATGCTATTTTTGGCATTTTTTGCGCCAATCAAAAGAAGTCGGTGCTAATTTAGGTGCAAATTAGCACCTAAATTAGCGTCTGAATTAACACCTAAATTATCACTCAAATTAGTGCATAGATTACCTCTTGCATTAACACCTATTTTAACACCTAATTTAATGCCTAATTTAGAGCCTACTTTAGTGCCCAATTTAGCACCTAATTGAGTGCCTAATTGTTTTGATTTAGCAGGGATTAAGGGTTAACAGATTAGGGGTGTTAGAAAAAAATCCTTCCCCTATATTCACTAGCGTTCAATTGCTTGCCTACATTTCACTTGCATCAAAAGATCCCTTAAACCTCAAACCTAATCCCTCAACCCTCAACCTTAAACCCTAAACCCTCAACCCCTATACCCTCTACCCTATACATTGGACCCTCAACCCTAATCCTTCAACCGTATACCCTCAAACCTATACCCTAAATGCTTTACCCTCAACCCTTAACCATCAACCCTAAACCCTTAAACCTTCTATATACCCTCAACCCTAATCCCTCAATTGACCTAGTAGCTAGGCCTCAACCCAATACCCTAAACCATCAACCTTATAGGCCCTCAACTCTATACCCTCAATTCTCAACCCTCTACCCTATACATTAGATACTCAACCCTCATATATCTTTGTCCCTCCATCCTCTTCTCTCCTCTCTATCTCACTTCTACCTCCATCTCTTGCTTCATCCATCCCTCCCTCTCTACCCTAATCCCTCAACCCTAAACCATCTACCCTTAAACCCTTAAACACTCAACCCTAAACCCCCAGACCTTAAACCCTATTAAACCCTTAAACCCATGTAAACTCTCTACCCTAATCCCTCAACCCTCAACCCTTAATCCCTCAACCCTTAAACCCTCAACCCTATTCTACCCTCAACCCTCAACCCCTATACCCTCTACCCTATACATTGGACCCTCAACCATATACCCTCAATCCTCTACCCTCAACCTTAAACCCTCAACCCTTAAACCCTAAACCCTTAAAACCTCTACCCTCTACCCTCTACATCCCTATATATTAAACCCTCAACCCTCAATTCTCAACCCTCAACCCTTAATCCCTTAACCCTCAAACCTTAAACCATAAACCCTCAACCCCTATACCCTCTACCCTATACATTGGAACCTCAACCTAATCCTTCAACCATATACCCTCAAACCTATACCCTAATCCTTCAACCTAATATTTTTATTGTATTTAACATGAAATACAACAATTTGTGTGACAATATCCACACTTTCACCAACATTCCCTTTGTATATACCCATTTATTCCTCCAAATAATCATAAACAAAGAAAATTTCACCTTTACCACAGTACCACAACATCAAAATAAAGGCAACGTGGTATGGAGGCTTCTAAGTTAAGAAATAAGCATTTACCGCCATACTGCCAAGATATTAAATAGCTTGTGTGGTAAAGAGGTACTCACTGCCACCCCGCAGGGAGTATTATAAGGCAATGAAGTAATGTGGTACCCACCAACATCCCACATAAGGTGATTCATAGGAGTGTAGTAAGGCGGTAAACAACAAGAAGATAAAGCATACAACGCTATATCACCAAGAGGGTGAGCAACATATACGATAAAGCGGTATACACTACAACCCCGCAATAAGAAGTATTGAGCAAGGTGGTAGAGCGGTAAGCATTGGAAGAAAAGTGGGCATCACAGTACTGCATGAGGTGGATAATATGGTTGTGGTAGAGAGGTATACACCACAACCCCGCAATAAGAGGTCTTAAGCAAGGCAGTAGTGCGGTAAATAGTAGAAGGGAAGGGAAAAACACCGCCATACCACAATAGGTATAATAAGAGACTGCGGTAGTATAGTAATCATGGCATCATTACAATTTATAGCAATAAATGTAGAAAATCATGTCAGTTGCCAAAATTAAATGCAATTATTTTACGAAGAGTTGGCATTAAAACTGATATGACGGAATATCGCACCATCCAAAGACAAGTGATTTTTCCCAATGTCACACTCAATTGCAGTGCACTAGCATGGAAGGAGCTAAGGATATGAGAAGAAGAAGTCTTGCAAGCATCAAATACTCAGGTAAGTGCATGAAAACTCTCTAAAAGAGCTCTCTTAATATAAAAAATATTTCAAGGTTTTGTCATCTGAAGCCATAGTAGAGAAAATTGAAACATGCCTCCTAAAAGAAAACAATTAGAAGTAAAAGAAAATCAACCTAAAATTAAAGATGAAGAACCTAAAGTAAAGAAGAGACCACTCCATCAGTCCATATTAGATATACTTCCAGGGTCTACTAAAGAGGGTAATAAGAATTTTCTCATGGACACCGCACAAAGTTGTAGGGATGCCCTCATTCCCAAATCTAGATGGGATCTATTTTGGTATTTTATAGTAAGATAAATGAGAAGATTTTAGTGTCAAACCCTTGGATATTGGATTTAGCAAGGTTGATTGTCCCAAATGTGTTTATTAATGTAGAATTTATTAGATTGCTAGCCAAACACTATCACTTAGCTACCAAAACAGTAAGGTTTCCAAACAACATAGTATTGGTAGAAGTAACCAGAACAACCATCATTGAGTGTTTTGACTTAAAAAAGCAAGCTCTAACCAAGATAAACTTGCATAAAAGTGAGGAGGATTATGCTAGGTTAAGGACTTATAGAAGTGATGAGGTACCCCTATATGTGAAAAGAGGCATTGGTAATAGAACAATCCCCATCTCTACTACCACTACTATACCATTTACTGTGAAAAATTTTCATTATTACTTTGTGAATACATATTTAGCTCTTTTCCAAGTGTTGGGGATCGATGCTCAAGATAAAATGCCAATAGGCCTAATGATGATGGACATGAGAATTCAAAACCATGAAACTAATAATGAATATGACTTTGCTTCATACCTTGAGAAGATGTTAGATGATGAATTCTCCCAAGTTATAGAGGATAGAGCACCAATTACATTCATATACTATTCCCTACTGTGTCGTCTGATATTGTACCAGAATAGGGACCATTGGACTAAAAGAATGGACTTGGCTAGAGTATATGAGAAAGGGAATCCCACACCTGTCTAGAAATGGTGCTATATTTGGGACAGTCGGTGCAAGAATTCAAGCTTTGTTGTATTCTACGAAGACTTTGTACACATAATCCCTAGAGTTCTTGGGTATGTAATACCAATATTGTCAACCAAAATATTGCAACTATTGAGACCTTTAGCTTTAAGACTAGAGCAAGTTCATACACAAAATTTTGGAGATTGGTTCTTCCTCCCAGAAGTTACAATAATAAGAGTTTATGGATGCCCTGTTTCTCCACACATACTTCCAAAATTTGTGCCCCTCAGATTAACATTTCTTGAATCTATGTGGAAAATGATGTGGATGGAGAAAGATGTAATGCACAAGAAAAAGAAAGGAACGTTCCTACCAAACCAAACCAAGTGTGAAGATTGGACTGTAGGCTCAAACACAATAGAGGAGCTACAATATTATTTGAAGACAATATATGCATTGAATTATACAAAAGGAAGAGGCTTTGACCCTGGAAATCAAATGAAAAACATAAGGCACAATCTTCTTACCAAAATGATAGTGGCACACCAAGTGGACTATGAAGAAGATGCGATAAGGAACTATATTACTTATAATGATGTATTTAGTAGAAGGAAAAAATGGGAATATATGAAGAAGCTTGAAGAAAGGAGGAAGCGGAGGTCCAAGGATTTCCTAAGATACTTTGTTGAGGAAAAGGACCCCATCAAGAGGATAGATTTGATAATGGGTAAATTTCAAGACTTGTGCAGTAAGAAGGAAACATATCTCCAAGAACATGATAGTGGTGCAACTATAGAGAATACCCTAGATGAAACCTTTGAACCTCCCATGGAGCAGTTACCTGTGAAAAGACAGAAGATAGAAAGCATTGAACAATTAGTACCTTATGAGGAGAGTGAAGAGGTGGGTGATACTAAGGAAGTGGCTATAGTACTGCAGTCATTGAAAGGTGATATTGAGGTTGATCAACCCATCCTTGAGCCTAGTGCCCATAAACATGAGGAAAGGATGGGTGATGTAGAAAAAACAAGTACAGAGGTACATGAAGATGAAAGGAAAATTGCAGCCAAGAGATTCATAGAAGATGAATTCATTAAGACTCATGAGATTAGCGATTTTTGGATGAAGATGAAGATAACATAATTTGAAGAGAGGATGGAATCAGCTAAAGCAGGAATTGAAGAATTAGAGAAAAATCAAATGGTAGCACAAACTTTCCAGGAATAAAGAGTTGACAACATTGACATTAGCCCCCAGAAGGCTAGAGAAATGGTCTTGAAGAGAAATATGCTCATTTTACCTGGCTTGGAATTAAAGAAAATGTTTCTACTTGATCAAGTGTGGGCTCAGGAAGATCCAATGCTAGTTGTAGAATTTGATTCCGATGAAGGAGTGAGTGGAATTGGGTATAACCCAAAGATTGAAACCCTGGCCATATGGATCAAATATAAAAATACATAGAAGCCAAAATTATTGGATGTAATTAAAGGGATGAAAGGGGCAGCGATGGTAAGGACAATACAATATACCGCCCCCTTGGAGGCAGCCACGATGACCATGCATTTGACCATGTTCACTTGAGCAACTCTTAAGGGATTAGAAGACAGATTGAAGGAGTATGAAAAGGAACAAAGGTTCCTATATGATGAATTTAATAAACTATTCATGGATAATGTCAAACTGAAAGAACAATTAAGAGGAGCAGGACCCTCACAAAGCAAGGAGATGGTGTTAAACATGCCTCTTATTGCTCCAATGGATATTGTGAACAAAAATTCTACAGAACAGGTTAAAAATCCAGAGAAAGAAAGTGGATGATGTAAAGAAGGCTAGCAATCAAACCCAGGATAAAGTGAAAAGGTGAATTTGTGAAGTTATGGAAAATATTCTTGAGCACAGGATAAAATTAGTTATGGATAAACTAGAGAATGCACATGGTAGTTATAAAACACTTCAGTAGGCAATGGAATAAATAAAGACACATATGCTTGTATTAGATCCTTTGTTCAAAAGGTGGTAGCTTATTCACCACACTTTGGCTAAGTTATGCAAAGTTCTAGAAATAAGTCCCGATGCTCCCACAACATTAAAGCCAACTAAACAAACTGTGAAGATGATTATTGCTGAATTTCAGTATATAAAAAGGGGAAGATAAAAAGATTGTAACACAAATGGATTTATTCCTTACCTTGAAATAGTGGTATATACCTAAAATCGTGAGAGATGGTGATCAGTTGAAGGACTTGGATAAGTGGAATAAATAATTTAGTTAGGTCATTCATAAGTGTGTAACTCATATACAGGAGGATGAGGATACCAGTCTTCATAGGCTAAATTAGATCATGGATGGATTGATTATTCTTGATGTGGGATACCTAAAGTTTTTCAATGACACAAAGGCATTACTAGATAGTCAATAGAAAAATCATCTTGCAAACATGCCAAAGATCCAAGAATATAAGTGGCCATTAGATTTTATGGTTTATCAATGTGAGGAAAAGTATTTGGTTTCAGAAGAATAGGACACTGAGGCGAGAGCATTTGGACGTTCATCATGAAGAGGAAGAATTTTCTAGATCAATGATCATGGGTATTCTACATTGAATAATGGAACCATATGTCAAAATGTGTGAAGTCTTGTTATTTCCTTAATTATGGTAATTAAATAGCTATTGGTTTCAGAAGAATAGGACACTGAGGCGAGAGCATTTGGATGTTCATCATGGAGAGGAAGACTTTTCCGGATCAATGATCACGAGTCTTCTACGTTGAATAATGGAACCATATATCAAAATGTCTTAGGTCTTGTTATTTCCTTAAATATGATAATTAAATAGTTGTTAGTAAAAGAAATAGTTATGAAAGGTTGTCTCTTTTTGTAAAAGGCATGTAGCTTGTTGCTTCCTATATAAATAGGAAACTAAGGCCTAGTTTTAAATCATCATCATCATTTGAAGACTTCTGTTATGAATTTATATCAATTGAAGAAATATAATGGAGAACATCTTATTATCAAAGATTCTCCATGACTGTGTTATCATTCTATATTTTTCTTATGTTTCCCATACTTATTTCTTCTTATATTTGAATGAATATCAGTTATTGAGCTCCAATAATGTTCTTATGTGAATGAATATGTTGATACAGTAAAGCATTTACTATGATTGTTGGTAGAGCTAATAATTTTTTTGAAAATTTGAGTTTATTTTTCCTTGTTACATGTTCAACATTATGCTCAACATAAAAATGGAAACTATTTAAAAATAATAAAGTTAACAAAGTTTCTTATTTAAATAATTTTTAGTTACGTGCATTAATATTTTATTAACTTTTGTGTCTTCACGAACATATGTTGATAAAAAATGAATGGAAGAAGCATCCAAGTAATCCTAGTTTTTTCTACCAACAATTCATATGAAAGATTGAAGAATTTAAGGATATTGTAATAGGTAATTTGTATCGGCACAAATAATATTATTGAAGCATTTCAAAGTTTAGGCCATAAGAATCATCCTTTTTTAAACATGGATTGCAAATAATTCTGAAAATTTAGAAGTCTTGGTCATTAACATTATTTTCTACTACAATGTGATCCAGTGTATCATTGTCAATGTTCATATGTTCTTTCAAGTAATTAATATTATTATCATCCTCATCTTGACTTGCATCATCTTCATCATCATTGAAATTTGACTGTAGACCATCTATATTGTTACCAAATGTATTTGGATCATCATTTTCTATACTATCCATATTGTTGTCTTCCATAACATCATCTAACTTTGGATTGTTGTCTTCTTGTGCCTGAACATAACCATCTTCAAAATAATCATGGATGTCAATTTCTTTGATGTTCTCTAATCCCCCTCTCTCATTTTGTTGTCCATCATTGTTTTGCTCAGTATCCACTAATATTTCATCAAATACATGCCTTAATCTTGGATCATAATGTATGAAAAAATCCATTTCAGGTCCAAAATATCTTCATAGAAAAATACCTACACATGAATGACATACATATATTAGACGTATGTTATAAATTTTTTATTGATTAATAAACACATGTATATATTCACAATAAACTATGAATTAATAGATTAATGATCACTATCACTTCTTGTTTGAGTGAAAGAAATAATTGCTCACAATGAATTAGTGGAACATAAGGCTCCTTATCCTCCAGTAGGAAGCATGAGGAATCTATAGAAAAAAATCCACTATGGGTATCATGTCTTTGTTTCCTCTCAAATACTTCATACCATCTACACTTAAAAATACAACACTTAAAAGAGTGGTAATCCAACTCAATAATTTCTTGTATTTTCCCAACATATTGTAGATTCCCTTCAATTATATTCTTATCTTTTGAGCTTGATCGATTGGATTACTTGAAGTCAACCATGATGCCACAATCGAAGGATCGTCTTTTTACATCTACACTTTCTACATGATAATGTCGACCATATGACCATGTTGCTAGATATTTCCTTGCCTATGAAAGACCATTTATTATAGTGAAAAAAAATATAATGACGAATATTAAAATAGTTCATAGTATCAAAACTATAAGGAAACAAAATTTTGTAAAATTCCAATTGCACCTTTCTTTCACATCCTCTAGACATGTTGATTTCATCTTTTGTTATGTTTGAATCTATACCTGCATCTTCTATTTGATTTTGAATTTGTTTAGTAACCCATTTTAGTGTGAAATATTTGCCCCATTCCCCAATAAAATTAGTGGGAAGTGGAGTATTCCTTGGGTTCGATCTCTTAAACTGTCTCCTTTCTTCTAACACTTCTCTTTTTTGATCATACAAATCAATTGATTTGTTCATAAAGTCCATGTGGTACAGAATGAACTTGTCGAGTATAGCACTTTCATCTACACCTATTACATGTCACCATGTTTATTTAAAACTCCAAATGTCATGCGGTTAATTTGGAAAATAAATTACAGAGTAAATTAATGATTACAAGAAAAACAACCACACTGATCATGAATTTACTTACTAATTTCTACTTGAACACCATTAGATTGTGATTTTTCTCTATGAATAATATCTGATGTTGGTTCTTCATCCCAGACGCATGGCCCATCTTCAAAATCCTTACCAAGGAATTCACACAAGAAGAAAAATTCTCCATTCAATACATACCCTTTAGCCATGCAACCCTATGGATGTTCCTTTTGTCAGATATATCTTTTTAGAGTTTTCATATACTTCTCAAAGAAAAACATCCACCTCATTGATACAACACCTGCCAATTCAATGTCATCGACTAGGTGTATAAGTAAATGGACTTGTAGGTCCATGAAACTTGTAGGGAGCTCCTTCTCAAATACACATACAATTTTTGTAATTTCCTTCTTCCATTTTGGCACTTCACATTCATGGATCTCTTTGAAGGTCACCCACCTAATATAAGAATAGTAAATTAGTATGATCCTTTAGTTAAAAATTAAAATGCAATATAATATCTATATATCTCACATGAACATTTCATATAACCACATACCTTGTAAATGTTGATAATCGACTTATGGCATTCCTTAAGTCAGCTGTAAGACAAGAATCCCCCCTAATTGCCAATGACATGATATGCTATCAAACACATTTATGAAAAGGTCATTAGTAATTTTTTCTCACACAACCAAATCTCAAAATATATTTAGTACTTAATCAATGTTACCAATATATATGATGATATATAATACCTTCATAAAATTATGAGAATTATGTGTTTTAAATCCTGTGATATGTCCATCAACTATAAAAGCTTTAGCCAATGATGACCCATAGCCAGTAGGTGTCCTTATTGAATGGATAACATTTTTTAGTTGGTATAGCTCTTTTTTTTTCAAAATCCATGGAGCTTCTACATATGTTTCATTTTCCCTATTTGGCCACAAATGTTTTCTATCAATTTTGGTATGCAAAAGAGCAATATCTCTCCTCGAAGAAAAGGTGTCCTTCTCTTTACCTGATATATGTCGAAATATGGAATCTGGCACATTTTTGAAGATGTGCATAGGATATAATAGGTGAGATATTAATAGATCCTTCTAGTAAGGGATCTCATAAAATATGGATTTCATTTCCATTCCTTCTGGCATATTAACTACAACTTGTTTTGGTTCTTCAATTGAATCACCCCGATCAAAAAAATCCTCCCAAGATTTCAATTCAGCATCTTCATACTTCTTAATCCAATCACCTGGACCCATAATCATGGGAGGGTCTCTATTTTCAAAATTTCCATCAAATTGATTCTTCAGGCAATTTCTAAACCTATGATCTAATGGTAGAAAAACCTTGTTGTTTGTGTAAATTTATGTAGATCTTTAGAATACCACCCTTGAAATTGTTCTACACATCTTGGACATGCAAATATCCCCTTTGTTTGAAGCCCTGCAATTCAACAAGTAATGTTAATAAAATCAAAAAAATAGTATAAAACTAAGTATGAAAGTTAGGATGAAAATAAATTATGAGTGTAAATACGTAAATATTTTATCTTACCAGAACAAACACCAAGTCATGGGAAATCATGAATAGTCCAACATAGCACACCATAAAACATGAAGGACCTATTTGATGGAGGACGTGACATGTCATACATTCTTATGCCTTTCCATAGTAGTTGCATCTCATCAATAAAAGGCACAAGATAAACATCCATGTTTTCAACTTGATGTTTTCCTAGAACAATGAGAATCAACATAAGGTGCTCCTTTCTAATACTCATCCCTAGGGGAATATTGTATACTATCAATCCAATTGTCCAAACATTATAATTTGAGCTCAGGAAAGAGAATGGGCACACTCCATCCATTGCAAGACCAAACTTGATACTCTGGGGTTCATCTTTGAATTTTCTTGGCCATTTTTCCTCTATGTGTTTCATTGCTTTGGATTCGGTCATAATTTGCATGAATCCATCTTTATTATTTTTCTTTGCATGCCAGTCCATCAATTGTGCAAGTGACTTGCAACAAAACATTCATTGAAGTCTAGGTATAATTGGAAGTTGACATAAAACCTTCTTTGGAACTGTAGGACCTTGTACATCTATACAATATCTCTTCTCTTTGCATACATGGCATTCTACCTTGTCTTGATATTCATCTCTGTATAAAATAAAATCATTTTTACATGAATGAATTTGCTTATATCCAATCCCCAACTCAACCAACAATAGACGTGCCTCTTTGCAAGTTGATGAAAACACATTCTCTTCAGAGAATATTTTAGTTTTTAGTGCCCTATAAGATTGCTAGAGATTAAATCAATTGAATGTTTGACTTATTATTAACATGTTTGATATGCCAATCTATACTAGGACTGTTTATAAACAATATATCATTTTAAAATCCCCTTAAAGAAATATAAATGAATTTGATGAATGTTTATGAATTATGTATACCAATTGACAATGCAATGTAAGAAATAGATTTCAACTCACTTCAGTAGGGTAGTGAATCCTTTGTTTGACCAACCAAATAGTGACTTTATTTCTAATAATATTAATGTGCATGCCAATTTTGAGGTTTTACTTGCACCCGATTTGAACACTAGTGTCGTCGATGCTTTCTTGATGGATTCTTTCAGGTTGTTATCATCAATATTACGTTGGTGGTAATTACCCTTGCTATCATCGTTACTGTCAACCATATGATCATTATTGTAAGCATTTCATTCAATCCTTCTTCATGCACTGCATTTTCACTACCACGATCATCATCATTAAGGCTAGGTGGCATGTCATCAGTGTATGCGGATCTCATCAGCTCTTCAAATTTATTAGGTGGTAGTATTTTCTTCAATCTTTCTTTTTTCACCCTGGTATTGTTTAAAGGATGGTTTGGATCATATAGTCCAAATCTTAATAACCCATTTGGATCTTGGGTATTAGTATGTCTTTCATCAACATCTTCTACCTATCAACAAACACAAGCATTATTTAATGTTTGGAAACAATTGGATAAATCATAAATGTATCAATTTCAAAGAAATATAATCAAATACGACTTAAAAAATAAAAATAAAAATTGTATGAACATATATACATCAATTGAATAATGGAAAATTATTTTATAGACCACCTTTTTTATACAATAATTTAAATAAAATACAATTTTGAAAACATACTTTATAAAACATCAGTCCACACTCATTTATTATTCTTTGGTTTTGTGCCCTTACGAACATCCTTAAGGAGACCTTGTTCGTCCCTTTTCTTTCGCGTAGGAGTACATTTTAAGAAGGGGTAATCAATAAATAACTCATCCCTAATGGTAAGGTCCATAATAGCCTCAACCATTATTAATATATCAACCTCTCTTTCCATATCTCCATCTTTATCATTTATAACCTCAACAAATTGACAATTTGGTCTTACAGTGGGGTCCCTTCCCTTACTACTATTTATAAATCTTGCAATATTTTTGTGTGTATGCACGTCCATATATATACATAAGATGACCTCTATTCATTTATTTTCCACTTTCCAATTGGAGACGATGTGTATACATATTTGAATTTAGACCATATGCTGACATGCTAGGCTTATATTCTGCTAGCCTTCTCCATTCACCACTGTAATATGATGGACCATAATATGGCATTAATATCCTAATGGTTTATTCTAAATTGTTTCTATGTTTAGATCCCACATGTACATTTTTGACAATAAAGAGGCCTAGATTCACTCTATGAATATTGGAGGGTCGTATCATGTAGCCGTATCCCCAAAATTGAAACACCTCATACACTCTAGGTAGTTGTTGATCACTAGGCCAAGCACAATATAGTCTATGATCAAATGTCTCTTTGTAAATTGATCTCAAACTCAAGGGAAAGTCATCATCTCCATCATATTCATTCTCATAGGGTATGTAGTCCACCTTCCCCCTGTCTTTAAGAAAATTATGCATCTTTAAACCAGTTCTTCTTCTGTTACTTGTTTTCATCAATTCCTCATCTTCTGAGTTGGTATATTGGCACATATTTTTGCTAGATGTATCATCTGATAAATGATCATTTCCCTCTAGGCTGGAAGTCAGAAATCCAAGAAACTTTAATCCAAGAACTTTATCCTGCAAGTATCCATTAAGAAAACAATTAGTTATTTAAATAATATAAAACAATGTTTAAACGAAGTATAGATGTTATTTATATCAAATTGGAAAATTCCTTACCACAATTCCTATTGGATTTGAATTGATTGTAGGAGGCATACTACCATCTAGAAGCTCATCATATATGTAATGTCTTTGTACAATTGCTCGTTTGAATTGCTTCTTTCCACGACATACAAAACATCCACAAACAACAATTTTCTCAAAGTATTCATCCCACGTACTATATTCCTGACCAACCTCTTGTTTAGTACAATCATTTGTTGTGTCTATAGGACCCATTGTCATATCCTCTTCCACCCACTATTTTCTATGCGATTTAACAGTTTTAGGTCCACTTCCACGTACATATCTTCTTCTTTTGCTAGTTGAATGCCCAGGCTCTACATTTTCTCCAATCTCCATCTAAAATAATCAACAACATGCATTAATTTATGTCAAGATTGGATAATACATTATAAATCTCAATAATACTATGAAAAAAGATGGACATATCACAAAATGCCATCAGATCATTTTTTCCTAAGTTAAGTCAAATTCTGAGTACCTGATGTCCCGCTTCATCCATTGTGTCCTCATTTGATATGACATGATTTATTGCCATGGCCTCGTCTCACCCCTATAATGCACAACATAGCAAATAATGTTTAGTACACCAATTATATCATTTCAACGAATATGCTATCCAACACAAAACCTCACTTTAGTCATATAGTTGACATATTGATATCATGTTTTGGCCATCCTAATTTTCAAACTTTTCCCTTGATCATAGAATCACATTTAATCACCATTCCTGTGCATTTTCAACCAATAAGTTTGACCTCAGAGGACTCATGGACAAAAAAATGAATTTATCTCCTCTATGTTGTAGCATTTGTGAATTCATAAACACCTTCCTCCTTTGGTTGAGGTTGCTTTCTCTTCTTACCTCTATTGTATCTATAGATTTCGTTGTCATGTCTATTTCCACCCACTTTCTTCTCTACGATTTAGTAGTTCTACACCATCCACATCCTCTCTCCATGGCCTCCTCTGGATCTTGTAATACAATAGTCACATAAGATCTATGCACCAAGATAATATTTTTGAAATTATCTTGTTAATAGAATCGCTTTTCATTAAGACACACTATGAAAAACAAAATAGGACATTGCAACATTTTTCTCTTCACAAAAATTTTACACACGAAATCTTGACAACTAGAGCTCAAATCTCTCTAGGAAGCATGCAATACACATAAGATGTTGATTCAATTTCAATGTCACATGATAATGATTTAGTTCTCATAGATGATTTTTCATAACTCCCCAATAAGCCCTATATGTAAGATGATAGTAATGAATTAGGGTTTTTCCTTTTATACAAATCTATAACATGTAATTTGAAATATTTCACACTTTAGATGACTAATCTAGTTGTGTAGGGTGAACATGGTCCCATTTATATTTAAATTTAAAATTCTAGGGGTCATTTCTGAGTTCAAAAATCTAACCTCTATTAGTTTTGTACCCACAAAATTGACATGGGATAAAGAATAGATAAACTAGGGAACCATGATTGCTCCCTTGGAACATATGAAGATGAAGTCAATTTAGGATAAATATATTTATCAAATTCCAAGAAAAATATATCATTTTGCACTGCTAGGTGCTAAATTAGGCACACTTTGCGCTGCCTTTGGCACCCTAAACAGATCATATTTAGGGCTAAAATTCAGCGCTAAAGTCGGTCTTAACTATGCCAACTATAGTGTCGAATAATGAATCAAAAACAAAAATTAAAAAATTCTTGCGTCAAGGAAGAGATGACAAGAGAAAAATTCCACACGAAGAGAGGAGAAAAAATGGAAAAACTACATGAAGGAGGGCTACAAGGAAGTAGATGAGAAATTTGATTTGTTTGCGATACCATAGGTAAGGTTACAATTTTTTTTCTTCATTCCCAAAAATATTTTTGTTTGGATAAAATGGAGATGATTGTGAAGAAAGGGTTGTGAATATTATTTTGTTTATAGGTGAATCATTCAAGTCGTATTCCCATCCCAAGCTTTCTAGACAAGTCATCAAATTGCATCTGCCCCACTGCAACTAGGTCCCGTGGGAACAGAGGTTGGTCGAGAAAATACGAGGAGATAGGGATTTTGAGATGACAGTTGAATAATAGATAATTTCCTCAAATTTGTGAGACCTTTGGGCTTAAATTATCTATTACTAATTTTCACTTATTCTTTTACAGAACAATGAGCTCGTAGTTTTGAATTGATTGTGTGCACACATTCATTTTCTTTCTAATCAACGGATGTGACTCAAGCATGGGACCTATCTGTGTTAAATCTCAATAAAACCATAGTCTGCACCCTTTTTATCCCCCAAAGATTACCATTCTATATAGGTGCGCAAGCGTTTATTTTTTTACGATACATTTGTTTCATTTTGCATATATTTATATCCTTTCAAATATTTTTTCCCTACAAATTTGTTTTAATAGGGTTTGATCATACCCGATAGTGTGTAGTTCATTTGCCTCCACAGAATGGATGAAAATAATTTTCCCTAGGTTGCCTCAAAATTTCAAGCAATAGAGGGAAGAGATCAAAGGGAGCATACTGTGGCCATAATGAGGTAATTCATTGCCAATTTATAGATTTGTAAATGTTTCCATTGTTTCTTTCATTTTTAGTTTTTTATTTTTTTTATTTTTTAAATTTAAAATAAGAAATTTATTTTATATATATAGGGACATGAGATTGACAAAGATAAAGAGGAATTGGCTTCCATATTTGGGGTAGAGGCAGTGAACAAATTGGATGTTGTGGACTTGACAATGCTTGCCAGATACATAGAAAAATGATCTAGTGAATCCCCTCAAACATTGCAATCAAATTAACTTTGTCAAAGGGAATCAATTGATTCCCCAAGCAGTCCTAGATCGAGCAAAATATTGAGGAGGAAATCAATAATAGTAAAATCTAGGAATGTGGAACAGGGACTAGAGACTTCCAATGTCCCAGCCACTCCTGGGACACAGACTTCTTCCACCACACCATCTTTTGCATCTTGCATTGGTACCTATGATACCAAGATAGAATACGATGTGGTTTCAGGGAAATTCTGAATGATAAATGCTATAAAAACGTTTGTGAATAGGTTGAAGGAATCATGCCTTCAACGGTTCAAAGGCCATCTACATTTTCCATTCTCAAAGATATCCATGCACCTACAAAAAGCAGTTATCCATGATATGGAGAATGAATTTGGCACAGTTTGGTCTGTAAAGAAGATAAAGCTATAATGTCTCAAAATTGCAAGAGATTTTGGTTCACCCAAAAAAAGAAGATAAAAAAATATCTCCCAAGCTAAGGCTCAAAAAAAGGCCAATTGATGTAAGTGTGAAAGTATGGAAAGAGCTTGTAAAAACATATGAGAATTCCAATGCATGAAGGAAGTTCGGTGAGGAGAGTACAAAGGTATTTTAATTTTCTCATAAGATTATAACAAATTTATTAAACAATTTTTAAATTTTATTTGTGCATAGTTAAATTAAATTAGTATATGTTTCAGGGCAAGGCCTCCAAGGATAGGCTTGAAAAAATTCATGCCACACATCACAGTGTCCAAAAAGGTTTACATGCCTTGATCTGTACATTTGTAAGTATATTTAATATGTTAATTTTTATTTTTTTTCCTAGGAAAAAGTAAATGATTGCATATTAATTAGTTTAACTAGTCCATGTGCCATTTTTTGATAGGAGGAGAAATATGGCCGACATCCAAAGAAATTTGAAAAGGAAAAGTTACAAATCAAAAAGTGGCCCAATTTTATAATCTGGATGGAGAACAAGGTATCAATAGTTGACTTTCAATAACTTAGTTGTATATTGTTGTGTTAATATGTCAATTTTCATTTCTTCTGTTGAGTTGTTTATTGATGAGTAGGATGAGTTCTAAAGTGCTTCTCTGTTGGCCCTAGATCCCACTCAATTGTCCCATTATTTCATGTTTTGGAAAAAAATATAGTTTTCCTTAAAGGGCAGTGGGTGACATTTATGCCTTATTTTCATTGCATCTTTTAATTAATGGCCATGGTATTTTAATATCTCTTTAGTGTCCTCATTTAAGTTATGAGTTGTATCATTTGAGTAACTTAGTCCCATGTTGATCTGATTTATCTTCTTTTCTCTCAAACATGGTATCTCAAGGAGTGCTTCCTTGAATTCATGTTTCCATTCTACTAAGTGATCCACATGCATCTTTGCCATCCTTCCTCATGATGCTGCCATTATTTTAACATGTAAGAATGTTTTGATGCATCTTGGTAGGCATCCTATAGATCTAACACATCCTTTTAGTCTACATCACTTGGCATAACTAACCAGCCACTTAATTTTTCCATCTAATTTAAAAAAGGCATTAAATTCCTATCTTCCAGGTTAAAAAAACTCCATAAATAAAGAAATAAGTAGTAAAAAACTTGCAACCCGATCTGATCGAGAAGCGTGTAATACTAGACTTCTTAACATTCAAAAGATAAATGGAATGTCCTTAACACCTAACAGAGCTATCCAAAAAAGCTAACTAAAAACACAAATGTGTTCTCGCACATAATGGCCTAATGATTGGTTGTCATAGAAGTCAAACTATCAAAGTAACAACACTGATCAAGTTAACATATATGCATAATTGCATAAACAAATGAACCATTTATGTGCATGAATAAATAGTAGAAGGATGTAGATGATTCTGACTCTTTTGAATTATCAGAATCAAAATCACTAGCTTCTATATTCAAAAATTCCTAACCACCATCTTCAATAAATTTACCTGGATCATCAGTAATAGTCTTCAAAATTGGCTGCCAGTTCAAGTTCATTCTGCTTCACAATACTTTATATCCATGGAGTTCAACCATTCCTTGATGACATCAAGCAAATATTGAGGAATGTCATCAATGCGGAGTACATCCTGCTTGAAGTCTTTGAAAACAATAGCCATATCAATTGCCTTTTTCCCAAATCCTACTCTCTCAAGGTTAAAAATCTCAATCTCACTAATAGTGATTACTAAGAAAGGTAATTCCACCAACTCTACAGTTTTTTTTGCCATAGGAACAATAAAAGAATAGGCTTTGAAAGGAACTCCATGAAAATCAAGCTCTCTAAATGGTATATCAAACTCTAGTTAAAAATATTTTAGATGTGGCTGCTTCCATAACTCTCTTACTCGCTTGACAAATCCTTGAAACTCTACATTGATTTTATTTTTCCTGTCCCTCTCTTGCTATTCTTCCTCAATTTCATCAGGATCATACATTGACCTTCTTGCCCCTCCTAAAATTTGGACCACATCCATTACCTCCACATAAAACTGGGCATCCTTGGTCTTCTTGGTTCCCACCATGATATGGTTATGCAAATGAAAATGAAGAAAAATAATCATCTCCTTCTCTATTGGCTAGAAGAATGCATGCTTAATGTTTTGATACATGATATCAGCTCTCTCTTCTACTCTCATGGTTGAATATCAAAACCCATTATGTTGGGCCTCTAGAGTTCCAGACATCTTTCTTCCTCTTCCACTAAATGTTGGCTTGATCCACAAGTCTACTAGCCTAATTGTATTTGTTTTTGAAAGCTGAAGTTTCTATTGAGTCACCAGTGTAGCTCTCTCTACCTTTTTAGATTCTTTCATTGCTATAGATCGTCTATGGGATTTAATCATTTGTTCCACATGGTTGATGTGCTTTGAATCCTTCGATCTAAAGGAAATTTCCTTAACATAAATAATGCTAGGGAATTTCAATGTTGGCATGTAGTTGGCATTAAAGTCGGTACCTGGAACATTGAAAATTATCCTTATATAAGAATTACCTCCATCTTGTTGGATTGTAACACTCTTGATGGTGGCTACATGAAATGGAACCATGATTCCATATATGGGTACCAAAACAACATCATTTTTTGTATCAACCTAAATCACGAGCTCTCTAGAAATGGGGATATCATCCATACTTTTTTAGGAAACCATCTTAGTGGATGGCTTCAAAGAGCCATGTCCATCTCCTATACCAATACCCCCTATAGACAATATTCTTGCAGTCTCCTCATTCTTTTGCCTTGCAATTTCTTCTTGGTATTGTCAGCGCTGCTCTTCTTTAGTCATCTCTTGATTATCAGATAGTAAGGTTGCCTTGGAGATGCCTGCTTCTCCTCCATTTACCTTAGCCTTGGGTTTGTGTTTCACTTCCTCGTCTTCATCATCATCGTTAAATGAGTATGCAACATCAATGTATACTTTGGAGCCAACCCCATTTGCATTTCCAGGACCTTTATCCTTAACAACCATAATGTCAACAAGGAGCAATGAATAATTATGTGTTTTTGAGTTACTAGTCTGCAACTGCAAATTCTGAAACCCAAGTGACACATTCAAATCCATTCCAACCTTCACAATTTTGTCATTTTTTGAATTCAAACTTAAACTAGACTCTCAAAATTTGATCCCTATTCCTATTCCCACATACTTTGTAAGATGAGGAAAAATTTCAGGGCCATCTCTTTGAACTACCTCCATAGCTACTTTATATTAACATACATGAACATGATATGATTATATACATGAAAAGGTCACTTAAAAATAGTATAATCAAAGTACAAAATGTCTTGACGAACTATTCTCTGTATGCTCAAGTATTGTTGCATGTCATAGCTTGCTTACAAACAAAAAAACAAACCATAAATGTTAACTCTCAAATACGGGGACATATAGACTAGTTAATTCTCAAAGAACCTTTGAAGCATATTACAGTGCCAAAATGTCCTAGAAAAATATCCATTTCTGAAATATAGGAGAAGAAGATATGTAGACTAGTTAACTCTCAAAGGATCTTCGAGGAAAACATAATCATATATAGCACAAAATGCAGAGGGTTGGCACTTAAGGTTATGTAATATAATTTACAATTGATAGTTAAATTGTATAAAAAAAATTATTTTGATCTTTACTAACATTTATTATAATTGTTGCATGTTTTACATCATTGGAATGACATATTAGCTATAATTTTTTTTAAATTTAATTATGGTATGTGCACTTTGATATGATGTAATATGATTATGGTTTTGTCTCATATGTTGTAATATTAGATATATAACAGAAAAATAAATTATTGCATGAAATAAATAAAAAAAATTCATTTTAAATGTTTTTTTTTGTAGAAAACGGGTCTTCCAAAAGATCAAGATGATCCTCATCGTGATATAGATCCATAAAATATTGGTTCTACTGGTACAAATCACATGGCAGAAGATGATGATGATGTAAATAAGGAAGACATGGAAGATGATGACAATGATGATGATGACGATGACGACGACGACGATGAGATAGTTGCTCGTAGTAACCAGTGACATTCATGATCATATAGACTACATCATGGATCATTGCTGATATATCGTTATGATGCATCTTTTCATGGTTACTATCATATTTATCATTTTTAAGGCCTAAAGTACCATATTATTGATTTTTATCATATTGACATGTATCATTTTCACTTATTTCATTTGGGCATGTATCATCTTGACTTGTATCAATTTGAGTTACATAATTTATCATTTTTACTTATATAATTTATACATGTATCATTTTGACTTATGTCGACTGTTGGACATGTATCATTTTAATATGTTATTGATCTATTGGCATATTTGACTTTCACTTGTTTTAGTTATATATGATGATGATCTTATTAGTATTAACTTGTCAATTTATATATATTAAAAATGGTCAATAAATTTTGGATGGATATTTATTACATATGATGATTTTAATTTATTGCTCAGGATGGATGTTGTCAAATTCAATTAAATTATAGATATTTGACTCACTTGTTTTAATTATAGATGATGATCATGTTATAATAATTATCTTGTTATTTAATCATATGAGTTAAATAATTAAATTACTTGCTCTATAATCATGAGTTATTTAAGAGGTGAGATATATTTAACTAATTAAATTGAAATAAAACATATTATTTCATTTACTTACTCTATAATCATATGAGTTATTTAAGAGGCATGATATATTTAACTAATTAAATTGAAATAAAACATATTAAATTAATAAATGGAAGCAAAACAAGAAGCATTTTTAGAAGAAAAAAATGAAGCAACAATGTAAGCCAAACTAGAAGCGAACCAGAAGTAATCTTGGAAGCAAAATTGGAAGAAAAACCGGAAGAAAACGTGGAAGTAAAATTGGAAGCAAACCTGGAAGAAAAACTGGAAGCAAACTTGGAAGAAAACCTGGAAGCAAAATTGGAAGCAAAACTAGAAGCAAAATTGGAAACAAACCTAGAAGCAAAACTGGAACCAAACCTAGAAGAAAATTTGGAAGAAAAAATAGAAGCAAACTTGGAAGAAAAACTAGAAGCAAAACTGGAAGCAAACCTGGAAGAAAAATTGGAAACAAACCTGGAACCAAAACTGGAAGAAAACTTGGAAGCAAAACTGGAAGCAAAACTAGAAGCAAACCTTGAAACAAAATTGGAAGCAAACCTAGAAGAAAAAATGGAAGCAAACCTGGGAGTAAAACTAGAAGCAAAAATGGGAGTAGACATGGAAGCAAAATTGGAAGCCAAATTGGGCACTAATTTAGGTGCTATTTCCGACACTATTTCCCAACGCTATTCCAAGCGCTAAAGGAGGCACTATTTCTTGCACCACTTTTTTGATGCTATAGTCGGCACTAAAGCCGGGGAAAAATCTGATGCTAAAGTGAACATGCCATTTTGCGTTGATTTTTATGCGAATAAAAGTGTCTAATTCATGAACTCAAATGCACTAAAATTTGATGCTATTTTAGGTGCTAATTGCCTATTTTTTTGTAGTTTTGGTGTCCTATTGTCAATACTATCATGAGACGTAGTTTGAGACTCATTTCATCTTGCAATAAACCATTCACCATGGATCTTGGGTTTTCCAACTCTTTCACTCATAGTGTTGACACTAGTCAATCCTTTATGGATCATAGATTTCATACCTCATTTCCAATGACTTCCCTACCTACAACTTGTGCATGATGTTGAAACAATGGTTGCTAATGTCCCGCAAGAAAACATAAGAAGAATAGATGAAGAAATAGAGAAATTATAAAACTTTGTGAATTTTGAAAACATTTTTAGTAGTGCCATTCTTGCTTTAGATAACATGAGGAAAATGCTTGAAAATAAACATGGAATAGAGATTTTGTGAAGTCAAGCTCATATTGTTGATAAACATGCCCCTACATTGACTAGTTGTGCTCAACCTTTGGGGTATACTCAAAGTCAAGGTGGAAATCCAATTTCTCCTTCCACGACTCTTACCTCTATTCCTACCTGCACTAGTACTCATGCTAATACAACTATCCAACCTACTAGCAATGTCAACACTTCCTTAGGTATTTCCACTAGGAATCCCTCTAGCTTTGTACATTCAAATCTCATATCTTTGCATCCACCCCCCCTCACAAATTTACAATTCACTTGCCCTCTGCATACATACATAACTCCACCTTATTCATCTCCATCTCACAACACCAACAATGATCCAATCCTTAACACAATTTTGCAAAATTTCTCATCCCTTCAACAATAAATCACCACATTAAATCAAAACAACAATGGCCAACCTTCATAATACATCAAAACCAATCCATTAACCTTGGAGATATTAAGAACACAAATGCCACAAGGTATAGAGGTTCCTAAGTTTGATAAATATGGTGGGAAAGGAGATCCTATTAGCTATGTTTCTACTTACACGACCTTATGTAGTGACTTCTTTTTTGAAGATAAACTCTTGGCTAAGCTCTTCCCTAGATCCTTGAAAGATACTACTCTAGAGTGGTTTTTCTCCCTATAAAATAACTCAATTCGTTCATTCAATGAACTTATTGATGCCTTTTCTAATCACTTCCAAATTCACATGGGTCTTAAGATGACCTTAGCCTATTAGATGACATGTAAACAAAAGGAGGATGAAAAGGTCATTGATTTGATAAAACGATACCAAATGCTTTATTCCTAAATAAATATTAATATCCCTAAAGCTGACCACCAAATAATATTTATTTCCAATTTTCAAGACAAAATCCAAGCTAAGCTTGGGATTTTAAGGTTTCCTTCCTTCACATAGTTGTGTATAACTCTTCGTGATTATCAAAATTCAATTAATAGTCATGAAGTGAAAACTCCCTCTAACCATCCTGAAAAGTCTGAATCCACACCTCAAACCAACTATCAACCTTTTAAAAAAAAATGGGGCTTTCTACAACTCAATCCCCCTCAACCAAATCAACATGTTGATACCCAAGTGGCTGCTATAAATATGACAAAACCATATGCTTTTGTGGATAGAAATATACAATTTAGACCCCTACTTGATACCCTTCATAATATCATGTTGCAGCTCTTAGACAAGGATTTGATTAACTTACCTCTTGTTAGAGCTCTTCATCCTACTAAGCCTTTTACCTTCAAACTATAGACCAAATTATTATTGTCATTTTAATCAACAAAATGGACATGATACAAAATTTTGTAAGCGTCTTAAACATCTTGTGCAAGACCTCATTAATTATAATCATATTCAAATTGAAGGTGTTAATGATCAAGGTAATAAGTCTGTAGCCCCTCGTAATCAAAATTTGCAAATCTTTATCAATCCTATTATGAATCATAATGTTTCCTTTGTCAAAGCTAGTGAAACAAAGAATGATGTGATGAATGTTGACAAAGATGATGAAAGTACAAAAGACAATGTGCAAAATAAAATGGATGATCTTGTTGGATTTATTGAAGCTAAACCTTGTAAGGGCCTAACTAAGATGTTTCTTGACATTGCTTTCTCAAAAAAAGACACACTTAAACATGCACTTGGTGGTCATGGAAAATAAAATGGATGATCTTGTTGGATTTATTGAAGCTAAACCTCATAAGGGCCTAACGAATATGTCACTTGACATTGCTTTCTCAAAACAAGACATACTTAAACATGCACCTGATGGCCCTCTTTACATAGCTGGAAGAATTAATGACAAGCCTACTAATGAGATATTAATTGATTCCATCTATGTAGAGAACATGGTCACTGAAGAATTCCTATTTGTGCATGAGATTTATCAAGATACATATGAAAAACTAAAAGCATCGATCAAAATGCATAATGGTTTTTCTTTCCCTACGCTCGATAATCCTACCCCTAAAAGTTGTACCAAAAACTTTAGGTATCTCATTCACCATCATCCTGACTTCAGATCAATTTTGTGTGAAGTTAGGCTATCCATGGCTTCACTCCATGAATGATGTCCCATCAATTGAGCATAAATTATTAAAGTTTCCATTTGGCAATGAAACCTTTATTGTGCATCATAGCGGCTTTCATCCTATGTCTTCTTGTGGGAATTTCTCATTGGATTTATTTTGGATTGAGCTTATTAGGTGTATTAGGCTTTGTGAGGACTTATTTTTCCAATCCAACCAAAATTTTAAGGCAAAGCACATAACAAAATTATCCCTTACCGATATTCCTCAACCCATGATTGAGCCTCCTAGCCTTGATGAAACCATGACTAAACCAAAAGCTCTCCCAAGTAACCAAGATCGACCTATAACAAATCCTTTACCTATTTCCTATAAGAGACCACGAGATAATCAAACAAATCCCAAAGTCAAACAAGTTTACAAAGCTAAAGAGAAAGTGGTTGAACAACCTCCCATGGTTCCTTATGTTCCTCCCTTAAGGGAAGAAAAGAAACCTATGGTTGACAAACCTACTCCTACACAATCAAAACTCAAAAACCAAATGAAAAGAAACCAAAATGCTAGAGTGTAGGCATAGATTTCATGCTATTTATTGCTCGTTACAAGCAAAAGAAGAAAGGAACAACATAGAAAATCAAAATCCAAACTTGTCTCAAGCAAGTCATGATGCCTCCCCACCTTCGTTGTAACATAAACAACCTTCTATGGATATTGTAATTAGACCTCCTATTGTGTTTAACTTGGATGATGATAATAAAATTGCAAAAAATGATGAACATGTGCACAATGAGTTGAATTCATTATTTTAATCTTCCAAGAGCTTAAATGATAATCCTCATAATAAGAGTGTTGAACTTGGTGCTTGTCCTAGTTTGGCACTTGATTTTGTCCCTTTTGCTAGTTGTTCGCCTTCCACATATACTGAACAAGATTGGGATGCAAACGATTTTCTATAGGTTGACTCACATGTGCATTACTAGTCTCATCTTTGTTTTCTTTTCATTTTCTTTGTGTGATTGCATGTGTGTAATGTGATCCCTCGTATCATTATGTTTGATGTATCTCTCTTCATGTGAATTCCTCTATTTGTATCTACATTCTTCTATATATCATAAATCTTTATCTTTTCGCTTGTCTTGTGTTTTCCTTTTGGGGATGATGCAAGGAATTGATACTTTAGGCCTCTTCCATGTTGACCCAAAAGGATTTTTATTTATTTTCACTATGTGTGTCATTCTTCCTGTTCTACAAGTATTTGGGGAATGATGACATTTTCGAGCTCTATAACAACATTGTAGAAAAAACATACTAACCTCGAATCTATGGATCCATTATATGTTTTGGGATTTCATTTTGGGAACGACCCCTCTTCATAACATAGCTTCATTTGGAAACATATGACTTGGCATAGGGGTTTCCGAATAAGCTCTCATGTTCTTTTTATGTTTAGCATTGATTATTTGCTACTTTAATGTAATTTCTCACAACAATGGTGTTAGAAATTTATTTAAAGTGGGGGCATACATTGGCATTATTATTTTTGAAATTTTTGACATACCTTATGTTTCATTGTGTGATTTTATTTCTTCTTGTGATGCATATTTTCTTGGTGGCCTCATTTTGTTTGATTTCCTCTGAGAGTGTGATATTTCTTGGCATACAACTTTCCTCTTAGTGGTGATGCTATACGTTGCATTCCCTAAGTTCTGTATCTTTTATCCTTGACTTGTCCTCTATTGGAGACATTAGGCACAATTTTCCCTAAGAGGAGACCTTACATGAACTAAGAAAAATCCCTTTGAAGATGTTTATTTGCATTTTTGTTCATAATTGTTTAGCATAACACAAATTTCCAACCTTATGAAGCTTGAACCCTTTTCAAGGCCACCAAGCATAACCCAACTTGCTTGCCACTAGAGCCTTGCCTTTTTTGTTCATAGGTGCTTAGCATAACACAAATTGTTAGGCCATATGAAGCTTGAAGTTTCTATTTTTGTTTTGTGGTGCCTTATTAAAGTTGTTAGAGGGCTATCTTTGATATGGTATGGGACACTAATAAGATTCTCTCATTTTCCAATCTTGGGGGCTCACCTAGTGGACAACCTGAGGTTCCATTAGCCTAGAGTGAGTGTGCATTGTTGTTTGCATAGTGGACATCATGTTTCGCTTGTGAACGTTTCTAGACAAACAATTGAGACATGCTCCACATCACGTTGGATAGTTGAGGATTGATCCTCTCTTTTCTTTTGGGCAAACAACTGAGGCATTTTCCACATCGCGTTGGACAGTCGAGACTTGATCCACCTTTTTTGTTTTTACTTTTATTTTTAGTCTTTTATGTTGTATGATTGAGTAATCTTGTTGTTGTTGCATACATATGCATTTAATGTCTAGTTTCGTGTGAATTTGACACAAGGTCATCCTCTCAGTAAAGTGGGGGCTAAATTTAGTGTAGAAAAATGTATCACTTTTACATTTTTACACTTGATCTGGAATTAATGTTAATTTGGACTTAATTGTGCCTTAATTTAGTGTTGTAAAATGTATTTATTTACACTTTCACACTTATTTAGGGATCCTTTAATTAATTGAGCTTAATATTTCCTTAATTTTCCCTTTAATTCATTTACCAAGCCTATTTAATTACATTTTCTGAAGAGGAAACCCGACATTCATGAATGCCTGAACATAACACTTCACATTGAGAAATGGGTGTCCTAGGTTAGGGACCTAGGACCCATTGAATGGGTCCTCCCTTAGAATTAGGACCTAAATTTAAATTATATGTTTGGTAGTATTTTAACATATTCAAATCTATATTTCAATGTCATCTTGTGATTTTTGAATTTCGAGAAATTAAGGATACATACATATAAATATGAAGATATTTCACTATGTTTCACACTAGAATATTTTCAAGCAAGCTAGCAATTTTGAAGTGAGAATTTCTAAAGAAAATTTTGTGATCAAGAGAACTTTCAAGAGAAATTCAAGGCATTCAAAGGTAGATTTATTGAAGACTTATCACAACAATCAAGATCCAATTGTCATGTCAAAGTCTTCTTGCATCATGCATGTTATTGGAGCTAATATGGTGGTCTAGGTTTCATGATCCTATCAAGCATTCAAAGACATTATTTCAAGCAAGACCCAAGGTTCAAGATCCACATCCATTGAAACCATTCATGCAAGTTTTAGATCTACATTCCAAGGTTTATTCAAGGGTTTGTTGAGTGGTAACATAGCTTTGTTTATTCTTCATTCCCTCTTTCACGTTTTTATTTATTTCAAGGTTTGATTACCAAAACGGGGTTTGACCAAGGAAAACCCCCATTCACCAAAGGAAAAAAACTTTTTTCCTCTTGATTTATTATTTCAGATTTAGGTGGAAGAAATATTGAAGATCTCTTGAAGAGGAAATTTGAAGTTGTCAAAGTTGCAAAAGTTGTCATCTCACGGAAACTCATTTACATAATTTATTTCTAGCTTTTTGAACTTGAAATATGGGAAAATTGGAAGATTCAAATCAGTAATAGAGGGTCCCAAAAGTTGTAGAAAAACCCTGACCCATGACCCATTCGCCCCTAGGTGAATGAGTCCTAGATCAACTTCAAAACTAACTTTTGGTGACTGGTAAACATCATTCTTCTTTTCTCTGATCTATGATCTGATTTTTGGTTCTATCTGTATTGAGATTGATATTATTGTTTCAAGTGTTAGATTACAATTTGGTGTTGATTTACTATTTTTAGTTTTTCTCCCCAAAGTGTTGTTTGACTAGGACCCCTGTCCTGACACAAAAAATGAAATCTGAAGATTCATGCCTTGAGTTAACTATCCTAAGGGTTGATAATCATTTCATTGTGTGGATCTCATTTCCTAATGAAATTGAGGAAGATCGGTTTATCATTACCCCATTTCCCTTCATATCAGAAGAGATGAAGAGAACTTAGAAAATTTTGTTATAAGATCTAATGAAGGTATATTATTTGGATAATCTACTAAAATAAAATCTTACCAGTGCTATAGCAAGAGGCTGAAAAAGATTGCTACAAGTGCAAGTGTCAAGGTAGATGAAGACCTACATAAGAATTTTGTGGTGATAGATGGATATGAACCAGATGAGTCCCCTTGCAAGGAAAATGAAAAAGATGAAGGTAAGGAGAAAGAAGTGAAAATTGTTCAAAGGAAGAAGCTTTAGAAAGGATCCCTAAGACTCCTAAGTATGCGTAGAAGAATCATTCCGAAGATCATATCATTGGTGATAAAAATAAAGGTGTGTTGACAAGAAGAAAAGATGCAATGACAGAAGAATAGGTAAATCTACATTTACTTTCTAAAGTTGAACCTAAAACAGTGATTGAAGCATGCAAAGATGAATATTGGATCAAGGATATGGAGGAAGAACTAATGCAAATTGAGAAAAATCAAACTTGAGAACTTGTCCCAAGACTAGAAAACAAGAATTTTATTGGAACTAAGTGGGTATTCTGGAACAAACTAAATGAGGATGGAGAAGTAGTGATAAATAAGGAAATGCTTGTGTGTAAAGGCTACTCATAAGTAGAAGAAATAGATTTTGAGGCATTTGATCTAGTGGCAAGAATGAAAGCAATCAGAATGTTTTTTGTTTTTGTAGCACATAAGGATTTCAAAGTCTATCAAATGAATGTGAAGTTTGCATTCTTGAATTGTGTGTTGGAAGAAGAGGTATACATTGAACAACTGAAAGGATTTTAGTTATCAGAAAAACCGAATATGGTGTGTAGATTGAAAAAAGAACTTTATGGACTAAAGAAACCTCCTAGAGCTTGGTATGCAAGGTTGGAAAGGTACTTCAAATAGTAATATTTATTTTAAATTTGAAAAAGATCAAATCTTGATTGTGGTTTTGTATTTTGATGATAATATTTGGAGGAAATGAAGCTATGTGTAAGAGATTTATTGAACATATGTAGAATGAGTTTGAAATGTCAATGTTTGGGGAGATGAATTTCTTCCTTGAACTACAAATCAATTTGACAAAAAAAGGTATATTCATTTAATAGTCAAAGTATGCAAAGGAATTGTTGAAGAACTTTGGAATTGAAGATTCTAAATTGGTATGTACTCCTATGGTTACTAGCTGCAAGCTGAGAAAGAATGATGAATCTCCTAAGGTGTAATGCCCCGCCAAGTAACCTTAAAGGAAGTTGCAATTAACGTCTTAAGCGAACTAAATTTTTTTTTTATAAAGTGCATTTAACATACACATTCACTTACTAATTAACAACAACCTCTAAGGCTACAAGGTTATGATTACTTAAACCCACACATACATATTACATATAACCATAGCCTTATGAACTTTATGAAATAAACATCATACATCATAAGAATACCACATAACATAATAACATAATAAAATAATCAACCAAGATACAATCTCATAAACATTATCTTAATCCAATAGTCACATCACTCATTCCCAGAATGAGGCAATAGTACAAATATATCACAATTACATAACTCCACCTCATAAACATAAGAGGGATAAAATAACTTATACAAGTTAAAATATTACAATGCAAGATAATACAACAAGAACCGCGAGCTGTCCATCTGGATGTCTCGCCACCAAGTACTGAAGATCGATGGGGACCCAACGGTTTTGGTGCATGTTCCACCCTACCAATGTGGTACCTGAAGGCCCACCCCCATGCTAGGAGATAGTAACAAAGTAACATGGACAAAGATTTACAATCCACTAACCAAAGGCAGACTCATACTGACTCAAACTGACATAACCAAATAAATGCCATCAATAAGTACAAATCCAGTTCAACTCAAGTACAACACAAGTACAAATCAACCATCATTGATATAGGTCACATTGCTTCCAGACATAAAGTAGATCCAGTATATTCACAGAACCATACATATAAAACAATTAACAACAGTTGTCCTAGATAGAGTGTCATCGCAAGGTTTGTCATGAGATTTCCTCTGGACGTTCTTCATAGGCTCCGACACAAGTAATCCTGGTGGCCTCAACCAAATCCTGGCACTCATACTCAATCATGCAGAATCAACTACCTCTCGCAAGAACAAGATAGTTCATCTTGCCATTCCAGGCCTTCTCACTCATCCCAAGTATAAACGAGCCCTTGTGTATATGAGTGAGGATTAAATTATCTTGATTAATATGAACTGCATCCTAATCATCTAAGTACATTAATTTAATTATCACTTGATTAACTCACTTCTGAAGGTTACCCGGTTTACCACTTTGGGCTTCGGCCCCTAACAAAAACCACTCTTCTATTCGACAACACACACCCAAACAATCCACCAAGGGAACCACAAGTGCATACCAACTAGGCATCATAATCCATTCCAACACAAGGAGGATATAAATAATAGAACTCACTCCAAACATCTTGGAGACAATAATCACATAGTCCACTCCTTTCACTGGAGGTATAAAAGATCTCACTCCAAACATCTTGGAGGCAACAACACATAGTCCACTCCTTTCATAGGAGGAAACAAATAAAAGAACTCACTCCAAACATCTTGGAGGCAACAAACACACAGTCCACTCTTTTCACAAGAGGCAACAAGATGAAACCACATACCAAGGTCACTCCATACAAGGAGACACGGATCCCATAATCTGCTCCTAAACCAAGGAGGTGCAAACATCCCCGTTCTTGAAAATCGGGTAAAACTGAAAAGACGCCATGCACTACCCAAGGGAAAATAACTGGATGGCATAAAGATTCAACAACCCTTATCCTCTAAGTTCTTCTGGAAGACTTATAATTTAGGACTAACACTAAATCCCAAAACCAACAATGCAACTTGACGACATAGCAACAAAAGCATTTAAGTCATCAATCAAATCTAATATTTGGATTTCCTAAATCCATACTCATTCAATAGGTAGTGTTGACAAAGTCAAAGACACGATAACTAGATCATCTAAAATAATTATAACCCCTATTTCCCTTTTCATTACTGAAAATTTAAAACAATTAAACTTACTTCCCTTTATTGAATACAGAGAATTAAATCTTTTAAAATAATCATGAGGAAAATACTACTTTTGGATATACTAAATTCATATCTCTTTCATAATCCAATCACAATGATTCAATTAATCTAAATAGAAATTAATAAATAACATAATTGATTGCCTCATCAATAAAACAACTTCTTAATTTACTTTTAAATCGACACAAATTCATGCAAGTAAACTCTTTCCATTTCCTAACTAAATCTTACATCTCATTCAATTTTTTATTTAAAACATTCAATCACTTTAATATAATAACATATTGTTTCTCTATCCATTTTCAATATATACTAATTTTATTTAAAATAATATAAATAAATATAATACTTTAATATTATAAATTATAATATAAAATATTATTAAATAATATTTTAATATTATAATAACAATACATAAAATATTAATATTTATAAATATCAATTTATTATTATTTTATTTTCAGAGCAGCCATGGGAAAATAACTTAACAATAGTCTCATGTTTCAAGTATAACTCAAAAACTACGATCTGGGTATTTGCGATTTTTTTAAAAAGATAAGAAAATTTCAAAATGCAAAAACCCTTTAAATTTCTTGACAACCCAGTTTGTGAAAGTGAAGTTATAGGCGACGCAACCAGACCATTTTACCATGAAAAATATAACTATACTGCAGATTTTAAAATCTGTTTTTTGATAATAAACAAAAGGTTTCATTTTCTAAAAACATTCTAAATGAATTGTTCAATCTCTATGTTTGATTTCAATAACAATATAATCAATTTCTCCAAATAATTTAAATTCAACTAAGGTTTTCACAATTTTCACTCAAGAATTTTCACAAACAAAGGCTGTAAATTTATTTAATTCTTTTCTTCTAATATCAAGTTTGTTTTTTAAAATAGATTTAACAAACAAATCTTTAATCACTACTATTTTAAAAAAAATAATCAAGAACAATAAAACACAAAGAGGAAAACCTGGTACAAGAAGCTACAGGAAGAGATGAATTTCTGATGCAAGCCTCTTCCAAAGATTTCCTGAATTTTCTTCAATCCTCCAATGAATCCAATCCAAAACCAAACAAATGCAAACAATCTTTCCTTCAATCAATTCTACAATCAAAACTTTTTTTCAAACCCTTGTGCAAATTTTTCCAAAATTTCTTTCCTGCTGTAAAAATATATTTTTCTAAAAACTTTCTGCCCTAAAATTAAAACATATTTTGTTATAAATTAAAAATACCTAATTCAACCCTAATTCACATTACATGCAAATTAGATATTTCAATTTCAATTTCAATTTCAATTTCAATTTCACTTTTAATTTAAAATGCAATTTCAAATAATAAATTAATTTCCAAAGTTGCAATCAATTTCCCAAATAAACATTTAATTACAATTTCTAATTTAATTCTCACACGTTGAAATTAAATTCCAAATTTAATTTTAATTCTTTTATTTCCTTTCATTCTCTTGCATCACGTTTAATTAATTAATTTAATTATTTAATAACTAAATTCAACCCCTTGGATCAAATTTAATTAATTAAATAAACTAAATATAATTAATTAATTTAAATATAAACTTTTATCCACATTGCATTATTTAAATTAAATAACCATCAACATGATTTAAATGCAATTATTCTAAATATCTATTTTCAAATCAAGAATGCTTCACAATTAAATAACATCAAAGCAAGACAAACAATGACTCAACACACATGACTGGCGACACACTAAGGCTAGGGTGTAGACTTGACACATGTTACCTAGCTACAATCTCCCGTTCAACTTAACCGTTGGATCGACACGCTCAAACCTGTGAAACCAGGTGGAGTCGATGTCATGTACCTGCAATCCTGCAACCAAGTAAACAACCTCATACAATATATTCAGCATATAATACACACCATGAAGAAAGAATTACGGATTCACAGGACGCTCGCAAGCGAGTGATGCAAAACCGTCCTCTTCACCAATACACTCATCGAAACTGACACTTCCATCATAATCCAGTAATCTCATAATAACATCTCATGTTAACTCTACAAAATCATTAATCCATAATACATGTGAAACAAAATCAGATAACTACATCTCACAATAATAGTTGTTACTCAATAGTAACGATCAAAACATCATAACAAAATGTATCCAGTATCAAAGTAATTGCAACCAAACATAACATAAGGCAACTTGAACAAGAAACAAAATGGAGGGGTATTACATAAGGCTAATTAGAGCAAGATTAGATCAATGATTGGGGAACTACTATACCTAATTACTATTGGACTGGATATCATGCATGCAATCTATCTTGTGATCAGATTTCAAGAAGATCCTAGAGAGTCACATGTAGCAGTGAAGAGAATATTCAAATACTTGAAGGACACTCTGAAACATGGCTTGTGGTATCCAAATGATATTGATTTTTCTTTGGATACTTATACATATGAAAATTGGGTAGGTTGTGTGGATGAAAGGAAAAGTACAATTGGTGGTGCATTGTTTCATGGATGTAGATTGGTGTCTTGGTTAAGCAAGAAGCAATATTTAGTGTCTTTATCTACTACAAAAGAAGAATACATTTTAGCAATATCTTGTTGCACATAGCTGATGTGGATGAGGAAAACCTTGAAGGATATCAAAGTGGTATATGATGAACCAATTTCTATCTTTTGTGACAATACAAGTGCTTTTAATATTTTAAAGAATATTGTAATGCACCCAAGGGAAAGACATATCTCAATCTGGTATCAATTTTTGAGAGAGAAGGTTGTAGAGAATGAGGTGAAGCTAGAGTATGTGCCTACAAAGGATTAGATTACTGATATATTTACTAAGGATCTTCCTAAGGATACTTTTGAGTATCTCCGGGAGAAGTTAGGGGTTATTACTCCTCCATATTTGAACTAGATGCATAAGGATATGCATCAATCCAATGGATCTCAAGATTCATTCTTTATTTTAGACTAATATTTGTGGCTGCCTCTCAGGGGGAGTAGGTAGTGTAATTTTTGGTTGTTGCAGTTAGGGGGAGTATGTACTAGTGTAGGTTGGTTTTGTCCTTTGTTAGCTATGTCAAAGGATATGTGCAATGGTTGTTGGTTGGTACAGTATGTTGTGTGCTCCTAAGGGGTAGTTTGTAGAGAAATGAAAAATAAAATATGTTGTAAAGCAGTGGTGAGAAGGTACAAGTATGATTAATGTCAAAGGGGGAGAGTGAGAGAGAGATGTGTCATCCTTTTCCATTGATGTCAAAGAGGGAGAGAATAATGTGAAAAAGGAGAGTAGTAAACTAAGAGGGAGAGAGAGTAAAAGTGGAAAAAAGAAAAGATTTGGTATGGAGCAGTGTGTTGGTGATTAGAGTTTTTGTGTTTGTTGTTGGTGGTTTTTCACATCATTTGTTTCCATCAATGAAAAAGGGGGAGATTGTTGCAAGCATAAGCATTTGGCATTTTCGTTGATGTCAACTTGTTCATAATGTTGGTGATTGCTAGAAGTCTATGTTGTTTCATTTATGGTTGAGAGGTTGTGATTATTCTTTTATTAATTTCATTATGTTTTCATTAGTACTGTCACTAGTCTCAACCTCTAGTGTTTCTTTGATAAGAATGTGTATGGTTGAGTTTCTATGTTGTAATTGGTTTGGTTGCAGTGAGGAAGTGTTGTAGGTGATGAGAATGTGTTTTTGGTGCTTGGTTTCCAAGCTATTTTGAGAAAAAATGAATAAAAAAATAGTGTGTTGGAGAGATGTTCTATGTGACAGAGTAGTGTTTTGAATTTTCTTCGCACTTCTTCTATGTTGAAGATTTTCTTGTGTGGATCAGATATGTTGATTAGAGGTATTCATAGGTGTTGTATCTAGAGTTTCCTATCCTAGATCATTATGCAATGAAAGTTGTGATGTGAAATATATGTTGCAATGATCTCGGGGAGAAGTGGTTTTTCTCCGCATTTCTTTGTAGAGTAGTTTCTTGTCTTATAGTTTTGGAAGTGTGTTGATATTGCTTATATCTATCTTTAGTTGAATTTGTTCATGGTTTGATGCTCCACAAGTTAGTTTCTTGATTTACATTATGTAAAAGGTTAATTGGGTGTATAGGATGAGTTTGTTCTGTAGGTGGAAGTTGTTGCAAATTAATTTGTTAGATCTCAAGGTGTTTATGGAATATTCTAGATTGTGTTCAAGTAATGTTTGTTGTCCGCAAGTTGTATCAATATTAAAGGAAGCATGTACTTAATTGTTTAATGGTGTTTACATGGGTTCAAATGACCTTGGGTGTTTACATTAATTGCAGATTGGCTTCGATGATTGTGGAAGCACAACGTGGTGTGTATGAGTGGATTTAGGTCCGAGTTAAGGTGTGACGTGGTCTACCTTCATTCCTTTCCACTACGGGAATATTTTGGTGCCAAACTAATTTGAATTTACATGGTTGAGGCATAGCCGACCTTGGAGAATGTTTTCAAGGTTGAAGAAAGTATAAATAAGTGTTGTGTTGATGGAGGATGTGTGAGTGGTCTGTGTGAATTTTTGAAGTGCACCGTGAGCTTTAATGAGTTAGACTACTAGAAGCAATGAGGAGAAGGTTTATAGTATCTTCAGAAAGGTTGTGAATGTGTTGGTGATGTTGTGGTGGACTTTTCTATTGCATTGAGATGGATTTATCATTGTAACAATCTTCTTTCTTCTTTTATGTAATCTGGCAATGAGCCATTGGTAGTGAGTCATTGTTTCTTTTGGGCAGTAAGCTCTTTGATAGTGATCCTATTGTATTCCGTGTTGCAATAAATTTATATTATGAGCTAATCCTCACTGTGGTTTTTCCCTTTCATTTTCCACATAAATATGGTGTTCTCATGTGTTTGGATGTGTTTGAATTATTATTTCCCATATTTACATTATGCTAATACATAATAAAGGTTTAAGTGGTTGTTAAGGGTTTATGGACTAATGCATATCTAAATGTTAAAAAGGGTTTTAGTTTTTTAATATACAACTGATTCACCCCCCTCTCAATTGTCTTGTACATTCAACAAAGTTAATTAATATTTAGTTGAAGATTAATAATATAAATAATTGTGCATGTTATAATTTGAAAGTAAGTGAAGATAATAATAATGCATGTGATTGAAAAATGTATATCATTTAATAAATATTTTAAAATTGTGGTCTCAAAAAATGAATGCTCTAGATTTTTTAATCAACATTTAATATATCTAGAGTCAAGTTCATTAATTTAGCTTAATACTATGATTAAAGATTCACCCTTTGATTTTGGACTTGACCTTAAGTATCAAGATTATATAGATGTGTAGGTCTAAGGATTCTTCCCAACAAAATTGGTGACTTGGCACAACTACGGTTGTTGAGCTTGGATGGTTGTTAAGGTTTACAAGGGCTTCCTTACACAATGGGCAAGTTATGAAAGATTTGGATAGTAAACCCTCATGAATGCTCTGGCCAAGAAATCTTTCATCATATGGCTATGAATTTAGCACTACTTAGGGAGTTAAATAGGTAAAAGATCATGTGGATGCATTTAATCTTGTGTAGATAAACTCTATATAATAACTCTGAAAGAAGATATCTTCCTATTGAATTATTTGAAATTTGGTCTCACACTAAAGGAAGGGAGAGGGCTTGATAGTAGAGAGGGGTCCAATAGTGGGGATAGAAGTAGTCTTTCATGGGCTCCATGGTGGATCACCTTAATATCCAATTGTAAAACAATTTTTATCCATAAAGTAAACAAATTATGTCCAATCACTATATAGATAAAAAGTGCTTTATAAATGGTTTATATTTGTTTGAATAACAAGTAAATATTCACACTCTTACATGTCAGAGAATATTCAAAACCCATCTAACACCACCAAAATACAATCCAACTTGAATTAGAATGGTCCATAACATTCAAACATGTAGCCAAAATATAAAAAATAGTATAAACCACACTCCCCTTACATATCACCCACTGCATTACATCACCATCAATATTTTCAAAGATCTAATGCCATAAGAACAACTAATAACCAAGAATGTCCCATCACCAAATCCAATCAAACCCACTCCCCTATCCCACTCTCCTAACAACACAATACTCAAGGAAAATAAATCATTCAAATGTGTCCCATCAGTCAAATTTCAGTGCACAACTAATGGTTCATTCTCCTCATTTGCCACTTGCAACAACAACAAAAAATGTGTTAAGGCCACCAATTTTTTTGGGGAAGAAAATAAGGATTGTATGCCATGAATACATACAAACTCTATAATTGAAGGCACCAAAACAAGTTTTCAAATTTGAAAAAGAAGGGAAAAAATTAAAGACTACATACCAAACTAGCATTAAACATATAAAGAGATTTACAAATTCAAAAATGCATTACTCAATCTTTTCCAATTTCCATTTAGCACGTGTCATTTTCATATTCATATCTATATTTTCTTGGAGGCAGTCATAGAAAAAGAAAAATCAGCAGCAACATCACGCTATCAAGTTACAGGTATTCTACTGCTATTAATTTTGTATGCCTATGAATGCAAATCTATTGTATTTTATGTAAATTTTTTTCACAAACCTGTAAATAAATATCTGGGGTTTGAACCTAATACTATTTACATTGGATTTTTCATTTATATTCTTTATGCCAAGGAATGCTAATCTGTTGTATGTGATGTAAATATTTATCACAATAAACATTAAATCAATATTTGGGTTTCAACTTATAGTATTTATGAATGTCAGTACATATCTGTTGTATATAACATGTAATTGTTTCACTCAATCTTCTCTAACTACACAAGATCAATTCATTTCAATTTAACTCATGGTTTTTATATTCTATATGCATGTGAATGTCAAACAATTGTATGCAATGTAAATGTTTGTCACCCACTAACCTATAACTCAATATATGGGGTTTCAACTTATAATGTTTATGGATGTTAATGCATTTATGTTCCATACAATGTGATTGTTACACCAAATCAGCTCTAAGTGCACAAGACCAAGTCATTTCAAGTCAATTCTTAATGCCTAGCAATGCCTATCTATTCTAGAGGATTTTATTGTCTCACCCAATCCACTGTAAGTGATTAAGTAAATGTGATTTCATTTATATTCTATATGCCTCAAAATGTGAATTTTTTGTATGTAGTGTAATTGTGTCACCCACTCACCTGTAACTCATATTCGGGATTTCAATTTTTAGCTTAAGTTTTTACCTCACTAAGCCCATACCATTGTCTTTCATATAAAAAAAATTTAACCAATGTTCGTGCATATCTCACTATACTATTTCTATAATATATATGTACCAATACACACACACACACACATATATATATTTACATATATATGTACATATATTTATTTACATGCCTTAAACGAAGAATATATTAGAACTCACAAAGTTATGTAGTTATTCCAAGTAGCACTATATCAAAATATATATGCCAGCATATTTACCAACCATGCACTTCTAATATTCTATTGTATAAAATGTGATTGTTACACTCAATTTGCTCCAAGTGCACAATTCTTAATACCCATCAATGCCTATTTTTTCTATAGGATGTTATTGTGTCACCTATTGTGTTGTAAGTGCTAAAGTAAATGTGATTTCATTTATATTCTATATGCCTAGGGATTCCAATCACTTGTATGCAGTGTGAATGTGTCACCCACTAACCTATAACTTAATATATGGGGTTTCAACTTATACTGTTTATTGATGTAAATGTATTTATGTTCCATACAATGTGATTGTTACACCCAATCTGATCTAAGTGATTTCAGTTCAATTCTCAATATATGTCAATTCTAAGTGATTTCACTTCAATTCTTAATATATTGTTTATGGATGTCAATGCATTTTTGTTCCATACAATGTGATTTCTAAGCCTAATATGCTCTAAGTGATTTTAATTCATTTTTTAATGCATTTCAATTTTAAGTTCTTTCACTTCAATTCTTAATATATTTTTTATGGATGTCAATGCATTTTTGTTCCATACAATGTGATTATTACACCTAATCTTCTCTAGTGATTTCAATTCAATTCTTAATGCCTATCAATGCCTATTTGTTCTATACGATGTTATTGTCTCACCTACTCTATTGTAAGTGTTCAAGAAAATGTGATTTCATTCATATTCTATGTAATGTAGGAAATTATATACCTTTATAATTTCACACTATGTTTGGGTCCCTTAATTTATTGGACTTAATTAAGCTTCTAATTTTCCAAATTATGCATTCCAAAGCCTTATTTTCTCATTTTCCAAAAGGGTAACCAATATTTAATAAATGCTTTTAATATTTTAATCACCATGGATTATGCTTGTCCTAGACTTATAGGCCAAGACCCATTCGCCCATCGATGAATGGGTCCCCTTTAAGTCCTAAGACCCATTTTTAAATATGTTTTTGGCAACATTTTAATGATTCAAATTCAACCTAAAATTGTTGGCTTTTGGAATCTAATTTTTTAGAAATTAGATAAACACCTATAAATATAATATTTTTATCATTTGAAATCTATCTACTAAGAACATACTTTATGAAGCAACCCGTGAGAAAATATCATTTTCAAGAGCATTCAGGAGAAAATTTATCAGTCATTTGTTGCAGCAATCAAGATACTAACATCATGTTCAAGCTTATGTGTGTTCATGTCATTTTGTGAAGGCTAATATGCATAGTTGATCCTAAAGTATCCAAGCATTTCAAGTATCCAAATCCATCAAGAAAAGAAATATCAGATTCCTTGGAGAGATGTGTTTGTCTTTAGTCCTCTAAGGGAAGCCATTGAATGGTTGGTGAGTTGTAGAAAACATTGTTCATTAATCATTTCCTTCTCCCTTGTCATTATCTTTCTATCAAGGTTTAATTTCCAAACTAGGGTTTGAATAAGGCAACCCCCATTCAAACAAAACAATTTTTCTCTTTGTATATGTGTAGGTTATAGGTTGAATAAGAATTGAAGAGATCTCAAAGGATAAATTTTTCATTATTGCACAAGTTGTCATCATTGTTGTCAAGCCAAAAAAAATAGGCTATAGACTTTATTTCCGACTTTCCAATAGTGGGACTTGTGTCAAATAGAATCCAAGATCCAACATCAGAGGACTATCAAAACTTATTTTGGAAGCCCTAACAAGGACCCATTCACCCAGGGGTGAACCAGTCCTTTAGCATGTCTCAAAACAAGTTTTTGGTGATAGGTAGATGCCATCAGACCCTTCTCAGATCTACCAGCAATTTGTCATTTTTTTTTTCTGTGCTTTTGGGAATTTTTATTTTATATATTAGATCTTATTTTTCAATTAGTTTTAGTGTTCCAAATCATTTCAATTTAATTCTAGATCTTTCCTACTATCCTAAGGACTGAGATCCAAGTCTGATTGACTCACCATTGAGGTTGAAAGTCAATCTTTACACATTGTGATAACCTTCCTAATGAAATTCCCCTAAGGAAAAGTCACCTATTAAGATCCCTATAGGTTTTTACACAAAAACTTTGGGGATCCCTTTCCCCACATTTCATTTTTGTGAACTCGACATTCTAAATCATACCTTTTTTATTTGTAGATCCTTAAAACCCTAGATCTAGGTTTTGTATCATCTTGTTTTGCATTTAATTTAGGGTTATATATTGCATGTTTGCATCATTTAAACTAATAAAAATCCAAAAACATTACATTCATTATGTATAGTAGATTGCATTAAAGTGAGCTTTAGTCATTTAAATCATAATTACATTCAAAATTGCATTAAAAAAAAATCATTTTGTTCATACATTGTCATATAATTGCATTTACATTTAATCAAAAAAATCTGGAAAACTGTCACAAAAGAATTTGTTTGCAATTAGGAATAGTGAGCTTAAATATCAAACTAGACATCCAAATTTAAAATTTTAAGAACCTTTTCCAAGGACCCATTCGCCCAAGGGTGGACCTATCCTTGTAGAGGTGATTTTCCAAAATTTTATGCACATTGCTTTGTGTATGTCTGCTTTAGTTTCCTTTACTTGCAGATCTCTGTTTCAATTTCAAAAAATTCATATTTCTATAAATGTTTCATTTAGTTTAATTGGTGAAAGAAAGTGTATTGTTTAAAGTCAAACTTACATTCAAAAATAATCATTTTCAGGTGTTTGCATCTTAAAATCAGTTAATTATCATATTTCAGATCTGAAAATTGCAATATCTTCTTCAATACTTGTATTGTGTTTCCTAATTCTAGGTGTTTACTATCTTTATTTACTATTTTTGTCCATTTTGGGTACACTTTTGGTTTGGTGAAACTTGTATGAGTATCACAACCTAGTGTCCTACTACCAATACTTTAGTGAGATGTAGTTCTAGACTCATGGAATCCCGTGTTGGTACATTTGCTATAGATCTTGGGTTTTCCAACTCTTTCATTCATAGTGTTGATACTAGTCAAACCATGTTGGGCTCCATCCCTAGTGCCTTGATTGGATACATTGGCATTCAACCTCATAATGGCCAAACCGGCTTGTATCTTGACATTGTTTTCTCAAATAGTGATATAACTAAACATGCACCATATGGTCCTCTTTACATAGTTGGAAGAATCAATGACAAGCCTACAAATGGGATATTAATTTATCTTGTGTGTGTAGAGAATGTGATCATTGAGGAATTATTATTTATGCGTGAACTTTACCAAGATTCTTATGAACAATCAAAAGAATGGATCAAAACACATGATGGTTTTCCTTGCCTTACAATTGGTTCAATCACTCTTTCATTAAAAGTTGGACCAAAATAATTAGATGTATTATTCTCCATCATCCATTTGAAGTTATGCTATCTATGGCTACACTCCATGAATACCGTCTTGTCAGTCATTCACAAATGCTTAAAATTTATATTTGACAACCAAGTTTCTATAGTGCATCATAGTGGTTTTAGTCCTTTGTCTTCCCATGGGAAATTTTCATTGGATTTATTTTGTCCTGAACCCATGAAACCTATAAAGACTCATGAATATTTATTTTCCAAATCCAATCAAAAGTTCAAGGAAAATCACATAACCAAATTATCTCTTAGAAATATTCCCAAGTCCATGATTGTTCCTCCTCCCCAGCCTATCATTGATGAACCTATTCTTGAGCCTAAATCCCTTCCATGTAACCAAGATAAATCCACAATTCATTCACATGTTTCTTACAAAAGACAAAGAGACCATAAGAAAATTCATTTTGTGCCTCTTAAGATCAAACAAGTTTATAGACCTAAAGAGATAGCGGTTTCCCAACCCCTGATGGTTCTTTTTGTTTCTTCTTTACATGAAGAAGAGAAACCAATGGTTGATAAACCCACTCCTACACCATTGCAACTTGAAATTTTTGCAAGAATAATCCAAAATGCTAAAGAATGTAGGTGTAGACATTGTTCTATTGCTACTCAATTAGAAGAAAAGAATAAACCAACAATCCAAGATCAACAACTAACTCAAACAAAGCATGATGATTCTTCACCTTCACCACAACATGAAACTTCTCCACCACACAAAAAACAAGAACATACAATGGAAATTATCATTAGACCTCTTGTTGTGATTAACTTGGATGATGATGATGAGATTGCTAAGATTGATGAAGAAGTGCATAAAGAGTTGAATTTATTATTTTATACTTCTATGAATTTAGATGGGAGGAACTGTGATGATCCTCCTGATGCAAGTGACCCAACATGTGTTGAACTTGGAAAATTTCCTAGTATAGCACTTGTCATTGCCCCTTTGGCTATTTATCCTCCTTTAATAAATGTTGAGAAAGATTGGGATGCGGACAACCTACTTTAGGTTGGCTCACTGATATACTTTCTTTCTTTTCGTTCTATGTTCTTTGTGATTGCATGTATGCAATTCGATCCCTCATATCATGCTACTTGGCATGTATTTATGTTTGTGATCTTTCTTTGGATGACCCTTGTTACTTCATTGGTGTAAGGATATAAAGGAAGAAAATATTTAGTGACATTCTTCTATTTGTACCTCCATTATTCTATTTGTTGTAAACATTATCTTTTCTTTTGTCTTGTGTTTTCCTTTTGGGGATGATACAAGGCATTGAGATATTTAGGTCTCTTCCATGTTAACCCAAAAATATTTTCTTTATTTTTTATCTCTATGTGTCATTCCTCCTTTGTGTTTGTTGTTATACAAGTATTTGGGGAATGATGATGGTTCTGAGCTCTATTATATTACTATAGAAAGACATACTTTTATCTTGAATATGTTGATCCCTTATATGTTATCTTTTGATATTACATGTGGATGTAACTTTTCTTCATGAAGCAAATTTATTTGGAAACATATCATTGGCATAGGGCTTTCCAAATAAGCTCTCATAACCCTTTTATGAATTGGCATTTATCATTTTCTACTTTAAAGTAATTTCTCAAAGCATGGTGTTTATCAATTCCTTTAAAGTGGGGGCATGCATTGGCATTATTTTATTTTGGAATTATTTATTTTCACCTTCTAAGGTGAGTATCATTTTGAAATTTTGAAATTTTTCTTCACTTTGTTCACAAGAGTTGAACTTAGTGTAGTGTTGGCATAGGACATTGATAATTTTATGACACCTTATCAAATTTATTAGGGAGTATAACTTTTGGTATGGTTGATGTATGGGTACACACCTTCCAATGACTTAAGTGTGTGTTTTCTCATTGGCCACCTTTTTATTGTTACACACCTTTCGATGGATTAAGTGTGTGTTTCTCACTTTGTCTTAGGGCTCACTTAGTGTCTAATAGCTTAGGTTTGATCCATCCTCCTTTCCTTTTTTTTTTCCTTTTTTCATTACCTGTGACATTGTATGCTTGTGTAACTTGTCTTTCTACATATATCTTATGTACATGTGTTTCCCTTTGTGCTTATGTTGGTTTTCCATGGTATCTTAGATCCTAGGGGCTTGATCACCCTCCTTGAGATTTGTCATCATATCTCTCTAACATTTGCACACTTGGACTCCTCTTGACACATATTTGTCTACTCTAGTGTGAGTGTGAGCATAAGTTCATACTCTCACTAAAGTGAGGGTTAAATATAGTTTAGGAAATTGTATACCTTTAAAATTTCACACTATGTTTGGGTCCCTTAATTTATTGGACTTAATTAAGCTTATAATTTTCCAAAATATGCATTTCAAAGCCTTGTTTTTCATGTTTTTTGAAAGGGGAACCAACATTTAATATTTCAATCACTATGGATTATGTGTGTCCTAGACTTATAGGCCAGGACCCATTCACCCATGGGAAAATGGGTCCCCTTTAAGTCCTAAGACCTATTTTAAAATATTTTTTTGGTGGCATTTTAATGATTCAAATTTAACTTAAAATTGTCAGCTTTTGGAATCTAATTTTTGGAAAATTAGATAAACACCTATAAATACTATGTGAACATGAATTTTCAACCCTAACGCAATTTCTTTTTTAACCCCTTACACTTTAGAAAATTGAAAGAGAAGGTTTAATTCAACTTAAGCCCGTTGCTTGCATTCCACTTGGTGCCTTGTTTGTGTGTCGGTGGGGGAATTTCTGTCAGAGACACCCTCACGGTGCGTAGATGTCTACATGGTGCGCTTACGTCTCTAGTAGATTCTTACACTTGGAGATGATAGAGGCATTACATTTTTTATTGGAAGTCAAAGAGTAACGTCCCTCTTCGGTTGGCCGACCCAAATATGGCCATTTTTCACCTTCTCCTTCATATTCTCACTCCATTCTTCCATTCTCAAGTTTTTTAAAATTTGGCACACTCTCCCCATGCTTTCAAAATTCACTTCCAAGCTTTACAACAACACCCTTCACTCCATTGCAGAAATCCATTACTCCATCACTCCAACAAGGTGAGCACTTGGCAAACATCATGGCAACAGAGGCTTGAGTCCCTCTCGTTCTCTCCTCCACAAGCCTTAAGCACTTTGGAAAGAGGTGGTAAGCTCCTCTAACCTCTCCTATTGTTTTCAATTGAGTAATCATGTACTGCTTGAAGTGTTTTGTGTTTACGTAGCTTGTAGTTTCTTTCCTTTATCATTATCTCTACTATTCCAAACTTGGTTTTCCGTGGAGGTGGAAACACCAAGACGGGGGTCTAATTGAGGCAGGCCCCTATACAACCCCAAAAATTTCTCCCTTTATTGTGTGTAGGTGGAGAGAGTTCAAAGCAAGCTGGCGAGGAGGATATTTTATGAGATCATCTTCATCACCCTCTTGGTAATATACCTCTTTTATCACTTCTGTAGTTACTTTTCTCTCTTCTTAATCTCATTCTATCACTTTAGACACCTCTAGACTAGGCTGATAGTCTCCCCTTCTGAGTTGGAATCTTGTCTTCTTGGTCCTCTTGCCATACAAACACCAGCGGACATGCGAGATGCCAACGCACTGTGTTGTCATCTCGAAATTGCACTTCCATCCTCAGACAGAGAGCTACCTGAGAAGCAGAACTAACTCTAAAGACTGACTCCTCTAGTCCCTTTCCGACATTCGAGTTTGTAGAGTGGTTGAAGGGCACATAGACCTCATCATTCTCATCCCTCCTATCCTAACTATTCCTTAAGTTGAGGTAAGTTAGGGCAGCCTTTCCGCTCTTTGCCTTTCATGACCTGGGGCCTTGCAGTGGGTGATCCCCCTATCTTACAAATACATAATATTTTTATCATTTGAAATCTATATAGTAAGAAAACACTTTATGAAGCAACCCTATGTGCAAATATAATTGTTAAGAGAATTCAAGAGAATATTTATTATTCATTTGTTACAATAATCAAGATCCTAACATCATGTTCAAGCTTATGTGTGTTTATTTCATCTTGTGAAGGATAATATGCATTGTTGATCCTAAGGAATTCAAGTATTTCAAGTATTCAAATCCATCAAGCAAAACAAGATCACATTCCTTAGAGAGATGTGTTTGTCTTCATTCCTATAAGGGAATCCATTGAAGGGTTGGTGAGTTGTAGAAAGAATTGTTCATTCATAATTTCCTTCTCCATTGTCATTATCTTTTAATCAAGGTTTAATTACCAAACTAGGGTTTGACTAAGGCAAACCCCCATTAAAAAAAACAAATTTTCTCTTTGTGTATGTGCAGATTATAGGTTGAAGAAGAATTGAAGAGATCTCAAAGGCACAATTTTGTATTATTACACAAGTTGTCACCATTGTTTTCAAGCCACAAAAACTAGGTCATAGAATTTATTTCTGACTTTCCGACAGTGGGACCTATGTCAAAAAAATGCCAAGATCTAGCATCAGAGGACTATAAAAACTTATTTTGGAAGCCTTAACCAGGACCCATTCACCTAGGGGGAAACCAGTCCTTCATTAGGTCTCAAAACAAATTTATGGTGATGGGTACATGCCATCAGACCCTTCTCAGATCTACCTACAAACTGTCATTTTCGTTTCTTTACTTTTGGGAATTTGCATTTTATTTATTGGGTCTTATTGATCAATTAGTTTGATTGTTCAAAATAATTTCAATTTAATTCCAGATCTTTCATATTGTCCTAAGGATTGAGATCCAAGTCTTTTTGACTCACCATTGAGGTTGAAAGTCAATCTTTACACCTTATGATCTCTTTCCTATTGAAATACCCTTAGGGAAAGGTCACCTACTAAGATCCCTATAATTTTTTACACAAAAAAACTTTGGGGATCCCTTTCCCTCCATTTCATTCTATATGCCTCTGAATTCCAATCTATTGCATGATGTGTACATGTGTCACCCACTCACCTATAACTCAATATATGGGCTTTCATATTATTTTGTTTATGAATGTAAATGATTTTTTGTTGTATACAATGTGATTATTACACCCTATGTGCTCTAAGTTCATAAGCCGAAGAGATTTTAGTTAAAACTATTCTCAAGTTTTTCTCTCTAAATAAAGTAATAAGACAAAATTAAAATCAAACTGACACCAACAATTACATTATAAACCATCAACATGCACAGTAAAGAAAAATAATTTGTTTATGCATCATTGTGACTTTAATAGTGTTCATTGATGATTTTTATCATTTCTTGAAATAGGTTTTGTAATATCTACAAGTGCAATATAAAAATGAAATGAGGACCAAGCCATCAAAGAAGACTAGGAAGAAAAAGTTTCCAACACGTAAAAGAAAGGTTTTAGTCCCCACTATGCAAGAACCTGTTGTATAAAAAATCAACAGTCCTTAACTTGTTGAGCCGATCCCGGAGATTGGTGCACCTACAAGTAGGCTGAGAACAACAACACAAGAAAAAGAATGGTCGATAGAGGACATGAATAGCGCTCTAGAGGATGTGGAATATAATGGGATTTCCACAAGGGCTAATTCGAAGAAATGGATAATCCCAACTACAACACTCACCAACTGGTTAGGTGGGCTTAAAAAAACTTCAAAGAAGGGTCCTCCAACTGTCCTCATAGAAGAGGAGGGTCTTATCATCAATTGGTGAAAAAAAATGGTAGCTATCGGTCATGGCTTTGAGATTATCAATCTCAAGGTAGAGGTTGCCCATATTTTCCAAACTAGACCCAAACCTTTCAAGGATGGAATACTTGGTAAATTATGGTGGACTGAATTCAAGTGGTGTCATCTAAAATTGAATTGTGCATAACAAAAGGTCTTGATAAGGGTGGGGTAGTAAACCTTTGACCTGCAGTAGTATCTACATTTTACAAAACATTGTCAACAACTTATGATAATAATCTGTATGGTCCACATAGAATATGGAATTGCAATGAAACGGGGACTCAAGCAGGCATAAATGGATAAATGAGGGTGCTAGCATGATGAGGTAGTAGGAATATCTCATACATAATTACCAATATTTGGGAATGGATAACAATTATGTGTTGTGTTAATGCAGCTAATCAAAGCATACCAGGGTTCTATTTATTCAAGGGAAAGAAGGGGATAAAAAATTACATAGTTAACTGTGAACCACTTGCTTGTATGGCAACCTACCCACACACATGGATGACAATTTTTTTTTTTTTGAAGTGGATATACCATTTTTCTAACTCGGTTCTAGGGGCTTGTCACCAAATAACATGCACCTTCTCATTTTTTACGGTCATGGTAGTCATGTTGCAAAAACAACTATCCAAGAGGAAAGGAGGTTAGGAATTGATCTTCTTACACTGCTTGCAAACATGTCACACAAGCTACAACCACTAGATGTCAACATAATCTCACCTTTTAATTCATATTTCAAATCTGAACAAGCTGCATGGCTGACTAGATACCCAAACATTGAAATTAGAAGGTAAAAATTGGTAGAGCTAGGTAGCAAGTCACTGCAAAGAGAATTGGCAGTATTGAACATCACAAAAAGTTTTAAAAGGATGGGGATATGTGTTGTGCCTATAGCACACACACCCCGTTCGGAATGGGCATCCTCTCTTTTTGCTTGTGTCGGGTTGCTTTTGCTTCGCCTCATTTTATGTGCCCATATTTTTGTGTCCTAAGTGGTTGAGGAACCTAGAAGAACCATATTGAGTTGACCATATTTTTCTACCCTCAAATTTTAAAATTCTTAAGTCTTCACGGGATTTCCTTGGTTGTTTTCCTCCAAGTTTTAAAATTGGCGTCCTCCAACCAACACGAGTCCACCCTTGTGGGCCGCCCTATGCGGGTTTCCTTGGTGCCTCCTCTGTTTTCAACGGATGTCTCACAACATCCTCCCACCTCACGAGACCCACAGTCTAGTACACCCTTTCCACTACCGGCCATCCTGAATAACTAACACTTGACTGTTGTCCACTTAGCAGACTCCACCATTCTCGTCATCATTTTCATAATGACCATTCACCAACCACGACTGTTTTCGTACCTACATTTATGAAGGGTATTAAATGAAAAATTTTCTATAAATAGATTGACTTGAGATGTGATTTTCACAAACATTCCTTTGCAGAAATGTTTCAAAGCCTCTTGCCCTCGCCTCCGTTGAGCCCACAGCTTGCCTTTTCCATTTCAAGTGTTGTCACCAATGTTTTTCATCAGCATCCGTGTGAGACGCTAAGGTAATTTTTCTATCTCCCTTCGTCGTGTGTCTTTTTCCTAAAATATGAAAATGCTTAAGTGTTGCCTAGTACAAATAATGAAATAAGCTAGAACACCTTCCTTGCGAAACCCACATTTTAAAACATTAAAAATCCTTAAAAGCAATGATCTGGCTACATGTGGAACTTGATGATCTCACGACCATCCTTAAGCTCAACGCTTGTACCCTTCGGGCCCGCACCCCTCCCGCCACCTTCCCTTATAAAATGTTTGAACTTCTCAAACAACGGTGTCCATCTATGTTGTGCCCGCATCTGTGGAATGCCCCTTTTCACTCGGTCGTTGAAAATCTTGACAAGTTGACCCATTGACCTTCTCGGGTCTGCAAGCACAGGCCTCTATCTACAATCTACCTCTAGGCTTCATCGTTTTGAAGAAATATAGGGTCACATCCCTCTGCCCATTGGGTCCCATATTTGTGAGTGCTATCCGAGCTCAGATTTCACAAAAATTACTAAGTCTTGACCCATTGCAAGGTCCTCCTTGCAAACTTCTATCTACGGGACACCATCAAGACTTTGTTGTTTCAAACGACCTCCAGGATTCATTTGTCTGCTTATCAGGTCCCACCCCTACCGCGGGTGTCCAGGGTTAAAATTCATCAAAAATGCCTAAGTTCTAAACCCCGTGCGGGGTTCACCTCGTGGACTTCCCTCCGTGGACTTCCACTCAGGCTTCACCATTTCAAAGGGCCTTTACTACAAATTTGTCTGCCCGCCAGACCCTCAACTCCTGACTGTCATCAGAGCCCACAACCAAGACAAATCCCTTGCGCACCATCCTTTGTGGGTTTTCACCAACCTTTCGTTGTTTCCAAATGGACATCGACCCCCATCCTTCTGCTTTGTGGAACCCAACCTTCCAGTTTCCCCTCTTCTGTCGAATGATGTTAAGTTTAATAGAGGCCATCATTTTCTCTGACGGATTGCAACCCGTGGGGAGCTATTTCTTCCTTGTTGTCTCTCAACAACCAACCATTCACTACCTCCCGCTGGTTGGAACCTGACATCCCATTAGCCAGTGTCCAACACAATGCTTAGATCTAAGTGTGAACCTAACATCACCCTTGTGGATAGTGTCTTGCGGGATGTCGTCCCATCACTACTGTCTCTTGACGGTTGTCGCATGGCATCCTTCCGCCTCCTGGGTTCTAAGGTATCTGTGACCAACTGGTCTATGCATCTGAAATTGGCTAAGTCGAAAACTCTCACTGGTCTTCACTTGTGGGCTACCCTTTGTGGTCCGCCATCCATCCCCTGCCGCTCTTAAAAAGTGAAGGTCCCCCATCTCCCCACGCTATAGAGTCCACCACCCTCCTCACCGCCGGAACATCGAAATGAAACCAAATGAAAATTGATAGCCGATGCCCTCCATGGACCCGATGGTGTGGGTCATCATTCTCTGAGCGCCATCCATTTCTACTACCTCCAAAATAGTCACCAGCCCAGGAAAACCCGCCTCCCTGGGCCCGCATTGTCCAATCTCCCCCAAACAAGGGGCAAAAGCTAACGCTCAATGAATATCATGAATTTTGGAGGATGATTTATCATTTCTAATGATTGTTTTGCAGGATTTTGGCTAGCGTTCCTCATTTTTTTATGCTTGAATCATTTACTGCTCCTTTGATTACAGGATATATGGAACTAGCTGCCGGGTCCTCAGGGGCGGCCGTGGAGGAAAAAAAGGGAAGAAGATCGAAAAATCACCCAGGGGTAAAGAGGATAAGGATCAAATGAGATACAAATTCCAAGGGGAACCCCTCAATTCAAAGGTCACCACGGATTGGAAAGAGATCTTAGACACTAATTTGGGACACATTGACATTGACGAATTTAAGCAAAGGGTCCGACTCAACCCTACAACAAAAAATGCTAGAAGAATCAGAAGCAATGTGTTGGCACAGGCTACCAGATTCCCACTGACTCTCATAGCCCCTGAGCTTGTAATGGCCTGCAGGGAGGAATATCACAAGGAAACAAAAAGAATAGTGGACATGGATGGAAATGTGTTGGCTGATCTATCCAACAAGTTGATAGGGAGGACCTTTCACATCCCTACCTTCAACAAGATGGAGGAGACACCTAAGGAATATGGTAAGCAGATGTGGGATGTTGATCCCCTCAAATGTAAGAAACTCATCAATCAATACTAGCTAAAGGAAAAGAGGGGTAGCTCTAATAAAGTGCCCCAGGAGTTCTTCCAAAGAGATTTCAATGAAGATTACCATGACTTGGTAACCCTTTTAAACAAAGCTAAGGGCCTCCCAACTATGACCTTCTTTCAAGGATGACTACTCTATTTTATGGAAGAAATAATCCGAGGGGACACTAAGTTCTACTGGGCTGGAATGATTAGCAACTTCTTGCACGAGCAATTTGTGGTAGTGAAGAAAACATTAGGGTTCTATATAACATCATACCTAGTCTACTTTCTTGTCGATCGTGCCCAATAAAGGGGATTATTTGTGGTACCAAATCCAACTCCAGAAAGGGAGCTAAAGGTGTATGACAAGTACCCTCAACTCTAATATAGGAATTTCAAGAAGGACTACTGCAGAGTAAATGACACCTTCATAGGCCATATCATCAGAATGCTTGGGGGTGACCCTGAAAGAAGGGTCTCACACATTTCTAACACCTTCATCGACCGGTTCGGCTTCCTATTCATACAATTTCAAAAGTTCACCTACATTCGAGTCGAGGGTTTATCCGAGAAACCATATAAATTGCCCTAGTACCCAAATGACCGGTTGATACTACTTGAACTCTCTCTACAGCTAAAGTGAGCACACACCCTCTTGAATGACAAGCATAGAGCAGGGATCCCTTATCCCCTCTCCTTTGGCCAAGGAATGTATGAACTTCACACATCTCAGTGTGTAGAGTACTCTGATAAAGAGTTGAATGAATATAACCTGAGGCTCCACACTGCCCAACGATGAATGGATCCATATAGCAAGCTTAAGAAGATGGTCGGACTTGAATATGCCCACCTGTATAATGTTGAAGACTTTTGGGCCAACCACAAACATGACAAGGAGGTGTGTATGCGAAAATACATGTTCATGATGACATACTTCGTTAAGATAGTAAAGTTGTTCCCAGTGCAAGAGAAAGTAGTTGAGGAAGAAAGCACGGTAGTAGATCCAAGGTATAATGTTGTTGCCAACCTACTGCTACCATTAATTGACTGGAATGAATAATAGGTTGATGACCTCGACATTCTAACAAAGACTATTGAGGCAAGGACAAGACAATGGATTGATGGGAAAATTTTCCAACAAAAGTTGCAAGGAGTGACCCTAACATACGGGGAACTCAAAGATACAATGGAAGGTGAGACTAACGGTGCCTCTTCTGATGCTGCCCCAACTAGAGAAACTTTGACATCTCCCCCAAATAAATGGTCTAAGAAGACAAAGGAGGCTGCTGAGCGTCAGCCCAAATCTAAGGAGTCTTCGAGGAAGGTTTTGAAAGTTGAAACTTCCAAAAAATCAAGGAGATCTGGCAGTTTCATAGGGATGCCCACAATTCAAGAGGACCCGCTCCATGAAGGAGAAGAATAGCCAAATTCTCCACCTACAATGCTTGCTGCCCCAGCCGCAATGGTCACTACAACTGTTACTCCTCCGCCTACTTCCCAGGCAATGGTAGCAACCTCCCTTCCCACAGTGCACATTTCAGTCCACCTTGCCTCTACTTCTCCTATGGCTCAGATCATAGCTATAGATTCCTCATCTTCCAACACTTCCCCACTCTCTTCCTCATCCATGTCTCCATCATCAGCCCTCCCGTTGGCTACTGCAAAATTTCCAATGCCCACTCTCACCCTTCTAGAAGCCTTTTCCAAGTACATACAAAATATTCCCTTGGAGCTTTATGGAATGTTTGTAAACCCTACAATGCAGGTCGTCTTGGCTCAGGCTATAACTGGACTCCCCATTCCTCCTCCTCCTATTGAGCCCCCTACGATGGAGGCAACAATGCAAATCTCTTAGGAATTGGATAGGCAACAAAAAGAAGCAAGCAAGAAAATGGAAGAAGAGGCAGATGACTACCATGATAATCCCCCATATCAAAATTTTGTGATTGATGAAGTAGTCCACGAGGAGGAGGGAACATGATCCTTCAAGGAAGATGATGAGGAGCTAAGTGCAAATTAAGTTGTGGAGACTTTTGATCCTGAGCTCGAAGAAGAGTTGGCCCAACAACTCAAGGATGTTGGAGAGGAGGTTGAGAAGCAGCCTGCCATTGAAGAGAAAGATACTGATGAAGAGATGGAGGGAACTGAGCCTCCAATAGGGGAGAAAGATCTAAGCCCCAAGCATGATAAAGAGATACCTCCTTCAGAAGAAAAAGAGGAGGAGGATAAAGAAAAGAAATAAGAAGACAAGCCTCAAGAAGAGTCTGAGACAAGAAAGAGCCTAGAAGCAAAGCATCATGAAAAGGTTGGGTTTGAATAGGAAAAGGAAGAAGAAATAATTTCTAAGGGGAAGGACAGCCCCAAGGAACATACAACCACCAAATCTCAAGGAAAAGAAATAGTATTCATTCGGGATTCGAATGAAGAAGAAGGAGAAAAGATAGAGCAGGAAACTTCAAGTGATTAAGCAATGAAAATCCAGTACACCCATGAGGAAAAAGGTGGTCACAAATCACCAGAAAAGGAATCTCAGATGCACGAATGGCTTGAGACAAAACTAGAGAAGAAGACCCCGACCCCAGTGGATCCAAAGGCAAGGCTGGAAGCCATCTTGGCTCAAGCCCAAATCAACACAAAGAAGTAAAAGAAACCAAGGGTTAGATCTCATCTCACAATGGATGCATCTAGATCTAGGACAATACAAATTTCCACCCCAGTGATGGGTGAGGAAGGGGTCAGCTATAATATTTCTACCATTGATTTGGTTCAGCTACTAGAGAGAAGAAAATTGACCATCTTCAGGGATCTGTCGCCACCATCATGCTCCAAATGCACAAGGATAAGACCTCCAAAGAGGAGCTAAAGGCACATGTGGTGGATTTGACAACCTACATTCAACAATGGTCTTCAACTGAGGAACTCCCTAATATGTCATTGGCTCCCCCATTGCTGATGTCAGAAGAGCATATCAGTAAGCTAGAAAAGAGAAAGAGTTGGACCAAAGCTATTGAAGATTGGTTCTGATGGGTAATCTATAATGGTGATATGGGTATCGATCACACCGTCTGAACAACAAATAAGTTTTGGAAGTTGCAAAAACAATTGGAGGGCACCAAGAATATTTTCCAAGGCTTCATGGAGCTTTATATGATCACTTACCCAAAGATCGAGGCCATCCTCAAGATTCTCGATAAATTATGGGAAAATGAGTTGGGTCTGGTAAAGGCTAATCAATGGCTCGTGGAGACCTAGAAAATGAGTTTAGAACACATAAGGGAAGTCTTGGAGTAGGTATTCCATGAGATAGGGCTTGATTTAGCATGGGCTAAGGAACATAGGGAGGATGTTGAGGATTATCTCAAATTAATGACAGATTACGAGATGCCAACCATCGAGCTCGATGCGGGGAAAATTAGGTTGTATTTCCATAAGAAGATGGAAATGAGATCGGTGGGTGTACTAACAATAGATTTCATGGACTTCACTGCCAATGTCTTTGTTCAATTCAAGCAAATAATTAAGGTTATGCCCAAGTGCATGGAGAACTGGGAACAAATCACAAGTTGATCAAAGAAATTGGAATTTCAGGTAATCTAATCCGATATAATGGAATGGGACAAGCTCAAGGCATTGATCACAAAATTTGTAGAGTATGCCACATCACAAAAGGAGGCTAGAAATCCTATTATAGATGATGAATTCGTCACAGTGTAGCCACAATAAGTAGCAATTAGCTAAAGGATAAAAGGGCTACAGTGTTGCCCCACAAGAAGACAAAATAGGAAAAAGACAAAATGTAATTTTAAATTGCTATATATTTGGGGGTAGGTGAAACCCTAATGTAAAATGAATCTGGGCCACAAAGTGAAAATAAATCCTGGCCATTCATTTCACTTTCGGAAAACTATAAATAGGGGGTCTCCTCTCATTTTCAAGAGAGAGTTGAGTTGTTGTAAAGACATGTTGCTAGAATGTTAATAGAAATTTATTGATTTGGTGGATTCTTGAGTTCCAACTTCATGTTGTATGATTCTTCTTCTCATAATTAGTCAATTAGAGTAGATTGAATTTTTTGTTCTATGTATTTCAGTTTGCTTTAGTCGATTAGTTAGATGTTGTTCATTGATGCTGGAGATTGCTATGGTGTTGACCTCTTCTTAGTTCATACTTTTTGCTACATATTGATGATATACAATTGTGCAAAGTTAGTCTGAACTTTATATTATTGCTGCACTTAAATCTCATCTCTTTATTCATATTCATGGTGAATGAAAAGTTGAAATTTGTAGACCTTAGAATATTGCACTAGTTTCATGATACTGTAGACTTTCTTGGTTAAGTGGAACTAAGTCTTGGGAAGGCTGGCCTACTGTAGCAACCTCCATTGTCACTATTAATCGCTAGTTTCAGATCTAAGAACCTCTTCTCCTCCCTGCCCCTATTTTTCCCTTTTTTTAGTGACTTTGAACAAGGTTCATTGCACATTGTAAAGCCAAATCTGAATTTAAAATAAAAGTTTTTAACTATTGTTTAATCCTACAAGAATTGTGCAGCAATTTCCCATCTCAAGAACTCCATTAAATGAGCCAATTCCTCCCAGCTTAACTCACGTAAGTCTACCCTGTGATTAATAGAAAGATCACATTTAAACAACTAAGATATTTCATGCATGTCATGACCTGAGACCCAAGAGACCTTGGGGTAATTTTTAGCAACTTGTTGGAGATTTCCTTTCAAGAGAGGTAATGAACCTATGCATTATCTATGTTGAGAAAGTGCTAAAAAACCCATGAATAGAACTAGCACTAGAAGGAGTGCACGATTCGTGTTAAGCTGGATCGAATGAATTCATTCTCCCCTAAAATATTTTATAGAGTCCTAAGGTCAACACAAAATAAAGGGGAATTCAAGAGATACCACCCCCTACCAGAACTAGAAGAGCTAGATGAGGAGAAGCATCCACCTCTGACACACCTAACCAGCCCACTTCACCTTCATCCTCATCCTATCCATCCACCCATTTGCCTCCACTTCTCCTTCACCCTTGATAGAGCCTCTCTCCTCTCCACCATTCCAAATGGCCTTCCAAACTACCATCTCTCATAGCCTAGGCGTTGCCATTCAAGCCAACACACCTCCTTTTTTGAGCATTGTCCCTGTGGCTGCCACTACCCCTTTGCAACCCCAAGTCAATTTGGCACAACCTCCTCTGCCTCCCATGGCATGTGTTGGTAAGTGGCGACTGATCATTCTATACTGTACACTCTTCATGTATCCTCACCGGGGTCTGGGGCCGGGCTGGGCCCCGGGCGGGGGTTCGGGGGCTACCGCCCCCGAGAAAAATTTTTGGCCTATTTTTTCGCAAAATTACAGAAAAAGGGAAAAACCCCGATTTTGTATAACCCTAATTTATAAAGGGTTTGGGATAGAGTTACAGTATCATAAGAAAAAAGGCAATTATTCACGATATTGTAATAGGGTTTTGGACTGGTTAATAATATCATTGGATGGCTGCGGTTTGGTGGATGTAGCCCACATTGGGTGAACCACGTTAAATTCTCTGTGTTATTTTTCTGTGTGTTTTACTTTTGGTTTATTTGATAAAATCTACATTTAGCTTTTAGATATTTGCCATTAAAAACCTAACAAGTGGTATCAGAGCGGGTTGTTTTCGATTATCGTTTGTAGGAAAGTCTCACGGTTGAGTGGGAGTCTCACAGTTAAGTGGGAGCAATGGCAGACGAGGGTAAGATGAAGGTTGATAAGTTCAATGGGCAGAACTATCAGTTATGGAAGATGCAGATGGAGGACTATCTCTATCAGAAGGATTTATGGCAGCCATTGGAAGGGAAAACCAAGAAACCCACAACAATGACGGATGAGGACTGGGATATTTTGGACAGAAAGGCACTTGGCAGTATTCGCTTATGCCTGGCACAATCGGTGGCGTTCAATATTACAACAACAAAGACAACTCTAGAGTTGATGGAAACCCTAGCAAAGTTATATGAAAAGCCTTCCACTTCGAATAAGGTATTTCTTATGAAGCGTTTATTTAATATGAAAATGGTAGAAGGTGGATCAGTTACTGATCATTTGAATGAATTTAATACGGTTACCAGTCAATTAACTTCTGTAAAAGTTAACTTTGATGAAGAAGTTAGGGCTCTTTTGATTTTATGTTCTTTGCCTGAAAGCTGGAATAGCTTGGTAATGGCGGTTAGCAATTCTGTTTCTGGTTCAAATACATTGAAATTTGATGATGTTGTTGGTGTTATTTTGAGCAAGGAAATTCGTAGGAAAAGCTCAGGTGGAACATCCACATCAGGCAGTGTTTTGAATGCAAAAAGTAGGGGCAGAACAAATGAAAGAGGAAACAATTTTGGGTGTCATGGAAAGTCACGAGGAAAATCAAGGGACAGAAGGTCCCAACCTAGAGACAAGATTTTCCCAAAGGCTGAGAGCAACATGCTAGAAAAGGATGATGACAAAGTTGAAGAGGTAAGTGCCAAAAATCCTTTGTCTCAGCTCTTTAATTCTGTAGATAATGGTTTGGTAGATGAGGAAGAGCCGAGAGAAGATGAATTTAAAATGTTTCACCAAAGGAATACCCCGTATGATCTAAGGAATAGGCAAGCAGGTGGTCAAGTAGGTGGCCCTTTCACCACCTCTACCCCACCTAACAACTTCAACACCCCTCTTGACCCAAATGCTAGCAACAACCTAGGCTACCCACATGTACCTACTCATTACTTTAATAGAAATAGGCAACAAGGTCAAAACCAAAAGTAGCCTATTGGCTCTTCCTAGAACACCCCTTTCAAAGCCAAAATCGAACAAATGGGGGAATATGTAGCTGAGGAATTCAAGAAGGTCAAGATAAGTTTGTCCTCCTTTGAGTTGCTTTAAGTCTCGACAATTAGGAATGCCTTCTTCAAAATGATCAATGGGACTCCTTCATCTCAGCCAACCCAGGAGGTACCCACCAAAAAGGTCTCCTTTGATGATTCACAGAATGAGCCTATCATCCGACAAGTTTGCAATAAAAAACACACCCGCCTTCAAACCAGGAAGCAAACAAATAACCTGCAAAGGAACTAGATCAGGCCCAACCACAAAAAAAAGGAAATGATAAAGACAAAGGTCAGGTGGTCCAAGTGGATATCTCTGGGGGACTATTTCAAGGAAAAATGGAAACCCCTCCTTTCCTGACCACCATTAGAATATTTGGTAAGAATCTTCACAATTGTTTGCTTGATTCAGGAACCTCTACCAATTTCATGCCCTTGATAGTGTGCAAAACTTTGGGAATAGTCCCGACTCCCTCTTGATGCAAGGTGACACAACTTGATAAAATAGAAATCAACATAGTTGGTGAAATTAACAAAATACCCATGCATATTGTTGTTGATCCAAGGATACAATAGACAATCAACATTCAGGTTGTTGATATCCTAGATACCTATGATATCATCCTGGGTAGGGATTTCACATAGGCATTGAATGTATATGTCTCCATGGATTATTCTCACTTATGGCTGCCTTGGAAGGGGCTACCGAATCAGATCCACATAGACCAAGAACCACACATGAAATTCATAATTTCAGAATAAAACAATACGAATGAAGTGTTGTTTGATGAAACAAAGTGAGGGAGTTACTGCCCTGTGGTGTATCTAGATGAACAAGAATTATATGAAGGGGATGCAACTGAGGAAGTCCTTGTATTGTGTAGCCCACCTATCAGCTTGGCCCACGTACTCCTGAGCACAAAGATGTTGATTGAGTCAGATGAAGAAGATTCCTACGAGGATGGCAATCTCAAATTGCTAGAGGGATTCCAAGATTTCATGGAAAAGTGTGTGCAAGATCAACTCAATTTGGGGGCAAGAATGAATTTTTAGGAGCTCTTGTTGCCCAGTTGGTGCACGGTACACAATTCTTCCCACTCTAAATTTGAGTGCTGCATGTGCCAAACAACAATCGAGCACATTAAAGGACAATTCACCCCTAAAAGAGAGGCTCAATTGGTACAACTATATCAAGGCCACACTGGACTTGTGCCACCTCCTAAGGTTGCTGAAGTAAAGACACCATTAAAAGAAAAAACTAGGTCTGTTGATTCTAGGATTGAGGATCCTTCCAAGTTTTGGACGTTGTGCTTCGACGAATCCAAATCCAAGTAAGGAGTTGGAGTTGGATTCAAATTGATCAGCCCCATGGGTAAGTCATATTTTTCTGCTCACAGACTATAGTTTTATTGCACAAATAATGTGGTAGAATACAAGGTGTTAGTCCTTGGCCTCCTAATGGCATTAAGGAAAAAAGTCAAAATTTTGCAAGTCTTTGGTGACTCAGAGTTAGTCATGAAACAAGTAAGGAAACTCTACTCCTACTATGATAGAAGACTAACCAATTATAGGCATAGGGTATGGGATCTATTAGAGAGACTAGATGCCTTTAACATTCAATTGATCCCATGCTCTCAAAATTATATTGCTAATGCCTTAGCCCAAGCGCCTAGTACCCTATAACTCTTATCATTGTTTGACCTCATAGATTCATTATTGAGTCTCTCCTATATGTGCTAGACAATGTGGCCAATTTTCAAGTGTTCAATTATGATAAACACATCTTGGATTTCATCACCATCTCTGATGTGTTTTCCACCCAAATAATTGATGAGGTTGAGCCTGAAGAGGTTGAGTTGGACATTGAAGGGGTCATTAACCTCAAGACCAACACCATTCCCAGAGGTATGGTCTAGTTAGAGTGGATATTTGACTTAGATTAGATCAGAGATTAGGATCAGCAAACAAAGAAAGACTCCATCAGCAATCAATGTGACACCTATAATCTCGGAAGAATCGAGGAAGCTAAAATGTATTCATTGGTAAGGTGTGCACACAAGAAGAAAAGAAATGTATTGTTGATTCCTTACAGAAGTATCACGATGCAGTTTCTTGGAGTTATGAGGATTTGAAGACATATGACACATCAATCAACACACACACTATTCCTCTTAGACCGAACGTAAGGTCGTTTTGACAGTGGCAACACCCCATCAATGCATTGTTGGAACCAATTATTTACAAAGAGGTACAAAATATGTTGTCCACCAGAATCATATTTCCAGTTAGACACTCCACGTGGGTGGAAAATCTAGTTCTAGTCAGGAAGAAGAATGGTGAAATTAGGTTGTGTGTTGATTTCCACAATTTGAACGGAGGTTTAGAAAAGGATAACTATCCTATGCCTTCACTAGATGAGGTATTGTAGATTGTCAATGGTTCTCAAATGATGTCCTTCCTGGATGGGTACTCTAGGTACAATTAGGTAATGGTGCAATATGAGGATAGGCATAAAATGAAATTCACCACCAAGTGGGGAACCTTTGCATATAGAAGAATGCCTTTCAGATTGATCAATGCGGGCGCCACCTTCCAGCGTGCGATGGACATTTCCTTCAAGGATATAATTGGTAAGTACATCATCATCTATATGGATGATCTTATAGTGTTTTCAAAGGCTAGGGGAGACCATGCCTCCGATTTACGTAAGGTCTTCTAGAAATGCCAAGAATTTGGCATTTCCTTGAATCCAAAGAAATGCATCTTTGGGGTGACCAAGGAAAAGTTGTTGGGACATGTCCTCTTAGAGAAAGTAATTTCCATAGACCCCAAACATATCCAAGCTATAATGAAGATTTAGCTACCAGGCAACAAGAAATAGCTGAAATATTTCTTCAGAAAGATAAATTTCATTAGGAAATTCATCATGGGCTTTGTTGAGATAGTTAAGCCACTCAATTCCATGCTGAAGCAAGATGCCAAAGTTGAATGGACATCAGAAGTGAAGAAGACCTTTGAGGAAATCAAGAAATAAATTGTTGATGCACCTATGTTAGCTAGTCCAGATTATTTGAAGTCATTCTACATCTACTCCTTCACTTCAGATCACTCGTGCACCAACATATTGACCCAGAAAGATGATGAAGGAAATGAGCACCCAATTACCTTCATGAGTGCTCCATTAAAATATGCTAAGCTAAGATATCACAACATGGAAAAATGAGCGTATGCTCTTGTCAAAGGGGTCAAGAAGTTTAGACACTACATCCTATGAAACAAGGTATTTTCCATAGTGTTTGATCCAACAGTCAAGACGTTGCTAATGCAAAATGAATTAGGGGAAAGATGAGAAAAATGTGTTACTTTGCTGAAAGAGTATGACATGGAGATCTAGCCAATGAAATTGGTTAGAGGGAAAGCACTCACTCAAATGATAGCTGAGGCAGGGCCGAACTTACAGTTCAGTAATATCAACTCGAAGATGTCTCCCCAGGGGAGTGGTACGATGATATTGTCTATTATTTGTTGAACCATAGATGTTCGTCCCACTTATAGGGGGTCCAAAAGTGTGCCCTTAGGCTAAAAATAAGTAGTTATATGCTGCAAGGTTCCATACTTTATAAGAAAAACCATGAGGGGATCTATCTCAGATGCCTGGGTAAGGAGGAAGCGGTGCATGTGTTGAAAGACTTCCATGAAAAATTTGGTACTGGTCATGGATTGGTTCTCTCTTCTACTCATCAAATCCTATGAACAAGATACTACTGGCCCACGATGTTCAAGGATGACCATAATCATGTTTGGACGTGCCATGTCTGCCAGACCACTGCAACCAAAGAGAGGAACACTGTTGTCCCGCTACAACCTATCTTGGAGGTAAGATCATTCGTGCAATGGGGTCTCGACTTCATTGGTCTAGTAATCCCACCATCTTCTATGGGTCATAGGTACATTCTAATGTAGGAAATGTACTACGGAGGTAGTTATTGATTTCCTTGAAATTTTCATAGTAAATCATTTTGGTTGCCCCTATGCTTTAGTCTGTGATAATAGTCCTATCTTTTCCTCACTGAAATTTTCTAGTTGTGCCTTCCATCACGGTATTTCCCTTAAATTATCATCCAAATACTATCCCCAAGGTAATGGCCTAGCTGAATCCACAAACAAGAACCTGATCACTATCATCAAGAAGTTGCTTGATAGGAATCCCAAGGACTGGCACACCCAACTCCATTTTTCCCTTTGGGAAGATCATACACGTCACAAGGCTACCTTGGGAGATTCCTCATTTCACCTTGTCTATGGCCTTGAGCCTATGTTCCCAATTCACCTAAAAATCCCCACCCTCCAATTCATCAATAACTTCTATGAAGAAGGGGATCAAAGGGAGGCTCACTTAGCTGAGCTAATCCACTTAGAAGAAGTGTGTGACCATTCCATTGAAAATTTTGCCAAACATCAAGGCATAGTTAAAAGATGGTTCGATCATCAAGGAAAAGTAAAGGCCTTTATAATCAATGATCTGGTCCTATGCTGGGACAAGGCCCATGAGAAGAAAGGGGGACATAACAAATTCGACAAGCTATGGCTTGGCTCCTTTCAGATTGCTGAAATCCTTGGAGAGAATTATTTTTGCTTAAAGACCTTAACTGATGAAGATGTCTCGTTGCCCGTCAAAGGGCAGCACCTAAAGCATTATTTCCAAGCCTGAGCTCCCTCAAGCTGCTCTTGTAAATACTTGTACATAGGTTAGTTTAGGTTTCTTTTTCTTCTTCACTTTGTTTTGCTGCCTTGCTTTGCCTCGGTTTTGTTTGTTCCCCGGTTGTTTTTGCTTTACTGAGAGTGTCTCTATGTTTCACGTGGTAACCATGCTCAGTTTGATGAACCGTTCATTTTGTTGCCCGCTCTTGTTTGTTCTTAGGATAAGCATTCATTCCCAACTATCGATTTATGAATGCCTTCGGGAGTTGGTTTCCTCCTTTGAACTTTATACTAACCTAGGATTGCATCCTTAGATGAATCCTTTTATGCTTATCATGGATCATACACAAGAACACACTTTAAATGCTTTCGAGGAATTGTGTGGTAATTTCTAGGAGGGCTGGACAAGTGAAAATATTAAGTCTGCTCTAGTGACCATAGTGATTCCAAAACCCATTGTGAGCTTCAGGGCTTATGTACTTGAGAAAAATAAAGTAAAGTACTATAAAGAAACATCAAAAAAGAAAAGAAAAGAAAAAAAATCCAAATTATGCAAATGTATGGTTGTATGAATAACTCTACCGGGGCTATGGACGTCTAGCTGATAGTAGAGCTATGTCTATGGGGTCACAATGATTACTCCATTGGGGCTATGAATGCTTGACTGGCAATGGAGAAATGTCTAGGTTACTTTTTGGGTTAGACAACTTACAAAGCTTGCCCTTGCCCAATCAGTAGTCATCTACACAATCTCTAGGGAAAGGAAATGAACTCACCTTGCACACACTTCCATGATGATCCTGTAATGTGACTCGACCAAGAATCTCATCCTCAACTTGCTTCTTAGTTATCTTTTGGAAATTGGCCCCTAGTCTATGAAATCAGAGATTCTAGGTTCTGAATGAATATTTATCCTCGAAACGCTAGGAATGTTCTCGCAGTGAAGTCACCATTTGTTGTGCCTATAGCACACACACCTTGTTTGGAATGGGGACCCTCTCTTTTCACTTTTGTTGGGTCGCTTTTTCTTCACCTCATTTTGCATGCGCCTATTTTTGTGTCCTAAGTGGTCAAGGAACCCTAAAAGAATCATCTTGAGTCGACCATATTTTTCTACCCTCAAATTTTCAAAGTCTTAAGTCTTTGCGAGATTTCCTTGGTTGTTTGCCTCCAAGTTTTAAAACTGGCATCCTCTAGCCAGTGTGGGTCCACCCCTATGGGCTGCCCTATATAGGTTTCCTGGCACCTCCACTATTTTCAATGGCTGTCTCACAACATCCTCCCACCTCGCGGGACTCGCAGTCTAGTTTTCCCTTTCCACCACCGGCCATCCCGAATGGCTAACACTTGACTGCCATCCACTTAGATGACTTCGCCATTCCCTTTGCCATTTTCAAAATGACTGTTCACCAACCACAACTATTTTCATACCTACATTTATGAAGGGTATTAAATTTAAAATTTTCTATAAATAGCTCGACTCGAGCTATCATTTTCAAAAACATTCCTTTGCAGAAATGTGTCAGAGCCTCCTGCCCTTGCCTTTGTCACACCTACAGCTTGCCTCCATCGATTCAAGCATTTTCACCAATGTTTTTCATCAACATTCAAGTGAGACTCTAAGGTAAGTTTTCCATCACCCTTCACCGTGTGTCTTTTTCCTAAAATTTAAAAATGCTTAAGTGTTGCCTAGTACAAATAATGAAATAAGGTAGAAGAACATCTTCCTTATGAAACCCACATTTTAAAACATTAAAAATTCTTAAAAGCAACGCTCTGGTTACATGTGGAACTTGATGATCTCGCAACCATTCTTGAGCTCGGTGCTTGTGCCCTTTGGGACCGCACCCCTCTCGTTGCCTTCCCTTATAAAATGTTTGAACTTCTCAAACAATAACGCCCATCTACGTCGAGCCCGCATCCAAGAAATGCCCCTTTTCGCTCGGCCATTGTAAATCTTGACACGTTGACTCACCAACCTTCTCGGGTCCGCAAGTGTGGACCCCCATCTACAATCTTCCTCAAAGCTTCACCTTTTTGAACATAAATAGGGTCGCGCCCCTCTACCCATTGGGTCCCGCATTTGTGAGTGCTATCTGAGCTCATATTTCATGAAAATGAATAAGTCCCGACCCTTTGCAGGGTCCTCCTTGCGGACTTCCATCTATAGGACTCCATCAAGACTTATGTTTCAAATGGCCTTCACAATCCATTCGTCTGCTTACTGGGTCCCACCCCTGCTACGGTCTTCCAGGGTTAAAATTCATCAAAAAATCTTAAGTTATGAACCCTGTACGGGGTTTACCTCACGGAATTCCCTCTGTGGACTTCCACTCAGGCTTCACCATTTCAAATGAGTCTTTACTACACATCTATTTGCCCACTAGACCCCACACTCCCGACCACCATTAGAACCCACAACCAAGACAAATCCCTTGCATGCCATCCTTTGCAATTTTCTACCGACCTTTCGTCGTTTTTGAATGGACATCAATCCCCATCCTTCCGCTTCATGGAACCCAACCTTATGTTGCCCCCTCTGCTATTGAAGGATTCTAAGTTTAATAGATTTTATCATTTTCTCTTGCGAGTTGTGACCCATGGGGAGCCGTTGCTTCCCCACCGTCTCCCGATAGCCAACCATCCACTACCTCCCATTGGTTGGAACTTGACATCTCATCCGTCGATGCCCAATGTAGTACTTAGGTCCAAGTGCGAACTTGACATCACCCTTGTAGACATCGCCTTGCAAGAAGTCATCCCATCATTGATGTCTCTTGACGGCCATCACGTGGTGTCCTTCCACCTCTGAGGTTCCAAGGTCTATGCGATTGTCTGGTCTGCACATCCGAAATTGGCTAAGTCAAAAAATCTCGTGGGTCTTCACTTGTGGGCCACCCTTTGCGGTCCATCGTCCATCCCCTTCCGCTCCTAAAAAATGAAGTCTGTATCTCCCCATGCTGTGGAGTCTGCCATCCTCCTCGCCACCGAAACATTGAAATGAAACTAGATGAAAACTAATAGTCGATGCCCTTCATGGACCCGATGGTGTGGGCCACCGTGCCCTTAGCGCCATCTATTTCTAGTGCCTCCAAAATAGTTTCCAGCCAAGGGAAACCCGCCTCCCTGGGCCTGCATCTTCCAATCTCCCCCAAATGAGGGGTAAAAGCTAATGCTCAATGAACATCGTGACTTTTGGTGGATGATTTATTGTTTCTAATGACTGTTTTGGAGGATTTTGGCTAGCATTCCTTGTGTTTTTATGCTTGAATCATTTACTTCTCCTTTGATTGCACGATATATGGAACCAACTGTCGAGTCCTCGGGGGTGACCATGGAGAAAGACAAAGGGAAGAAGATCGCCAAAGCACCCAGGGGTAAAGAGGATAAGGATCAAATGAGACACAAATTCCAAGGGGAACCCCTCAATTCAGAGGTCACCACAGATTGGAAAGAGATCTCAGACACTAATCTAGGACACATTGACATTCATGAATTTAAGGAAAGGGTCTGACTAAACCCTACAACAAAAAATGCTAGAAGAATCAGAAGTAGTGGGTTGAACAAGGCTGTGAGATTCCCACCGGCTCTCATAGCCCCTGAGCTTGTAATGGCCTGTACGGAGGCATATCAGGAAGAAACAAAAAGAATAGTAGATAGGGATGGAAATGTGTTGGTTGATCTGTCTACCAAGTCATAGGGAGGACCTTTCACATCCCTACCTTCAGCAAGATGGAGGAGACACCTAAGGAATATGGTACGCAGATGTGGGACGTTGATCCCCTCAAATGCAAGATACTCATTAACCAATATTGGCTGAAGGAAAAGAGGGGTAGCACTAATAAAGTGCCCTAGGAGCTCTTCCAAAGTGATTTCTACAAGATTACCTTGACTTGGTAACCCTTTTAAGCTAAGCTATGGGCCTCCCAACTATGGGCTTCTTTCAGGAATGGATGCTCCATTTTATAGAAGAAATAATCCAAGGGGACACTAAGTTTTACTGGGCTGGAATGATTAGCAACTGCCTGCACGAGCAATTTATGGTAGTGAAGAAAAAATTTTGGTTCTATATGACATCATACCTAGTCTACTTCCTTTTTGACCATGGCCAATATAGGGGATTATTTGTGGCACCAAATCCAACTCCAGAAAGGGAGCTAAAGGTGTTTGACAAGTACCCTCAACTCCAATACATGAATTATAAGATATACTACTGCAAAGTCAATGACACCTTCATAGGCCATATCATTAGAATGCTTGGGGGTGACCCTGAAAGAAGGGTCTCGCACAATTCTAATGTTTTCATCCATCGGTTCGACTTCCTATTCATACAATTTCCAAAGTTCACCTACATTTGAGCCGAGGGTTTCTCTGAGAAACCATATAAGTTGCCTCGGTACCCAAATGACCGGTTGATACTGCTTGAACTCTCTCGGTAGCTACAACAAGCACACACCCTCTTGAGTGACAAGCGTAGAGTAGGGATCCCTTATCCCCTCTTGTTTGGCCAAGGAATGTATGAAATTCACACATCTCAGTGTGCAGAGTACTCTGATAAAGTGTTGAATGAATATAACCTGAGGCTCCACAGTTCCCAACCATGAATGGATCCATATGGAAAGCTTAAGAAGATGGCCAGACTTGAATATGCCCACCTGCATAATGTTGAAGAATTTTGGGCCAAATAAAAATATGACAAGGAGGCTCATATGCAGCAATACATGCACATGATGACATACTTCATCAAGATAGTAAAGTTGTTCCCAGTGCCTAAGCAAGTAGTTGAGGAAGAAAGCACAGTAGTAGATCAAAGGTATAACATTGTTTCCAACCTACCGCTACCATTAATTGATAGGAATGAAGAAGAGTTCGATGACCTCAACATTCTAACAAAGTCAAATGAGGCAAGGACAAGACAATGGATTGATGGGAAAATTTCTCAACTAAAGTTACAAGGAGTGACCCTAAAATATGGGGAACTCAAAGATACAATGGAAGGTGAGACTGACAGTACCTCTGTCAATGCTGCCCCAACTAGAGAAACTTTGGAATCTCCCCCAAATACACGATCTAAGAATAGAAAGGAGGTTGATGAGCATCAGTCCAAATCTAAGGAGTCTTCGGGGAAGGTTTCAGAAGTTGAAACTTCCAAAAAATCAAGGAGATCGGGTAGTTTCATAGGGATTCCCACCATTCAAGAGGACCCATTCCATGAAGGAGAAGAACAACCAAAGTCTCCACCTACAACGGTTTCTGCCCGTTGCAATAGTCACTACCATTTTTACTCCTTCGCCTTCTTCATAGGAAATGGTTGCCACCTCCCCGCCTGCAGTGGACTTTTGAATCCACATTGCCTCTACTTCTACTATGGCTCAAATCATAGTTGTAGATTCCTCATTTGCCACAACTTCCTCACTCTCTTCGTTGTCCATGTATCCATCATAAAACCTCCCGCTGGCTACTGCAATAGTTCTAATTCCCACTCTTAGCCTTCCAGAAGCCTTTTCCAAGTACATGCAGAATATGCCCTTAGAGATTTATGGAATTTTTGCAAACCCTGCAGTGCAGGCTACCCTAGCTCAGGCTATAATTGGCCTCCCCTTCACTCCTCCTCCTACTGATCCCCCTATGATGGAGGCAACAATGCAAATATCTGAGGAATTGGATAGGCAACAAAAAAAAGGAAGCAAGAAAATGGAAGAAGAGGCGGATGACTACCATGAGCATCCTCCATATCAACATTTTTTGATTGATGAAGTAGTCCATGAGGAGGAGGGAACACAATATTCCAAGGAAGTTGATGAGGAGCTAAGTGCAAAGTACATTGTGGAGACTTTTGATCCTGAGCTCAAAGAAGAGTTGGCCAAAAAACTCAAGGATGTTGGAGAGGAGGTTGAGAAGCAGCCCGCCATTGAAGAGAAAGATACTGATGAAGAGATGGAGGGCACTAGCCCTCCAACAAGGGAGCAAGATCTAAGCCCCAAGCATGATAAAGAGATACCTCCTTTGAAAGAACAAGAGGAGGAGGAGAATGAAAAGAAAGAAGAAGACAAGCCTCAAGAAGAGGCTCAGACAAGAAAGAGCCTAGAAGCAGAGCATCATGAAAAGCTTGGGTCTAAATAGGAAAAGGAAGAAGAAATAATTTCTAAGGGGAAGGACAGCCCCAAGGAAGATATAGTTGCCAAATCTCTAGGAAAAGAAACAATATTCATTCAGGATTTAGATGAAGAAGAAGGTGAAAAGCCAGAGTAAGAAACTTTAGGTGATAAAGCAATGCAAATCCAGTACACCTGTGAGGAAAAAGGTGGTCACGAATCACCATAAAAGGAATCTCAGATGCCCAAATGGCTTGAGAAGCAACTAGAGAAGAAGACCCCAACGGTATTGGATCCAAAGGAAAGGCTGGAAGCCATCTTGGCTCAAGCCCAAATCAGCACAAAGAAGGAAAAGAAACAAAGGGTCAGATCTCATCTGACAATGGATGCATCTCGATCTAGGATAGTGAAAATTGCCACCCCAGTGATGGGTGAGGAAGGGGTTAGCTATAATATTTCTACCATTGATCTGGGGACAACTACTAGAGAGTAGAAAATCAACCATCTTCATTGATCCATCGCCACCATCATGCACCAAATGCACAAGGATAAGACCTCCAAAGAGGAGCTAAAGGCATAGGTGGCGGATTTGACAACCTACATTCAACAATGGTCTTCAACTGAGGAACTCCCCACTATGTCATCGGCTTCCCCATTGATGTTGTTGAAAGAGCACATTAGAAAGCTAGAAAAGAGAAAGAGTTGGACCAAAGCTACTAAAGATTAGTTCCGAGAAGTAATCTATAGTGGTGATATGGGCATCAGTCACGTCGTCCGAACAATAAATAACTTCTAAGAGTTGCAAAATTAATTAGAGGACACTGAGAAGATTTTCCAAGGCTTCATGGAGCTTTACAGGATCACTTACCCTAATATCGAGGTCATCCTCAAGATTCTCAATAAATTATGGGAAAAGGAGTTGGGTCTAGTAAAGGTTGATCAGTGGCTCGTGGAGACTTGGAAAATGAGCTTATACCATAGAAGGGGAGTCTTGGAATAGGTATTCCATGAGGTAGGGCTTGATTTAGCATGGGCTAAGGAACATAAGGTGGATGCTGAGGATTATCTCAAATTAATGACAGATTACGAGATGTCGGCCCTCGAGCTTGATGTGGGGAAAAACAAGCCGTATTTCCATAAGAAGATGGAAACGGGATCTACGGGTGTACTAACAATAGATTTCATGGACTCACTACCAATGCTTCTATTCAGTCCAAGCAGATAATTAAGGCTACGCCCAAGTGCATGGATAATTGGGAACAAATCATAGGCCAATCAAAGATATTGACATTTCACGTAATCCAATCCGATATAATGGAATGGGAAAAGCTCAAGGAACTAATTGAGAAATTCATAGAGTATGCCATGTCGCAAAGGGAGGTTGGAAAGCCTATCATAGATGATGAATTCCTCATAGTGTAGCCACAGTGCTGCTCCACAAGAAGACAAAATAGGCAAAAGACAAAATTTAATTTTAAATTGCTATATATTTGGGGGTAGGTGAAACCCTAATGTAAAATTAATTTGGGCCACACAATGAAAATAAATCTTGGCCATTCAATTCAATTTTGGAAAACTATAAATAGGGGGTCTCCTCTCATTTTCAAGAGAGAGTTGAGTTGTTGTAAAGACATGTTGTTGGAATGTTAATAGAAATTCATTGATTTGGTGGATTCTTGAGTTCCAACTTCATGTTGCATGATTCTTCTTCTCATAATTAGTGAATTAGAGTAGATTGACTTTGTTGTTCTATGTATTTCAGTTTGCTTTAGTATATTAGTTAGATGTTGTTCATTGATGTTGGAGATTGCTATGGTGTTGACCTCTTTTTAGTTCATACTTTTTGCTGCATATTGATGATATACAACTATGCAAAGTTAGTCTAAACTTTATACTATTTCTGCACTTAAATCTCATCTCTTTATTCATATTCATGGTGAATGAAAAGTTGAAATCTGTAGACCTTAGAAGATTGCACTAGTTTCATGATACTGTAGACTTTCTTGGTTAAGTGGAACTAAGTCTTAGGAAGGTTGGCCCACTGTAACAACCTCCATTGTCACTACTTATCACTAGTTTCAGATCCAAAAAACTCTTCACTTCCCTGCCCCTGTTTTTCCCTTTTTTTAGTGACTTTGAACAAGGTTCATTGCACATTGTAAAGCCAAATCTGAAGTTAAAATAGGAGTTTTGAACTGCTGTTTGAACCTACAACAATTGTGCAACAATTTCCCATCTCAAGAACTCCATTAAATGAACCAATTCCTCCTAGCTTAACTCACATAAGTCTACCTTTTGATTACCAACAAGATCACATTTAAACAACTGAGATACTCCATGCACGTCATGACCTGACACCCGAGAGACCTTGGGGTAATTTTAAAAAACTTGTTGTTGGAGATTTCCTTTCAAGAGAGGTAATGCACCTATGCATTACCTGTGTTGAGAAAGTGCTAAAACATCCATAAAAATATGGCCCCTCAATCTGGATGCCTTGGTGGATGACATGTGTGTGAGTGACACATATTAGTTCAATATAGTTGAGGATTCTTCTACAGTGCACAACATCCTTAGTCTTTTGGGTGTTGTTGTTTCAATGGATGAAGTTGCACATACATTGTAGAGAACAACATAAAATAAAGTGTAGGAAGGTGTAGAAGATAATAGACACAATAGTGATACACATTCTATCATAGATCAACAATCACATGACATGGTGGATAGCTAGCCTAAGCAATCTAATGACAGTCTCATTCTTGACTTACATTGTGAAGAAGAGTAGGGGAAATTTTCATTCCCATTACTTCCAAATGAAATAGTACATTACTATAGATGTCAGCTAGGAAACTCAATTTTTTGGTGAGCAAGAGGAGGAGTACATTGACTCCCAATTGACTGATACAATTGAATCCCAATCTGATTCAAGAATCAATAAATTCTTAAGGATTCCTATTCACAATTTCAATGAAAGAATGATAAATTCTATTGATGAGGTTATTTATGTGATCCAATAGTCTTAGTTGTTGATAATTGGAAATTGCATGTCTCTCCTAATATAGCAGGACCAAAGGAGAAAAATAGAAGACATAAAATGCAAAAAGAAGCAAAAAAATGAGGAGAAAAAGGTAGCATAGATTGTGGCCTTGGAGTTGAAGGAGCAAAGGAAAATTGACAAGGAGATCTAGTATAAGGGAAGAGATCAACTCAAACATCTATAAAAAAAGGAAAGAGAAAAAGAAGGAGCAAGAGAGGGTTCAAAAGGAACAAAATAGAAAGGAACTTGAGAGATTGAGGTTTCCCATAAAGCATTGTTGTGAGAAAGATGGTTAAGCAATCTTGAAAACTCATTATTGGAAATCATTTTTTGTCTCAAGAAATAATGAACATTAACATACCTTAGTTTGATGTAGGTAATGTGTGTTCAATTCCTAGCCCATCTCAAGTAATCTACACTTAATTTTTCAGTTGGAATGAATTGTTCACCACTAATCCCATCACATGTAAGTTGAACATAATTTACAAATGCAAATGCAAATCATTTAATGATAACTCAAAATGCAAAAACACAAGACGAGAACACGTCTCCATATGCTTTTTTTGGCATATTCGATTGAGGTTGGGAGGGGACAACTATACAAGTCCACCATTTTTTGGTTTTTTGGTTTGTGCATTGGAAGATCATGTTTCTGGTTGGGAAGGCCAATGACAATGACTTGCAACTCTATAATTGTTTTGTTTGAACTGAAATTGTTTATCAATGTCAATGATTTTTTGTTCTATACAATGTGATTGATATACGATGTTATTGTGTGACCCACTTCAATCTATTGTATGAAATGTAAATGTTAGTCAAATTATAGTGTTTATGCATCTAAATGCATATCTATTATACACAATGTGATTGTGACACCCAACCTTCTCTAGTTGCATATGATTAGTTGATTTTAGTTCAATTCTTAATTCCTAGCAATGTTTTAAGTTCAATTGGTCCAACTTGTTCATGGTGTGCCTAGCTTAGTTGAACTTATTTGTTATCTATACAATTATTGGACATACTTTGTTTAATTATGGATAAGAAATATTTTACAATTGGATATTAAGGGGCTCCAATATGGGGCCCATTATGAACTACTTATGTCCCCACTACTTGACCCCATACTATGTAATTACCTATTATTGATTGTCATATAATTTAAATACTTAAAATACATTCTAAGTTGGTAATATAACATTTCAAACTACATTACTATCCTCTCTTCCCTTACCAAATACAATTTGAATAGTAGTAAGTACCCAACTACTGTAAATTGGCTTCATTCTCATTTCATATACTCACTCAAACAGGTCTATTAGACAAGTCTAAATTCACAAGGATTGAAACATGAATCAATTTTGTTTACAAAAATTATCATGTTTATAATAGCTAGCTTTCCACGTTGAAAATTCCAACATATATCATCTTGTCATAGATTCAAAGATAATTAATTATAAGATATAACATTCCAAGGAACTCAATCTTATACAATATTTCAAAAAACACATGTACACAACTATTGGCTTGATAAAGTCTAATAAAAAAGTACAATAAATCTCACACAACAATATAAAAAAATAATATTAGCACCCACACAACACTTCATAAAGAAATAATAGACACAATATTTCCTTTTTTATAGTAATAGCTCAATTGAATTTCAATTTTAGTTTAAAGATGAAGATTTATTCTTATAAATTCTTAGAACATACTTAAAATCATATATAATATTTACATTGAAACCTAATTTTGGTTGATCTATTATATTATAAAAAGAATCAGAGGTTCTCTCTACCCTTGTAAAACTAACATGTTTTCATGTCTGATCTCAAGATAATTTGTTTGGGTTCACATCTTAAAAAAACATTGTTTCATTCATATATTGTTTGTATAGTAAATATTAGAATTTTAGGTTGTCAAGGATGGCACGAGTAGATAAAATTATACGTAAAGGTGAAGTAACTAATTTAATTCAATCCATTCATATTTCCCACCCACCCATTGATAATATTCTTTAACCAATAGAAAAAATTCAAGAAGAGCTTAGTGTAAATTTTTTTGGTAAGATATTTGGTTGCAAGCGAGTTTGGTAATGGGTTTTTCTGAAGGTATTTTGGTTGTATCTCATCAAAAGCTCAATTATACTACTTAGGCATGTTTGTGTCATGATTTTCTATGCTTTACAAATACATAATAATATATATACAAACAAACACACCCTAACAAGTGTCATACAAATATGCATTAATAACATATAAACCATTTTCATCTAATTTATATGTAAAGTTTTTATCGATTATAAGAATTCACTCTCCTTTTGTCAAAGGCTAGATGCCACCATTTTATGAATAAACCAACATTCACTAAAATTGTAAACCAAAAGCTACATTAAGTTTATCCTAGATGTTTATAATGTCAAAAAATGATATGATTCAATTTATGAAATACTAATTAGATTATATTGGTTAGATTTCAATTACTAGTAGTTAACACTCAAAACATAATTATAGTTGATTATGAGGGTCTTACCTTCTATAGATGAATGAGTGAAAGCCTTAGATGAATGTGAGTTATGCTTGGATGGATGAGTGTCACAATCTAATGTGAGTAAAGGAAAAGTAGGGTTTGATGGCATACAAGGGAGGCATGCCAAGGGACATTGAATGAGTGAAGGGTGGAGATGAATGTGTGGTATGTTTGGATAGATGAGTCCAACAATCTAATGGGAATTTAAGGGAAATGTATAGTTTGAAGGTAATGCATGTGGAGATGGACAAGTTTATAGTCAATATGTTTTTATATACTTATCTATATATCTACTTCGGTCTATCTATCAAAATATTTATGTACTTTGATGACTATATATATTACTTACACAATGAAAGAGGCCATTTAATGGCAAATAGTCAAACATTGAAATGTACACATCATGAACACATTGGACCAATTGGATTGTAGCATGCACCATATATAGTCCAGGAGAGGAGAAACAAAATTGGCGGGTCCAGGAAGGGTTGACTAATGTGGTAGACAATTATATTATTTATTGATGGTCCATGTGGACCTACCAATGTAGGGTGCTCCACTATGGGGTGCTCTCACCTATTATTGTATTCTTCATTGCACAAAAATTAACTTTGCAACTTTATTTTTATATTTTTGTTACTATGAAATATGAAAAGGGTTTCACTGGTTTTTATTTTGAAGATATTCTGCCATGCACTTCTAATATTTTGTTCTTCATTGCACAATCATTCATTTGGAAGTTTTGTATTTCATAATTGTGTAGTGCATATATGTATATATATGTACATATGTATGTGCATATGTATGTACATTTATTTATATGTCAATACGTATGTACATATATATGTATATAAATGTATCTACATGTGTTTATATATGTATCTACCATGTACATATATGTATATACATATATAGATAAATAGATATATAGATACATAGATTGATAGATAGATTGAAAGTTAGATAGATATATAGGTATAGATAGAAATTAAATGAAAAGATTAAACCTATTAAAGTCATAGTGATGCTTGAACATAACTATATTTTCCTTTGAAAAAGTTATTGTATTTATGAACAAAAAAATTGGAAGTGTTCATAAACACCCTAGATGCAATATACTTCATCGAGCACATTGTGGATGCACCAAGAAAGTAAGAGAACATTAAAACTATGGAAAACCACATAAACACTTCAAATTTTCTATTCAAAACCATCGACAAAAAAAACATAACCTTCAACTTGTAGAACATAACATGCCCATTATAAATCAAATAAATAATAGGAAGAAAGAAGCAACAATTGACATGAGCCAATGGTACAACCTTAGTGAGGTTAAAAACCTCACCTCTATCAAACAAAGATGGCCAACGATGTGGCTTGTTGCGGTGACCTATATGGTGAATTTCTCCAACTCAGTTCTACAAGAACAAATGAAAGGAGGCATCAATCAAAGACATGTAGCAGTGTTTACCTTATGAGAGAAAGTATAATAAATAAAGTGTATACCTTTTAAGTGAAAGTCACCATTTTTTAGTCATTGAAGGAAGAATGGGTTGAGGAAAAAATGTATTAAAATTGCACACCATTCAAGCAGAGTGAACAAGATACAATCTAAACAAGTGTCAACTAAATATACCCACATTTCTATAAGACTGAAATGAAGAACACCTTTAAAGAAACATATATGTAAACCTATTGATATATATATATCATTATGTTTAAATTCACATATATAACTACAAATGTACCAACAAATGTAAATAAATAGAATAATGTATCTAAAACATAACTATATATAGATATAGACATATATATATATATATACACCAACATCTATATATGAGTTAATGAGTAGATTGAAGAAAAAATTAAGAGTGGCTAAACAATAACATCCTATAAAATAGATAGGCATTGCTAGGCATTAAGAAGAGACTTGAAAAGACTTGATCTTGTGCAGTTAGAGAAGATTGGGTGTAATAATCTCATTATATGGAAAAAAAATTCATTGGCATCCATAAATAGTATGTTAAAACCCCATATATTGAGTTACAGGTTAGTGAGTGACACATTCACACTACATACAACTTATTGGCATTCCCAGGCACATAGAATATAAATGAAATCACATTTACTTGATAACTTACAATGGAGTGGGTCACATAATAACATCCTATAGAAAAAAGAAAAGAATTGGTAGGCATTAAGAATTGAACCGAAATCACTTGATCTTGTGCACTTAGAGTAGATTAAGTGTAACTATAGACACCTAAAAATGCCCTGAGCATATCACATATCCTAATTTCCATTACTAACATCATTTCCTTATCATTATCACCTATTTAATTTATTTAATTAAATAATATCCAACTATTTAGTTAAACTCACCTTTTTCTCCTATTAATTAAATAACGAAGGTTATTTGATTAGTTCATCATAATTCATCATTTTCTCATGTTTCAATTAAATAATGTCAAATTATTTAATTAAATGTCATAATACCACTTGAATAAATAATTCTCAATTATTTAATTAAAGGTCCTAATTCTTCTAGCTAGCACAATTAAATGGTTTTCATGATTTTTTTAATTGACTAATTTTCCTCCAACTCTCTAATTCGCACACAAATATTCCCTTGGAATATTCCCTTTTCAAATTCAAATATTTCCCTCCAAATGGAAATATTTCACATGGCTTCCTAAAATCAATGGAATTGGTTGAGTCTCTCATGGATTTTAGACCATTGATCTAATTCTTGATCCATGTCTTCATCTCTGATTCAATTTCATCCCTTGATCCTCCAATTCAATCCTCACCATTGATCGACATCTCTCAAGTCTATAAATACTAGGCCTATTTCTTATCAATTCATCCACAATATTCATAACAACGTTATTCTCTCAAATTGATCACTCACTTGGAGCAATTTGAGTACATTTATTGGATCATCATCAGCAAAGCTTTTGGACATCGATGGATAATACATAAACTAATCCATCCACATCCACATCCACTCATTATGCATCAATCCACAATGGGATTGAGAGGTTTGCATACTAGTTTAGGTTCAATTTCATGTTTATTTCTTTGAATTGAGTCTTTCTATTATTATGTAATTAAATTTCATTGAGAGTATGTCTTTGATTGATCATTATCTTGTTTAATTTTCTTTGTTTCAATGTTATTTGATCAATTCAGTTTACATATTCACATATTGGCATGCCTAATGGGACCTTAAGCCCCTATCTAATCCATTTTTTTTTAGTATTTATCGGATTTGTGGGTTTTAAGGGTAGCACAACACCTTTTTCAAAGTTTCATGCTTCCATAAAAGCTCCACACTTTCGTAAACTAAAAAATCTATGCTTCTATAATTGTTTTCATGCTTTTGTCAAAAGAAGGGCACCTTTGTACCTGAAGGGGCGCCTTTGTCCATAAAAGGGCACCTTTATCATAAACCTGCACCTTTGTCCTTTCTAGCACACCTTTGTATTTATGACAGTCCCACACCTTTGTTTGATGCTTAAATGTTGTGCCCCTATCTAATCCATTTTCTTTAGTATTTATCAGATTTGTGGGTTTTAAGGGTAGCACAACACCTTTTTCAAAGTTCCATGCTTCCATAAAAGCTCCACACTTTTGTAAACTAAAAAATCTATGCTTCTATAATTGTTTCCATGCTTTTTCCAAAAGAAGGGCACCTTTGTACCTGAAGGGGTGCCTTTGTCCATAAAAGGGAACCTTTGTCCTTTCTAGCACACCTTTGTATTTATGACAGTCCCACACCTCTGTTTGATGCTTAAATGTTGTGCTAACACCAACATCTTCTTGGTTTCCTAATCTTATCTAATATTTGCAGTGTGTGGCATTTGGAATAGCATTTGTTAACACTTGTTTTGAGCTTGTCCTAGAAACATTTGATTTGGTGTTCATAAAATAAATTTCATCTTTCAATTTGGTGTTTAAAACTAAACTAGCAGCTTTCACATTTCAAAATAGTTCTTAACAAATTGAACAATCAAATTTCATCTTCGTTTGGGATTAAAAAAAAACCAACAACTTGCACTTTGAACATGGGGATAAAATGAATCAAAATTTTCTTTTGGTCCACGTTTTAAAAAGAACAAGAGTGTGTTCTTTGATTTTCATGTTTGGTAGATTATGGATGTGTATCCTCTCCCCTCATGCCTTGTATGATCTTGGGTGAAGAGAAACATCTTCAATTTTTGTTTCTTTTCTTTTTAGCTCAAGCAGTTTCTATCGTATCCTCTCCCCTTGCGCTACGCGTGATCTTGGGTGACGAGAAAGTCGTCAACATGAATCCTTCCTATCATTATTAGGAAGTCTTCCTTGGGATATCATCACCAAAGGGTTTGACCTCAAGTGATGTTTTCTGGTGTGTTATAGAAATTGGATGAGAGAAAAATTTGTAGTCTGTTTTGTGTATGTAACTGCTATGCATTCCTTTAATGGGCTCGGGTAATTCTAGACATGGGGAGATGATATCTCCATATCATGCTTATGTAGCTGATGGTTTTCATGGAGTCTCACCCACTATGAATCCCATCTTTTAGTAATCCTAAGGCCCTCGAATGTCTTCTTAAGGAGGTGCAATGGAATAGCATTGTTCCATGAAGTTACTTACTATGTACTAACCATAGTTGAGGTGAAAAATGTTGGAAGTTTGTCATATATTGTCATTGATGTCACCATGTTGGTTCAGTACCCTATACTGGTGTGAGGATCTGTGAAGATCACACTCATCTCATCTGGTATTTGATATGATATCTCTAGTATGTTGGTCCATATATCTTCTCCGGTAATCTGCATGATCTGAGGTTTTGGGAAAAGGATTATAATGGTTGGAAAAGCATATACATGTATTTTTAGATACTCTTATGATCAGGTAATGTGTTGGAATCAGTTCTTGAGATTGCATTTTGGTGTTAAGCTAATCCTGGCTAACGTGATGTTACATAACATGGATAAATTACTTTTGTTATGAAGCCGACAAGTTATCATCTTGAAAAAATGTTTTGCATCGATTAGGCCGACCTAATCAATGCATGCAAATATATTTGGTATATGTATACAAGATGGTTAGAGGATGAAAGAGATGTGGTGGTGAAGCAATGAAGGATAAGTAGTGTGAATGCAAAAAGAAGAAGTATATGTATGAGTGAAGTTTTTGAACAGTGGTTGAAGATCAGCGAATACACTGAGCATCAAAGTAACTGAACCTGCACATGTGGTGTAACTCCTCAGCTCAACTCTGGAGGTTAGCCATTTATGTTTACTTATTTCTGTAGGAAATGAGCCTCCATTTTGGATAGTAGGTCTTAGTAAGTAGTGAGCCTCTTATTACCAGTATTGATATAACTTTATATACTATGAGTTAATCCTCACCGTGATTTTTCCCTCATTGCTTTTTCCACATAAATATGGTGTTCGTGTGTTGTGGAACTTAATGCTAGACTATTACTTTAATTTTTTTTGTGTTGCAATAAAGTTTTAAGTATTTGTTCAATAAGTATGTGTGGATACTGATTCCCCCCCCCCCCCCCTCTTAGTATCTAGTTTATTCAATAATTGGTATCAGAGCTTTGGTTCCTTTGAAGAAGTTTAACAAATTGAGGGAGATCCTGTAGATTGAAAAAATGGATAAAGAAGAGCTCCAGACTACCCTTGAAGATCTTGACAAGGTTGAAATTGAAAATAGAGACCTAAAGGAAAATCTTGATGAAGCAAATGATTGTATCCAAAAATTAAAAGAGCAGTTAAAGAAATTCAAGGAAAGATAAAGAGAAAAGAGTGAGGAGTTGAAGCAAGCAAATGATGAGAATACCAGACTAAAATTAAAGATAGATGAAAAGAAGAAAGTTGAAGAATGTCTGAAAACAGTGATACAAAGAAAAGTTGATGTGTGTTGTAGGCGTGAATAGGAAGTGATGAATCTCAAGGCAGAACTTGAGAAATAAAAACTTTGTGAAGAGGATTTCAAGACAATCTCCACCAAGATTGATGAATTGATAGCAAGAAAAAAACCTTCTAAATAAAAAATTGGCTTAGGTAATGAAGCTAATGGAAAAATGTAGAATTCAAATACAACAAATAATTAGAAGACTCAAGAGAAAGGAAAGAAAAAAAGAAAATTCTGGAAGGAAACCACCTGTCAGGCAACCGAATGCACAAAGGTACTCTTCATTTTAAGGTGTTTGTTTTTTATGTAATAAGTTTGGTCATAAGGCAATTGAGTGTAGGAGTAAGTTGAATCCATTTTCTGGTCCCTTCTTTGGACAATGTTACACATGTAAGAAGATAGGACATAAAGCTATTGAATGCAGATCGATAAAAATGATGATGAATAGGTTCAATGGAAGAAGGATGAATCAATCATTCAATGGCTATTTCTATACCTGGAACATGTTTGTACATTAAGAAAATCAATGCAGAATAGGGATGAATGGAAATCAAACAAGTCAAAGAAATATAGTCTTCTACTATTGTAAGAAACCAGGACATATCTCAAAGGTTTACAGAAGTAAAAAAGGGGAGCAACCTGCTCCGGTGGAAGATAATAAACCAGTTGAAAAGATTGATAAGGAAGAAGTTAAGTAGGAAATGAGCAAGATTTGGAAAAATAAAGAAGGATCAGAGTCTACCAATGCATCTATACACTCATCTGGTGCAGATGGATCCTTCAAGAATTAGACCTAGCTTGTTTTTAGGGGGAGCTTTATCAGAAAATAAATTAAACCCCCAAAAATATAGTGTGTCAGGTGTTGGCACGTGGATATGTTGTAAAGAATGAAAGAACAAAAGTGATGCAAAAGAAACTGGAAGAAAAGATGCAAGCATGTTCTTTTGTGGAGTAAATTAGGGTTTCTTAGTATAAAAGGAAGAGAAGTTTGTCTACTTTTTTCAATTAATACGAATTAGGGAAAAATGATGAAGTATAAAGGAAATCCCGCAAACCATTTTTATCATCAAATGCATTCGAATAATTTTTAGAGCACTTCGAACCTTCTTGAAGTATCTCTAAAGCGATTTGAAGACCCTCAGAAATAATTGTGGATATTCAATATAGGTGACAAAAATTTCCCATCTCGCGACAGCAAAGGAAAGGTAAATGAATAATTTATCTTGTTAAATATTGAGAGCTATAATGGAAATTCATAGAAGAGGATCAAGTGGGAATACCCCTTTGAAGTTGAAAGGAGTTGATATGGATGAATTCAATCATCAGAAAATAAAGAAATTGGAATTAGGGTTGGAACCAAATGATTTACGGAACATATAAACCCTAGGTTTGGATATATGCGGAGAATTCCCTTGGTTTGCTGAAATTTTTTTCATCTTGTTCCTTCTAAGAAAATTTGAGGATGGCAGAATTATATTGGAAAAACCTTATCTCATTTCAAAAGAAGCAATCGAAGTGGTTACCAGATTGTGTGGCGTCAGAGAAATTCCTAGATGAAAAACAATAAAATAAAAGGAAGTGGAGGAAAGGACAGGAGTTGGAAAAGATCTCCAAGCACTGTTGATCGATACTATTGGTGATGCCTCAATTAGGTATGTTGCATATGACATTTCTTATAAAATATTCTTCAGAAATCATGAAGGCTCTACTTCGGCCATTGCAGTTTATCTGGCACATAAAATGGTAAAAGAGAATGTACAATTTGATCTATGTAAGCTAATCCTTGAAAATCTTACCAAGAATATATAAATGACACTAGGAGAAGGATACCCATTCCATTTTGGGTCCTTGATTACATGTTTTGTGTTTTATTTTTTGAAATCTCTACTGGGAAAGAAATATATTGAGTGGGAATTCGGGATTCCCCTTGCAAAATAGATATTCAGGCACTTGGAAAGCTTAGAGGATAAAGCAAGTGTATGCAATACAAATTTCTTATCATTGCAGAATGTGATGAGATTTGATGAAGTCATGGTGAGTCCATTTGAGGAAGGTTCTTCCTCTAGGACAAAGGAATTGGACGTGGTCACTAGCGATTCCCCTCTGGAATCGAAGAAAAGAAAATTTGTCTTTGAAAATGTCATTGCTATCCCTGAAGAAAAGAAAGAAGAAGAAGAATCTTTGGCTATATCAAAATATTTCAATCTAGAAGGCATCCAGTCCATGTTAATAAAATGAAAAATGAAGAAATTTGGTCGATGATGCTTTAGTTGAATATCTACTTCGTAAAGGTATTGATGTATCTATTGTTTTTGATTCTTCACCTAAAAATTTAGTTGAAATAGTTGAAGAGATAATCTTACTTGAAGGTCTAGGAGGACATAAGCTGGAAGCTTTAGTTGAAAAGAGGTGTTCTAAGGAAAAGAAGAGGTTATTTGAACTGATTGTAGAGACAAAGAAATGCATGAAAGAAATGACAAACATATACAAGTATTGTCTTCGGTGGCTTGCTGTAGTTGATAACTTTTGAAGCAGGATTGAAGTAATAGAAGCTGAAGTAAATAGCATTGGAAAGTAATTTGATATTTTTGAGGACAAAGAAGGGAAGCAAAGGTTGAGATTTGCTGAAATTCAGGCTCAAATGATCATTGTACAAAGGAAAAGGGATGACATAGTGAAGAACTTCTGGATTCTTAAGGAAGTTGTTGAGGTTTGGTTAGACCATCTTTCTAGAATACTCTTTGATGTAGAAGACTGTGAGAAACAATGTTCATCCACAAATTGGTCATCCTCCTTCACACTATTGGTTGTATTGGATAGTGTGTGTGCAAGAATGGACTCTGGAGTCCTTCAATGGAAGAAATTATATCCTTTTATCAAAGAGAGGTACACAAAGGTATTTCAAGTGATAGATGTCATTCTGGTTTGAATAAGTAGTTTTTTAAAAAGTTTTAATTTTTTTGAATGAATTAGGACCTTTTTGAATACTAGATGTCACCATATTTACATCTTTTTTGCACCCTTTTCCATTGATGTTAAAGGGGGGAGATTTGGAGAGATTTGGAGGAGAATACTTGGAGAAATTTGAATCAGACTTTTTGCACATGTTGCCATCAATGACAAAGGGGGAGATTGTTGGAAGTTTGTCATATATTTTCATTGATGTCACCATCTTGGTCTAGTAACTTGTACCGGTGTGAGGATCTATGAAGATCACACTCATCTCATTCGGTATTTAATCTAGTATCTCTGGTATGTTGGTTTGGATATCTTCTATGGTAATCTATATGATCTAAGGTTCTGGGAAAAGGATTATAATGGTTGGAAAAGCGTATACATGTATTTTAGATATTCTTATGATTAGTTAATGTGTTGGCATCAGTTTTTGAGATTGCATTTCATCATTAAGCTAATCCTGGCTGACATGATGTTGCATGGCACAGATAAATTACTTTCGTTATGAAGCCAACAAGTTATCATCTTGAAAATATGTTTTGCATCGATTAGGCCAACCTAATCAATTCATGTGAATATATCGGTTATATATACAAGATGGTTAGAGGATGAAAGAGAAATGGTGGTGAAGCAATAAAGGATAAGCAGTGTGAATGCAAAAAGAAGAAGTATATGTATGAGCGAAGTGTCTTAATAATGGTTGAAGATCAACGAATACACTAAGCATCAAAGGAATTGAACCTGCACATGTGGTGTAACTCCTTAGTTCAACTCTAACAGTTAGCCATTTATGTTTACTTATTTTTGTAGGCAATGAGCCTCCATTTTGGATAGTAAGTCCTTGTAAGCAGTGAGCTTTTGTATGTGGCAGTGAGCCTTGTATTATAGGTATTGATATAACTTTATATATTGTGAGTTAATCCTCACTGTGTTTTTTCCCTCATTGGGTTTTCCACGTAAAATATGGTGTTCATGTGTTGTGGAACTTAATTCTAGACTATTACTTTAATTTGTTATGTGTTGCAATAAAGTTTTAAGTATGTGTTCAATAAGTTTCCACTCCCCCCCTCTCAGTATCTGGTTTGTTCAACAACAAACACCTTGCAAGGAACATTTCCTTCCAAGTTAAGAGGTGGATTGTGTACGTGTGCATACTCTATTCATCCATTCTATGTGTGATATTTTATCAGCAAGCCCAAATTAAGAAGATAAACCTACATGACTAATTAGTTTGTACTTGTCTTGTTCTATCAATCTATTGCTAGTAAGCTTTGTGGAAAAAATATTACGACATATCTCCCTTCGCCAATCAAGTCAATTGAACACATTGTTTGCAAAATCTTCAAACACTTAAACAAACATTAAATAGGTTATGATCAATATTTTTAACCCTTTGAACACATTGTTATGCATTCGAAAGATATTTTACCTTTGTATGCATCTTATTATTATTTTTTATCAAAATAGTATCTTTGTATGCATCCTAGTACTATTGCCTACATCTTTGCATATTTTTTCAAAGTAAACCTAAGTAACTGAAAATCAGCATTCTTTTCTTTTCACAATATCATTCTTTTGTTAGAAACAATATGCTTTTGTAGACATATTAGTAATAAACATAACTAAGATTTTGTGTGGTAAAAATAACAAATCTTAAATCAAATTTCAAGTTCTTAAATAAAAAATTCAAACTACCAAAGGTTAATGCAACACAAGGTTCTATTCATTGATATAAACTTGGATATACTTTCTTCAATCAAATAATCTTCAAGACAAACAAACAAGGAAATTCTTACTCACCATCATTTTTATCAAAAAAATTTGTGAGTTTTCAGTGGATCAGAATCACCTTCAAACTTCAAACATTAAACATCATCCATCAAACCCCCATCAAAACATCTCATCTCAAAACAAAAAACCTTACAACTTAACATAAATCACTTAGGCTTGAATATTTCATCTTATCAACTAATTTAGCTCTATACTTGGAAATGTTCTCTTTTCAATGTGTTTAGGTTGAATTATCAAAATCATCTTGGAAAAAATCACTTGGTAGTCACAAGTTTACTCCTAAAGTAGTAAGTTCATAATCATCATCAGAAACTCAAAAATCCAAGAAATTAATCTAGTCCTAAGTGTTTTCAAAGTTAAAGGTTTCATCATTTCATCCATCCACAAAGTCATCCATCTTTGATCCTATAATCCTTTCAAAGTGTTATCATTAGAAAAATTTGAGGCAACCATTCAACAAAGGACCTTTTCATCAAACATCTTCTAGGATTGACACCTTCCTTCATCATTCAAACATTTATCCTAGAGGTCTTAAAAATATGAAAAATGCCAATCACTTATCCAAACTCACTTCCCTACAATTCATACATAGTGTCAACATATCCTACAAACTTCAATGATATAACAAATGTGGGTATACATAGTCAAAATTTTGGAACACCTTGTCATATGATAGATGCCAATCAATGTCAAAACATACCAATCTATCAAACAAGAAGTCAAGGAATGAGTATTTATCAAAACAACATTAGTTCACTAAACCAATATATCCCAAATACGAACATGTCAAACATGAACATACCAAACACAAACATATCAAATATGAACATGTCAAATCCACACTTGGTGAACTATGAGATGGATACATTCACACCTCAAAAAATCATTCAATATCCACATAAACCCCATCTCAACAAAATAAAAATGGTGCATATCAACAACCACAACATCAACAATGTCATCAACAACATCAAAACGTCAAAACATTTAACATCAACAATCATCGCAACAACAACAACAACAATAAAAAATCCTTTCCATTTCATAACACCATAAAATGTGAGTACACTCCTTTAGGGGAGTCAATTGAGGTGGTGTTAAAAAAACTAGTTCATGCAAAACTCATCACTCTTCCAAGAACATTTTATTACACATCTATCTTTAACCTCTCATGGGATAAGGGAAAGTATTATTGTGAATATCATAGAGAAAAAGCTCATGAAACATCAAGTTGCATTCAACTAAAAGATCTCATCGAAGAACTCATTGATCAAGCATAAATAATTGTTGAGGATAACATTCAAAATTCATCCAAAAATGATCACATTGACAATCTCTCTACATTACACAATGATAAAATCAACATACATCAAGATTCACTTCCCAAGCATGATCAAAATCGTTCACCAATGTCTAGCAATGATTCATTTCAAAAAATATTAACATCATTTGATCTCATGGTTGAAAAAATTGATGATGTATCTACCCCATCCCCTGAGAACATTGACATACCTCAAGATTCTTTTGCAAAGCATGATCAACATCTTCCACCAATTTCTAGTAATGGTATATTCCAAGAGATATTAACATCATTCAACTTCATGGTTGCAAATATTGAAGAGATTCTTAACACACCATTTGATCCATATTCACTTGAGGATCAAGAGACTTTTAAACCAATACCCATATCTACTGAAGAGAATCTAAGGCAAGATCTATCACTTACATGTTTATATTTCAAAGAAATCCAAGATCCCTTTGTAAATAATCCATTCTTTAAAATTGATCCCTGTCAAGAATATGATCCAAAGCATACCAAAGATAACTCCAAACAAAGTCAAAACCAAGAATCCCTATCATCAAAATACTACAATGACTTGGTGAGTATCTTCCAAGACATCTAAAGTTTTTCAAAAGAAAACCAAATCCATATACCAAGCACACATATATCTACCTATGATATGCTTCCTTTTTATGGACACGTAGATGATTTTCAAAATAACAACCTCCTATTTTCAACATCATCACCAATGAACAAGGGTCTCCTACTCTTAACTTCCAAGAAAATGATCAAAGCATAGCAGAATCAACAAAATTTCATGGTGATCATGAAGCTACATACATTGAGTGTGAATCATCAACATCTCTTGAGGAAAAATTAGAATAAAAAATATCCCAAATTTAGATTGAAGACATTGAGTATGAGGATGTCCAACATTATCAGAGAAAAGGATTATGTTTACAAAAACACAGTATCTTGGAATCATCAAAGAAAAACAGAAATCCTCAACAACATGTTTAAAATTATTTTGATTTTCTATACATCGATCAATTAATAATGGTTTTCCTAGTCATTTTGAAGTGGTTTGAGTATGTTTGGTATTCTTTCTTACACACTTTCTAAGAGTTCGATTATTGTTGAGGTTGGTTAGCCCATTGTGGGTTAGTCCATGGTTCATTAGTCCAATCTTATGGGGTCCAATAATATGGTCCCAATTGTTGTGTACATTATGGAGTTGGCTGTGGTATATGTTGTTTGGTGTTTCTGCACATCAACAACTCAGACAAAATAAAATTTATCCTATCTCTCTTGAAAGCTTGATCTCTATGAATAAAGAGATAACCCCAAGGTCTCTCAGGTTTCAGGTCATGACAATGCAGTAGAAAAAACTCAATGATAAAATGTGAATATGTTGGTAATCACAAGGGGTCTTACGTACAAATGTTGGAAGCTCTAAACTCATCAGATTTTAAGATATGGTGATGCTTTAACCTCAAGTTCTAACAATTTAATAAAATAAACAACAAAAGATGAGTGTTTCAGAAGTTCTAATTGTTAACACTACTTCTAAGATTAATCATGCAAGTGATGAAAGATCTAGAATGGACCAATCCATTAAACTAGTTCCTGGTCAACTCAGGCTATACCTACAATCTTGTAGAGAACAGTACAATCTTCTAGGGTGTTAAAATATTTTCAGGCTATAGGAATTCATTCAATAAGACTGGATGAATATATATAGTTGAAATAAGCACATGAATACGAGGTACAAGTTGACCTTGTACAACATTCCCACAATCAAGAAGTTGCCCAAGATATGAACCAGGGATTGCGACAACACTCCAAGCATTAAATTACAAGCATTACAAACTAAATCTAAGCTACATCCAAACATTTCCAAGCGATCTGAAAGATAGAACAAGAAACTTGCAAGATTATTCAATGTAAAGGAGACACCAATCATAACACAATGTTTGCACTTTGTATTAAATTGTCATATTAACAAAATTTCTAGTTTGTTACAAAACTTTCTTGAAAATGTAAACTAACTTCTAATCTACTAAAATATTATTCTACTGCTAAATCTACTGTCTAAACTGATTGGTAACCAACTTAACTAGCTTGGCCAATTTTTACAACCCTTACAAATGAGGCAAAGTGCCATACTTATAGAAAACACGCCTATGTGAAACAGATATTGGGTTACATGAGAGTCAGCCACCAACCAGATCGGTCCTGATAGCCAACAATAACCCGCCGCTCAGTAACTAAATGCAGCAAGGACCCCGTCAGATCCGCCTGGGATCGAACGAAGCCAGGGGATGGATCCTTGAGCCACACCCACCATCAATGCTCCACCCGTGCGAACAACAATGTGCACGAACATCAAGAGGAACACGAGCCACCAATCGAACCAGAGTCAGGCAAATGGACAACCCAGATTAAACAAAACTAGGTTGAATCCACCAACCAAATCTGCCCATCATCAATGAACACTAAACGTGTCAAAATTGTGTTTGGGAATGGGTCTCGTCACAATAGCTACAAAGTGTACTTGACTGCACCCACAAATCATGCCAAATCTTCAAAGTACATCTCGCAACCCCAGTTCGATCTAACCTGCAATCAAACGGCCACCATTAATGCAAAATACATCATCAAAATTCGAGTAGATCAAAAAATAGTTCCTAAGGAAAGAGAATCAAACATAAACCTAGGCAGAGGCGGAAGAAAAAACAAGTGGAGCTGGAGCCACAAGTAGAACAGGAACATAAAACCAACCCCAATGCAAGCGGAGGTGGAATGGGAACAAGAAAGGAAACCAAAGGAAAACTAGGCGGAACGGGAACCAAAACCCACCTCGACAGAAGTGGAGGCAGAACGGGAATGAGAAAGGAAACCAAAGGGAAACCAGGCAGAGGCGGAAGCAAAACCCACCCCAGCGGAAGCGGAGGCGGAATGAGAACAAGAAAGGAAACCAAAGGGAAACCAAGTGGAGGCGGAAGAAAAACCTACCCTAGCGGAAGCGGAGGCAGAATGGGAACGCGAAAGGAAACACAAAATTTGTGAAAGTTCAAAGCCAAATTCCATCCCGGTTTCGACTCCGACCAGTGAAGGAAAAATGAAGCGAAGAAAAGACCAAGGGAGGAAAGCGACCCTTAGGACAAAAAAAACAAAAAAAAGAAGAAAGCTAAAGAGTGGGAAACAAAGCCAGAACGGGAATGAAAATAGAACCCAAAACTTAGCAAAGTTCAAGTTCAATTCCATCCCAGTTTCACCTCTGACAGAACAAAAGAAGCAAGGAAAACAAGGAAAAGCTAAGGGAGAAAACCAACCCTTAGGACCCAAACAAAAAAAACAACAAGGGAGAAAATAGAAGGCAAAAGAAGACCACCCCAAAGAGGACATCCACAAGACCTCAAAACCACAAGGAACTCAACACAAAGGCACCCTTAAATCAAGGCAACCACTGAAGACCAAAACCCCAAGATTTCCAAAGATAAGCACAAAGAGGGGGAAAGCCACTGGAACGGGCCAGAAGACCAAGCCAAAAGAGGGTCGCCACTCTTAGAGGGGCATGTGTGCAAAACAAATGCATAAAAAATGGCGACTCCACTAGGGAAATGCTCCAGAGCATTTCGATGACAAACTGGAATCATGAACTCAGAATCTCTAGTTTCAATCCAAGCATCAAGTTACAAATAAACAAGGTTCATACATCACCAACAAGCCAACCTTTCATGTACAAGGGTCAAAGTGTGTGCATATGCATTCGTTTTCCTTTCCTAAGTTGCAACAAGGACCAAACTCAATCTGATAGGGCTACCTAAGGTTTCTAGCTCCAAAAGCAAACTGGATAGAGCCTCACTACTAGTCAGGCATCCATAGCCCTAGTGATGTTATCATTGTGACCCTCCCTAGCATAGCTCTATAGCCAGCCAGGCGTCCATAGCCCTAGTAGAGATACTAGGATACCCTTAAAAAGGTGAACATTCTGATTTTCAATATTTTCTTTCTTTTCTTTTGATATTCTCTTTTGAGAATTGATTTTAAAGCTTTACTTTTCACCTTGCAGTCGATGAAGCCCACATTCAAGGATGAGAACCACAATGGCACTGGAGCAGAATTTTAGTTTTTTCACCTAGTTAGACCTCCATAGCCCCATATGCAACCTTGTAATTCTTAAGATTTGTGTGAAGATATAAGACCCGAATATATTCTAGAATTTAACTTAGTCAAGTGACACTAACTCCCAACCCATGCAACCTTAAATGAAGGAAATCTACTAGCTTGAACAAATTTGGAAAGATGATAAGATTTTGTAAAAGAAATCTTAGAGAAGCCCCAAAAAAGCAGCTAGTTATACAAATGCAACAAGCCTAGAGGAAAGTAGGGCAACCCCACATAGCAAAACAATAGGGAAAACCAACCCAAGTAGACCAAACCAAACCAAAATCGGAGCAGCAGACAAGCAGAGAAAAACCAAAAAATAGAAAGCAAGCAAGGAAAAAACAACACAACAGAAAGGAAACCTAACCTAATTATGTACAAGGATATAGCTAAGAACAACTCAAGACTAGAAATAATGCTTCAAATATTGCCCATTAACAGGTAGTGGGATATCTCCTCCAGTGAGGGTTTTCAAATGGAATGCATTAGCTCTCAGGATCTCTACAATCTGATAAGGGTTGAACCAAAGTTTGTCAAATTTTCCATGCCCCCCCTTCTTGTCATGGGCTTTATCCCAGTAGAGAACCAAGTCAGAGATTCTAATGGCTTTCACCTTAGCTCTCCTATCAAACCATCTTTTCACTATACCCTGATGTTAAGCAAAGTTTTCCAGGGCTTCATCTCTTCTCTCTTAAAGGTGCAACGATTCAATCAAGTGGGCTTCATGTTTATGCTCTCCATCATAATATTCATTAATGAATTGTAGGGTAGGGATCTTCAACTGGATGGGAAAGATAGGTTCTAAGCCATACACTAAGTGATAAGGAGAGGTTCCTAAGGATGTTTTCTGTCTAGTGTGGTCTGCTCAAAGAGAAAATTTGAGCTGGGTATGACAATCCTTGGGGTTCTTATCTAATAGTTTTTGGATGACTGTAAAAAGGTTCTTATTGGAAGACTCAGCCAAACCATTCCCCTATGGATAGTAATTGGATGCAAATTTTATGGTAATCCCATGATCATAAGCCCAGTTAGAAAAATTTAAAGATGCAAATGTAGAACCATTGTCACAAACTACAGCTAATGGACAACCAAAGCGGTTAATGATACTTGATTCCATTAAATTGATTACTACTTCTGAAGTACATTATTTGCATACAAGAGCTTCAGTCCACCTAGTACAATAATTAGTTATGGTAAGAATATCCCTATGGCCTGTGGATGAAGATGGGTTGATTAGACCATTGAAGTCCATTCCCCATTGTGCAAATGGTTTTACCTCTATGACAGGCCGAAGTGGAAGAGCTGCACACCTCTCACTACTTGTTGTAGTTTGACACACATGACAAGTCCTTACGTAGTGATGTGCATCCTTGAACAAGGTAGGCCAATAATAGCCTACCCTAAGAATATTATTTGTAGTGGACAGTGTTGAACCATGGCTTGTGTCGTGTTTAGCATGAAATTCAGTCATTACTCTCCCTGCCTCTTCTTTCCCTAGGCATCTTAGGTAGACACCTTCATGATTTCTCTTATATAGGACAGCTCCCTTCATCATAAAACTACCACTCTTCAAATGTAGAGCTATCCTTTGCACTGAATTAAGGTGTTTGGGACATTGCTGATTCAAAAAGTAGTAGATGATGTCATCATACCAGTCCCCTAGAGAAACATCTTCGAGACAATAATGTTGGGCAACAAGGTCAGGGCCCATTTGTTCCATTGTCTGGGTCAATCCCTGTCCTCTTACCAACTTCATTGGTTGAATTTCAATATCATATTCTTGTAACATGGTCACCCACTTGGCTCTACGTTCACCCAACTCATTTTGTATCAACAACAACTTGACTATTGGATCAAGGACTATAGAAAAGACCTTGTTTCTCAATATATAGTGCCTAAACCTCTTCATAGTTCAGATCAAGGCATAAGCCTACTTTTCAACACTAGGATACCTCAGCTCAACATCCTTCAAAGGTGCACTCTTGAATTCTATGGGATGTTCATTACCTTGATCAAAATTTTGTGTCAACAAGCCCACACAGGAGTGATCAGAAGCAAACAAATAGATGTAGAATGGCTTAGCATAATTGGGACTGACCAAAACAGGAGCCTCAACAATAGCTCTCTTGATTTATGAAAATGCTTCCTTAGCCTCTGCATTCTATTCAACCTTTGCCTCTTGCTTCAACATGGCATTTAAGGGCTTGATTATTTTTGCAAATCCCATGATAAATTTCTTGACAAAGTTAATCTTGCCAAAGAATGACTTCATTTCTTTCTTGCTTGCAGGGGGTTGAATTTTCAGAATTGCCTCCACTCGTTTGGGATCAATGGCAATACCTTGTTCTGAGATAATGTGGCCTAACAGTTTTCCCTCTGTGACTCCAAAGATGCACTTCTTTGGATTAAGTGAAATACCAAATTCCCTGCACTTCTGGAACACTTTGCATAAATCTACAACATGATCAATTCTCTTCTTGGAAAATACTATCAAATCATCCATGTAGATGATTATGCACTTTCCCACAATGTCCTTGAAGGAAATATCCATAGCTCTCTAGAACGTAGCTCCAAAATTTATTAATCCAAAGGGCATTCTTTTGTAAGCAAAAATTCCCATTTTGTAGTGAAGGCAGTCTTGTGCCTATCCTCATATTGAACCATGATCTGATTATATCCAGAGTACCCATCTAAAAAGGATAGCATCTGAGATCTATTGACAACCTGAAGCACCTAATCCAATGAAGGGACTTGATAATTATCCTTTTCTGACGCTTTGTTCAGGTTCCTAAAATCAACACATAGTCTGATTTCTCCATTTTTATTCTTGACTAGAACTAGGTTTGCAACCCATGTTGAGTGTCTTACTAGAAATATGATTCATGTTGAGAGTAAATTCTACACTTCCTTCTAAATAATGGGCTCCAACAAAGCATTGATTGGTCTTTGTCTTTGCCTGAATGGCTTAACATTTGGCTTGAGGGGAATAGTATGTGTAATAATCAAAGTGTCATATGTCCTCAAGTCATCATAGCTTTAGGCTATCACATCCTGATATGTGTGCAAGGCATCAATAATTCCTTTCCTCTCCTCCAGAGTGCACACCTTACCAATAAAGACATTCTTAACACCACCTTGGGTCCCCATGTTGTACGTTTCACATTGACCGTTGAGGGATTCCCTTTTCATTTTCTGCTCTTAATCTTTGATCCTATCCAGATCAAAGATCCTTTCCAATTGCACCATGCCTCTCGGCATGGTTTTAGTCTTCAAATTGAGGACTCATTCTAGGTCAATTTTGGCCTCTTGAGGCTCAACCTCATCAATTACTTGAAAATAAAATACATCACAACTTGTAATAAAATCAAGAATGTGCTTATCATCCTCAAATACCTGAAAGTTGGTGATGTTGTCTGGCACTGAGGGAAATGGAACAAGCTCCATAGTGAACTTCTTTAATCCTAAAAGTGATAATGGCTGCAATGTACTTGCTACTTGTGCTAGAGAATTAGCAGTCTGATTCTTGCTCCAGCGTATCAGTTGAATGTTGAAGGCATCAAACCCTTCAATAAGATCCCATATTCGGTGCCTATAATTGGCCATCCTTCTTTCATGACATGAGTATTGTTTCCTCACTTGCCTGATCACCAGCTCGGAATCTCCAAACACTTGGAGGATTTTAACTTTCTTTCTTAATGCCATTAGTATCCCATGAACTAGAGCTTCATACTCAGCTACATTGTTAGTGCATTGGAACTGGAGTCTGTGAGCAGCAAAGTAGGTTTTACCTTTAGGACTGATCAGCTCCAGCCATGCTCCAGCACCTTGCTTGGATTTGGATCCATGAAACCTTAATATCGAGCAGTCATTAGTTCCTGCTTTTCTTGGGATACCTCTGTCCTTACTATCACTCGAAGGTTCTTTAGGAGGTTTTGGATCCTTCCCCTTTTGACACTTTTGAATGATCTTTATGCTCGACCAAACAGTTGGGGTTGTGTTGGCCTGCCTTTGTATCTGCTCTACTGCGTTTTGACACAAGCAACATTCTAGTTCGGAATGAGGAGCATCATGGACTCAACACCAATTAGGAAGAAGCAATTCTTCAAAGTTCATATTTCTACCCAGCTGAATCTGATTTTCTACACATTTTCGGATAACCTCTTGGAAGTTATCCACCAAGATGAGTTGTCTTTCTTCCTGATCACTAGGCTCCTCTGTTTGTTCAAATTGCACTCTAGAGTTGTTGGCTTCTAATGTGGGTTCACCAGAAGAGCTTTGCAACATCAAGATTTATTTTGTGTCCAAAGCAAGGGAGGCTAGGACATAGTTTACCATACTAAGTTTTTTTACCAATATTTCATTTGAGGTATTCCGATACTTAGTAATGACATACTTCATTCTAGGTTCTCTCTCAATTCTGATCTGATTTGGGAATCCTTTCCAAGGGAGCCACATGTGGGAATGATTGGTGGATGTGTATCCATTTAGTGCCTTGGTGAAATACCTACCCAAGATCAGACCATAGGTGTCAAAAATGTCAGCTACCTGAATATTAAGCACTCTTTGCACTCTAGGGTCTGAGGCAACTTGCATGGGAATCATGTTTAGTTCTCCTACAATGTTCACCTCTATTTTGTCTAGTTGGGTGAATTTCTTTTGAGAAGCTGCAGGGGTAGTACCAAGAGCCCTATAGATAGAAAATGGCATAACATTTGTGGATGCCCCGAATCTAGCAGGCAATCATACAGATTTTTACCAAATATACGAATGGAAATCAGAAAAGGAGGGGTTTCCATTTTTCCTTGGAATAAACTCAACTGTGAGTCAGCTTGGGCGACCCGAATCTTATCTTTTTCTCTACCCCCACCCTTGGGTTGTGATGGAATAGGACCCTTGGGTGTTTGTGAGATAGGAGACCTTGCAGTTGCCTCATTGGTAGTTATTCCTAGTGTTGCTATACTTGAATTAAAGGAACCAAGTACTACATTTCTGATTTTAGGAACTCTTAATAACTCGAAAGTAGAAAGACTCACCTTTACTTTTCTAAGTTCCTCAATGACATATTCTCCCAGCTGCTCCACATTCATGTCAGTGTGGAGCTCCTTGGAATGACTAGTTTTATTATCCTTTGTTGCATTAGCAATGCTTCCTTTGGAAACATCTGGTTGTCCTTCCTTTGTGAGGTATTGTGTTGGTACCTGAGGGTAGGATGGACTTTTATTGGCATGTGGATCTGATGGAGTAGTAAAATTGTGTGGAGGGGTAGATGTAGTGAATGTTCCTCCATCTTGTGGATTCTTGTGGGGCTTGCTCCTTAGATCATATTTTCTTGTAGGCTACTGAAACATCTACACCTCTTCAACATTAGCCTCTTATTCATCCAGTGGCCCATTTTCATTCTCAGTTTCTTCATCAAATAGCTGAGAGATTTCATCTTCATTGAGCACTTGTTCAGCCTCTCCACTCTGGCCACTCGATTCCTCCTTCAGTTCATTCTCCTCATCCCTAGGGAATAGAGCATGATTCAACACTAAAACTAGGGAATCATAGGAATTTGAGGGCACCAACTCTTGGCCGGTGGAATTTTTTTTAACTTCATATTGAAAAATGGAAGCAGTGGTTTGAAATTCAAGGTAGTCAAGCTTAGAGTGTTGACTTGTCTTATGAAGCCTACACCATCCAAACAAAGTGGCCTCTGTTAGGTATACCCCACCTGGAGGTTTCTCCAGATTGGAAGGTTGATCTAGTGGAGTGGGAACTCCTCCATTATTAGGCCCAGTGTTCCATGGCCTATTCTGCCTAGTTTTTTATCTTTTTTTCGAATCCTTGTCCACCTTGTTGATTTCTCTCAAAGTTTTGACCAGAACCTTGTGCTCTTTCAAAGTTCTAATTTGTGTCATAATGTTGCCCTCTGTTATAACTTGATTTCATGCTCTTCTAATTAGCATGGAGTTGAATATTTTGGTTCCTCAAGTAGGTTACCTCTATGTTCAACTTCTTCACTTGTTCAGTAAGCTAATCTAACCTTTCTTTATCAAGATTGTTGTAAGGGACTGGATTCACAGTGTTTGGGGAATACCCTGACACTCTTCTAGAACTAGTAGACTGATTCAAAACTTCTGATTTTTGCAAATATGTAGGGAAATTAGCTTGTGGATGTGAATGGAGGGGATGGTTAGCCGTTTTCTGGGGATAACCGGGCATTGGTTGGACTTGGTTTATTGTATGACCCGGGTGAGGGACTAGAGGCAACTGTGGAACATGATTCATGATGGGCATGTGATTAATCAGAGCCTGGTTGAGAGATTGGACTTGGCTTGGGTGAGTAGCTAGTCCCAGAGATGGTAGAGGTCCAGAAAAGTGTTAACTCAGGTTTGTACTGACCTTAACAACCTCCATATATAGCGAGCAAGGTAGTTGGTGGATTAGTCCTCCACTTAAGGAAAGTGGAGGTAAGGCTATCCAAGGCTCTGAAGTAGACTTCCAGAGCAGTCCTCATTTCCAGCATAAGGTGCCTGAAGTCTAGTGTATGCTTAGTGGAACCTATTGTTGAATGATCCTATAGGTTCATTAACCTCTCTTTTTACCCCAGTAAACTGCATATATAGCTCATTAGCACTAATGGGAATCTTAAATTTTAGTAGGAATGCAACCTCAAGCTCAGCCCAATTATGGATGGAAGCAACAGGTAAGTGGTTATACCAGTAAAAGGCCTCTTCTCCTAGAGAATAGGGGAATATTCTACATGAAACATCCTCATGATTAATCCCTCTATCTCTCAGATAGGTCTGAAAGATCCTAATGTGCTATTCTACTTTCCTATTTGGGTCATTTGTATCAAACTTAGAGAAAAAATGCTTAGGGTTCTTGGGCATAACATTGTAGTTGTTGAATGTCAGGGGTGATGGGTTATTTTCCAAGAAAGCCATTGGTGGAGGTCGTAATGGTCAATGGATGACTGGTTGGGGTTGTGGAATGGAACCAACCTCAAAATCAGATGAAGATGGAGTGGTTGGTGGTGAAGCTGGTGGAAACGATGGATTGGGAGACAGTTCCTCCCTCCTTCTGGTCCTTCATGACCGAGTTGGAGGTGACAATTCCTGGAACTCTTCTTCTTCTCCTGTTATGGATCTGGTTCTCCTTCTGAGCCTCTCAGGAGAAATGGAATTTAGAAAACACTCTAGCTTGCTTGTTCAGGCCCTCCTTCTAGCACCAATCCTGTTGTTTGGTGTTACTGCACATCAGCAACTGAGAAAGAATAAAATTTATCCTATCTCTCTTGAAAGATTGATCTATTTGAATAAAGAGATAACCCCCAAGGTCTCTCGGGTGCCAGGTCATGACAATGTAGTAGAACAAACTCAATGATAAAATGTGAATATGTTGGTAATCACAAGGGGTCTTATGCACAAATGTTGGAAGCTCTAAACTCATCAGATTTTAAGATATGGTGATGATTTAACCTCAAGTTCTAACCATTTAATAAAAGAAACAACAAAATATGAGGGTTTCAGAAGTTCTAATTGTTAACACTACTTCTAAGATTAATCATGCAAGTGATGAAAGATCTAGAATGGACCAATCCCTTAAACTAGTTCCTGGTTGACTCAGGCTATACCTGCAATCTTGCAAAGAACAGTGCAATCTTCTAGGGTGTTAAATATTTTCAGGCTATAGGCATTCAGTCAATAAGACTAAATGAATATATACAGTTGAACTAAGCACATGAATATGAGGTACAAGTTGACCTTGTACATCATTCCCACAATCAAGAAGCTACCCAAGATATGAACCAAGGATTGCTACAACACTTTAGGCATTAGATTACAAGCATTACAAACTAAATCTAAACTACATCCAAACATTTCCAAGCGATCTGAAAGATAGAAAAAGAAACATGCAAGATTATTCAATGCAAAGGAGGCACCAATCATAACACAATGTCTACACTTTATATTAAATCGTCATATTAACAACATTTCTGGTTTGTTACAGCACTTGCTTGAAAATATAAAACTAACTTCTAATCTACTAAAATATTATTCTACTGCTAATCTACTGTCTAAACTGATTGGTAACCAACTTAACTAGCTTGGCCAATTTTTCCAACCTTTACAAATGAGGCAAAGTGCCATACTTATAGAAAACATGCCCACGTAAAATAGAGATTGGGTTACATGAGAGTTAGCCACCAACTAGATCGGTCTCGACAGCCAGCAATAACCCGCCGTTTAGCAACTAAATGCAGCAAGGACCCCATCAGATCGGCCTGGGATCGTACAAATCCAGGGGATGGATCCTCGAGCCACACCCACCATCAATGCTCCACCCATGCGAATAACAACATGCTCAAACATCAGGAGGAACATGAGCCAACAATCGAACTAGAGTTGGGAAAACAGATGACCTGGATTGAACAAAACAAGGTTGAATCCACCAACCAAATTTTCCCACCATCAATGAACACCAAATGCATCGACATTGCATGTAGGAATGGGTCTCGTGATAGCAACTGCAAAGTGTACTTGACTGCACCCACAAATCATGCTAAATCTTCAAAGTACATCCTGCAACCCTAGCCCAACTTGTAATCAAACAGGACACCATTAATGCCAAATACACCATCAAAATCTGAGCAGATCCAAAATAGTTCCTAAGGAAAGAGAATCAAACATAAACCCAAGAGGAGGTGGAGCCACAAGCTGAACAGGAACAAAAAACCAACCCCGATGGAAGCGGAGGTGGAATGGGAACGGGAAAGGAAACCAAAGGAAAACCAGGTAGAACGGGAACCAAAACCCACCCCAGTGGAAGTGGAGGCAGAATAGGAACGGGAAAGGAAACCAAAGGGAAACTAGGTGGAGGCGGAAGCAAAACCCACCCCGGTGGAAGTGAAGGTGGAACGGGAATGGGAAAGGAAACCTTGCAAAGGCAGAAGAAAAACCCACCTCGAAGGAAGCAGAGGTGGAATGGGAACGAGAAAGGAAACGTGAACTTTGTCAAAGTTCAAAGCCAAATTCCATCCCAGTTCCGACTCTGGCAAGCAAAGGAAAAATGAAGCAAAGAAAAGACCAAGGGAGGAAAGTGACCCTTAGGACAAAACAAATAAAACAAAGAAGAAAGCAAAAGATTGGGAAACGGAGCCGGAACGAGAATGAAAATAGAACCCAGAACTTAGCCAAAGTTCAAATTTCAATTCCATCTTGGTTCCGACTCCGGTAGAACAAAAGAAGCAAGGAAAACAAGGAAAAGGTAAGGGAGAAAACCAACCCTTATGACCCAAACAAAAAAAACAAGGGAGAAAACAAAAGGAAAAATAAGACCACCTCAAAGAGGACATCCGCAAGACCTCAAAACCACAAGGAACTCAACACAAAGGCACCCCCAAATCAAGGCAACCATCGAAGACCAAAACCCCAAGATTTTCAAAGATAAGCACAAAGAGGGGGCAAGCCACAGGAACAGGCCAAAAGACCAAGCCAAAAGAGGGTCCCCACTCTCAAATGGGTGTGTGTGCAAAATAGCATATCTCATTGATTAGCAAACCAATTCATAGGGGCTCATGAAGCAAACTGATTGAGTATTGGTTGTAAGGAAATTTATCCTTATATTTTCCTTACATTGTTCTTAAAATTGACTACTTTCCTTCATGAAATTTTGTAATTGCAAGTATTAAGTTACATCAATCAATAGAGTGACCTCTCATAAATGCTACAAACATATTTTTCCCTAGAGGATAATCACAAAATGCATGTTTATCATTACATCTTAAGCAATTTGTGGCCATAGGTTTTCCAATTTTGGGTTTTGCTTGAATTACATCCAAGGTTGTATTAAAATATATGAAGATATATATTTTTAGGTTTCCAAATTCCTCCATCAACTAACCTATCTCATTGTGTCATTTTCCTTGTTTAACTTGCCTAATCGCAAGCCTCATTCATGAGTAATTTCTACATATCTCCACAAATTATGGGATTCCTAGTTTAATCACATTTCCTATCCCCATTATGTTTAAGGCCTCTCAATATTCATCATCTAATCCTCTCCAAAATATGGCTTTGCTCAACATCGAATCTAACCCAATCCCATATTGGTGATGAAAAAAGAGAAATCTATCAAGACCATCATCTATGTTTTCATCCTCTTTTTAGTTCATTTTTAAAAGTTTGTTATGATCATATAGCCCACAATAATCCTGATATTTATCTAGGAATTATGTTCCCATCTTATCCCATGTATGGATGATGTTGAATATCTAAGAGTGGAGGGAAATCATTTCAATTTCTATTTATATATTACATAATCATGTGTTTAACAAAACACTTTGAATTCAAACGAGAACTTGTTAGGGTCATGTGATGTTATATCCCTAAAGGTATGTAATATAAATGGGGATATTTTTTTGTAGGAGCCTCCTCATCTATATTTAGTGTTATGGGATGAATAAAGGCTATTTTTATGTGATTCCACTTATTTTTTATATCATTTTCTTTGTCTCCCATGTTTTCCAAATAGATCACCTCCCTATCTTTCACAAATATTGGAGTATATTGAGAACCACTTGTTTTAGATTTGATCTCTAGCCTTAGTTCAAACATTTTTTGAATTGGTGGGTTTTCCCCTAGTTATAGTTCCAAGGATTCAAGTGATGAGTTTTGATTCCCCTTCTTTTTTTTCTTCTTGCCCAACCTCATTTTCACTACCAATGGATTGTTGTTGGGAATCTAATGGATAAATCTTCCTCTAGGGTTTTTTTTCCTCCTTATACATATAAAAAAACAAAAATCTAAAAAGGAATATTCACCTAGTTCCCTCTTAAACTGATGTGTATTGGAAAAATCCCTATTATGTTTCACTTACTCCAGTTATCCAAAAAAATTGTCTATTATCACTATAAATAACTTTTTTTCTTTAGAAAATCTAATTTTAAAATGAAAACTTAGAAACCCTACCAAAAAAATCAATTTCAAATGACAATTCCTTAATAATACCTAGAGTTGCCAACAATAATGCCAAAAATTGATAAGGTTCATTGAACCTCCACTTTAATTTAAATAGTGTCAATATGGGGAAATGTCCAAGAATACTTGCAATAGGTAAAATAAATCTTTTGATTAATAGCTCTTTCTATTATGAAATAAAAATAATTAAATTGCTTCTATGAAAATTCTATATTGTTTATATCAAAGCAAGTCTAGTCTAAGAACAAAATTAATCTTAGATCTTTTACCTCAAAACATATCAAACAAATAACTAAAAATAAAGCAATCACAAAATGTTAAAAAAAAAACTAAACAATGCAAATACCACACATTAAACTCTTATAGGTAATGCACTAACTACTATCAAGAAGAAAGTGGGAAACCAAAATTACTTCTAGATTAACAATCACTGAAATGAATCAAATCTATAAATACCACAAAGGTGATCTATCCTCTTTAGGTTTAAGTAGCTTTGTGCTCCTCCCTTGGACTTGGAGTAAGATTTAATTAAAAATAAATTTATAAGAATGTTCAAATTATCATTGATCAATAAAATAAGTCTTAGATAACTTTTTAACTAACATATATTGTCTTGTTCTTTAATGTTTTCTTAATTTTTTATTCAAGAGTTAGAACAATTACTTTTTATAGTAGAGAATCACTTTCTTAGAATCATTTATACCCAAGGAAATAGCCTTGCATGTCTATTCCTATTCTATAAGGGTGATAAGACATTTATTTCTATTCAGATTCTCAATAAACAAGTACTTGTTCTCAACTACCTCTTTTGCTATTGATTATCATCCAAAAGACTAGATTGTCATGCCTATTCTTATGGGGACAATCTTTATTTCATTCCTACAGTCCTTACAAAATAATAACTCTCATCCTTGAAGGAGACAAGTGTAGGAGAGTATTATATTGACAATTTAGATTACATTGAATTTTTTTTTTATAAGCTTTGGACCAATTTAATCTGTTAACTCATACCTGCTCTTTCAATTTTATTTTTTTGCTAGCTTTATTTTCCAAAATAGATTATGGTGATAGTACCACAAAATTATGATACACCTTTAGGGTCTTGTAATGTTACAAAATTATTCTAAATATAGAGTGTGGTACTCTCTATAGTTGACTAGGAGATGCTTAAGAGCTGTCTTGAATACTTCAAAACTAAGTTTCAATGTTTTCTTTGAAGCTGAAATACTTTGAAGCTAGTTCTATGTAAGCCAACATGATACTCCAATACTTCATATTTATGAATATTTTATTTTAAATTTACAAAAAGATTACATCAATAATAAAAAGAACAAATAATTTCAAGCAATAGACCAAATACACATCCTATATTTTACTTTAAATAAGTTCTTAAAACTACATCTAAATCCACTTTAAAACTATTCTATGGAAGAGAAATGATGTTACTTTTTTGGATTTAAATATGATAATTGGAGGTCTCTTCAACTACCTAGTCATCAAATCTCTCCTTCCCCTTCACCATCCCTCTTCAAATGAATCAGCCTTCCTCTCATCATGAATCTTTGGTGTTGAAGATTATTAGTCAACACAAGTTAAAAATTATGATTCCTAGTGATGAGTGTAGAATATTTCATTATTTTTGCCTTATAATTTCCTCTTTACCTTTGTCTTTGTCCATATTCCTATCAACATTTGCTGAAGGAACCTTAATATTTAATAAAATATGGAAAATAAATTAGGATTAATAAATTGCAAAAAATCATGATAATTATGATTGTTTCATGTCCAAATGGCAGGAGATAGTTAGAGAGGAAGTTAAAGCTGCTACGAGCATGAGGACCTCAAGAGATTGATATAATAAAATTAGCAAGACTTTGTTAGTGACCAATAATTTTTGTTTAGGATGCTTTGTTTTAATGTTATAAGTGGCTTGTGGCCCTTTGTCATTTTTCATAGACTCTTGGTTGTGAGTGGCCGATAGGCCAAACGAACAAACAAACTTATTTACTTACTAATAATATGATCGATATAGATATATATATGTGTGTGTATGTTGAAACTCGGATATATATGGAGATAATAGAAATCACATATTGGTGTTAGATCTGTGTTTATAATTTGTTGTTTCAATTTGAAGGAATGATAAGTAGCGTGGAATAGCTCTATGATTGTGAGCTTCTAATCACTCAATAGCCGAAGAAGGTGGGGCCCACTTCCCTGGTTGTTGGTGATCTTTTCATTTCTGTGTGTGGTAATGTATGTTGATTCGTAATTATTCAATTTGTTTCATATTGTTTATTTTGTTATCAAATCCTTATTAGTTTACTTAATCTCTATGAATGTATTTAGTCTCTATTGGCTTGTTCAATACTTATTAGTTTGCATAATCGATTAATTGTAATTGAAGAATCGAATAGTTAATTGAGATTGAAATAATATCTACATTCAATAGCATAACTTATAGAGATTTTACTTCTATTTATTACGTAGTTAATTCTGTTTATTTTATTTCAATAAAGGTTTTCATTCTATTAGAGATTTTCAATTCTATTTTGTTGTGTGCCAGTGATCTATTCTTTGCTGTAGAGTCATTTCTTCATGAGTTCCTATCACATATGTGATAGGAAGTATGCAAACCAGATTTTTGCTCAAAAATAGATTACATTAGTTTGCATCCATCAAACCTCAGTTTATCGATTGCAGCCCTTTGGCATACTACCACAACATGGTTCAAAAGCCTACATTCCCGGATTGACACTTTACGATGAACTGAGGAAGCCATTTCTAAGAATCAATTCAGATCCATCACAAGAAAAATTTGAAACCATAGTTTAATCCAATGATGTTGGCGACGTTGTCGGGGAATAGTGTTAAAGGCCTGTATTTCTAGAAAACTAAGCTAGGAGCGTTGCACAAGGGAGAAATTCCATGCGGCAGTCAACCTTGTTTGGATAACTACCCTTAGTTTTCTTTGTCATAAGTCATTTAGGTGCATGAATCGTAGTAGGGATAGTAAAGGGAGTATTAAACAATCAAAAAAATCAAAAAATAATCCAAAAACATTAGTTGAGGGAGGCAACTCACAAGCGAAATTGAAAATTAAAGTAAAAACCTTAGAGTTACCCAAACCTAATATTGAGAAATGTGTCATAGAGTCTACTACCATTGAGACACCTACAAGTACCCATCCAAGTTCTTCTGAAATATTGCAAAAAAAGGTTGAAAAGGTCTTTTAGGAAACTTATGGGCCGGAAGCTGGTCCATTCTCAAAAGAAACCTAGGAGCCATTTAAAACCCCTTACCCCTTGGGCATTAGACATCATGGATCCCAATAACAAAAAAAACAACAATCACAATAGGGCATTGGCCAACAATAATCCGATTACCTTTGAGTTTCCAATCACACACCTCGAACAAGATGCTCCTATGAAGAACATTCCTCATTCTGTTTTGCTTAGTTTTCATCATCTTTTTATTAAGGATTCTGATATATTTTTGTTTGAATTTTATGTGTTATGCCACAACTATGATTATCAAAGTGATGCACATAAACTCAAACTATTTCCAAATACATTAAAGGATGCAGCCCTACGATGGTTTCTGAATCTCGGGAATATTAGGACATGGGAAGTCATGAAGAAGTTATTCATAAACAAGTACCAAGAGTATTGCAAAACAAAGGAGGTTTGGGACAAGATCTTTCTCATGACACAAAAGGAAGACAATTCCATGGAGGACTACCTCGAGCACTTCATGTTCAGTCTTCAATGATCCCGCCAACCGAGACTAAACAATGATGTTAAAATGTTGTTTCTTAGAGGAATAAGAGATGATGTTATGGAAGCATTAAACTTAATAGGAAAATGGAATATTTATAAAATGGAATTTGATAATATCTGTGATATTTGTAGGAACTATTGTAGGTCTCAGCACTCAGGAAGGAACTACACAAGCAAGTTGTATTCTGTGAGAGCTTCAATAGGTATCACCAAGCATGGGATAGGTAATCTACTTGAAAACCTTAAGATTGATTTGTTAAGTCATATGGGTAAATAGATAGACACTTTATATACATGAAGGAAATGGGAATAGGTTGAAAAATCCTGAGTTGTCTTTTTCCCTATTTGTCGAAAAAAGCATGATAACAAAGAATTTCCATATAATAGAACAAAGATATCTTCTTTAGAAGAAGCCAGTAGGGACACTACTTAAAAACCTCTTCCTGTAGGGATGACTAAGGTAGAATACACAGATGAACCTATTTTATTCATGGCCCAAAGAAGACAATGGCAACCAAGAGCAATGCCCCCACCTGATTAAGAAGTTGCACCCTAAAATCCTTTTCAACATAATTCCTTCCCAAACCAGTTTGGATGGTATGGAAATGGGAAGCACCCTCCATACTACCCTCAGTGGTCACAACAATATCTGCTTGCTCCACACTCATGGAAAATCATGGTGAGCACCACCACCCTATCCAAAATATCAGTCATTTCCCCCATATCCACCACCTCCAACAATAAACCCATATCAGTAATCCCAACAACTCTTACCACCCATCCCATTATCTAATCAACCTTCTAGTTCGACCCAACCACCAAAAACCACACCAATTCCCGCACAACCAACACCCAATTTAAACAATAAGGTGACTCAACAAATTTATAATAATGAAGTGACAAGATTCCCAACTTATCCTACCAATGCATTGGAGATTAAAGGAGTAAATATAAGGTCCGAAAAGAAGCTTTAGGGACCAACCATCATAGAAGTTGAAGACCATCCAGTTGAGCACAAAGAAGAGAAACCAAGGCCTCCATTTCTAGATAGGTTATAAGAGCAACCAAAGCAACAAGAAACATTTCAATCTGATTTTGATTTTATGAATGAATTACACAATGTTAACATTAAGATTCCTTTGTTGCAGGATATTCGAGACATTCTTGTGTACACCAAGGAAGTTAAAGAGTTTTGTGGGAGGAAGCAATAAAAGAAGCAAGACCCCAAGATATTCCAAGTCATTTGACAGCTTGCAGACTTGATGCTGGGAAAAAAATCAGTACCTAAGTATACGGATCTTGGTAGTCCAATGATTAAGGTACGTATTGGTGATATAACCATTCTGAATACACTTGTGGATTTAGGGGCATCTATAAATGTAATGACTAATGAGACTAAGGAGAGGCTAGGCCTTCAAGGACTAAGACCTACTCAAAAAATATTGCAAATGGTTGATTGTTCCCTCATAAAACCAAAAGGTATGCTCAAAGACATCATTCTTTCAATTGAGTCTTGGGAGTATCCAATAGACTTGATGATTTGCAACCAAATATTAAGCTAGGGGGATACCCTCTGATTTTAGGAAGACCTTGGTTAGATAATTCCAATTCCTTCATTGATTGCAAGTCTATAAATATGGTGATTTTGAATGGGGAGCAAATGAAGAAGTTAACACTGTACCCTCCAGCGCAATACTAGAAACAGAGGATCCTTTGTGGGTCGATAGCGACATAGAGGAGCCTCTACCTATTTTGAGAATAGATCAAAGTAGGGAATTTGAAGAAGTTTTAGAAGACACTTTTATTAATCATTTATTATAGAAACGTTATTTAGTTGATAGTAATCTTGAGACAATGATCTTTCCTATGGACATAAGTGATAATTGTTTGTTTGGAAATTTTCCATTAGTAGGCAATTCACAGTTTGTTCAACACTTTATTACTTTACATCAATTATTACCACATGATTTTATACACCATCCATTTTTAATATCTAGGAATACTAATCCATCTTCATCTAATTTACAACTACTTTCCATAGATACCCTGTAGAATCCCAAGCTATTGAAATCTTGCCTCGTAAAATGGTTAACATCAATCCTGGGTTAGATTCCTTCCAATTGAAATAGCTTGTTGAGATGTTATCTTCCCATGAAGAATCCTTTGCTTGGGATTATCAAGATATGAGAGGTATTCATCCCACTACTTGTACACACCATATCTATATAGAGGAAGGGAGTAGACCTGTGTGACAACCCCAGAGAAGGTTGAACCCAACCTTACGAGAAATAGTTAAGGAAGATCTTAAGAAGTTGCTCAATGTAGGATTTATTTACCCTATATCAGACAGTCAATGGGTGTCCCCACTTGTAGTAGTACCTAAAAATAATGGGAAGTGGTGAATATGTTCTGATTATAGGGCCCTTAACAAGGCCACCAAGAAAGATCATTTCCCACTTCCTTTCATTGACCAAGTCTTGGATACCTTAGCTGGGAAAAATTTCTTCTCCTTTCTTGATGGGTTTAGTGGGTATAACCAAATCTGCATTTCTCCAGAAGACCAAGAAAAAACTACCTTTACCTGCCCCTAGAAAATTTTCCTACAATGTCTTACCTTTCAGACTGTGTAATGCACCTGCTACTTTCCAACGAGTTGTTCTAAGCATTTTTGCTGATTTAAATCATGATTGTGTAGAGGTGTATATGGATGACTTTACTGTTTATGGCAACACATATGAGGAAGCTAAGGAAAATCTTGAGAAGGTACTTAAATGATGCATCGATAATAATCTTTCCTTAAGTCATGAAAAATGTCATATCTTAATGACTGAAGGTATTGTGGGGTCACTATATTTCTAAAAAGGAATTGAGGTAGATACCAAAAAACAAGATTATTCAAGACTGGCATGTGCCTACTTGTCCAAAGGATGTATGTAGTTTCCTAGGACATGCTGGTTATTATCATAGGTTTATTCAAAACTTCAACAATATTGCCTCACCATTATTTTTATTACTAGGAAAGGATGCAGATTTCTCATGGACAACAAAATGTCAGCAAGCTTTTGAAGAAATCAAAGGTAAGCTCATCACAACACCTATGCTACGAGTACCCAATTGGGAAATTTTTTTTCATATACATATTGATGCATCAGATACTTCTATGGGATCCATCCTTGGACAAAAGTAGGACACCCTCTTTTATGCTATTTATTATATCAGTAAGAATTTTACTAGTGTAGAGGTAAACTATACTGTTACTAAAACAAATTTTTTGGCTATAGTTTATGCAATAAATAAATTTCACCACTATATCACTAGATATAAATATTTTGTACATACGGATCATTCTTCCATTAGATTTTTGATGAACAAACCCGTCGTTACAGACGAGTAATTCGATGGTTACTTATTTTGTAGGAATTTGATATTACTATCCTTGACAAACTAGGGCGAGAGAATGTGGTGGTTGAATTTCTCTCTAGACTACAACATGAAGATGAATCAACCCCAGTTGATGACACCTTTCCAGATGAACATCTTTTTTCTATATCAGCAAAGAGTCCATGGTATGCTGACATGGAAAAGTACTTGGTTACTTGCAGATTCCCACCTCATTTCTATCTGAGGGAACATCGAAAGCTAGTGGGACTCAGTGGTGATTGCATGTGGATTAATGGGATGCTCTTTCATCAAGGCCTTGATAATGTCATGCGTCAGTGTGTTCTTGAAGAATATGTCTTCAAAATTCTACATGCTTGCCATACAAAACCTTGCAAAGGACATTTTTCTTCCCATAGGACCACCCAAAAGATCTTAACCATCGGGTATTATTGGCCCACACTTCACAAGGATAGTAATCACTATGTTCAACATTGTGATAAGTGTCAACATGGGGCAGCTTACCCACTCTGACAAAATGCCTCTACACCCTCAGTTATCCATAGAACCATTTGAAAAGTGGGGGCTATATTTTATATGACCCATTCGCCCTCCTTCTCAAAATAAGGAATATATTTTGGTTTGTATAGATTATGTCACCAAATGGGTAGAGGTAGTAGCCTTAAAACATGCTAGGGATACTAAGGTTGCTAACTTCTCATATTCTAATATTTTTACCAGGTTTGGTGTTCCTAGGGACATTACCATAGACCAAGGAGCACAATTCACCTCCGAATTGATTTTAGAATTGGTGTGACAGTACAAAATTAAGCATCGAAAGTCTTCCCCATATCATCCACAATCCAATGGACAAGTGAAAGTAACCAACCAAGAATTGGAGAATATTCTTATGAAGACAATAGAATTGCACAAGAAAGACTAGGCAGAAAGACTTCCTGAAGCAGTTTGGGCCTATCGCATAACTTGGAAGATAACCATAGGGATGACACCATATGAGCTCGTTTATGGAAAGAGGGTTGTCTTGCTGATTTAATTTGAATTGAAGACTCTACGAACTACCCTTAAGCTTGGAATGAACCTCAATGAGGCATAGAAGGAGAGACTTTCTAAACTCCACTCTCTTGATGAAATGTTTCAAGAGGCTCTTTTTCATACAAAAGTGGTGCAAAGGAAAATGATGTAGTGGCATGACCACTTCATTCGATCACACACATTCCAACCAAGGGATTGGGCCTTACTCTATGAATCACAATTCTAGGACTTCAAAGGGAAATTCCACACTTGTTGGCTCGGTCCTTATGAGATTCAAACTATGTATGACAATGGTGTTGTTCGACTATGCACAGTGGATTCTGAACGAAGGACTCTTCTTGTCAATGGGCACCACTTGAAACTTTACAAGCGACCTCTTTCAAAGGATACCTTCTTTTGTTATGTGGCGAAGGAAATTACTATTGTTCCTTTTGGCCTCCTTTGAGATTGAGCAATAACAAAATAATCATTAAAAAAAAAGCAATAAAAGATCCAACAATGAAAACCCTTTTAGGCGTTGTTGGTCGATTAATGTTCAAAAACTAGTCTCTGGTGAGCATTAACCACTAAATAACCTTAGTGGTGAAATCCAATTTTTTGGCACCACTAAGCGGTGGTAGATTGAAAATCGGGAAACCGGCTGTCTATTGGTGTTTAAAAAAAAGAAAAAATCTTGTCACAAGTTGGCACCCCACCTTCCTATCACTTTCCCGATAGGAACTATTCTCCTTTGAGATGTAGGTGCTTGGGTCCCTCACTCTATTCATTCAGGGTCTTCTTTTGACCTCTTGTTCATAACCATGGCCTGTACTTTGATGTCTCCCAACAATATGCTTTTCCTTCTACCCTTCGCATGCACCACTGTTCTTGTCCTTTTCTTGTCAGGAACTTCTACTTAGGTGCCTCCACTAGTTGGTGTTTTCTTGGCTCATGGTTTTCAGACCTGTCATCGTACATATCATTCCTCATTCCTGGCTAGTTTCCACATCACTCCATTCATGTTTCCATCATTCAATCCATTATGGTTGTTTGTGGCAAAGGAACTTAATGTTGTTCCTTTCTGCCTTCCTATAATTTTTGGTGACAGGCACTGCTGCGTATATCTTCTGGCTTGAGTTCTTGTCTTTTCTTTCCCAGAAGCCTTTTTGTGTCTACTATGAGGTGTTCACTTTTATTCCCCATAGCTGGTCCCATGTTCCATTCACATATCTTTGGTGGCCTCGGCAATTTTTCTTCACACATGGTTGATCGCGAAATGGCCAACCCTCATTGGTCATCTTCTTTCACTAGTAGATGCTCGGCCTACTTGTCCTAATGTCGTCATCTCCTAGTCAACTACCTGGAAGCATTTTTCCTTCGTATCACCACATCTTTCTCCATCATTGTTGCTTAGCTATCCATATCCAATGATCTGCTCTCAGCGGTTGTCATATGTGCTTTACACACCCCTGCTTATTTCATCCACCTTATTTCCTGTCACATCTCCATAGATCTTCCATCTCTGGCATACACTGTTCCATCATTTTGAGGCATGCAATGTACCTGCTTCATGTTTGGGCTCATCACATTTATCTCTCACTTGTGGTGATTGGTAATATTTTTTTCTTAGTTTCTTTCCTTCTTTTATTTTATATTTTGTGTTTCCTTCTATCAAATGGCATGTTGCCCTGTGGATGGTTCAACCAGTCAGCTGGGGGGAGGGGTCATCACTTTCATCATTTCCTCCAAGGGTTTTTCACTATTATTATTTCCATATTAACCCCTCATTACTATATTTTCCATCATTATCTATTAAGTATTCATTACCGTATTTATCATTTGTTACTATTAAACCGCCTTACCAAAATCATAATTGTTCGAGTAACTGGTATTGAGCTACAGTGAGTTTTACGAACATGGAAAAAGGTCACCGCCCGCATCATGAGCCCATCACTCTGCAAGGTTTAAAAATGCATGCCGAAGCATATGCAAAATTTCAGAAGGACCATTGAGATGTTTATTTCAAACAATTGAGAGGGTTTGATGAGAAAATTATGCTGGAATTTTCCCATAATTTTTGCAACCAAAAAGCTATCATTCAAGGGATGGATATTATGGTTACCATGAAAACCATTGCTGAAGTTTCTGGACTTCCATTAAAAGGAGAACAATATTTCCCCAACAAATCCAAGCAATCTATAGAGTTACACCCAACACAAAAGAAATTCTTATAGATAGGCAAATCTATGGAAATGGTTTCTAGGAAAAACACCAAATTACAATCCTTACCAGGACATTGGAGGGAAGTCGCCAGATACATCATTTAGTATATCACCTATGAAGGAAGGTTTCAATATGTTTTTTCCTAGAATTTCAAATTAATGTTGCATTTGCGGCAAGGATTGTTGATTAATATTCCATATTTTCTATATCATACCTTGCAACGAATGTCTAAAATGGTGAGAAGTGGTAAACCCCATTTTCTATCCCACCATGGTTTGATAAAACCGTTGGTAGTCCGAGAATTGAAATTATTGTCTCTTCCCGATGATTGGGACTCATTTTTCCATTCTTAGGATGATGAGGATACCGGACCCTTTGAGGAAGAGGAATCTTTCACAGAGGGTTTCTCTGAAGAAAATTCTTTGGATGGATAGTCTTTCTCTGACGGGTTGCCTAAGAAGGCTAGTGAAAAGAAAAATAAAGGAAGCCCTGGTGAATCCTCTATAAAAACCCCAAAACCTAGAAGAAGAATGACTTGGAGTACTGCAAGGTGAGTTGCATCAAATTCCAACAAGTCAAAACCCTTGCCCCCAAATGAGAAGGGTTGTGAGAAAAATAAATCCTTGGAACTACCACTCACTGATCAATCTGGTGATAGGATGGGAAAACCGAAAATGGATGTTTCAACTAAATTAGATAACCTAACCCAGGTAGCTGGTAGTGTGTTGGTTTCTAAGGAAATAGAATTTTTTTTTGAAGTAACTGGGAAAAGAGGGAAATTTCACAAGGATGTTAGTAGGGAAAAATGCTAGAAGGAAAAAGAGCGAGAATCTAGGCAACAAGCCAGTGAGTCTCTAGAAGATTCACCTAGTACTGACCCAGAGAATGAGCCAATAGAAAATAAAAAGGAGCAAACGGAGGATGCTAGGGTCATGACACCACTAGAAATGAATCAAGAATAGGAGACCGAAAAAGTAATGACCTCGGAGATAGAAGCACAGGTTCCAGAGGAACCAATGGACAATGTTGATAATAATCCTCAAACACAGATCATGAAAAAAGACATTATCCATGAAATAGAACAAGAGAAGCCAGAGCATGGTGAGCTATTTAATTTTGACCCACATGAGAATGAGAAGATAGATGAATTGAGATATGATGTGAATGAAAGTCTTAAGACTGAAATCCATGAAGCTGAGGATGAATTTGAGGAGGAAGATCCTCAAAGTGTAACAAAAAAAGAATTTTAGGATCCAAAAGTTGAATTGGCTAAAGTATAGATAGAAAATCAGACCTTACATGGGTTGTTACAAGAAGCTCATTCCACTATCAATTCACAAGCAAAAGAGATAGGTGAACTCAAGGTTGTACTCAACTTAACAAAGTAACAGTTTCTCAGATGTCTATTTAGGAACACAAGAAGAAGGTTCAAGCAATACAACAACAATGGTTCAATGAGATCAAGGGCACTTTACAAAAACTCACAACTCTACCTGGTTTGTAACCTTTGCATGAGGACATGCAAATTGTCTAGCTGGGGGGAAATGATGAGTGTAGAATATTTCATTATTTTTTCCTTATAATTTCCTCTTTACCTCTATCTTTGTCCATATTCCTATCACCATTTTCTAAAGGAACCTTAATATTTAATACAATATGGAAAATAAATTAGGATTAATAAATTTATGAAAATCATGATAATTTTGATTGTTTCGTGTCCAAATGGTAGGAGATAGTTAAGGAAGTTGAAGCTGCTACGAGCATGAGGACCTTGGGACATTGATAGAATAAAATTAGCAAGACTTTGTTAGTGATTGATCATTTTTGTTTAGGATGCTTTGTTTTAACGTTATAAGTGGCATGTGGCCCTTTGTCATTTTTCATAAACTCTTGGTTGTGAGTGGCCGATAGGCCAAACGAACAAAAGAACTTATCTACTTACTGATAATATGATTGGTATATATATATGTGTGTATGTTGAAACTCAGATATATATGGAGATAATAGAAATCACATATTGGTGTTAGATTTGAGTTTATAATTTGTTGTTGTGATTCAAAGGAATGATAAGTAGGATGGAATAGTTCTATGATTGTGAGCTTCTAATCACTCAATAGCCAGAAAAGGTGGGGCCCACTTCCCTGGTTGTTGGTGATATTTTTATTTTCATGTGTGGTAATGTATGTTGCTTCGTAATTATTCAATTTGTTTCATATTTTTTATTGTGTTATCGGATCCTTATTAGTTTACTTAATCTCTATGAATGTATTTAGTCTTTGTTGGCTTGTTCAGTACTTAGTCTTTGTTGGCTTGTTCAATACTTATCAATTTTCATAATCGATTAACTATAATTGAATAGTTAATTGAGATTGAAAGAATATCTACATTCAATATCATAACTTATATAGATTTTACTTTTTTTTATTGCATAGTTAATTTTGTTTATTTTATTTCCAAAAAGGTTTTCATTCTGTTAGAGATTTTCAATTCTGTTTTTTTGTGTGTTAGTGATATGTTCTTTGTTGTAGATTCATTTCTTCACAGGTTCCTATCACATATGTGACGGGAATTCTGCAAACCAATTTTTTGCTAAAAAATAGATTACATAGTTTGCATCCATCAAACCTTAGTTTATCAATTGCAGCCCTTTAGCATACTGCCACAACACGGTTCAAAATCCTATGCTCCCAGATTGACACTTTAGGATGAACTGAGGAAGCCATTTCTAAGAATCAATTCAGATCCATCACAAGAAAAATTTGAAACCACAGTTTAATCCAATTACCTAGTTCAAAAGAAACCATAAACATAACCCATTATGGGACCAATAAAGTCTTCAATTGATTATACTTTGGTGTAAGTCCTTAAGTCTTGGAACATAATATGTAGGCCTCTTTAAGTTGATCCGGCATGCCAAAAAATGTAATAGATAATAAAATATGAAATGAACATGTGGTCATGTGTGTGGAGCTCTATTGGTGCCTTGAATGAAATCACATGATATTCTTATAAAAATCAAGTACCACATAGATGAGTCTATTTATTCTACTAGTCTAAGTGCAAAATTGAAACTAAGTAAAGAAAATCCAATTACAACAAACAAAAATGATTGGAAAAGAAACTATTGAACTACAAAACCAAAATAAACTCAAAATAAATATTGTTGGTTAAAGCAAAATTACTTGTAGACATGGGATACTCCTACATCAACCATTCACAGTCCAATGTCCATCATATTTGGACCCCAATTGAGCCCAACAAAGAACAAAAAAACTCATTAACACTACCTCAATTCCCATTGGCCATGGTACTCATCAATTGTTTCAATTTTGTGAAAATGGAGGAACATGCAAATCAAAATGGTATACTTCATGAAAGCAGAAAATTCACTTTCCATAATTGACTACCTAGGTAACAACAACCCTTTCTTTTCAAGGTATATGGAAAATGATCCAAGCACAAGCACATTTGGATCAAGTTCACATCTCACCAAGGAAAATAAAATATTTGTATCCAAAATCACACCTCATACATGTTAGAATTGTTTTCATTGATGTCAGTGGAATAGCTCAGGAATATTGTTTGTAGTTGCTTAGTATAGGTCCTGAAAAGTTGCAAATGTTGTCAAACAACATTGAAAAAGTTGCTCAGATGTTGCAAAGTCTTGATGCAAATAGTTTTGGTGGTTTGCAAAGGAATCAGATAGTAGACCTTATATGGGTTTTTTGAGTTCTTTTCAAAAGTATGCTTTGCAGGTCCAGATGATAAGTAGTGAGCTCATAATTGAGTTATCTTTCCTCTCAACCATTACTAGGGTTTATTAGTAAAACCCTAAGGGTTTCAGTCCTAACGTTCATAGGAATTTCTAGTTTTGTGTCAACTAGAAATCGATAATAATAGGGTGCTTAAGTTATAACTTAAGTAATTTGGGTCATCATGTTATCGACCCCTTTGTTGTAACATTTTTTGGTTGATCGAAAAGTAAGGACTTTAGTTTTTTCCCTAAGTCCACAATCTTAATATTGTCCAAGCAAGTTAAATGGACAAGATCTTTTTAGATAGATTGAACGGTTTCCACTACTTTGTAGAGGAGGGTGGGTCCCTATATGGACCTTTCAAAATAGTGAGATGCTTACATGTGTCCCTGATGAGGACATCACAATGAAGGCTAATACAATGAAGATCAACAGTGCACATTTAAAGATGAAGATCAAAACATTTTTGCATGTCCACAAGTCCTTTGGTGGGTCCAATATTTTTTTTATTATGCAAACATAGAATCTTGCCATTTTTCTGGTGGGACTGAATTCAAAAGTTCTTAACTTTACAAATATCAATAGCTATGATGGATAGGGAGAAGATCAACAGTGAAAAGTGGGATAGTGTGAAATGGCTCCATGTGTAGCATGACATCTGCAAGACAAATGGCTCATTTCTTCTATTCCATGGAAAGGATGGTGGGTCCTTGTTTTGGCTCTATAGGAACGTAGTATGTCGACGCATTTCCATGATGATGTTGGTGAGGTTAAAGCTCATCCCTAGCAAAATATTTTCTTGGAGTTAAAGAGAAAATCTGCAATGCAAATTTAGAGGAAAATTGATTGAATGGTCACGTTTTAAAGTTGAAGTATATTGAGCGGAGATCATTAGATCATGGCAGAAAAGACAAGATCAACATTTGATATTCAAAGTGTGTAAACAAATACTTCTTGAAGACAAAATCTGGTAGGCCGTTACAGAGATGAAGTTGATTTAATTATATATTTGGAAAATCATAAAAGCGACGATTTCAAGGGACTGTGAAGTAGTTAGGGCTTTTGTAACTATATAAAATAGTTACTATCATGGTCAAAATGGTGGCAAGAGTGGTTATTGAATATAGAATTCTATCCTTTATGTGAATAATAGAGACATAAATGCAGATCATTTGAATACACAAAAGGTTAATGAATTAATTTTTTTTCAGGTTGGTGGCACAATATATGGTTTGTGACGAAAATCTATCAATGTAATGATCTTGGTAATGGTGAATTGAGAGAAGGGTAGTGAAGAGGAAGAAATTATAGATTAATGAATTGAAAAGGTGCATTTCAAGTTGAAGAAGAACCAAAATCAACATATATGACCTAGTAATTCTGTAGAGTTTGGTGCCTCAAAAAGATTAAGTTGGTGCTCAATTAGGTGTGCAGTGTACCTTGAGGTTTGTGCCTCAAAACATTGTCTTAGGTATGCAATGTACCTAGAGGTTGGTGCCTCAAAACATTGTCTTGGGTGTTAATGTACCTGTAAGTTGGTGCTTTATATCTTTTATTGTGACCTATTGGATTAGGACAGTGAATCCTAGTAGCTATTCTCACTATGGTTTTTTCACATTGTGTTTTTCACGTATATCTAGTGTCTTCTTATGTGTGATATTTTTTTGTGATTTTATTTCTTGTCTATTGATTCATTTGGTAAAAAATTGCATAAAATGATTCACCCCCCCAAGTTTATTTTTTTTCTTTCAACAATTGGTATCAGAGCCAGGTTCCTTGAAGAAATTTTAATCAACTAAAGGTAGATCTAGTTTTAAGAACACTATGGCCAGACAAGAAGGATATTATTCAAATAGAGAACCTTTGTTTGATGGAACAAATTATGCTTTTTAGAAAATGAGAATGGAGACTTACCTGAATTCTCTTGGATTTTATGTATAATAGTTTGTTGTAGATGGCTACAAAGCACCAAGAACTCCTCCCACTAACTCTTCTACTAAGGAATCTTGTGAAAACAATGACAAAGCTAAAAAAATTGTTCTATGTGGTCTAACCAATACAAAATTGGTAGAAGTTATGCATTGTAAATATGTCAAAGATGTATGGGAGAAACTACACAATATGTATGAGGATGATGATAAAGTGCAACAAGAAAAATTGCAAACTCATAGAGGAAAGTTTGAGACTCTTAAATGAAGAAAATATTTCAGCATATTTGCTCATGGTAGATGAAGCAGTGAATGCAATCAGAGGTTTTGGTGAGAATGTTGAAGATAAGGTTACTGTAAAGAATTTTGAGGTCTCTCCCAAAAATATTTGATTCTAAAGTTTCTACAATAGAAGAAGCTAAATATTTGGATAAGTTTTCTATGGATGAACTATTTGGGTCATTAACTGCATATGAAATGAGAAGTGAAAGCGCGAGGTCAACAAAGAGTGAAGTAGCATTCAAGACTTTCAAAATCAAGAAGATTGAATATGATTCAGAACCTAATACCACTTCAAATGAACAAGAAGCAAATTTTGTCAGAAAATTGAAGAAAGGAACTAACAAATACAAAGGTAAGCTTCCTTTTAAATGTTTTAATTATGGTAGAATAGGTCATTATGCCTCAAAATTCCCATTAAATGAAAATGAAAAGGGAGATAGTTCCAGGAGTCAAGAAATTTCCAAATATAAAAGGAGAAACTATGGTAAAAAGAAAAAGAGTCTGTATGTTGATAAATAAATTAATGCATCTGATTAAATAATTATTACTCAATTATTTAATTATTAACATTGTCTTTGATTAAATAAATAATTTTATTTATTTAATCTCACTAATCTAATAATTAATTAAATTATTTAAATTTAATTAATTATCCATGGTTTTGAAAATAAATGATTTAAAAAAAAAAAAATCTTACATTTCTCCATTATTTTTGAAAAATGAACTCTTACACACCTCCACTAATTTTTAAATTTAAACTCTTCCAAATTTCCACTAATTTGGCTGATTTTATTCCACCCACCTATTTTTCCTCCATTCCAAAAATTTCTCCAATTATGTGGAACTAATTTCAAATTTGAGAATGAGCAAGTTTCCCATGGAATTTGTCTCATTTGATCTCAACCCTTCATTTATATACTCAATATTTTCCATCCATTTCACCATCTTCTCATCTATAAATTTAAGCTTTGAGCTCTTCATTTCACGAACCACCACCATCTTCAACCTTTCGCTGAAATTATCATCTTGAACCACCACCATCTTCAATCTTTCGATATCCCCATTTTCATCTTAAGCTTTTTACTTTGTGCACTTTAAAACTAAGAGCAACATATCTTAAATATTCAAAAGAAAAGGAGAGAAGAACAATGGAGATCAACCAATGAAGGTGTAAACTTATAATTTGTTTTGTTTGTTTGCATTCAATTTCCTTTATTCTTATTTGTGCTTCATTGTTTTGGATTTGATTTTATAAGCTTAATTATAATGGTTTGGTGGTTGCCTTCAATATTTAAGCTTTTCCAATCAAATTTTTAGATCCATACAATTGTCACTGCCCTTAGAACCCACATATTAGTTCCAAGACTACCTACTTCATCCCAACCAACACCTGTAAGCTCACAATATAATATCCCTAACCATATAGGAAAGAGTCCCGCATAGATATCTATTTTGGATTTTCTAAGGTCTTACCCCATCCATCAAGAGATCCTCACTAAAGCTTTATAGGAAACTCATGTACCAAATGATATAGATCCTACTCAATTTCAAGCTCTTGTAGGACATTTGTCATCCACCTATTAGTTGGGCTTTAGTCAAAATCATATGCCACCCATTGATACCACTCATACGCATTCCCTTCACATTGAAGTACTTGTCACTAAGCATAAATTTAAGAGGGTCCTAGTAGATAATATCTCTATCCTCAATTTGTGTGCTTTGAAATTCATAAAATAGGTGGGGTGCACTCATGCCTACTTAGACAATCAAGTGATCAGTATTAAAGTCTATGATAATGCAAAGAGAGATTCAAAGGGTATCATTTGCCTCCCTATTTAGGTTGTCCCAATTGTACAATACACAACTTGTCATGTTCTTGATCTTGATCTACCATACAACCTTCTCCTCGACCGACCATGGATTCATGCCATGCAAGCCATCCCCTCCATTTACCATCAATGTTTGAAGCTCCCACATAATGGAGTTGAAATTTCTATAGATGTTGATCCCCAACCTTATGAGTATTATCATGCTCTTGAGGCTTCTTTTCCAAATTCTTGCCATTGTCTGGGAATCAAAGTGGGAACTTATCAACCATCATCCTTTATTCCATCTTTTGTTCCATCATCCGCTCCATCTTCCACATTCGAATCCACTATCACCAAGGTCAAGATTATTGACAAAGGTTGTGGGGAATACAAAATGTATACTGCACCCAATGTGGTCACAATGCCTACTTCTCCCCATACTTATGATCGACAATTTGAATCATCACAGAAAGAAGAATTGGTAACCAAAAAAATCAGATCTAAAAATGTGGTTTCTACTACATTTTAGTCTCTAGGCACCTTACAAGATCAAATAGATGAGGATATTAGTCAATGGGTCTAGAGAGAAGAACCTAAGCCCTCACCTCCTCTTATTGAGTACTTCCAAGAATTTTATCCACAAGCTTCTAAGTTAGCACAAAAGTAAAACTATTAGGGAGGAGGATTATGGGTTGATGAGTATGGAATGCAAAAACCTATTGAAACACTTGTGCATCTGAAACACTTGGGTCTCAAATATGACAAAAAATAGAAGGGATTTGTTGCATCCACTAGTGCTTCAAATAATGTTAATGTTGGATGTTGTGGTTTTGTTTCTGATATGTGGTTGTCATTGATGTCAACACTATTAGCATTAATGTCTTTAAGACTATATATGTCGAGGATATTGAGAAAATTGTAATAAAATAAGTTGCAGGTTATCTGTGAAGCAATGAAGATCAGTATGATTGAAAGTTCAGTATGTTGATTATGAGAAGTTGCAGATTAAAGGGTTTTTTGAAAATCCTATCTAGTTTATCCACTAAAAGTTTCAAAGGTGTACATGAATATTTGAGCATGTTATGAGTTTATGTGTTCCGATTGTTATTCTATTACTGTAGCTGGTATTCTTGGAAGAAGATAATTGCAATTCTAGTAATCTTAGTTGTTGTGTATGCTCTTGTGGTGTTTGTGGATGTTTCTAGATCGTGCTCTATTTGTGTTGCATGTATGTATTGATCATAGTGCTCGCGGTTGATGATTTTCTCTTGCGTGTTCATGTTTTTCATGTTCATGGCCGACAGGGTGATTGTAACATGTTGTGGATCTTCAAGGAATAATATTTGAAGGTGTTTTGTGTTCGAGGACATTGTTTTGGGTCTCTACCATGTTGTGACTGACCTTGGTAGATTTTTATTAATAATCTTTATTGTTTTCGGCTGATAATTTGTATTCATCTTATTATTCTACTGAAGTAGACATGTAGCGATGTAATTTCTTGTTGCGGATATATATAAGCTATTATTTCTTCATTTTAATGAGAATGTGTTTGAGTGAGCAAGTGTGTGTGTGTGTGTGAATAATGTTCTAAATCTTTCAAAGGCATAGTAGAGTGTGAAGAAGAGTGAAGAAGAGTAAAGAAGAGTGAGTGAATAAGAGTGAAGAAGTGTTCATGTGCTTAGCCGAAACTATAATCAGGCATTAGCCGATGCTACTTTCTCGATTCAAGATCTTCAGATGGATTTAATCTAAATATTACTGTAAGATAATGAGTCTTCCCTCAGGTAGGAAGCCTTTTTATATTTGAGCAGTGAGTTCTAGGTAGTGTGCCTGAATGCATGTGCATTCCCCATTTATTATTCTTATACTTTTAATAGAGTATAAACTTGTGGATTACCCTCCATTGTGGTTTTTCCCCTAACAAGGTTTCCACGCAAAAATCTTGGTGTTATGTGTGTTTTTTATGTGTTGTTGATTTATGCTTTCATGGTTATTAATCAGATTTGAGAATAGGGGTTAGTAAAGAATAATTTTGAAATTATGTGACAACTGATTCACCCCCCCCCCCTCTTAGTTGTCTGTCCTTGTGTTTCCAACAAAAATTTGAAAATTGATTTCCTTGAAGAGGAAGCCATCATACTCTCCTACAATGATTTAGATGTTGCTTCCTTGTTTGAATCCACATCCATCTTCTCCATTATCCTTTCACTTCACAACCCTGACCTTATAAATTGGGACCTACGAGGAAGCACACTAATTGGCATATTCCCTTTAGAGGAGGCATATTTATATCTTATGGGATTAGGAGAAGACTATGCAATTCACTTTGGGGAAGATGAACACCTTAAGCACAAAAGTAAAAATAAATAAACTTAAAAAGGGTCATCTACTGAAAACCTCTTTGAGGCACTTCCTAACTCAGCAAATGTAAAAACAAAGGGTGTATCCTCTAGTGAAAACCTCAATGAGGCATTAGAGGATGAGGATGTTCATCTTCCCCTTATAGGAACTCACTTTTCTAAACGGTATTCGATCTTAATTAAAGAGACAAGATAAATCAATCTAGGAAAAAAAGAAGAACCAAAAATCATCTATGTGGCTAAATCTTTGTCTGAGCATGAATATCCAGTAATTGCTAATCTGCTACAAGAAGGAATCATCAATTTTGCATGGTCCTATTAAGATATTCTTGGGTTAGATCCTTCCTTGGTAATCCACCACCTTGATGTGCATCCATATGCAAAGACGATTAAACAAAAGCTTTGTAAAATGAATCTACAGGTGGATTTTCTTGTTAAGGTTGAGCTAGAAAAGTTGTTGGAAGTTGGGTTTATTAGGTTGATTCACTATTCAGATTGGATATCCAACATTATACCTATAGCCAAGCTTGTTGGGGGCATCAAAATCTGCACAAACTTTCAAGATCTAAATAAATCTTGTCCAAAGGATGACTTTCCATTACCCAACATCAACATGTTAGTTGATCTGACAACATGGCATGCTATGTTATCACTCATGGATAGCTTTTCAGGATATAACCAGATCAAGATTGCACTCGAAGACCAACATAAGACTGCTTTCACTACTCCTTGGGGTATGTTTTGCTCAATGTCATTCCCTTTAGTCTTAAGAATGTGGGGGAAACATACCAGTGAGCTATGACTACCATCTTCCATGACCTTATCCACATCATAATGGAAGACTATGTTGATGATATATTGGGAAATTCAAAGACTAGAGAGGATCATCCTAAAGTCTTGAGACGGATTTTTGACTGACTGGAACAATATAAGCTATGACTAAAACCTAAGAAATGTGTCTTCAATGTCACATCAGGTAAGTTACTAGATTCATCATGTCTAGAAGGGGTATTGAGGTTGATCCAGCTAAAGTGAAAGCTATAATGGAAATGCCCCCTCCCAAGAATTTAAAGAAACTAAGGAGTCTATAAGGGAAAATTCAAGTTAGCATTATAAAGCCTAAACATACTAAAAACCTAGCTAAACAATGAAGAACAATGGAGCTAGAAAGCATAAAAACAAAGAACAATCTCACCAATTCTTCATGCCCTCCATGAATCACCTTCATTGCAGCTTCTCCATTTGTTGCAAGTAGATATTTTCCCTTAGATTTTTGATGAGAAACCTATGACTATGACAATGTCCAAAGCAAATATTGAAGGATTCTAATCTAAAAGCTACATAATGCAAGTATGAAGCAAGCCTAAAGTCTACAAAAAATAGCCAAGCATGAGAATATCTAAAGCATGAAGTCAAGAGCTTAAGAGATGTGAAAATGAGGCCAAAATTGCCTTTTTATAGAAAAGTCAATTTTGGATGAATGGCCAAGATTGTCAGATGAGAGATGCCCTAAGATCAATGGTTGTAAATGCACATGACAACTAAAAATTAGGGTTAGGGCAACATTTGAAATGAAGGTCTAATATTTGATTTTAAAAAAATCAAATCAATGGATAAGAATGCATGTGACAAGGAAGCACATAAAAAGAGGCAAGTGGAGAATCAAAATAGAAATTTAAAATTATTTGATTCAAGAGGTGAGTTGGCCTTTTGAATTTTAATTCAAAAGTGGTGAGGCCATGTGACACTAAATAATGATTTTAAATTATTTACTTGGTGAGAAATTAGAAAGTGAGTAATTTTAAATAAATATTTTTATTTAAAATTAGAAAGAAAGTTGTAAATAATGATTTTAAATTATTTACTTGGTGGGAAAATAGAAAGTGGGTAATTTTAAATAAATGATTTTATTTAAAATTAGAAGGAAAGTTGTAAATAATGATTTCAAATTATTTACTTGGTGGAAAATTAGAAAGTGGATAATTTTAAATAAATGATTTTATTTAAAATTAGAAAGAAAGTTGATTTTATTTACTTGGTGGGAAAATAGAAAGTGGGTAATTTTAAATAAATTATTTGATTTAAGAGGTGAGTTGGCATTTTGAATTAAAAATCAATTTAATTCAAAAGTGGGACATGTGACAAGCTGATTTTTTATTTAAATAATAATTTAATTCAAAATATGAAGAAGATGACAAATTAATAAGCAATTAAGTAAATAAATAATTATTTAATTGTGGAAGAAGAGGATAAATGAATAATTAAATAATTAAAATAACTATTTAATTATAGTGGTAAGATGATAAATAATTAAATAAATATAATTTATTTAATTATAAAAGACAACGATATTAGTGACGTATTTAAATAAATAAATAAAGTTTATTTATTTAAATAATCAGGAGAAAATAGTTAGGAATTATGACATTAGCACATAATTAAATACTTTAATTATGTGAGGAGTATGTTTGACATAGAAAAATGTGGTTTGTAGGTTTAGGCCATTTTTATGTGTCTACAGGGAATTGCAGTCCATTAGGCGTTTCATAGCCCATCTTGCAGATAAGTGGTATCCCTTCACTCATCTCCTACACAAAGATATAGTCTTCAAATGGGATCCACAATGCCAATAGGGCTTCAAAAAAATCAAGGAGTACCTTGCTAATCCACCTATCTTGATGCCCCCCACACCAAGAAAACCATTGTTGTTATACATTTCAGCTACGTCAGTTGCTTTGGGGGCATTATTGGCACAATATGATGAGTTTGCAAAAGAAAGGGCCATATATTATATCAGTAGAACACTAGTGGGATATCAGATTAACTATTCTCCCATGGAAAAGGCTTGTCTAGCAGTCATCTTCATCTCATAAAATCTTTGACATTATATGCTCAGTCACCCAATCAAATTGATATCCAAGGTCATTCCACTTAAGTATTTGTTATCTAGAACATCATTGATTGGTTGTATGGCTAAGTGAGTCATGTTGCTAAGAGAGATTGATATTGAGTATGTGGATCAAAAATAAATTAAGGGACATGAAATAGCTAATCAGTTGGTAGATGCTCCTATAGTTGACACCTATCCTTTAGTGATCAAGTTTCCAGTTGAGTCCATATTCACAATTTTAGAGCAAGATGTATGGAAACTATATTTTGATGGCTCATATACATAGAATGGGGCAGGTGTAGGTATCCGCTTTTTCACTCCACAATGTGACTACATTCATTTCATTTAGGATAGCTTTCTCATGAAAAAACAAAATTGTTGAATATGATGCTTTAATCACTGGTCTTCACATAGCAGTCCAATGAAATATCAGTCATCTTCATATTTATGGAGACTCGCAACTTATCATAAAATAGGTCACTGATGAGTTTCAGACCAAAGATGACAAGCTTCTTCCATACAAATGCATGGTGGATGATTTTAAGAAGTATTTTAGGCACATCCACTTTGAGCAAGTTCCCAAACTACAAAATAAAGCTACAGATGACATGAAAACTATTGGCTCACTTATAGATATGCCTCGTGACTACACAAATTTTGAATTCTTGGTGGAACACTTACTAATCTCCTCCTATGACATTCTAGATATGGAAATGGTTTGTGAAAGTGTGGGTCATAAATCTCCTTAGTATCACATTTACACTTATGTACATGATAACATCCTTCCACCCAACCTCACCTGAAACCAACACAAAGAATTTATCCATCGTGCTTCTCATTACACAGTCCTAGGTGACACACTTTATCATAGGGGATATGATGGGACTCTACTTCAATTTTTGGTTGAATTGGAATCTCTAGTTGTGTTAAAAAAGGTACATAGTGATGTCTGTGGGGCTAATACTAATGGAATGACCTTGGCTAAAAAGCTTCTATGCACTTGGTATTACTGACCAACAATGGTGAATGATGCTTATGAGTTTGTCAAGATGTATGTATTGTGATAGCAACATGCAGATTTGATCCATGCTCCCATGCAAGATTTACAACCAATTATAGCACTATGGTCATTTTCACAATTGGGTTTAGACCTAATCGGCAAGATATATCCCCCATCCTCCAATGGTCATACCTTCATTATCACTGCCACTAATTATTTCACCAAATGGGTGGAAGAAATTCCACTCTCCCTTATCATGGGCACCTAAATTTTAAAATTCATCCTCTACCATATTCTCTATAGGTATGGTATACCCTCCACCATCATTACCGATAATGGGAAGCCATTCAAAAACTAGCACGTCTGACAACTATGCAAAAAATTCCACATCTAGTATCATTGGTCCACACCCTATTACCCCCAAGGTAATGGGCAGGCTGAGGCAACCAAAAAAACCTTAATTAAAATCTTGAAAAAGGTGGTCAACAATAGTGGTTGCAATTGGCACCACCATATTAATCCTTCCCTTTGGGCTTATCGCACTTCCATTTGCACCCCTATTAGTGTACCCCATACTCACTTGTGTATGGTGTTGATGTCATATTATCGATTGAGGTTGAACTCTCATCACTTTGCATCTTGTTGAAGAACCTAATTAGTAATGAAGAATATCAGGTTAATGCTATTAGATTTCCACAGTCCATATCATCAAATTTTGTAGCTTTTTTTTTGGATTTGATTGTGTGCCAATTTTTGAATCAACATTTAGGATCACACTCTGTGACCCATCATCGGGATATAGAGCTCAAAGGAGATGAAAAAATTGGATCACAAAGTGTGATTTGAAACGTTGATTCAAAAATTGGCACACAATCAAATCCAGAAAAAAGCTACAAAATTTGAGAATATTGGGTTTCCGATCTTAGTCAATTAGAGATCCTTAACAAAAAGCATCTCAGTTCTTATAACCACCTTCAAGCATACTAGCATCGGCTAAGAAGAAGCTACAATAAAAAGGTTCGACCCCGTCAATTCAACATTGGTGATCTTGTGCTAAAATAAAATCAACATACCTACCAAGATAGAGAGAAGAAAGGTAAGTTTGAGGCAAATTGGTTGGATCCTTATGTTGTCATAGCCAAGTATGGTTCAAGAGCATATCGACTTGCTACACTTGAAGGAGAATTATTGGAGGATCCCATTAACATCATGCACCTAAAATAGTTTTATACCTAAGTCAATTGGGTTACCCCACCTAGAAAATATCAAAAAAAAGTTAAAAATCTATAAAAATACAAAAAAATCAAAATATGTCAAAAAAAATCCAAAACTAGTCAAGAGAAATAAATCATCCTATGGTGAAAACCACCCTCGGTGGTACCTTAAATAAGTATGATTGGTGAAAACCTGGTAACAAGTGTTATTCGTAGATGGATTAATCGTTATCTACCTTTCATTTCTCTTTCCTATATGCTTGTGTCTCCACCATCCTATCCATGCATCCTATCCTAGCATCCTATCATATCCATCATCTATCAAAAGCCTATCATCCACCACTTGGTGTATTTTTATTGAGCATTCGATTGGTATGGATTTACTATCCCAAATCCTAAGGTTTTCATCACTTGTATATGGTGTCGTATCCTTGGTCTCGCATCCCATCTAGGATCCTCCATCGTTTCTCTTATCATTAGGTCTCATGTCATCTTGGGTCCCTTTTTCCAAACTACATTACCTCTATGATTTCACGTAGGCAAGGCCATCATCGATGAGCCCTCGAGGCTTCTGTTCGTCCGCTTGAGTCTCCATCATCCTCTTTTTTCTTTTATCCACTGTTAGTCATCGGTCTTTTGTCAAACTATGTTTCCTTTGTGCTTTCACATAGGAAATGCCATCATCAATGATCCCTTGACGATTTTTACATCTACTTGAGTCTCCATCATCATCTTTCCACTTTTATCCATTGTCAATTTTTGATCTTTTATCAAACTACGAGGTCTCTACACTTTCATGTAGGAAAGGATAATCTTTGATCAACCCCTGAGACCCTATGCTTGCCCTTAGGGTGTGTCTTGGTTTTGTGTCATGTCATCAAGAGTGTCTTTATCTAGCTAGTTCCTAACAAAAAAATCCATTGGTACCATGGGGTTCAATTAGTTTTGAGTATCCAGAGTCATGTCAATCAAACGACCTACCCCCATCTATCTTTTTTCATAGCAAGGTGTATCCTTCCTCATATCAAACCACATCAATCCCATCCACCTAATGGTCCTATGGTAAAGGATATTTGAAATGTATTGTGATCTTTTGGTGCTTTTTCATTTTGTTTTTATTTTGAGCTTCCTATTATACCTACTCAAGGTCACCATGATCCATCATATCATGGTGTGCTTTGATTGGTAAACATAGGGGCATATCTTGATTCTCTATATGATCTTTTCTTCCTAGTTATCCCACATAGTACCCACCAAGATCCTTGTGGTCTTGTGTTACGTTGGGGCATCCTTTGGGCTTGTGGTTATTCCGGCATCAGGCCTTGTGAAATCCCTTATGACTTTGGGATGTTGGGATAACCTTATTGTTTGTTGTGTTAGTCCTATGCATTGGATACCAATCAACCTTGGTTCTTCATACCTTGGCATATTGTGTCCTATGCTAAAGTAAAATTCAGTGCTCCTAATATGATAGAATGGCATTAGATTTGCATTTCATTTATCCTCCCATTGCATTTCATTTATCCCAATCTATTTTCCTTAGCCTATGATTATTGATTTTTGGTTGTGAAAATGATGTCTCCCACCTATTTTTCCTATCAGGGTTCCTATAGTCTTGGTAGGTGCACTAAATCACCCATTATGATCCATTTCACTTTGCATTCCCATTATCCATTTCATTATTCATTTTATTATCCATTTCATTATCATATAATTAGTTTGCATCATTCATTTCATTATCATGTCATTAGTAGTTTGCATCATTCATTTCATTATCATTTTATTAGGTTGCATTAACCATTTCATTATCATATCATTAGATTTCATTATCCATTTCATTTTGCATTATCATTTTCATTATTATTTTAAGTTGTTTAGATTAATATAGATTTGTTATTCTAAGCATCTTAATTCATTCCATTTGCATTTTCCTTATCATTTTAAGTTGTTTAGATTCACATGGATTTTTTATTCTAAGCATCTTAATTCATTCCATTTGTATTTCATTATCATTTTAAGTTGTTGGGAATAATATAGATTTTTTTCTAAGCATCTTAATATTCTTGCATTTTGTGCATTTCATTTCATTATATTCATTTATTCCATCCATGACATTATGCATATTCATATTTCATCTACATTTATACATCATTTCATACATAAGCATACACATCATCATCAACATCTCATACACATACATAATAAATCACAATCACATCACCACCTGCATCACAAATCATTAGTATCATATCCATATCATAAATCATACATCATAAAACATTTGATCCTATATCACAAAGTGTTAGACATGATCCATACCATTCATCATCATCATGCTCATGTACGTCCCTCATAATCATAATCATACATATATGCATAACAAACATCAAAAGAATCACATAAGAATCATATATAGAGAATCATAATAATCCGCTCCATCATATATATCAAAATATAGAGTCCTTAATGTCCATAATAAAATTTCATATAGTGTCCATCAAATAAGTACATGTACAGAGGAATAAAAATATATAAATGAATATAGGTATAACTGACACATCATGTGTCTTGAATCAGCATGAATATTAAAAATATTTAATTCAATCTACCAAAAGAATCTATACATGGACTCTACATCTATATACACTATCCATTGTGCACTTGTTAAAACTTGGCCCCTGTGCTCTCCATCCTCCCATCCCTATCCTAGTGCCCACTGCTGACTGCATTTGATCACTATGGGGAGTCTACCACTCTATATCTATCTTCATCCCTCAATGGTTTCCCCCTGTAGGCACTAGTCTCACCTGATCCCTTGGACCATGTAGTTCTTGAATGTAATGGTGTTTCTCTCCTACCAAAAACCTTTACATATGGAGCTACTCTCTGTGTGGGATTAGGCACAACTCTATAATAGGTCCTCATCTAGTATCCTGCTCTCGGGCAACATCATCATACCAGGTTGTTAACACCTATGTTTCATCCCTCTTCTACATGTACCTATCTCACTGCTGCTGCAGCCTCCCCCTCTCCAAATCCTAGGTATCCTATGCTAGTCTCATGATGGCCACCTGTCCCTCCACCCACTCGCATGCCCCACTACCTCATCTCTCTCCCCCTACATGGCCTCAAATAGGCCCTGTAATATCTCCACCTATAGCTCCACCCTCTCCATCATCCCCACTACTCATCTCTCTCCCCCTACATTGCCTCCAATAGGCCCTATAATCTCTCCACCTCACTTTGCAGACCATCTGTCTCCACTGTTGCTCCATCATTTTCTCTCCCCTATCCTCCCTACAACCTATCCACCTCTTCTTGTAGCTGCTCTCTCCACCTTAGACTACCTCATCCTCTATTGTAAAATATGGATGTGATCCTGTGCACTTTCTAGTCCCGCGGTTAGGCCCTCTAGTGGTGGTGGTTGTTACACCACTATCGCCCTCTCCTCCAGAATATCCACCTCTATCGCCACCCTATCCTCCTCCCACACTACCTCCTCTCCAACCTATGTATCTACCCTCCTCCTCCTCTAGGGCCTCACCTCTATCTCATCCTCCTCATATCTTCCTACCTCCCCCACTGCTACCTCGAGCACTTGAATAGGAGTGATCCTTGCTAGGAGTCTCCCCTACCACCATGCTATGTATCTATTTGTAAACCCTAGATCATCTAGGCCTCCTCTCTATCCACATACCTACCCTCCCAGTCGATCCAACTCTTGCCTCACTCTATCAATTGGCACGGCTTGCCCCCATCCCCTCTCTCAGATGATTCCACTATATCTCTCCTCGATCATAAGGATGTCCTGTCAAATGTCAAACTACCTAGTGACCCGATCCAACCTATATAGCTCTATGATGAACAAATCCCTACCAATTAGGTAGAATTGTGTGAACATATAGGTACTATACAATCTATCCTCTACCCTCCAAGACTGGAACCACCGATCTATATATGGTTTCCATACTATCTAGTCATCTATCAAATCATAAAAAAATTGTTGCCAATACTCCAAGCTCTATACTTTCCTATAATGCAACACCCATCCATACTCCCCTCCATACCAGAATTCCATGAGGAGGGAGTCATCTCTCTCCCCTTCTATCAAGATGTCCAATTGTGTGATCTGGATATGCTCCCATTCCCACACCTGTAACAAGGTGATACGGGTAATACTCACTACACCTCTATAACACACTACATGCATATCCCTATATAGCTGATCCAATATGCAAGGTCCCCATGAAAACACTCCCCACCTTCACTCCATGATGTGTTGTACAACCTAAATCATCTTGATGCTAAAGAATCTCCCACTCCTATTCGGGGGGGATCCCACTAATTAAAATGCATACAAATAATGGCAATGGTGGCACAACTCCTATGCAGACATCTATATCCAAATCCTTCCCTTGGTAGGGAAGGTTTATGGTCACGAACACGGCCTGTATACTTTGCTCCAATGGTCGCCTGACCCCTCCGCTCACTAAGTGGCCCCTAATCAGCAGTGGCATAATCCATAAAAAATACTCTAAATTCATAGTCATCTCCCCTATGGGGAGGTGGAAGGTGTAGGTCTCAGAACTCCATTTGTCCATGAGGGCCATCAACAGTGGTCGATGGGCCCTAATTGCTAGTTATCTTACCATGTGTAATAATTCTTCCAGCTCTACTATCTCATGATCCCTAGGTGAAATATCCTCCCGAGTTGTCATAAGCATGGTTGAGTGCCTCTCCCATGTTTATAGTGTATATATGCTCTACATCTACACAAGCCTTCTGTCAGGCCTTTTCTTGGCATATTTCTTTTGATCCCTCTTTTTTTTCCTACCTCGATTTTGTGCATTTTCCTCTATAGAGTGAAAATTAACCCATTCCCTCTTTTTGGTGTATTCTCTTGTTGGCATAGCACTTTTTCCCCTATGTTCTCTTTTGGAAAATTCACCTCTTTCATTAGTGTATTCACCTGTTCCCTCCCCTGGGCATGATTTCACCCATTTTTTTCCAATGGAAAATTCGCATTCGCCCCTGTACCCTTTTACCTAATTGGATGAACTCGCATTCACCCCTATCCCCCCTTTTCTCTTGTCAAGAAAACTCACTTTCACCCTTCCCGCTACCAGGAAAATTCTCTTTCACCTTTTCCCTTGGAGAGTGATCTCACCCTCACCCCTTCTCTCGAGGGCCGATTTCATAATTACCCCTCATGTCGTGCATCTGCCCCTGTGGGAGTGCGTTCACCCATCCCTTCCCAAGGCGATTGCGCAATTTCCCCTCCTATCATGCATCCACCCCTATGGAATCACATTCACCTATTCCCTACCACGCATTCACTTGTATGCTATAGAGGTGAATGCACTTTGTTGGAAGGGTGAATCCACCCTCCTGTGGCAAGCCCATTTATGCCTAACCTACCCACCCATCCCAATGAATCATGCAAAAACATGTGCAAAAATTCCACACTGAAGGACAAAGGTCGGTTTTCAAAGCCTACCTATCGAGGGATGATCAAGAAGTGGAAGAACTCATGCACGGTGTCTGCTCGATGGAGAATCTCCTTGTGTACCATCTCACTCGATTGTCTAATCACCTCTTGCGCTTTATCCCAATCACCTTTCACCACATGTGCATAATGAAAGTAAAGTGAATAGTAATTTTTCTAATTTATTATTTATACTTACTTTTTGACCCTAATTAGCCTTACTAATTTTAGGCATTTTTACCCTTTTTTAACTTTTTTAATCCTTTTGACCTAATTTCTTCCATGGGCTGCAATTTGCACCCTGTTTATCTGTTTTCTTTTGTTCAAATCCATTCTTCATGGTTTTTTGTCCTCTTCTGCATGATGCACTCCATTTCTTCATATCGATATGTTTCTTGAGCCCCCTTTTCTTCCCTATCTTCCCTCTCGAGGGATCATACCACATCACATTTCTTCACTTTTCCCATCTATCATCCTACTTGTGATACTGGGGCATCTACCAAAGTCCTCTTCTTCTATCGAGTCATCTACATTTTGTTTTTCTTCAAAACACCATTATTCTAATGATATTTCGAAGAGGGAAAAAATGTAGACATCTAGATTTGACCATGTCCATATGGTAAAATTCTCTTTCGCATTCTTCATTATTGCATCCATTGTCATGTTAATTAAATAAATGGATATTTAATTAATATTTTCCTTATCCTAACATCTCCTAAGGTATTTGATTAATCAATTAAAGACCTTTTCCCCTTCTTCTCTAAATTAAATAAATAGACCAATTATTTAATTTAGTCATTTATCCATTGTGAACTAAAATCATTTTTTAATTCACCCCCTTTTCTCTTTCTTCTTTTCACATCCTCTTTAATTTCCTCTAATCCTAATTATCCCACTTAACCCCAAATTATGATGTGCACATTTCTAATCAAGGTTGGGGTCACATCCTCCATAAAATGCAAGTGGATTCCTAATTAGGGTTAACTCACCTAATCCCTCATTTGCACAACCTAAATCAATAATTTAAGCTAACCTAATCCTCATCCCATTTACAGAATTCACCTATAGTCAACCCTATTAATGACTTTCTCCTTTTGGAGAAGTCATCTCACATGATTTTTGGAATTTAAAATTCCAATTTATCCTACCAATGTATTTTGAGGAATTTTTAATTCCTCACATCCCCCCATGAGGAATTTTTAATTCCTTTGTTCTTCCCCATGAGGATTCTTGAGGAATTTTTAATTCCTCCCTTGTCCTCTCACCCCATGCCTTTGTACAAATGGACAATAAACTCCTTTATGAGGAGATCTTGTCCATTCCCAAGGTACTGGAAAGTACCTCTATGTGTTCTCCACCTCACTTCCACATCATTTCCATTTCATCCTATCCCCTCCACATCATCCTCCACATGTCAGTATCCCATGGGTTGAGATGTCTCAAGACATTTCAACCCTTGATCTTTTTCCCTAGGGTTAATCCTAGCCCTCCATTCTTTTGGAGGCACTTTTCCTAAATACAATGGAAATGGCCCCATTTGAACACAACACTTAGGAAATTAGATATCTCATGCAATAGCTATCAAACCTCCATTTTTGCAACATTTCAAGCCTCCATATTGCATCAAATTCCACATCCATGGCCACCATTTCATTCCCATCAAATTCATCTTAGTTGCATGTCGTTCTATCAAGGAAAGGAGCACACAAATAATCATCAAAAGGTCCAACCAAGGATCAACTTGAAAAAGGTGATAATTTTCATCTTTTATTGCTTATTTTGTTTGGGTTCAACTAGGCCAATCTTGATTGTAGGTTTGTGATTTTATTTCTTGCATTTCACTTGTTTGTTTTAAAATTTTAATTTAGAATTTCACTTGCACACAATGTCATTGGAGGAACTCATGTAGATTATTATCTTCTTGATCTTGATCATCATTTTTTTCAAAGGAGGTTCTTGATTTCAGCATTGTATCTATCATCATTTGATATTTGTCTACAGCTTCTTCGTCCTTCAGATATGTTCTTCATGTTCCTATTCTTTTGGCACATTCTTTTGGAGGCTTCTTCAATCCTTCATTTTAGTTTTCTCTCTTTTGGAGAGGATTTTTCTCCCACTAGGTTTTTCTCACTTTCTCTGGTTCTGAGAGATTAGATTGTTTGTACATGGGTACCTCATACGGGACCCATCATGCATTATCTTTTTAACATTTTTAGCTACTTCCTAAGTTCATCTTAAGGGAGAGTGTTAGAGTAATCATAATTAGCTAATAATTAATTAATATTTAATTAATTATTAGCCTAATTTATTCTCATGCACTTAAGCTAAAATTAGGAGTGCTTTTATTATTTTATTAGTTGAGCTATTATTAGGTCATTTTGTCTCATTGCATGAGATGTTGGACCTTGTCATGATCTAATCCCTTTCTCATTTAGGGTTTTTCTCTTATAAGCACTCAACCCTCATTGTATTTCTTCTCCTCTTCCACTCTTCTCCTTTGGAGATTCTCTTTTGAGATTCTCTTTTGAGATTTTCGGGTTTAATTGTTGTAGCTTTTTCTTATTGAGGAATATTGCATATTATTATTTATATCTTTGTTGCATGGAAGATGTATTTTTTTGTTGTTTGATCTTGTGGCTCATTTTTTTTCATAATTCAAACACCATTAGCATCCCTAAAGTTTTGATTCCATGTTGATCAAATCCCATGAGTTGGAAGGTTGGTGGCTAGAGATTTGGTTTCCCCAAAAACTTCCATGTGTCTTTTGATAACATCTTTACCCCCAATCCTTCGTCCATGATTTTTCTTCAAGTTCATCCCCAATATTTCCATTTGACAATGGTTAATTTCTTTCCCATGTTGACTACCAATATCATCAAGTCGATGAATTTTTATTCATGTGGTGGTGGAATTTCTATTATTATGTCTATGCTTGTTCTTTCTTATTTTTTGTGTTGGTCATGCTCCATGACACTAGTGATTGCTACTCGTAGCTATGGAATACTCTATAAGGTTTATGTCATTTGTATAGGTATGGTGGTTTGTAGTACCTTCTTTACAATATTTTTCTCTAGTTTGAATTATCTAGAGGTACTTGTTTTGTTGGAACTCCTTTGTTCATTCATCATGACTTTCTATACTTCTACATTTGCCTCTTGGAGTTTCTCTTTCTCTATGTGAAGGTTTGGGTGTATTTCCTTCTTAGATTGTGCTCGAGTAACAACTAGGACTTCTTTGTCTTTTTCTTCCACCTCCAACATATTGATGCTTCCTTTTTATTTTGGGAAATCTACATCCTCATGGTTGTCTAGTCCACACCATTTATATAAAATTTCATCCCTTTTATAGTTTCTCTTACACTCTCTAGAAAAATTTCCCTTCCTTACATTTCTAGCACTGTATCATAGGTCTCCCTTTAGCATCGTATTGGATTCTTCTTGGTGTCCCATTGTTATTGTTAACCAATTAGTGTTTCCTCTCTGATTCTGATACCCTCCAGGTGATGCATTATGATTGTTGTTCTTCTGCTTTGGTGATGTATTTAGTGGTGTGTACTATTTTTCTTGTGTGAAGAGTGTTGAAATTTTTTCATTGATGTTGTTATCAGCAACATGATCATAAGGGATAAGTACAAGGTATAATTGTATGTGTTGCAGTGTTGTCATTGATGCCAACATTGTATCTTGATATGGAGATCATGGTGCAGATCATTTTGGTTAATTCTAATATGATTTGGGATATTTGTGGAAGACAATTTTGCAAGATGGTTTGATCCGGTGAACATACTTGTGATGAAAATTGACTAAGTGTAAATTCTGATATTTTTTTGTAACAAAGCATCTATTTTTTAGGTCCCAATAGTCTGTGAATGAAATTTTCTCTATGTGGTTCTAGTATGTTTTTATTGGTTGATAGAAGCATCTAATTCTAGAATTCCATCTTTTTTTAGCTTCTGGTTTGAAAGTTATGGATAATAGAAGTTTAGCTTAGAAAATTATAGTCATTTCCTGTATAGTGCATGTGAGTAGGAGAGTCTGCACTTCTCTGTGAATAGGATTTTGGCTTTGTGGATTTAAGGAGATGTTGACAGATGTCAATAGAGTATAAATTCCAATTGGCATGATGTTTTGAGGTATGTGTGTCCAAATATGGGTATACAATTGGATAATTTGTATATTAGGTCTTTTGTGATGCAAACCTAATAGGTGTGAAGGTGTATAAAGATTAATTGAGTGTTGCAGAGTTATGTGGGAGCTATTAAAGGTCCATGCCAACCTATTTCAAATATTTTTGATTGAATATTGGCGCAAGGTGTGTGTCGATGGATTTGAGCCAAAAATTTATATATTATATATTTTGTGTGTTGCATCTAATTAGGTTGACCTAATTGATGTTATGCTTGAAGCAGAAATATAAGATAAATAATTTTTGGTGTTTTGAGAGGTGAAAAACATGTAAGAGATGTGAATTATGTGAATACATTATGAAATTAAGTTGTGAATGTTGAGTATAATATTAGAGTGTTGTGAATGTAGAGGAAAGAAGTGTATTAGATCATGATCAAATGAAGTGTCTTAAGTCAACTTATTAAGCTTAATTGGAACTGTAATTCATGCAAATGAAAAATGCAACTATAATAGTTCAATCTAGGTTGTGAGCCACAAAATCTCTTCTATCTCTTTTTAACTTAGTAGGTAGTGAGTCCACCTACATGAGCACTTCTATAAATATACTATAATCGGTTATAAAATATTTTGAGCTAATCCTCATTGTGGTTTTTCCCATTTTGGGTTTTCCAAGTAAAAATCTTGGTGTTCATGTGTTATGTGATTTTGCTGGTGTTTCATGCTTTCTTTCATTTACTGCAATTGAATATGCTATGTGGATTGGATGATTAAATGTTTGAAATGTTTAAAGGAATACTAATTAACCACCCCCCTCAATATTCTAGGTGTTCAACAAAGAGCACTTGTATGCTTCTTGTTTTTGTGTTACATGGGAATTCTTTAAGACAATGGCCTAGAACTTGGTAGATTTCGCAAAATATTTTTTGGGGTTAATTGGTTTTAATGTGGCTCTCATTATTGGATTTGATACACCAAAACTCTATGCTTTTCTTTGTAAATTATTTCTTTGCTTTCAACTCCATCATTCACATCATGTCCCTCCCCAGGGCTTGGACCATTTTAGATTCATTGTTAGTACTTTCCTTTGAGCTATCATCTTCATCATTTTTTCTCTTCCCTTGAGAGGATGTTTTATCCTCGCTCTCTTTGCCCATTTCTTGATAATAAGCATCGACATTGGAGGAGGGGGTAGAAAAGAAAATTCTTAATGGAGGAATTAAACTTTCTATAAACCACCTCTTCCTCAGTCCATCTACAAGTTGGTTTTCTAGATTTACCATAAGTTCTTTGAGCCTATGATTATAAGCTCTTACATTTTCATGTTTTCCTTGTTTAGTATTGTAGATCCCCACTAAAATTACGTTTTCATATTATCCTTGTTTAGTATTGAGAAAGTTTGAATTCCTCTAAGAATGCTATTTTCAATGCATCCCATGTAGATTTATGGGCTATTTCTAACTCTATGTACCAATACATGGCTATGCTTCTTAGGGTTGTTAGAAATTCCCTCAACCAATAGGCTTTGTCATCTTGGCCATTGACTACCTAGATTTTTTCACATGTCTTATAATGTCTTACAAGATATTTCAATCCATTTCCTATGAAATTTGAGGGTTGCCACCTCTCCACATTTGGACTTGTTGGGGGAGTTATCATCCTTCTTCCTTGTTGCACCCTTTTTGATGATAACATGATTGGAGAGTTTTTATTTGTATTTTTCGGTTCTTTCTCTGAAACCTCAAACACATGGGAATCCTTCACTCATCCTTCCTCAGTATTTGTCGCTCTCAAGTTGCCTTCAAGATCTTTTCTATGCTTCCTTTATCTTATAGTTTCAAGCTCTAATCTTCCAACTTTTTTCTCTTCCATAAGTATTAGGTCTTCAATCTGCATATGGTGTTCTCTTATGCCTCTATCAACACATCTATAGTCTCTTCATCTCCTTCTCATCCATTTAACATTGATGGTGCAAATGGTTCTCTAACTTGGTTTGTGAGGTCTATGTACACTTCATTTAGGAGTGATAGATGTCATGTTATTTCATCCCACTCTCACTTCATGTATTATTTTGTCATGAAATCTTTCCTTTCTTCCTAGCTACAAATTATGTGTACGCTCCATCTCTTACTCTTGGATGGGCTTGATATTTTTGTTAGAAACCCTTTGCTTTCATCAACTTCTACCTTCATTTGTCTCCTTCATTCCCTTTGTTCCCTTATTTTTAGGGACCTTATAATCATTTTATCTATTGGTTCATGACCATATTGTATTATTTTCCTGTTTATTCAAATGTAAGGGCATTAAATCTTTAAATTGCATTGATGATCGGTATCACATTATTCTTCTTCCCTTTGGTTTCTTTCCTCATATCATTGTAGTATATTTTGGAAACATTTTTCTTATTCTTTTTATGTATGGAGATCTTGTATAATGATGAAGTGTCGTGCAAGGAGTCCTGATAGTCAATTTAGAAGGTGGTCTAGTTCATTGTTTATTTGCATATTTTTCCAAATCATGTCTTGAAGGATCTATCTTTTGACAACTTCTCCAAACATGATCCTTGACTGATATGTCCCACAAATTTATATCCTACATGAGTTTGTATTCTCTTTATTTGTTAGATTATATAGGTTCCTCCACTAGATGTCCCATTTAGATTGTCATTTTTTCTACCATTGTATTCAACCAAAGTTCTTATAGGAAACAATGCCAAATGTTTATTGTTATCTCTACTTGATTGACTATTATAGAGAACAATACATAACAATAATTCAAAAAGATGTGTCCATATATTCATTCAGAATCATGCGGTCCTTGAACATGTACAATTAGAAATATTTATTAAATGGTTGATAGTTATTATGCACTAGCAATTTTTAGAAAGTATCAACTATTGAGAACTAAATTAGTTGATTACAATAAAACTAATATTATTATTTATGGCTACAAATTTTGGCTGAATAGTAGATGCAAATGGTGATTTTAACATGTCAGTTGTCATAATGTTGATAGAAAGTTATAAATATGCCAAAATATAGGTTTTTTGGTCTTCCCTATCTATTACTAGACTACCTAGATCTTAATAGTTGGGTGAAAGAGATTTTTTGGCTAAATGATCAATGAATTTTTCTTCTAATTGAATGGGTTTAGGGCACTTTTTCTTCATTCCTAGTGTCTTTATGCAATTTTTTAATAACTCGGTCAAGCTTAGGGGTGTCTCTTATGGCTTGAACAATAGTATTTTAATGCTCAAGTTCTTTGATTATTATATTAGTTTAGACATGTGCACCTATGATTTTTCTTGTAGTGATAATCTATTCTTGAATCATTTAAAAAATGATAATAATGGAGAAACAATTGAATAATTTTCTTGTGGATCCTCATGTTATCATGTTTGTTTTATAGGAAGAACCTATTTGTCCATTGACAATTGTTGGAGAGGAGGGATTTAGCAAGGTTTTTCCTAGATGTAGTTTGATAGTCATAGTTTATGGAATTTAGCCTAGCTATATTTTTATGGTCCACATTGTAGATAGAGGTTACATGTCAAACATTATTTGGATTTTCCATACATTGATCAAGTTATTGTGATTTTCCTAGTCTTTTTGAAGTGGTTTGAGTGTGTTTGGTATTCTTGCTTATACATTTGTTAAGACTTCCATTGTTGTTGAGGATGGTTAGCCCATTGTGGTTTAGTCCATGGTTCATTAGTCCAAGAATATGGTCCCCATAATTTTGTATATTGTGGATTTGACTATGGTATATCCAATTTATTAGCAAACCAATTCATAGGGGCCCGTGAATCAAACTGATTGAGTATTGGTTGTAAGGAAATTTATTCCCTTGTATTTTCCCTACATTTTTTAGTTCTTCAAATTGACTACTTTCCTTCATGAAAGATACAATTGCAAGTATTAAGTCACATCAATCAATAAAGTAACCTCTCATAAATTCTACAAACATCCATTTTTCTAGAGGATAATCACAAAATGCATGTTTATCATTACATCTTGGGCGATCCAAGGATGTATTAACACATATGAAGATATATATTTTTAGGTTTCCAAATTCCTCCGTCAACTAACCTATCTCATTGTGTCATTTTCCTTGTTTAAGGTGCCTAATCACAAGCCTCATTCATGAGTAATTTCTACAGAGCTCCACAAATTATAGGATTGCTAGTTTAATAACATTTCCTATCCCCATTATGTTTAAGGCCTCTCAATACTCATCATCTAATCCTCTCCAAATATGTTTTTTTTCAACATCGGATCTAACCCAATCCCATATTGGTGATGGAAAAAGAGAAATCTATCAAGACCATTTTCTATGTTTTTATCCTCTTTTTAGTTTATTTTTAAATTTTCTTTATGATCTTATAGCCCACATTAATCTTGATATTTGTCTACGGATTATGTTCCCATCTCATCCCATGTATGGATGATGTGATTTTGACCCCATAAAATAATACATGGTTGAATCTTTAAGAGGAGAGAAATAATTTTAATTTATAGCTATCAATTACATAATCATGTGTTTAACAAAACACTTTGAATTCAAACGAGAACATGTTAAGGTCACGTAAAGTTATATCCCTAAAGGTATGTAATATAGATGTGGATTTTTTTTGTAGGAGCCTCCTCATATAGGTTTAGTGTTATGGGATGAATAAATGCTATTTTGATGTGATTCCCCATATTTTTTATATCATTTCCTTTGTCTCCCATGTTTTCCAAATAGATTGCCTCCCAATATTTCACAAATCTTGGAGTATATTGAGAACCACTAGTTTTAAATATGGTCTCAAGCCTTAGTTCAAACATTTATTGAATTGGTAGGTTTGCCCCTAGTTATAGTTTTGTAGACATGTAAAATTGACTTGAAACCTATCACACACCCTGAATAGCATCGGACAACATCGAATAGCACTAAACAACATCAAACAACACCGAACAACATCAAACAACGTCTTGTAACATCTCAGAATGACTCAGAATCATCCCGTAACATCTCAAAATGACTCAAAATCATCTTGTAACATCTCAAAATAATCCTATAACATCTCAAAATGACTCAAAATCATCTTGTAACATCTCAAAATGACTTAGAATCACCCCATAACATCTCAAAATGAATCAAAATCATCCCATAACATCTCAAAATGACTCGGAATCATCCCATAACATCTTAGAATGACTTGGAATTGTCCTATAACATCTCAAAATGACTCAGAATCATCCTGTAACATCTTAGAATGACTCATAATCATCATGTAACATCTGGAAATGACTCTAAATCATCCTGTAACATCTCAGAATGACTCAGAATCATCTTGTAACATCTCAAAATGACTCGAATTTGTCTTGAAACATCTCATAATATCTCATAATCACCCCAGAACATCTCAAAATCATCTCGTAATTCCTTGAATCATCTCATAATCATACTAAAATATACCCACATCGTACCACATCAAAATGACATCGAAAACCCTAATTCCTCTATTAATTTAATAATACAACATTATTTAATTAATTCACTTTTTCATCATTTCATACAAATTGATTAAATTTCATTTATTCTTGAAAACCATAATTCCTCTATTGATTAAATAAGACAACATTATTTAATTACGACACTTTCCCTCCAAAATTTGAATAAGTAAATCAAACTATTTAAATCAATTATCAAAAAATCAAATCAAACTAATGTAACTTTGTTTGCAAAATTCAAACTTGATTTGCACGTTCAACTCCAAAAAGGAATTAGTTAATTAAATCAATTAATTCATATTCCTCACCCACTTTCTAATTGAGAAAATTATGATTGTTGATTGAGCAATCTAATTTGTTAACTAATCGATCCAAATTGTTAACTGAATAATCTAATGTACTAACTAAGCCATCACATTCCTAACTAAGCCATCAAATTCCTAACTAATCCATCAAAATCCTAACTGATCAATCTAAACCTGTTAATTGATCAATCACATCCGACCGTTGATCTAGATATTCTTCAACACGATCTTGATCGTCCATTTCAAATCACATCTTCTATATAACAAACCCCTTTCCTCACAAATAAGGATTAGAGAATCAACATACATTGAGCAACAAAGTGTTGTCAATAATACCGTTGATGGAGCTTTACCATTATCTTTGATCAACCAACCAAAACACTCATTCATCAAGCTTTTACACACGAACTTTGGAGGCTTCATGGTGATAAGAACAACCCAAAATCAAGCGAATACACTCCACTACAAGATGGTAAGACTATGTTATTCATGCTCATTCAAAACTATAAATCATAGATCCATTTATGCATGTTAGAATAGCTTAGTTTCATTTCATAAGTGTAGGTTTAGATCTTAGATTAATATGTTAATCTTAGCTTAGATTCTTAGATTAGCATGTTTTGATCCATCTTCCGGTCTAACATTCTCCCCTTCACACATTATGGCACACCCGATGGGACCCTTGTCCCCTCCTCTAACATTAATTTGAGTCATTTTTGAAGTTGCAAGTTTTGAAAATACATTTGACAGAGTTTTCATGCAATTTCCTAGAAAACCTGTGCGCTTGATTGTCAAGAAAACTATGATATTGTCTCAAACTTGCGCTATTTTCTATCAATAAAAGTGTGCTATTATCTAAGAACTATGCTATTGTCATCAGAATGACACTATTGTCTAAATTCTATGTGTTTTTTTCTTGACAGAGTTAGCTTTTACTGTATGGTTTCAGCATTTGTTTCTAGAGCTGAGCAATTGCAATTTTTTTGCACGCTTGCATATTTTTTCTGAGTAGTTGTTCGAATAGACAAGTGCATGGATCTTGCTTTATTTTAATAGGATCTTTCACTAACTTTTGCTTTTTTTTTATGTGTAAATAGGTATTTATAGATCTAATGCAAGATTCAAGTAACATTAACATGTTTGTTCTAGGGAAGATGATTGGTCCCAGATTTTGATTTATATTTAATTAACTTAGGAATCTCAATTTGGTGCTCTAAAATGAACAAAAATAAAATTGGTGTTTAAAAATGAACCAATTTCCTATTTTCTTAACTTAGGAATTTGAATTTGGTGCTCTTAAAAAGAACAAAAACAAAACAAAAAAAACACTTCAATTTTGGGATCTAAAATGAACCAATTTCATGTTTCTCAACTTAGGAACTTTAAATTTGGTGCATAAAAATAGGGCAAAATGATTTCCATTTGTTGATGTACACATGATTTTCATTTGTTGACCAATAAGAGACAAGGATTATTTTCCTAGAAACACCCAAATTTGGAGCTTAAAATGAGCAATTCATTTCTTTTGTATTGCACCATTGCAATTTTTGAATGATATCCTAAATAATTCCTACTGGTGCAAGTAAAAAGAACAATTTTTTTATGTTATTCATATATTTATGGGGATAACATTGCTCAAGATGTTTAAAATGAATCAATTTTCTATCGATTGTTCATTGAGATACATCTTGCGTTGGAGAACTCATTGCAAGGTCTCAAAGCACGTTTACTGGTAGGCTATATTAAAGGTTGTGAAATCATAAGAAATTAACTTTAAGCCATGCTGACAACAGAATACACCTAATCCCATGCCTTAAGTGAAACGGGAAAAATTAACGATCCTTAAGTGGCCAGCTGGTGAGTGTCAGATTTATACGTTCATAGTTACCACTAAGAACCAAATTGTTTTAGAGGCCACCTTATTATCCAAAAAAATTCTCTAAAAGTGGTGCATCATAATTTACTTTCAAGAAGTTAGTTTCCATGACTAACTACAGGCCCACGCTATAAGTTGCATATAAAATTATCTCTTCGAAGCATGAGGTAAGCCTACCTAAGAGAATGGTGTTCCTCCCCTAGGGTTGTAATTGTTGGTGTATGTTAAACTTGGCCCATTACATTCAAAACAATTTGACATCAAATTTTTTGATTGATTTAAAGAAAAAAAACACATTCAAAATAAAAACTGAACGAGATGTTTGAACCACAAACCCTTTGATTTAGTGCATACTTGTGAAAGAAGCCTTATGTTTGCACCCTTTTGAAAGGATCTTTCCTTAAAGGTTTCTGAACATTATGGATTTGATTTCAGGGTACATTAATCAAATTAAACATTTGGGAACTATGGCTTGGGTGTTGTGATTTCATAACCTAAGTTATAGACATGAAGATCACATAATTCCATGCTTGTTGAGTCAGTCCAATTGTTGTTTTATCACTTGCCATACTTTAAACAGAGAGAAAAAGTTGAGAGAGAGTTGTTTATAAGATTATTTTTCAAACCAAAAAAAATGGAAAGATAGAAGATCAGATAGTCCCACATCCATTATTTCCATCCTACTTATTTGAAATCAAAATCAAACAAACCATTAAGTTCATTCCTCCACTTAGATGTCCATGATATCAACAGTTACTTAGGACTCATAGATAGTACAAGTAAGCTTTCCCGCAACATATCCTCTAGACAATAAAGTGGAATATAAACCTTAGTCCTTCGACATTTTGATTTCCAAAAATTAGTATCATTCCAAAACAACACTCAAACCTTAGGGTCTTGAGCTTCACATCAACCATCCCATAACACCATCAAACATTATGACCATCTGGTGACCAACTAGCCTAGTTCAACAACCGGAACTTGTATCACTAATCCTTTAGCCTAGTCTCACATATATCAAAGGTGAAAAAACTAACATCATAAGTAGCTTGAGAACCTTCATTTTTTAGAAGAATGAAACACCCCACCAATTTCTCATCGCATCAATTATCCTAGATGGAGAGGAAGAGAAAGTTGGCATAGCACCAGAGAGGCCCATATTACCACTACCTACATGGCAATAAATATCCCCTTCAGGATCTTGTTATGCCTTGCATAACCACCCCATATTTTTCCTTGGTCAAAAGGGGTCCCCCTTGTTTTTATCATTAGTTTTTTTTCAATCAAAGTTTGGAGTCTTGTTTTTCCAACACTTTTTTTTTCTTAAATTTCTCTGTCAGAAGTGGAACCGGAACTGAATTGGGTTTTGAAAGTTCTTTTGAAACTTGTTTCTGTTCCCATCCCAATAGTCTTTCTATTAAATCTTTTTTTTTTGTCTCTGTTGGAGCCGGAGTGGGCGTTAAGTTGGTGTTTATTCAAAATTCCAAAATCGAATTGCATTCCGCCTCCGCCTCCACTTTTTGGACTTTTATTTTAGTTGTCTTTTTCTTTAGTTTTCTTATGTCGGTCTTTTTGTTTTATTTTTGTTTTTTTGGTTTTGTTTTATGCTTTGTTGGCAGAACCGGAGACGGAATGGGAACTAAGTTGGGAAATTACCAAATTTTCCAAATCGGGTTTCATTCTGATTCTGCTCCCACCAGTTTGGTTGTTGACTTTTGCTGAAGTCTTATGCAATAATGGGCCAGTTCTTTTTCAGTTCTGACTCCACTCTACTACATTTAATGCATTAATGACAGGTGTGAGGCATGCGTGAAATTTTAAATTTTACCTTAATTAGGGATTCAAGTATTATTATTATCATTATTCTAAAAACATTACAGAGCGAACAGGAGTTGCAGTAAAGTCTTGTATGAGTGAACCGATTGATCGAGAGACAATTGCTTGCCGATTGCTTCAGGTGTTTTGTCTATTTATTGGCATTTGAGGTAGGGTTTCTTATTGTTGTTGTTCTTCATTTATTTACTATTGCATTTTTGTGTTTTCTCGTGCTTTGAATCATTTCATTTTAATGAATTCGTGGTTCTTGGTATGTTTGTTTGAGTAGGTTCTTGCTTTATTTGTTTGTCTCGTTAATTCTTCATTTCTTTTGCTTTTTTCTTTTTTTGGTTCTTTGTGTTTTAGGGCACGGTCGCTTTCACATTTTAGTCATCATTGCGTCGTGCTATTTTGATTTGTAGTAAGTTAGATTAAATTGAGGTTTTTAAATGGCATTAGTTAAAATTAGGGATTTACAGTGAGGTAGAATGAATTAATGGTAGTATTGTGTATTCATCTGGTTAAAATAGGAAGGGTTAAATTTGTGCCCTAGTTTTCATATTGTGTTTTCTAGATTAGGGTTTTAAGTGCGTTTCTATAATGCCTTAATTAGGTGATTTAAAATGATGCCCTAAGAATACAGTCACCCCATGTCATTTTCAAAAATCAACTAGTTTGAAACCATGAAATTTTGCATTAAATAGATGAAGTCATTTATGATGTCATGGTCAACCTCGGTGGAAGGAGGAATGGAATCGATTTTGAACTTGAAAAATTATATTTTCCAAAAGGTAGAGTATTTTGTGGCAGGAAAGCTAGAAAATGTTAGGAACATCAAGAGAAGCTACTCAAAGGAATCAGCCTGCAGGAACATCAAAGGTAGTGCCTAAACCAAAGAAGATCAAGCCTGAGCAATTTCCTTATACCTTGAGGTATAATCATAGGAGTCCTATTGTGAAAGTAAGCAAAGTGGAATCTGACTACTTAGACATCACTGACACAAACTTGGGCCAGTACAACTTTGAGGAGGCATATGCTGAAACATTCAATGAGGATGCGATGCCTAGAATGAAGAGGATTGTTGAGTCTGGTTTGGCTCATATCACTTTGTTTCCTTTGTCAATCTAATGCCCAGAGTTGATCTTAATAGCAGCCAGTGCCTACAATCTTGTTACCAGACAGTGCATGGATTCCCAAAATAATGTGATTATTGATCTTACTCCTCAAGCATTGCAAAGTATATTCAATGTACCAGATCCTAAGAACTTGGTGCAGTTGGATGAGGTAGAGGCCTTGGAGAAATATAGTAAGTATAAGGACTCCAATAAGTCTCATTTGAACAAAAAGTGGTTGAAGATGGAGAAGAAATCTTTAAGTAAGCTTGCAAACTGGCCAAAGAGGGTAGATTTCTATAAGGAGGTATCAGATTTAATCATGATGTTGTCTATAGTTTTTGGGAAGAGAGATACATTTTTGTTCAAGGAGTGGATGTTTCCTTTCATCCAGACAATCTTAAATGGAGCCTAGCAGTTTGATTGATTGATGATTGTTTCAAATGCTATTCATGATCAACTGACCAGCTTGAGGTAGACTAAATGCTTCTTTATCACTTCTTAAATTGTGTATGCAGCAGCAAGGTTGGGCATTTTCCTTGGTTTGAATAGAGTGGGCATAATGGGAGTCTTGGATGGACAGAAGAAAGTGTGGGAGCATTATAACCAACTGTCTCTTCAAGTTTCTAAGACTCAATTCAGAAGAGTCAATGATGTATTCATATATGTAGTCATCAACCAATTGAATGGAGATGCAGGGTACAGGGTGAGTCAAGAAGCCATGGCATTCATTGCTGAATGGGGATGTTGGTACATTCAATACCCCAAATTCACATATTTTAGGTTAGCTGGTTTTGAAGGCCATCCACATCTGCTTCCAAGGTGTTGCAATAACAAAATAATGTTGATGGAATTTGTATATCAGGCTCTTGGAGTTAATGCTCGGTTTGGTTTAAAGCATAAGACAGGATGTCACGAGTTTCCCATGAAGTTGGGTGAGTATGGCTGTCAACATTTGGTAGGAGCAAGGGTTGTTTACAGTTAGCTGATATAGTTGAAATTGGGTTTATACACAGCTGGTAAGTATTTTGACCCGAAGGGTAAGATGTATGCCTTGTTGCCTTTGATGTTTGACAGGAATTTTAATTTATTAGAAGATTTTTGGAGTGATCGATAGGATGAGTATGATCTAAGAAAGAAGAATTATGAAAGATTATATGTCTCACTCATGTCAGAGCTTGGTGTTAAAGATAAAATTCCTAACACATTGGTGGTTGATGGAATTGTATTGGATCCATCCTATGAAGCTTTTAACATTGCCACCAAGAGTCTAGATCCAATTGACTGGGACAGTGAGGAAACCATTGATATTAAGTAGATTGGAAGGATAGTATTGGATAGGAGTGTGCAATGGTTACTTCTAAGAACCAAGACTCTTCAAGGACTAGCCCCTAAAAAGGGTAAGGGATACAAAAGGATCAAAAGTAAGACACCTCCTAAAGAGCCTTTGGAGTTCTTTCCTGCAGACATCGAAGAGATAGAACTTGAAGCAGCAAGTGATGAATTAGAAACACAAGAAAGAGAGGCTTAAATAGGATCAGTTGTTTCAACACCGGCCTTAGGAAAGTCTTCTACTCAAGTCCCAGTAGCAAAGCGGCAAGGTAAAGAGGTGGAAAAGGAAAATCTTTATGACATAGTTGAATCCATAAAGGGAAAAGGGGTAGAGGTTCATGATGTTGGAACAGATTTAGATAAGACTGAGTTAGAAAAAGATATGCAAGAAAATATGCCTCTAGAGGAGGATACTGAGAAGGTTTTGACACAAGAAGATCAATGGGTGTTGTTTGAAGAGGCGAAATAGGATTCTGATGCAAGGGCAGCAGCTCATGAAGTAGAGAGATAGAAAAGGCAACAAGAACATGAACTCAAGGTTAAAGAAGAGAATGACAAGTTGGAACTAATACAAAAGATTCATGACCTTGAAGAAGAGAAGGCAAGAAACCAGAGAGAGAAAGAAATCTTGGTTGCCAAGTTAAAACTTGCTGAGGAAGCTCGCCAAAAGGAAGGAGAAGCTGAGCAATTATGAAAGGAAAGAGAGGCCAAAGAGCTGGTTAAGAGACAACAAGAAGGAGAAGCAAAGAAAAAAAGCTTAAGGCTTTAGAGGTAGAAAGACTAGAGAAAGAAAGACTAGAGGCTTTAGAGAAAGAGAAATTGGAAAAAGAAGCTCTAGAGAAGGAAAAATTAGATAAGGAAAAACTGGAAAAGGAAAGAATGGAGAAGGATAGATTAGAAGAGAAAAGATTGGAAAGGGAAAATTTGGAGAGAGATCGACTGGAGGAAGAAAGGTTGAAGAAAGAAGAAGAAGATAAGAAGATACAAGAATAGAAAGATAGGGAGGAGGTTGAAAAGCTTGTGCAGATGCATGTGTTGCAAAAACAACAAGAGGAACTAAGGGTTGATTCTCAACCCCAAGTAAATGTGCAGCCACCTTCTACTACTACAATTGCTCCCTCTTCCTCTATGATGACTACTGCTCCATGTGCTCCCACTTGGTTAAAATTGGACCTACAGAAGAGGGTAGTAACACCTTCACAGCCTCTCAATTGGGAGGATATGATGAAGGAGATTGGACAAGAGAGGCCTAAAAAGAAGGCCAAGATCCTACATTCTACGAGACTCACAGACAAAGAAGAGATTGTTGCTGAGTGCTCCATACCAATGATAGAAAAGGAGTTAGGGGACATGCAGTTAATAGATTATCAGTTGAGTAGTGTCAACTTGGGAAGGCCCACTAGGAATCAGTAGATGAACCTAATTGATCTGGTGGCTTCAACAACTAAGTTAAGAATGTTAAAAGATAAACAAAAGAAGGATGATCTTAAGGCTCAGTTGGATCAATTACATTCATTTTTGAAAAGTGTCTCCTCTCCAAGATCACAATAGGTAATGGCCATTGATACTCCAATTTTGTTAAGCAAAAAGGAGGTAGATGATTTGGTGCAAGTAAGAGGCAAAGCGGAGATGGTAGATAGATGGATAGACAAGTTGAATTGAGAAGTAGGTGAAGTTTTGGTTTAGGGTTTTGAAGTTTACAAAGGCACTGAAGAGTTAATAAGAGAAATGCATCAATACATTAAAGCATCAGAAAAACAAGAAGAGGAGTATAAAGAGTATAGTCAGAAATTGGAGAAGGTTAATACGTTGCCTTTGACTACTCTTCTTGAACAGTCAATACTTGAGGAGGATAATAAATATTTTATGGAAAAGACCTCTCGTATACTCCGATTTAGAACAGATTTCTTGTGTAAACATAGGGATGAGGTCCAAAATGTTGTTAATAATCTAACTGAACAATTTGAAGAGTTGGAGGTAGTTATTGCTATTATGGTGGATGTTAATGTATTAACCAAGGAAGGCATTCCTTTGAGTCAAATCAAAGAGAAATGGGATGAAAGATTTAGAGGACTCATGCAGAAAGGAGATGATGGAGAAGATCTGATGATAGATCAAGTAATGGATGTAAAAGGAGAAATAAAAAATTCATTATTGAAGGTATATGTCCGAATGCTAGATAAATTTGATTCATACTGGTTTACGCTTTGATCTATCTTTTTCTTTTGTTTGAAACCCCCTTTATTTACAAGAACGGTTTGATAAAATGAGTCATTGCTTGAATCTTTTGTTACTAGCACAGGCCCCTTGAACATTACAGTTGCATGAACCGATTGAGTGACACCAAACAGTTGAGAACCAACTACCATGACCTTGGGAGTTAGGCTACTATATGTTGTCTTTCTTTTTCAAGAGAAATAGAGTATAAATATTTTGTTTTAACGTTGTTTGTGTCATTTTCACCATCAACAGAAATTGGCGCTAGAAGGAAGGCCTGAAAAGACAAGCTGGCTCGCATAGTGTCTTTCTCACCAGAGAAATATGGAAGGATTTTGAGATCCTCTATGGACCCTAAACCTTTACAAGAATTACAAACCCTGGTAAGACCTAGACCCCATGCTCATAGGGTTTTAATACCTACATTGCCACCACCACTCACTCCACCTAGATTTCCACCAAATCCACCTATGCCACCACCAGTTCAACCTACATCAGCACCTCCAATATTCCTATATCACCACCAATTCAACTTATACCTGCTCAACCAATCCCACCAATGGCTTACTTTGTGAATAATCCCTCTCCGTTAGGGACTATTCCTGGGGGATTCCATGATTTACCAAAGAACCCAAAGAAGTTTTGTCCTAAATACATGCATGGCGAATCAAGAAGCGCTGAGGAGCATATACAAGAATTCAAAGATGCTTGCACACGAGCTCAAGTTTCTCATCAAGATGTGGTATATAGATTGTTTCCCTACTGTTTAGGAGATATGGCATATAATTGGTATCTAAATCTGCCCCAGGGATCTATTCTAGGTTGGACAGATTTAGAAAATGTTTTTATTAATCAATTTAGGGTTTATGTGGACCCTGCCATCTTGTATCACTAGTTTTCCACAATAAGAAAGGAACATCATGAGCCACTACCCTTGTTCAACACTAGGTTCCAAAGGATGTATCATAGGTTACAAGAGCCTTACTTAGTGCCAGAGGCTATGGCCATACAGGTGTATCTGAGAGCTGTTGATCCTTTGATTGGCCTATTCTTGCAAAGAACTTATCAACCTAATGAGATTGACTCTCTGTCTAAAATTTATCATCTGGCTATCAAATTGCAACAGTAGATAAGTCTGCAATCTGGAGGTTTAGGAGCGGCTCTTCCTCCCATGAATTATTAGATGCCTAATCCACCGTTATACAACACTATCCCAAGGATGTCTTATTCCCAAGATGGACCTGCATCTGAGTTGTAAGCTCCACCTACTGTGCCTTTCTTCGGCAATGGTATGCAAGATCACTCCCATCAACCTCAACATCAACCTCAAAATCAACTACAACAAATAGGAGGATCAACCCATGCCCATTCCCCATCCATAGTCTAGAATGTCCAAAATGAACAAACTGTTCAATTGACTAATGAGGCAGAGACTCTCAAAAAGACTCTATCTCAGATGTCTAATGACATGGCATAGCTTAGGAAAAACCCTCCTCCCAACCAAAACCAGAATTACAACAATTAGGGAGGTTATAACACTCAGGGAAATTACTCCAATCAAAACCAAAATCAGAACACCAATCAAAATTTCCAAAATCAAAACTCCTCAAATCAAAACTATCAAAATCAAAACAGAGGATACAATCAGAGGTTCAATAACAACAACAACAAAAACAACAATAGGTAGTAGAATACTAGACCTAACAATGGAGGAGTTCCTCATAACTATCAATCGGGTGAGGAAAGATCACACATTGCTAATGTTGTTGATCTCAATTTCATGACTAATTGGTGCAGGCTACATGATACTGCAACACATTCTGAGGTCAATTGCCCAGAAATGGAGAAAATTGTGAAAATTGCACAGGCTAATTCCCATCCTCTAGTAGGAAACTCCAATCAAGATAATGGTCCAGTCAGTACTGCAATGACTTATGAGACTATTGAAGAGAAGTATCAATTTCCTATGCAAGGAGATAATGAGCCAGAAGAAGATGTATATGATGTTCAAGCTTTTCAGTCCAAGGGAGGTCACTTTATGAGGAATCAGAATAAGGGCCCATTCACTACATCTGCACCCCCAAACAACATGGTCCCACTGAATCAAAATGCAGATAACAATCCACCCCCACCAAAGGGACCTTCTGATCTTTAGAATAGAGGCAATCTGCCTCTTTTTCCTAAGTATCAAGTTAGGAATGATTCAAAATTTGACTTTGTTGTAGAATTGCAAAGACAGAAGACATCCCTGTCATTCTTTGACATCATGAAGTGGTGCTCAGCTCAACGAGAAGTGGTATTGAAAGCTTTGGAGGAGACAGATTGCTTAAAGGGAAAAATTAAAGTGACTCCAACAAAGGAAATAAATGCAGTTATGTATAAAGGTAAGACCAGTACCCCACCTTTTCTATTAAGTTTAAGAATCTTTAAAAAGAATTTGCATAATTTTTTATTAGACTCTGGAGCATCAAGGAATGTTATGCCTTTTTCAATATGTAAAAAGTTAGATTAAGTCCTATCACATGCATGTACAGGTAGGATCAGATCCAAGGATCCAGACCTATATAGATATCCAAGTAGCTGATATCCCAGAAACATATGGTATGCTCCTAAGTTGAGAGCTAATGAAAAGAATAGGGAGGTATCTATCTTTGGATTTCTTGCACATGTGGTTACCATGGAAAGGAGTTTCCACACAGATAAGAATTGAAAGTGAACCTAGGCTCAAACACATGATCACAAAATATGATGCTTCAAATGAAGTAGCATTCTTTGAGACTGAGATAGGTGTTTACAAACAAGAGGAATTTCTTACTTTCTCTATAGCTAGTCCTGATGATACATTATCCTTAGAACACAATGACACAATGATCTACATCAACCAGCAGGTTCTGATAAGGAAATTGCAACAGGATAGGTTGGTTTTGGGAGAAGAAATTGATTTGAGTAGTTTGTTACTTCCTAATTGGTGTAGGATTCACTATCATAATCATTCGGAGTTAACATGTCAATCATGCTTAGATATTCTAAGTCATGTAGATCAGCTTCAACAGGTTTGTTAAGAGAAACAAGCCCAGAATCCCACCAATGAGTTTTCTTTCCAAGTTAAGGATGCAACTATTCTTTCACATGCTAGCCTTTCTCAATAGGAAGGTTCTTCACCAGAAGAAAAAACTCAGGTTGTATATTCTGAAATTCAAGAAGAGATTAAGGTATACCAGTTCCTATTTGAAACACCTACCCTAGATACTTTTCCCATACCCAGGGCATTGATGAGAAATGAGTTGGATTGCAACTTAACCCAAGAGGGTATTCAAGAAGTAGTTTTGGAACAAATTAAGAACGTAGAAAAACCTTCAACTGAACTTTGTCCCAAGTTAAATTCTGACAAACATCAAAAGTCTGAACTGCCACACATTTTAAGTGAGTCATCCCCTATTACTTCTAAAAAGAAAGAGCTCCCAGCCAAAGACCAATTATGGACTCTTAAATTTGATGGTTCTAAATCTAATCAGAAAGTGGAGCAAGGATTGAACTAACTAATCCAAAAGGAAAGACTTATTTTGCTTCTTATAGATTGTAGTTCGGTTGCACAAACAATGTGGCTGAGTATGAAGCACTTGCTCAGGGTCTTATGTTTGCTCATAAGAAGAAGGTTATTTCCCTCACAGTTATGGGAGATTCTGAGGTAATTGTAAAGTAGGTACATAGCCAATACATGTGTCATAACAAAATATTGGTTGCATATAGAAACAAGGTTTGGAATTTAATTGAAGATTTCAATGCTTTTGGGATTACTCTCATCCCAAGGGAAGCGAATCAAATTGCTGATGCTCTTGCTATTGCTGCTAGTACATTGGATCTCATGCAAGACTCTAACCTTAAGAGGTTTTCAGTGGAGTTGATTTCAGTCCCAGCTATTCCTGATAATGTCAGGCGTTTTCTAGTATTTAATGATGATCAACATATATTGGCCTTTTTGGCAAATTTTGATGTTTTTGAAGGACAAATAATTGATGAATCTGAAAGAGATCAGGGGGATTGGGATCTGGAGAATGATAGTCCAAAAGGGATATTGGATTTAAAGAGCAATAGCATCCCAAAAGGGATGATAGCATTGGAAAGAATAGTTGACTCAGACCCACAAGCTTATCAGAGAGTGTCTACAAAGAGTGATGGAGGTAAGTATGAATCTGTTAATTTAACTCACTCAAGCCCAGAGAGGAATGTTCTTATAAGAAAGACTCATCCTCAAGAAATTAAGGATGAGATAATCAAAGTTTTGAAACAAAATATTGAAGCTATAGCTTGGAGTGATGATGATTTAAAAAATTTTGACACATCAGTCATTACTCATACCATCCCTCTCAAGCCAGATGCCAAGCCTTTTTGCCAAAAGCAACGTCCTGTCAATGCTTTAATTGAGCCCTTGATTCAAAAGGAGGTGCAAAAACTTTTATCTGCCAGAATAATCTTTCAATTAGACACTCTACCTGGGTAGCCAATTTGGTTCCTGTAAGGAAAAAGAATGGTGAGATCAGACTATGTGTCGATTTTAGGAATTTAAATAAGGCCTCTGAAAAGGACAATTATCCATTACCTTCTCTTGATGAAGTATTAAAAAAGGTGAATGGATCCCAGATGATGTCATTCTTGGATGGGTATTCTGGATACAATCAGGTACTTGTTAGTCATGAAGATAGGATGAAGACTGCTTTTACTACTAAATGGGGCACATTTTCCTACAGAAGGATGTCTTTTGGTCTTATCAATGCAGGACCTAATTTTCAAAGGGAAATGGATGTAGCTTTCAAGGATCTAATAGGAAAATGTATTATCATTTATGTAGATGATTTAACCATCTTCTCCAGAAATAGAGAAGATCATGTTGCGGACCTGGAAAAGGTTCTAAAGAAATGTATAATTTATGGTGTTTCTCTTAACCCAAAGAAATGTGTATTTGGAGTCTTTGAAGGGAAGCTTTTGGGACACATTATATCAGAGGAAGGGCTTTCTATAGACCCTGACCAAGTAGAGGCCATCTTGAAATTGACAAAGCCAGGTAGCAAGAAGGAAATGAAATCTTTCTTTGGAAGGATCAATTTTGTTAGGAAGTTTATTATAGGGTTGCAGAGATTGTCAAACCCCTCAATGAAATGATGAAGAAGGAGGCAAAGATTGAGTGGAGTGAAGAGGCTAAGTCTACTTTCATGTAGATTAAACAATCTATATTTGAGGCACCTGTTTTAACAAGTCTAGATTATCTAAAACCCTTATACATTTATTCTTTTGCTTCTGATCATTCATGTGTAGCAATTTTAATGCAAAGAAGAGAAGAGAGTGAGGAGAGACCGATTGCTTTTATGAGCTCTCCATTTAAGAATGCAGAAGTATAGTATTCACCATTAAAAAAATAAGCCTTTGCATTGGTATGAGTAGTGAAGAAATTCAGGCATTACATAATTTGAAGTCAAGTAATGGGCATAGTTCCAAATCCAGCTGTGAAGTCTCTTCTGATGCAAAGTGAATTAGGAGAATGAAGAGGAAAATGGATGGAAATCTTACAGGAGTATGAATTAGAAATTCACCCGATAAAGCTCGTTTAAGGACAAGGATTATCAAAAGCAATGGCTGAAGTAGATAGAAATATTACTTGCCAACAGTACATGGTTCAACCATTCACAAGAGATCCCTGGTATAGAGATTTAATATTCTTCATCCTTAGTAACAAATGTCCAGAAGGAATGAATGCTACTCAAAGGAGACCATTGAGGATGAAGAGTGCCCATTACATGTTCAAAAGGGGATCAATCTATAGGAAGAATTTTCAAGGAATTTATCTACGCTGTTTGGATCAGCAAAGGCATGGAATAGGACATGGGTCTGTTGATGCTTTAGCTCATTAGGTTTTAAGATCAGGCTATTATTGGCCTTATATGTTTAGAGATGCACATCAACACTGCAAGACTTGTCATGTATGACAAACTTCTACATCTAGAGAAAGAAATCCTGCAATTCCCCTACAACCAGTATATGAGGTAAGGCCATTTTCTCAATGGGCACTTGATTTTGTAGGTGTAATTAATTTGAATTCTTTTATTGGTCATAAATTCATCTTGACTACAACGGACTACTGCACATGTTGGACTGAGGCCCTTCCTTGCAAGAATAGCACCATAGAGGTGGTCATCAAGTTTCTGACTGAGAACATCACAACCAAGTTTGTAGTTCCATTTGCTTTGGTATGTGATAACGGCCCTGCTTTTTCTTTTGCTGAGTTTATTTCATGGGCCTATGAACATAAAATTGTGTTGAAGTATTCTTCCAATTATTACCCTCAGGGGAATGGAGTAGCTGAGTCCACAAATAAGAACTTGTTGGAAGTTATAAGAAAGTTGTTAGAAAGTAATCCTAGGGACTGGCATACCCAGTTGAGATTTTCCTTATGGGCAGATCAAACCAGAATCAAAGCAGCCCTAGGAAATTCACCTTTTAAGTTAGTTTATGGCCAAGATCCAATCTTCCCCATTCATTTACAAATACCTATTTTGAATTTTATGCAGGAGTTTTACTCTAAGGATGATGGGATTGAGGTTAGACTGCTTAATTTGTTAAATATGGAAGAGCAAAGAGATGCTGCTTTGCAGCAATTCTCTAAACATCAGGCTGTTGTCAAACACTGGTTTGACAAAAGAGCCAAGATAAAATCCTTTAGAATATTAGATCTTGTGTTATTATGGGATAAGGCTAGAGAAAAGAAGGGAGATCACCAGAAGTTTGATAGACTTTGGTTAGGTCCTTATCAAGTAGCTGAAATATTAGGCAAGAATGCTTTTTGTTTGAGTACCATAATAGGAGTGCATGTTCCATTACCAGTTAATGGTCAGTTTCTCAAGCACTATTTTGGTGCATAGAAGGTCTGATGTTTTGGAAAAGAATGTATTATACTGTATCATATGTAATTAAGTCTTTGTTCTAGTTAGGTTGTTGTTTTGTTTTTTTGTAATTAAGTCTTTGTTCTAGTTAGGTTGTTGTTTTGTTGTTGTTTTGTTTTTTTTGTTTTTTTTGTTTTGTTTTTGTTTGTTTTGTTGTGTTTTGTTTCGTTGGGGATTTTCTTTTTGTCCATCTCAAGACTTTGGGTTGTTATTCAAAGTATACTATTGGTACTAGGAGAGAAATTGGTTTAGGTATTTTCATCATCATCATTGAAAAGGATTTCATTCTGAAACTTATGTCTTATGATCATTCTAGTTTGGGTTTGAGAAGTTATTTAAAGATAAGAAGATACATTGTGAATATCTCATGAATTATCATCAAAAGTCTATCACCAAATTAGATAAAACATCTGAATAAGTAAATGCCTATCTGTTTTAGAATGACTCTACCTTTGATTCAAGTGAAAAATCCGATTCCAAGACTATCATGAAATCCATTGTATTTTTCAACCCACATTTTAGATTCATTCAATCTGAATATTGAGAAAGATGCATAAAAGAATTTCCACAAGTGAAGTAAAAAAAAAGAGAATGAAAAGAAAGAAAGAAAAGGAAAGCTCAATATCAAGTGGGTAATCAAGTATCTCTATCAAGGCTATGGATGCCTGGTTGGTAGTAGATCAATGCTTTGTGAGAACTAGAGGCATCTCCGTCGGGGCTATGGACGCCTGTCTGGCAACAGAGCAATACCTAGGATTTTACTGCACGATAGTTAAAAGACTCAACTCATGTAGCTTGAATTTTAGGTATGGTGGTTCAAAGAGTAGAGAAAGTACTTACAAAGAATAATGCACAATATATGCACACACTCAGATTTAAAAAAACTCATGAGCACATACATCTGAGATTCTAGCTCAAACTTATCCTATGTATAACTGATCTTATTTAAGTTGAAGTGTTTATAAGCCAAGAAGTTTTTTTGGGGTAACTGAAATTTTCTTTGAGTATCTTGGAAATGGGTAAACCATTTTTCCAGCCAAGTCATCATTTGTTATGCCTTGCATAACCACCCCATATTTTTCCTTGGTCAAAAGGGGTCCCCCTTTGTTGTTTTTATCCTTAGTTGTTTTTCAAACAAAGTTTGGAGTCTTTTTTTTCCAACACTATGGTTTTCTTAAATTTCTCTGTCGGAAGCGGAAGCGGAGCTGAATCGGGTTCTGAAAGTTCTTTTGAAACTTGTTTTTGTTCCCATCCCGACAGTCTTTCTTTTAAATCTTTTTGTTTTGTCTCTTGGCCGGAGTGGGCGTTAAGTTGGTGTTTATTCAAAATTGCAAAATCGAATTGTGTTCCGCCACCGCCTCCGCTTTTTGGACTTTTGTTTTAGTTAAGTCTTTTTCTTTAGTTTTCTTATGTCGGTCTTTTTGTTTTTTTTGGTTTTGTTTTATGCTTTGTTGGCGGAACCGGAGATGGAATAGGAACTAAGTTGGGAAATTACCAAATTTTCCAAATCATTTTTCATTCAGATTCCACTCTCGCCAGTTTGGTTGTTGACTTTTGCTGAAGTCTTTTGCAGTAATGGGCCAGTTCTTTTTCAGTTCCAACTCTGCTCTACTGCATTTAATACATTAATGACAGGTGCGAGGCATGCGTGAAATTTCAAATTTTACCTTAATTAGGTATTCACGTATTATTATTATCATTATTCTAAAAAGATTAAAGAGCGAACGAGAGTTGCAATAAAGTATTGTGTGAGTGAACCGATTGATCGAGATATAGTTGCTTGCCGATTGCTTCAACTGTTTTGTCTATTTATTGGCATTCGAGGTAGAGTTTCTTATTGTTGTTGTTCTTCATTTATTTACTATTGCGTTTTTGTGTTTCCTCGTGCTTTGAATCATTTCATTTTAATGAATTCGTGGTTCTTGGTATGTTTGTTTGAGTAGGTTCTTGCTTTATTTGTTTGTCTCGTTAATTCTTCGTTTCTTTTGTTTTTTTATTTTTTTGTTTCTTTGTGTTTTAGGGCACGGTCACTTTCACGTTTTAGTCATCATCGCGTCGTGCTATTTTGATTTGCGGTAAGTTAGATTGAATTGAGGTTTTTAAATGGCGTTAGTTAAAATTAGGGATTTGCAGTGAGGTAGAATGAATTAATGGTAGTATTGCATATTCATCTGGTTAAAATAGGAAGGGTTAAATTTGTGCCCTAGTTTTCATATTGCATTTTCTAGATTAGGGTTTTAAGTGTGTTTCTGTAATGCCTTAATTAGGTGATTTAAAATGATGCCCTAAGAATACAGTCGCCCCATGTCATTTTGAAAATCGCCTAGTTTGAAGCCATGAAGTTTTGCATTAAATTGATGAAGTCATTTATGATGTCATGGTCAACCTAAGCGGAAGCAGGAATGGAATCGATTTTGAACTTGAAATTTATGTTTTCCAAAAGGTATCGATTCCATTTCCATCCTGTCTCTGGCTCCACTTATAGTGAGAAACCTTCTTTCAAAATAACGATAACCTAGATGGAAGTAGAATTGGAACGAAATAAGAATATAAGATAGAAAAATCTCAAGAAAACCAAGTTCATTTCCATTCCGGTTCTGGTTCCGGTTACGATCACATTTTCATTTTCGACTCCAAGCCCGCTTCTTGTTAGTGGAGTTACTATTCCAGTTTCGACTCTGATCCCGATAGTGTGTTAAAAGAGACTGTTTAGAATATTTTTCTACCTGGATCCGCCTTTGATGTATACATGAAGGTATGGTTTTAAAGCATGTTTTATGATGATATTCAAAGATCTAATTAGGGGTTTTTGTGGCACGAAAGCTAGAAAATTTCAAGAACATCAGGAGAAGTTGCTCAAAGGAATTGGCCTACAGGAACATCAAAGGCAATGCCTAAACCAAAGAAGATCAAGCCTGAGCAATTGCCTTATACCTTGAGGTATAATCACAGGAGTCCTATTGTGAAAGTAAGCAAAGTGGAATCCAATTGGTCAGACATCACTGACACAAACTTGGGCCAGTACAACTTTGAGGAGGCATATGCTGAAACATTCAATGAGGATGTGATGCCTAGAATGAAGAGGATTGTTGAGTCTCCTTTGGCTCATATCACTTTGTTTCCTTTGTCAATCCAATGCCCAGAGTTGATCTTAACAGCAGCCAGTGCCTATAATCTTGTTACCAGACAGTGCATGGATTCCCAAAATAATGTGATTATTGATCTTACTCCTCAAGCATTGCAAAGTATATTCAATGTCCTGGATCCTAAGAACTTGGTGTAGTTGGATGAGGCAGAGGCCTTGGAGAAATATAGTAAGTATAAGGACTCCAATAAGTCTCATTTGAACAAAAAGTGGTTGAAGACGGAGAAGAAATCTTTAAGTAAGCTTGCAGACCAGCCAAAGAGGGTAGATTTCTATAAGGAGGTATCAGATTTAATCATGATGTTGTCTAGAGTTTTTGGGAAGAGTTATACATTTCAGTTCAAGGAGTGGATTTTTCCTTTCATCCAGAAAATCTTAAATGGAGCCCAACACTTTGATTTGTTGATGATTGTTTCAAATGCTATTCATGATCAACTGACCAGCGTGAGGCAGACTAAATGCTTCTTTATGACTTCTTACATTGTGTATGCAGCAAAAAGGTTGGGAATTTTCCCAGGTTTGAACAGAGTGGGCATAATGGGAGTCTTGGATGGATAGAAGAAAGTGTGGGAGCATTATAACCAGCTGTCTCTTCAAGTTTCTGAGACGCAATTTAGAAGAGTCAATGATGCATTCATATATGTAGTCATCAACCAATTGAATGGAGGTGCAGGGTACAAGTTGAGTCAAGAAGCCATGGCATTCATTGTTGAATGGGGATGTTGGTACATTCAATACCCCAAATTCACATATTTCAAGCTAGCTAGTTTTGAAGGCCATCCACATATGCTTCCAAGGTGTTGCAATAAAAGAATAATGTTGATGGAATTTGTATATCAGGCTCTTGGAGTTAATGCTTGATTTGGTTTAAAGCATAAGACAAGATGTCATAAGTTTCCCATGAAGTTGGACGAGTATGGCTGTCAACATCTGGTAGGAGCAAGGGTTGTTTGCAGTGAGCTGATACAGTTGAAATTGGGTTTATACACAACTCGTAAGTATTTTGACCCAAAGGGTAAGATGTATGCCTTGTTGCCTTCAGTGTTTGACATGCATTTTAATTTATTAGAAGATTTTCGGAGTGATCGACAGGATGAGTATGATCTAAGAAAGAAATATTATGAAAGATTATCTGTCTCACTCATGTCAGAGCTTGGTGTTAAAGATAACATTCCTAACACATTGGTGGATGATGGAATTGTATTGGATCCATCCTATGAAGCTTTGAACATTGGCACCAAGAGTCTGGATCCAATTGACTGAGACAGTGAGGAAACCATTGATATTAAGCAGATTGGAAGGATAGTATTGGATGGGAGTGTGCAATGTTTAGTTCTAAGAACCAAGAATCTTCAAGGACTAGCCCCTAAAAATGGTAAGGGATACAAAAGGATCAAAAGTAAGACACCTCCTAAAGAGCCTTTGGAGTTCTTTCCTCCAGACATCAAAGAGATAGAACTTGAAGCAGTAGGTGATGAATCAAAAACACAAGAAAGAGAGGCTTAAATAGGATCATTTGTTTCAACACCGACCTTAGGAGAGTCTTCTACTCAAGTCCCAGTAGCAAAGGGGCAAGGTAAAGAGGTGGAAATGGAAACTCTTTATGACATAGCTGAATCCATAAAGAGGAAAGGGGTAGAGGTTCGTGATGTTGGAACAGATTCAGATAAGACTGAGTCAAAAAAAGATATGCAAGAAAATATGCCTCTAGAGGAGGATACTGAGAAGGTTTTGACACAAGAAGATCAATGGGCATTGTTTGAAGAGGCGAAAAAGGATTATGGTGCAAGGGCAGCAGGTGATGAAGTAAAGAGACAGAAAAGGCAACAAGAACATGAAATCAAGATTAAATAAGAGAATGACAAGTTGGAACTAATACAAAAGATTCATGACCTTGAAGAAGAGATGCCAAGAAACCAGAGGGAGAAAGAAATCTTGGTTGCCAAGTTAAAACTTGTTGAGGAAGCTCGCCAAAAGGAAGGAGAAGTTGAAAAATTACGAAAGGAAAGAGAGGCCGAAGAGCTGGTTAAGAGACAACAAAAAGAAGAAGCAAAGGTAGAAAAGCTTAAGGCTTTAGAGGTAGAAAGACTAGAGGCTTTAGAGAAAGAGAAATTGGAAAAAGAAGCTCTAGAGAAGGAAAAATTAGATAAGGAAAAACTGGAAAAGGAAAGAATGGAGAAGGATAGATTAGAAGAGAAAAGATTGGAAAGGGAAAAGTTGGAGAGAGATCGACTGGAGGAAGAAAGGTTTAAGAAAGAAGAAGAAGATAAGAAGATACAAGAATAGAAAGATAGGGAAGAGGCTGAAAAGCTTGTGCAGATGCATGTGTTGCAAAAATAGCAAGACGAACTAAGGGTTGATTCTCAACCCCAAGTAAATGTGCAGCCACCTTCTACTACTACAATTGCTCCCTCTTCCTCTATGATGACTACTGCTCCATGTGCTCCCACTTGGTTAAAATTGGACCTACAGAAGAGGGTAGTAACACCTTCATAGCCTCTCAATTGGGAGGATATGATGAAGGAGATTGAACAAGAGAGGCCTAAAAAGAAGGCCAAGATCCTACATTCTATGAGACTCATAGAAAAAGAAGAGATTGTTGCTGAGTGCTCCATACCAATGATAGAAAAGGAGTTAGGGGACATGCCGTTAATAGATTATCAGTTGAGTAGTGTCAACTTGGGAAGGCCCACCAAGAATCAGTAGATGAACCTAATTGATGTGGTGGCTTCAACAACTAAGTTAAGAATGTTAAAAGATAAACAAAAGAAGGATGATCTTAAGGCTTAGTTGGATCAATTACATTCATTTTTGAAAAGTGTCTCCTCTCCGAGATCACAATAGGTAATGGCCATTGATACTCCAATTTTGTTAAGCAAAAAGGAGGTAGATGATTTGGTGCAAGTAAGAGGCAAAGTGGAGATGGTAGACAGATGGATAGACAAGTTGAATCGAGAAGTAGGTGAAGTTTTGGTTGAGGTTTTTGAAGTTTACAAAGGCACTGAAGAGTTAATAAGAGAAATGAATCAATACATTGAAGCATCAAAAAACCAAGAAGAGGAGTATAAAGAGTATAGTCAGAAATTGGAGAAGGTTAATACATTGCCTTTGACTACTCTTCTTGAACAGTCAATACTTGAGGAGGATAATAAATATTTTGTGGAAAAGACTTCTCGTATACTCCGATTTAGAACAAATTTCTTGTGTAAACATAGGGATGAGGTCCAAAATGCTGTTAATAATTTGACTGAACAATTTGAAGAGCTAGAGGCGGTTATCGCTATCATGGTGGATGTTAATGTATTAACCAAGGAAGGCATGCCTTTGAGTCAGATCAAAGAGAAATGGGATGAAAGATTTAGAGGACTCATGCAAAAAGGAGATGATGGAGAAGATCTGATGATAGATCAACTAATGGATGTCAAAGAATAAATAAAAGCTGCTAGAAGAGAGTTGACAAAGATAAAAGGTATGAGAGGGTTTGTTGTAGAAGAGTTGGAGCGAATTAAATTTGAGGACAGCTGGGTTGATGGGCCAGAAATAGATATATTATAGCAATTATTCGCCAGTTATGATGATGTCATTATAGACCCAGTTTCACATGCATAGATCTCCTGCATGCATGACTTTCTTCTTCCTTGCATGTTGCGTGCAACATTGGCAGTTTTGAAGCGCATGACATGTTTCTTTTCTATTTTTCTATTCTCTAGTTTAACTAAATGTTTAATGTAGGAACTCAAGATAAAATCGATCCGAGTTTCCAAGAATTTTTTTGTTCCTAAAAGGGTGGATGACTTAAAATAGAAGTAGAGTTCGAATTTTGTATATCTATAAATATCCTGTGGGTATCATATTGTGAAGGGCCGGCTAATTGAGAATAGAATTGGCTTACCTGATATTAGGAGATAGAATTTTGTAGTGATTACAGAGATACATTGTACTTGATTTTTTTACAGTTAATAAAATTACAAGTTTACGCAATATGGTGTTAGAATTGAGTTTTACTTGATAAGGCTGATAAGTTATAATCTTTCTGAATGCCAGTGATTGTGTTGAAGCATGCTAGTTTCTTATGTGATGAAAGTCATTAGAAGAAACCAGTTTTAAGGATTATCTTGTTAGATTATCATTGAATTGAAGTTATTAAATTATGTTGATCTATGACCTTGGTAATGAATGGATGTGTGTTCTTTTGAAATTTTGGAGATAGTTGTTATATGTGAATAGTGGTATTAAATTAATCACCTTAGATGCATGCAATGGTCTAGTTTATTCTGTAAATTGTGTCATGCTTTGGTTTTTTGATCTGTTATAAAATATTCATTGTTGAAGGTATATGTCTGGATGCTAGATAAATTTGATTCATACTTATTGGTTTACCCTTTGATCTATCTTTTTCTTTTGTTTGAAACCCCCTTTATTTACAAGAACGGTTTGATAAAATGAGTCATTGCTTGAATCTTTTGTTACCAGCACAGGCCCCTTGAACATTACAGTTGCATGAACCGATTGAGTGACACCAAACAATTGAGAACCAACTACTAGGACCTTGGGAGTTAGGCTACTATATGTTGTATTTCTTTTTCAGGAGAAATAGAGTAGAAATATTTTGTTTTAACGTTGTTTGTGTCATTTTCACCATCAACAGATCTCACATAAGGTCAAGATCCCTAAGGTAAAGTCCATAGGTCATCATTTCAGACGTAGGCACCTCAGTCCAAAATCTCTCAAGAAACACCTTTGTGCACTTCACAAAACCAGAACTAGGTCGATATATAACTTCTACAAACAGGCTTCTAGGAATAATCCAAACATGTAATCCTTATACTATTGTCAGAACTCGGGTATGTTCCAACAGTTCTAGTATCTTACATAATTTGTAGGAAAACATTGGATCTTTGGGATTTGAGTCACCTAGAGAGTACACCACTCTCCCATAGGAGACCAAAATTGTTTATCACAACCACGAGATCATAGCATAGAAAAAAAATGGAAGCCAACAAAAATACCACCAGTATCCCACCAACAAATGCCATCAATGGTGAGAGTATCCCTTGGGGGTATATGCCAAGTGACCTTGAGACTCCCCAGAAGAGACCAGTATACTGAGACACTTTTACTGAGGAAGAAATAAGCCGCAAATAGAAGGAGGTAGTGGAACAAAGTAACCAGGATCCAAACAAAGTAGTTATAGAGGAGGTAAGTGGTGAAGAAGAGAGAGGAAGAATTGTTTGAACATTCTAACAACCCCAACATCCTCAAACCAATGGATAGATTGTTGAGAAAGGACCCAAAATCCTATTTCTTCAAGTTAGCATAAAGCGGTGCTAAATTACCCATGGAATTCAACATAGAAGCTCTCAAATACCCCAATCTTATTCCCTTAGGGGATAACTCAATTATGAGACAAATAACCCAACCTTTAGAGATTCCGAATATTCCACCCATATTCTCACACAACAATGATCAACCCAAAGAGAACCCCTTGTTCAAAAATCCAACTCAAGTTGAACAAGCAGCAGTGGCACAAATATACCAAGGTGGTCCATCTCAATATGAACCTCAAAATTACAATCCACCTCCTGGACAATACATACCTCAGAATACATCAAACATCAACCCTTCCTAGAATAATCAACATAATCAACAGGGTGGAACACAAGGTGCTCCTTTGAACAATCAATACCATCAATAGGGTGGAATATAGGGTCCCCCTCTGAAAATCTAGTACCTTCAATAGGGTGGACCACAGGGTCTCCTTTTGAACCATCAATACTATCAACAAGGTGTCTCACCAATGCATCATTAGGGTAACCTTCATTTTAGTCCTACCCAGCAATGTGTGCCACATAGCACCCTCAATCATTTGTCCCAACAAAAGGTGTCCTATCAATAGATCATCAATGTAACCTTTAGTTTAATCCTACCCAGTAGGGTGTGCCATAGAGCTCCCTCAATCAATCATCCCAACAACAAGGTGTATCGCCAACACATCATTAGGGTAACCTTTAGTTTATTCCTACCCAATAGGGTGTGCCACAGAGCACCCTCAATCATTCATCCCAACAACAAGGTATCCCACCAACGCATCATTAGGATTTTAGGGTTTAGGGTTTAGGGTTTACCTTCAATTTATTCCTACCCAGCAAGGTGTGCCACATAGCGCCCTTCTTCATTCACCCTATCAACAAGGTGACCCACAACCACATCATCAGGGAAGCCTTCTATATGTTCCACCGCAAAAAAAAGGAGTTAACCCTCCTTATGCACAACAAGGAATTAACCCTCCTTATATCCCATATGGCTATCAAGGTCCTATACCTTCACAATACTCGATCTATGACCAAAACCTAGTAGGACATCAAGGTTATTACACGTAGGGTTCACAAACACATGTACCAAAAATGGAGATGGAACTAAGGCTAGATGTTGTCACAAAAAAAATATAAAATATGCAAATAGGAAAACAAAAGAAGACCTACACTCTACAAGAAATTTTTATGTTCCCATTTGATCGTTCCATCACGGCACTACCCTTTCCAAAAAAATTTGAGATACCCACATTTGAAAGAAAGTACAAAGGAGCAAAAGATCCAATAGAGAATGTACGAGACTTCTTAGTATCATGTATGGAGGTACATAAAAATGATTCCTATCTCATGAGGCTCTTCCCACATAGCCTTATAGGTCATGCTATGGAGTGGTTCACCCGTCTACAACTTGGAATCAGAACTTTTGATGAACTATCTAGCTAATTTATAACCCACTTCTCGTTTCATATAGAACAAGATGTAACCATCATGAGTATGTCCAAAATCAAATAGAACCTAGGAGATTCCTTCACCTCCTAGCTACAGATATGGAGACACAAAGTGAGTCAGTGCAAATGGCCCATTCCAGACAAGGAGTTAGTGGAATTTTCATCACGAATGTCTTGCCTAAAATAAACTGTCAGTTGACTATGCTATGTCCTGTAGACTTTGAAGAAATTATCAAAAAGGGATTACATATTGAGAAATCCCTCATAGCAAGAGGAACCTTAAGAACAAATAGCTCTAAAGATAGTCCCTCTATTTCAAATGAGAAACCCAAAGTCTAGGCTAAAAACAAGAACATTACAAATGATGGAGTGGTAGATGCTAGAGCAATATGGAACACACAAAATGCAAATCAAAACAAACCATAGGTGGCACAAACAAGCTATGGTACCAAAAACACACAAAGTAATCGAATAACCTATCCCAAGAATAATCAGGTTGTAAACCAACAGACAAATTACAGAGGGAAACAGAGGCAATATGATCAAGCTAGGAGGCAATTTAATATATTAGGTGAGTCACTTGAAATGGTTATGTGCAAACTAGTACAATAGAACCTCATTCAAACAAATGACTGCCCAAATTATGAGGAACCTAGCTTTAAGACACAGTGGTATAATGAAAATGACTTGTGTGATTTTCATATGATCAAAGGACATAAGACTAACAATTGTATGCTCCTCAAACATATTATTCAAAACTTAATAGACAAAGGGGAAGTTGTTGTTGATCATCGGCCCAAAAACAAGGAACTACAAATATACTCAAACCCGATCCCAAACCACACTAAGAGGAATGATAAAGGGAAGGGACAAGATTACCATAATGCTAATTACACATAAGGTGACATAGTTTTTGGAACCCTCTCACAAGTTGATGATAATAGGGAAAATGTAGTAACGATACGAGGAGGAGACAACAACTGCAACGTAACTACCCGTCGCAAAAGAGTTACAATAAAATGAGCACCTCCCAAACCCACAATCAAGTCACCAAGTGACTACAACATTGTGGAATAGTTAAATAAGACACCTACCCTCATCTCAATCTTAGAATTGTTAAAACTATCACCGGCACAGAGGGAGATATTGGAATAAGCATTGAAAATATCAGTCCCTAATGACCTCAATCCCAGTCAATTCCAAGCCATGGTTGGAAAAATCACTGCAAGTAATCACTTAGTCTTTTTAGAAAAAGATTTACCACAAAGAACATTCCACAATCAATCTCTATACATAGATTTTGGTGTTCATAAGACCATGGTCAAAAGAGTATTGACAGATAATGGTGTAGGTTTAAACATTTGTACCTTAAAATTCATAAAAAAGTTGGGTTATTCTGATGACATGATTAACAAAGGCAAGAATATCACCATAAGGGCTTATGATGACTTGGAAAGAAATTCTAAAGGAACAGTTAGGTTGTCAGTGTAGATAGGACTAGTTGAAATAGAAACTACTTGTCAAGTACTAGATCTTAAGTCTCCATACAACCTACTCCTAGGATGCCCTTGGATCCATGCATTGCAAGTAGTCCCTTCCAATTTCCATCAATGCCTAAAGTTACACCATGAAGGAAAGCAAGTAACACTATATTCCAATCTTGAACCTTTCCATTTTTGTGAAAAGTTGGAGGATAAGTACAATAAAATCCAACGTGTGCCTAGCAATGATATAGCCTTCCATTCCTTTTCTTATATTGACCCTTCCATGCTTCTATCAACCTCCACCAAGAACACATAAAGTGAGCAACCGAAAACATAAGCCAAGATTCAATTACTTGACAAGGGTAATGGGAACTACCATTTTAACTGAGCATTCTATATCGACATGCTTCCACCAACACCTAGAGTACATGGGGGTCCAAAAGAGATCAAGATAGTAAAAATGACAGCCAAACCCACTATCTTTACCAAATGGGGAGACATGAAAGATGAAGAAATATTTGAGGAGAACCTTTCATCTATGATCTATAAGGAGGACCAAATAGAACCTGAAAAGCCACAACCCATTTTAATTGATCCAAACACTAGAGGTTATCAATTAGTCAAAAAAATGGGATATAATGGAACAGGTAGCCTTTTTCTACACAAACAAGGCCGATCAGATCCAATCATAGTGGAACAGAAAATAATATGGGTCTAGGTTATAAACCAAAATATGTGGTCATTCCAAAAATTGGATGAACCTCTTGGAAGAAACGAGAAACTTTTTCTAGCGTTAAGGCATTGGATATGTACCATGTCATGGACATCGAACTACTCATCAAAGAATTATTCAACAACTTTAGGATTGATAGGTTCCCTCTCCAGTACATGGAAACCATTCCCAACATCTATTATCATTCTGAAACGGACTCTAATGAATAAGAATGGGATTCTCCTTCCTTCGTCATAGGATATGATTCCCCGACTATAGTAATGATGACATCGATACCTAGTGGGAAAAAGACACAAGAGCCATATTGACCCTTTCACCTACTTACGTGATCTTTGCAGACCAAGATGATAGTCTCCCACTTTGTTACCCACAACTCATAGATTGGGATCAACAACCACATACACCTATTTTGGATCAATTCCAGAATGATGAGGAAATCATAGAGTTCATGGGACTTTGAACAGACATACTAATAGGAGATCACAAAGCAGGGTTCATCATGGAACTAGAACAAGAGGCATACTTTGGTGGAGAGACTGAATCTTCCAATCACAAAAATGAAAGAAAAACATAAAGATTCAATCCCCTAGGTAAAACCACACTATGGCTCTATCAGATACAAAAATGAGAAAAATAAAGGACACATCTGAAGGTGAAAACCTCCCAGAAGCACCCGAAGATGGAGGATTCAATCTCCCCATATCAGAATATCAAGAAATATCAACACTCCTTGTAGAAGAAATAGAATCTATAAATGTTGGTACAATAGAGGACCCAAAGATAACATACCATGTAGCATCACTTGATCCTGAGGAGAAGGAAAATTTCACAGCATTCATCAATGAGAGAAAGGTAAAATTTTCCTAGACCTATGTTGACATGCCTGGACTAGATCCGGCATTAGTGGTGCATCATCTAGTTGTCATCCCTAGAGAAAAGTGTATCAAGCAAAAACTTAGAAAAATGCATCCTCAAATAGCATTATTGGTAAAGATAGAACTAAAGAAGCTACTAGATGTGGGTTTCATCAGACCCATCGACTATCCGCAATGGATATCAAGCCTAGTATCAGTGTCCAAACCTACTGTGGGCATACGGATATGTACAGACTTCAAAGACTTGAACAAGGCTTGTCCAAAAGATGAATTTGTGTTTCCAAGCATTGATATGATTGTAGATCTAACAACATGGAATACGATGCTATCCTTGATGGATGGTTTCTTTGGATACAACTAGATAAAGATCTCTCCAGATGAAAAACACAAAATAGAATTCTCTTGTGCTTGTGGAACTTTTTATTGGAATGTAATGCCTTTTGGTCTAAAGAATGTAGGATCAACCTATCAAAGAGTGATGCTGACCATATTCCATGACATGCTACACACAATCATGGAGGACTATGTGGACAGCATCCTAGCAAAGTCAATCAAAAGGTTAGATCACTTGACAAATCTAGCAAGGGTATTTGATCAATTGGAATAGTACAATTTGAGACTCAACCCTAAGAAATATGTGTTTGGAGTAGAATCTAGAAATATATTAGGGTACATAGTGTCAAGATGAGAGATAGAGGTTGATCCTACCAAGGTAAAAGCTATAATAGAGATTCCTCCTCCAAAGACACTCAAATAGTTGAGGCACTTACAAGGAAAGATACAATCAATCAGGTGATTTATTGCACAACTGGTAGACAAGTGCCACCCATTCACTCATCTCTTACAAAAGAAGTCACCTTCAAATTGGATGGGAGATGTGACCAAGAATTCCATAAAGTCAAGGAGCATCTACTTACTCCTCATGTACTCGTGCCACCAATTTAAGAAAAGGAGATGGTACTTTATGTGTCTACCACACAAGAAGCATTGTGAGCTCTCCTGACATAGCTAGATGATAACAATAAAGAAAGGGTAGTCTATTATATTAGCATAACACTAGTGGGCTATAAACTGAACTACTCACCCATTGAAAGAGCTTGTCTCTCAGTCATGTTTTCAACAAAAAAGTTGAGACATTACATCTTAAACAGAAAAGTGAAACTGATTTCGAAGGTGGAACCACTCAAATATTTACTAACAAAACCATCCTTAATAGGTTGAATAGCCAAATGGGTGATGATCCTAATTGAATTTGATATAGAATACATAGACAAGAGAGTTATAAAGGGACAAGTCATGGCAGACCAACTGGCCGAAGCACCCATAGATGATCATAAACCTCTCACACTTGATTCTCCAAATGAGAGTGTCTTGATGACAAAAAAGACATGCCAATGGATACTATACTTTGATGAGTCCCATACTCAACATGGTTCTGAAGTAGGTACTTTATTTCTCACACCATAGGGAGATAGTATACCCAAGGCCTAGAGGATTACATTCCCCTATACAAAAAACACCTCATAGTATGAAGCTCTTATCACGTGACTTAAAATGGCAATCGAATGGAGAATAAAAGAGCTACATGTCTTTGGAGACTCTCAGCTAGTAATCAGACAGGTGAATGATGAATACCAAACAAAAGATGACAAATTTCTACCATACAAAAGGATGGTGGATAACTTCAAGGAGTACTTCATCAAAATAAACTTTGAACAGGTTCCTTGAATTAATTACAGAGTTGTTGATGCAATGGAAACAATAGGCTCGTCGCTTGATATTTCTTAAAATGTACCTAAATATGAATTCCTCATGGAACAACTACTAGTGCCAACATTCAACATCCCAGAATCAAAAATGGTATGTGTTTTTGTTCCTAACTCCCCATGGTACCAAGATACTTTTGACTATATCCACAATGGTATCATACCACTTAACAACTACTTAGAAGAAAACCTTCACCCGTAGAACCTCTTGTTTTATTATCTTAGGAGAAACCCTATACTGTCATAGCCTAGATGGTATGTTACTTTGGTCCCTTAACGTAGAAGAAGTGCAAACAACCTTACAAGAGGTCCACAAAGGTATTTGTAGATCCCACTCTAGCGAACCTAACTTAGTCCACAAGCTACTCAAAGCATGATACTATTGGCCTTCCATGGAGAAAGACTGCATTCAACATTCTAGAAGGTGTTAACAATGTTAGCAACACAGTGATCTAGTTCATGCACCAGCACAAGAGTTGAGACCCATCACAACACCATGGCCTTTTTTACAATGGGGATTAGACTTTGTAGGTAAGATATCACCCGCTTCATCCAACAAGCATAAATTCATTATTACCACAATAGAATACTTCACTAAATGGATAGAGGCCATTCCTTTAACCTATATCACCGGTAAATGGATATCGAAATTCATTTTGAATTATCTCATTTGTAGGTATGGAATCCGACATACAATTGTAACTGATAATGGCACCCCATTCAAGAACCAGGATGTCTAGGAACTTTGTTCCAAATTATCTATCCAACATAGATTTTCTATGCCCTACTATCCTCAAGGAAATGGTCAGGAAGAGGCACCCAATAAAAAAATCCTAAAAATATTGAAAAACACTATCAATGATGCCTGTCGTGATTGGCATTTTGTAGCTAAACCTAGCCTTATGGGCTTATTGAACCAGCATTTGCACACCTAGTAGTGGCACACCTTTTTCCTTGGTCTATGGATCATAATTAGTGTTACCTATTGAGGTTGAAATCCCCTCATTGCGAGTCTCATTAAAAGGCATGGTAAGCAACGAAGAATATAGGGTATTCATAATGAATGAATTAGAGCTCCTAGATGAAAGATGTTTGAGCACATTAAACCATCTATAGGTTTATCAAAATTGGCTCAAATGAAGCTATAACAAGAGAATAAAAGATAGAAACTTTCAAGTTGGCGATTTAGTCCTCAAGGAGAATTAGCAGATACAATTGAATCAAGATGGCAAGGTAAAATTTGAACCTTACTGGTTAGGTCCATTCATCATAACAACAAGCTATGGCTCTGGGGCATATCAGTTGGCTACTCCTAAAGAAGAACCTTTAGCCAAACCGCTAAACATCAACCACCTCAAAAATTTCTATACATAAAATGTGTCAGAATACCCCAAGAAAAAGGGTAAAAATCAAAAAAAAAAATACAAAAAAAAAAGCAAGAAAAATAGTAAAGAGAAATAAAACATTCTTTGAGTGAAAACCACTCTATGGCACTCCTAGAATAGGTACCATAGTGAAAACTTGGCAAATAAGCGTTATGTGTGAATAAAACATGCATCATTATCTATTAGCACCTTTTCATAGCATCCACCCATTCATTTCATAAATCATGTATCCAACCATGGCTTGTCACTGACTAGGGTAAATCGTTTTATTGGGGGAAACTTCTCAAAGATGGTAATGAATTATATCTTATAGCATCTGATCATGGTTAGAAAATAACAAAAGTCAAAAACACTAGAAAAAAACCAAAATAAAAAATATGCAAAAATATCAAAAAACAAAACAACATCCTTAGGTTATTCCTTCACTCAAACAGTCTAAGATATCAACATTTTCTTGAGCCTCATAGCTAGTTCAAGTGAATTTCCCACAACATATCCGCTAGACACAAAAATGAGATATCAATCCAAGCTATCGATATTGTTTACCCAAAAATAATTCATGCTTTTAGTCAAATGGTCTAACTACGTAGTCTCTACGTGTACAACATAGGAAAGTATTTTTAGCCCCCGAGAACCTAGGTTAGTCCCCTTAGGTTTCCAACATTCTTTATTTCAACTTATTCAAAAAATGCAAAATCCTAAAAACATATACAATATACAAAATCCAAAAAACCACTTTCACAAAATAGAAAAAGGTCAAACCAAGTGAACTACAAGCCTCTGCATGTACAAAGTAGGAAAGGCTTATTTTTGATGAGCCCCTGAGGCCCTAGGTTACTCCCCTAAAAACAACAAAAACAACATCATAAAACTTAGAAAATCAAAAGACCCATCCCATCATCAAAATCCACAATAAACGTTTCACCCATAATAAACAAATCATCACAATCATCCTTTGAAAAAATAAACAAACAAACAAAGAAAACATCAAAAGCTAGAACTTTCAAGCAAAACAATCGCATAAGAGTTGACTATAAACATGCAAAAATAATGCCAAAGTATCAGCTACCTATATTTTTAAACAAGTCCCAACAATATCCTGATATATATCTTAACGGATTTGTTCCTACAATAGACATGATCAATAACGGATAATAGCCCCACCCTAAAACATATATGGTAAGTGATACTGCAACTTTGTTTTTATCTTTTTTTGGTCTTACTTTTTTTAATTTAATTTATTGACTCATTCCCAAGATCTCTCAAGGATGTCCATAAGGATTTAGAGAAGAAGGAATTGGGGAAATTGAGCGTCATTTCAATTTGTTGTTTGTATGATATTTTGTAATATTACCATGGCGAATACTTTCTTTATTAGGTATGGAAGTTGTATTAAAATAATTTGTGAAGTAGTTACATGTAGGGTGTTCTATAACTTTCTATGTGACCAGTCTGAAATTTTTTTCATGCAACCCCCCTAAACTTTAAACAAAGTTTTCATATGTCTGGTATGAACAAAGATACTATTTGTTTGTAGATTCAAAGTCCACGCAATAGATACAAAGTCACCTTGGTAATTCATACCCCAGTGCATCGTATCTATTTGCTACATCAAACAATGTTTTTCAAACCGCAAAGTCTCTAAAGCAAAGAAAAAGTAGCTCATCAATCACTATCAATTATCATATTTCTTCTAATTAACATCATAATTCTATCCATTATCATATTTCTTCTAATTAACATCACAATTCTATACATCATCATATTTCTTCTAATTATCATCACAATTCTATACATTATCATATTTCTTCTAATTAAACATCACAATTCTATCCATCATCATATTTCTTCTAATTAACATAATATCTTTATCTATCATCAAAATTTATTCTAATTAAACATTCATCCTACATAGAACATCATTAGTACCATATCCATTATGCATCCACAAATGTTATCAAAACATATCATGATGATAATTAACCAATTAAAAACATCATGTATGGGGCATTAATTTATCAAACATGTACATCACATCATGAAATGATACAAGGTATGATTCATTCATCCACACAAAATCCATACATCAAAAAAGCATAAAAACACATATAAACATACATCATCATATGTCACCATCACATAAAATAAAATGAGGCTGAATTGAAGAAGTTATATCTCATATATCATCGTCAAAAAGGGAATATGTCATAAATACATCATTCGCAGTGACACAAGTGTGATAGGATAATACAAAACTATGACATATATACAAGGTCTTGACTAGACCAATGAATATATATAACAAACATGTCAACAAAATGCCTCTACGCCATGAAACTGCATAAAGATCAAGTACAAAAAACTAGAAAAACCCCAATGGAATGGATGAAACACTACTTAATACCAAAAAGATCTAGCTATCTCACAGATTGATCACCTACACCTACACCTATACCACCACTGCCATCACTTGTAGCACTCAGCTCCCCAAACCATGGACGTTGAGAGGCCCTAGGAACAATCACATCATATAAAGTCTAATAATAGGTGGATGTTTGTAGATACCGATCTCGCTCAGCTCACATACTATCTTGCTCTACCCAGAGAGTATTTGTCTCTATTGTTAGTAACAATACTTGAGCCTCTATAGCATGTCATCTACCAATCTTGCCCTCTTACTCTACCCGAAGAGTATCTCTCTCTACTATCAGTAACACTACTTGAGCCTCTACAACATGTTGTCTACCAATCACTCTCTCGCTCAGCTCTCAGTGTGTCTACCAAAGCCTTCATAGCCTATCATCACGCAACCTCTACATCTCTGGATAGAGTCATCTAAGCTAGCAACATATCATCATCCCTAAATGGTGGAGGAGGAACCAGAACCTATCTCTGACCCTATGTAGGAGGCACCCACTCATCCTAGATATCATGTGCCTCATCATGTTGAACTCAATCCAATTGCTTTGTGAGAACCTCGGTGCACTGTCGCTCCCTGCAATGACTTGTAATGCCTTCTCTACCCAAAATAGGATCACCTCTAGGATTAGTAAGCCTCAAAGGCCTATGATGTGCCCACCACTCCTTATAATCATGAGTAGTACCTAGATCTTCCACACCAATCGACCAAGCCCAACCAACTAGGGCAAGTGCTCAAAACTCAATAATCACAGTATCTGCATCAACTTGGAGACCTCATACCCATACCTCTCAAAAATTCCAACCAAAATGAGCCTCATACCCATTAGGAATGTGCCCCTGTCTCTCTCCGAACTAGTGATAGACTTGGTCTAGTAGATAACGCTCTATCACATATGACGAACGACCAAGCAACCAATGGCTATGTCAGAAATACATAAGTTGATCAACATCCTCTGGTCAAACCTCGTAGCTCATATAAGGTCTCCACACGAAATGAGGCATCTCATCAAACACATGATGCCAATAATGTAGATCCCTAGGCAAGGTGTAATTCATAAAGCCTTCATAATGATAAGAGTATGGATCGTTTGGAGAACAATCTTGAATCCCATCTAGATGAGTCACTACAATATGATACCATGCCAAAACATGCAAAAGTGACACACCTACATACATCAACTTCCCACCTCGATACACCATCTTGTGCATATCGTGGTAGAGATGAGCAAGAAAATAGACACCTCAAGCATATCTCATACCATTCTCTAGCATGCTCTCAATACATGTGCCCTAGCCCATCACAAAATTTTGACCTCGTCTATCAGGAATGACCAATCCTGATACTAGGCCACAAAGGACAAGAACGATAGGATTTGAGTTGTCAGAAAACTCAAATAAATTAGCCTCTGAATCACAAACATCCAAGTGTTCCACACCTAAAAAACACTGCATAGCATGAGCACATTCTCGAACCTAGTATGTAACAAGCTCACCATGAACAGGAAGATGAAGGATCCTCCACACATCCTCGAGCGTAATAGTTGCCTCCCCAATAGGCAAATGAAAGGAGGAGATCTTAGAGTGCCACCTCTCCACAAGAGTAGTCATTATCGCCCTATGGGTCCTGATTAGAGACATGTAGAAAATATAATGTAATCCAACAACGTCAAGGAATTCCCACTCCAATGCTCTGAAATAGACAATCGAGTCAAAAAAGTGACAGGGGCATCTCTCTGGTCGAAGACTCGCCTGCAAATAGTTATAAACCAGGATGTTAGGGTTTCAGTCTAAACATGTAAAGCAACACAAAATGACATGAACATGATTACAAATGATATTTATGACAATAAAAAAACACATTATAAGGTTTAGAACAAATACTAAAAGAAAACGACCGAAGGAGAAGTCAATTGCTAGGTTCTGGACAAATGCTCAACAAAAACTAGACAAAAGCACCATTTTCAGACAATAGCATAGTTTCTGAACAAAAGCATAAAACAATAGTGCATTTTTAGAACAACGACACAGTTTCAAGATAATATCACGGAAACAATAGCACAAGTTTAGCACAATAGCATAGTTTTAGACAATAGCATAGTTTCTGAACAAAAGCATAAAATAATAGCATAGTTTTGGAACAATAGTGAAGTTTTCAAACAAAAGCATAGTTTTCAAAGTATAAAAGTGTCAAAACTGATGCAACTGCACAGGAATCTCAAAAACAACGCTATTGTCTAACAAGACTTCATACACCATAATGAGAACAAAAACATGATGAAAGCAAAAGGCGGGAAGGTACATATTGGGCCACCAATGCCTAAAGGTCATCCATACTCCTGAAAAAGCTTAGAATGATGTGCGGCAACCTCAAATCTCAGCATTGTTCCTCAACAACTGATAGAACTTGAAATCCAGAGACAAGAATTAGCAAGAGGAACAAAGAAAAAATGACCCAATTTGAAGACAAATTACCGATATAACACCTCAAGAAAACCCTTATTTCATCTAGGAAACCCTAATTACACTTTGGGAATCTTCCTACTTTCAAATTAGAAGCTCTGGAAAACATCAGAACAAGAAACGATGCACATATTGATATAACATTTCATTTGAAAATATTGAAATGATAGTACAATAGTGTCAAGAGCCCGACCTCAAAGATTGATTGGTCAACCTCTTGAGGGGGTAGCATAGTGTCCGACCACCATTCCATTGAACGTTAGGGCATAGTGGGGCGTAAATTTTTCAAAAACTTGATCTTAAAAATAGAATCTTTGAAACAAAGCAACCAGTATTTTGTATCAAAGAGGGGGAAAATGTAGATATGTAAAATTAACTTTACACTTATCACAGACCTTGAACAGCATCGAACAACACCAAACAACATCGAACAGAACCGAACAACATCAAACAACACTAAACAACATCGAACAATGTCTCGTAACATCTTAGAATGACTCAAAATCATCCTGTAACATCTCAGAATGACTTAGAATCATCCTGTAACATCTCAGAATGACTCAAAATCATCCTGTAACATCTCAGAATGACTTAGAATCATCCTATAACATCTCGAAATGACTCAAAATCATCTCATAACATCTCGAAATGAATCAGAATAATCACATAACATCTCAGAATGACTTAGAATTATCTTGCAACATCTCAGAATGACTCGAAATCATCATATAACATCTTGGAATGACTCAGAATCATCCCATAACATCTCGGAATGACTTAGATTTGTCTCAAAAAATCTCATAATATCTCATAATCACCTCAGAACATCTTGAAATCATCATGTAATGTCTCGGGTCATCTCAAAATAATACTGCAACATTCCCACATCGCACCACATCAAAATGACATCAAAAACCCTAATTCCTCTATTAATTGAATACTACAACATTATTTAATTATTTCACTTTTTCATCATTTCGGATAAATTAAATAATTTCATTTATTCTTGACAACCATAATTCCTCTATAGATTAAATAAAACAACATTATTTAATTAATTCATGTTTCATCATTTCGACCAATTAAATAAATCACATTTATTTAATAAAGTCCTAATCTCAATCTATTTCATCTCAATTGATTAAATAATGCAAGTTATTTAATTACGTCACTAAATCACCTTATTTCCCTAAGTGGATTAAATTATTAAATAATAATTTAATTACGACACTTTCCCTCCAAAATTTGAATAATTAAATCAAACTATTCAAATCAATTATCAAAAAATCAAATCAAACTAATGCAACTTTGTTTGCAAAAGTTAAACTTGATTTGCACATTCAACTCCAAAAAGGAATTAATTAATTAAATCAATTAATTCATATTTCTCACCCACTTTTTGATTGAGAAAATTACAATTGTTGACTGAGCAATCTAATTTGTTAACTAATCAATCCAAATCGTTAACTGAACAATATAATTTGTTAACTTATCCATCACATTCCTAACTAATCCATCAAATTCCTAAGCCATCAAAATCCTAACTAATCAATCTAAATCTATTAACTGATCAATCACATCCCTAAGTAGCTAATATATTTCTCAATCACCCAAATTGTGTAATCAACTTTGCACAATTTTCTCATGTCTAATTCCTCTAAACACACTCCGACCGTTGATCTGGATATTCTTCAACACGATCTTGATCATCCATTTCAAATCACATCTTCTATATAACAAACCCCTTTCCTCACAAATAAGGATCGAAGAATCAACATACATTGAGCAACGAAGTGTTGTCAAGAACACCATTGATAGAGCTTCACCATTATCTTCGATCAACCAACCAAAACAGTCATTCATCAAGCTTTTGCACACAAACTTTGGAGGCTTCACAGTGATAAGAACAACCCAACATCAAGTGAATACACTCCACTACATGAAGGTAAGACTATGTTATTCATGCTCATTCAATACTGAAAATCATAGATCCTTTTATGCATGTTAGAATAGCTTAGTTTCATTTCGTATGTGTAGGTTTAGATCTTAGATTAATATGTTAATCTTAGCTTAGATTCTTATATTAGCATGTTTTGATCCGTCTTCCAGTCTAACATTCTCCCCCTCACACAAGTTCCAAGGGTTCAAATGATGAGTTGTGATTCCCCTTCTTTGGTTTCTTCTTGCCTAACCCAATTTTCACTACTAATGGCTTGTTATTGGGAATCTGATGAATAAATATTCCTCCAAGGTTTGTTTGCCTCCTTATACATATAAAAAAAAAATCTAAAAAGTAATATTAACCTAGTTCCCTCTTAAACTGATGTGTAATGGAAAAATCCCTATCATGTTTCACTTACTCCATTTATCAAAAAAATTGTCTATTATCACTATAAATAAAAAAAAATCTTTAGAAAATCTAATTTCAAAATGAAAACTTAGAAACCCTACCAAAAAATCAATTTCAAATGGCACTTCCTTAATAATACCTAGAGTTTCCAACTATAATGCCAGAAAGTGATGAGGTCCATTGAACCTCCACTTTAATTTAAATAATTTCAATATGGATCAATGTCCAAGAATACTTGCAATAGGAAAAATAAGTCTTTTGATTAATAGCTCTTTCTATTAGGAAATAAAAATAATTAAATTTCTTCTATGAAAATTCCTTAATTGTTTATATCAAATAAAATCTAGTCTAAGTACAAAATTAATATTAGATATTTTACCTCAAAACATATCAAACAAATAACTAAAAATAAAGCAATCAAAAAATATTTTAAAAAAAAAACTAAACAATAAAAATACCACACATTAAACTCTTATAGATAATGCACTAACTACTATCAAGAAGAAAGTGTGAAACCAGAATTATTTCTAGATTAACAATCACTGAAATGAATTTAATCTAGAAAAACCACAAAGATGATCTATCCTCTTTAGGTTTAAGTAGGCATGTACTCCTCCCTTGGACTTAGACTAAGATCTAATTAAAAATAAATTTATAAGAATGTTCAAAATTCTCATTGATCAACAAAATAAGTCTTAGAAAAAAATTTAACTAACATATATTGTCTTGTTCTTTAATGTTTTCTTAATTTTCTATTCAAGAGTTAGAACAGTTACTTTTTATAGTAGAGCATCACTTTCTTGGAATTAGTTATACCCAATGAACTATCCTTGCATGTCTATTCCTATGCTATAAGGGTGATAAGACATGTATTTATATTCAAATTCTCAATAAAAAACTACTTGTTCTCAACTACCTCTTTTGATCTTGATTATCATCCAAAAGACTAGATTGTCATGCCTATTCTTATGGGGAAAATCTTTATTTCATTCATATAGTCCTTACAAAATAACAAATCCTCTCATCCTTCAAGGCGACAAGTGTAGAAAAGTATTATATTGAAAATTTAGATTACATTGAATATTTTCTTTTATAAGCTTTGGACCAATTTAATCTACTAACTCGTACGTGCTCTTTCAATTTTATTTTATTTGCTAACTTTGTTTTCCAAAATAGAGTATGGTGATAGTACCAAAAAATTATGATACACCTTTAGGGTCTAATCATGTTACAAAAGTAGTATAAATATAGAGTGTGGTACTCTCTAGAGTTGACTAGGAAATTCTCAAGAGTTGCCTTAAATACTTCAAAACTAAGTTTGAATATTTTATTTGAAGCTGAAATACTTTGAAGCCAGTTCTATGTAAGCCAACATGGGCTCAAAATACTTTGACGTTTGGTCTTCAACATTGTATCCTACCACCTGAAACTCTAATACTTTATATTTATGACTATTTTATTTTGCATGTAAAAAATGTTATATCTATATACTAAAAGATGTTGGTAACATCAATAATTCAAAGAACAAATACTTTCAAGGAATAGACCAAATACATATCCTATATTTTACTTTAAATAAGTTCTTAAAACTACATCTAAATCCACTTTAAAACCATTCTATGGAAGAGAAAGGATGTTACATTTTTGGCTTTAAATATGATAATTGAAGGTCTCATCAACTACTTGGTCATCAAATATTTCCTTCACCTCCACCATCCCTCTTCAAATGAATTAGCCCTCCTTTCATCATGAATATTTGGTGTTGAAAATTCTTAGTTAGCACAAGTTAAAAATCATAATTCCAAGTTCAAAAGAAATCCTGAACATAACCCATTATGGAACCAATAAAGCCTTCAATTGACTATCCTTTGGTGTAAGCCCTTAAGTCTTGGCACATAATATGTAGGCCTCCTTAAGCTGGTCTGGAATTGCACTAAATGTAATAGATAATAAGATATGAAATGAACATGTGGCTATGTATGTGGAGATCTATTGGTGCCTTGAATGAAATCATGTGATATTCTAATAAAAAGAAAGTACCATGTAGATGAGTCTATTTATTCTAATAGTCTAAGTTCACAATTGAAACTAAGTTAATAAAATCCAATTACAACAAACAAAAACGATTGGAAAAGAAACTAATAAACTACAAAACCAAAACAAACTCAAAAGAAATATTTTTGGTTAATGCAAAATTACTTGTATACTTGGGATACTCCTACATCAACCATTCATACTCCAATGTCCATCATATTTGGACCCCAATTGATCCCAACAAAGAACAAAAAACTCATTAACACTACCTCAATTCCCACTTGCCATGACACTCATCAATTGTTTCAATTTTTTGAAAATGGAGGAACATGCAAATCAAAATTGTGTACTTCATTAAAGCAACAAATTCACTTTCCATAATTGACTACCTAGGCAACAACAACCCTTGCTTTTTCAATAGATATAGAAAATGATCCAAGCACAAGCACCTTCGGATCAAGTTCACATCTCATCAAGAAAAATCCAATATTGGGATCCAAAATCACACCTCATACATGTTATAATTGTTGTCATTGATGTCAAATGGTAGTCATGATGATCATTGATGTTAGTGGACTAGCTCAGGAAGATTGTTTGAAGTTTCTTAGTATAGGTCCTGAAAATTTGCAAATGTTGTCAAACAACATTGCAAAAGTTGCTCAAATGTTACACAGTCTTGATGCAAATAGTTTTGGTGGTTTGCGGACGAATCAAATAGAAAATCTTATATGGGTTTTTTGAGTTCTTTTTAGAAGTATGATTTGCAAGTCCAGATGATAAGTAGTGAGATCATAATTGTGTTATCTTTGCTCTCAACCATTACTAGGGTTTATTAGTAAAACCCTAAGGGTTTTAATCATACTGTTCATAGGCATTTCTAATTTTGTGTCAACTAGAAATCGATAATAGCAGGTTGCTTAAGCTATAACTTAAGTCATGGGTCATCGTGTTACCGAACTCTTTGTTCTAACATTTTTTTGTTGACCGAAAAGCAAGGACTTTAGTTTTTTCCCTAAGTCTATAGGCTTAATATGTGTCCAAGAAAGTTAAATGGCCAAGATATTTTCAGATAGATTGAATGGTTTCTAATACTCCGTAGAGGAGGATGGGTCCTTATATGGACCTTGTGGAACTGTGAGATGCTTAGATGTGTCCCTAGTGATGACATCATAATGAAGGCTAATACAATGAACATCAATGGTGCACATGTAAAGATGAAGATCAGACGGTTTTTTCATGTCCACAAGCCCTTTGGTAGGTCCAATCTCTTTTATAATGGAAACACGGAATCTCTCCATGTGTTTGGTGGGACCGAGTTCAAAAGTTCTCAACTTTGCAAAGATCGACAGCTATGATGGATAGGGAGAAGATCAACGGTGAAAAGTGGGATAGTGTGAAATGGCTCCACATGTACAACATGACATTTGCATGGCAGATGGCTCATTTCTTCTATTCCATGGAAAGGATGGTGGGTCTCGATTTTGGCTCTATAGGAACGCGGTATGTCGACTATGAGATGAGGATTGTCAGGGTGGGTCAATTACACTTGATCCATAATGAATCCAAGCATAATTTATCCACTAAACCTCAATCTTACAAACAAGATCATTCAAATTGAAATTTTAAACTAAGCATTTATTGAAACTGAAAACTGTAAACTACAAAAGCAATTAAATGCCTACTCTAACCCATTTGAAACTTATCTCATTTTTGAATTGGTTTCATGTTGATGTGGAACAATGACCCTTTCCCAATCCCATGATTAGTGAGCATGTTTCAATCAATTCTACTGAAGAGAATCGATGAAACCATTGTGATAAATGGATTAAGACTTTATTTATGCTAAAATGAACATGATGCAAGTTAAATTAACATGATTTCATGCTAAAATTGATCTAATTATGCAATTGCTATGCTAATCTAACCTAATTCTAAGCTAAAATATTGAAACCCTAATTTATAAACAAGCTAAGATGGATGCATGGAAGGCATTAATGGAAGCTTAAAGCTAATATTCAACTAAAAATGAACTAAAATAAGCTAAAAGTATGTAAAGTATGAGTGTGAGAGTGAGTGATATTCAACAACATAAGTTTTCTCTGAAAAAGGGATCCATTTGTCTCCAAATAGGGTTCTATTTATAGGAAAGCAAATGAAAAATGGAGGATTGAGATCAAAAATATTAATCAACAATTAAGGATGGAAGGAAGAAGAGGTATGGATCATGGATTCTCATCAACATATGAGAATGCACAATGAGAATTAATCAAGGGCTCACATTTTTTCCAAACAAACACACTTTTGACCTGCACACACAGGTCACAAGGTGACTTGCTCAAGAGGTTACAAGATAACTTGCATTTAAAGCTAAGTGAGATGATTGGAGGAGAGAGAATATTCTTTAGAATATTCTCATGGGTGAGGATAAAGATATTTTTCAAATTAAAAGAAAGTTTTAATTGTGCAAAAAAAGGAGATAAGGAATTGTGTAGGAGCAAATTTGCACCCCTAATGCAAATTCCCCTTCTACCCCTCTCCACTTTAGAAAACCAAACTTGGAGGCTTAATTCCACATAATCCCACTGCTTCCCATTTCACTTGGTGCCCGTTTTGAGTGTTGGTAGAGGCATTTCTGTCAGGGATGCCCTTGTAGCGCATGGACATTCACGTGGCGTGCTTACGTCCCTAGCAAATTCCCACGGTTGGAGTCTGTAGAGATGTTACACTTCCTATTGGAAGTCAAAGTGTAACTCCTCCCTTTGGTTGGCTGACCTGAATATAGCCATTTCTTGACCTCCTTTCTTCATATTCTCCATTCATTCATCCATTTTCATCTCTTCACAATCTCTAGACCATCTTTACATAATCACTCAGCATTCTAGTATTCATCCACAAGCATTGTAGCAACATTTCACACCCCATAGCAGCAATCTCTTCACTCCATTACATCAATAGAGCAAGCGTAGGATGACTCCATTACAGTAGAGGCTTGATTTCCTCTCATCTTTCTCCTCCACTAGCCTTGGGTGCTTTGGATGGAGGTGGTAATATCCTCACTCTTCTTCTCTATTGTTTGGTTGGGTTAGCACATTACTATTTTGTAGTTTCTTTGGTGTACTTTGTTTGTATTTCCTTCTTTATCACATTATTTCTACATCATTGCAAACTTGGCTATCCGTGGAGGTGGAAACACCAAAATGCGGGTATGATTGAGGCAGATCCCTAAACAACCCCCAAACATTTTCCCTCTTTTTTATGTGTAGGTGGAGAGATCTTGGAGCAAGCTGGTGAAAGGATTATTGTGTGAGATCGTCTTCGTCACCCTTGCGGTAATATACTTCCTTTATCACATTCGTCTTTATGTTTCACATTTCATAGTGTTATTCTACACCTTTAAAAACTCTTAAACTTCGCTGCTAGTCTATTCTTTAGATATTAGATCTTGTCTCCTTGAATTTTTGGTGGATGCCAGTGCACCTGAGAGATGCCAGCGCATCGCATTGTCATCCCAGAACTATGCTTTTGTCCTCTGACAGAGAACTATCTGAGACATAGAGCTGACCCTAAAAACCAACTGGCCTAGTCTCCTTTTAACTCTCGGGTTTGTAGAGTGATCAAAGGACCTTATAGTCCTCATCATTCTCATCTCGTCCATCCTAAAACTCCTTTAAACTGAGGTAAGTTAGGGCATCCATACTTCTCTTGGCCTTTCATGACCTGGGGCCTTGTAGTGGTTGGTCCCCCTCTCTTACAAAAATATCCCATGGGAATATTCCCCTTTTAGAGGAAAATTAGTTTAATTGCTAATTAAACAAGGTTTAATCACATAATTAGGAAATTAGAAGAAGTAAAGTGATATTCATTAAATTTAATGAATGGGGGAGAGATGAAATGATATTTAATTAAATAACTTAGATGAATTAGGGATTAAAATTAAATATTTGTATTTGTTTAATTTAATGAGATGAAATGTTAGCATGAAGGGGGAGTCAATTTACCCAAGTTGATGAATTAGATTAATGGACGAAAATGATGCACTTAATTAATTAGCTAGGCTAATTCAATTAGTCAAGCAAAAAGAGGATGGGTTTCAAGAGGAAATGATGTTAGTATACCTATTTCGAGTGTATGATATCATTCAAGAAATTTTTTAGTGTCTACATTTTGCCCCTCTTTGAAGCGAGGCACCTGTTGCTTTGGTTCAAAGACTGATGCCCTTTGGATTAAAAACTACTGCCCATATCAAAAAATAAAAGTTTCTTATTTTTTAGATGCCCCAATGGAAGGATAAAGCTAATTCCCTACCCCCTCAAGAAATCAGGTGGAAATTTCAAATTTTGGGTTAATTTCTCGACAAAGGTAAAAAAAAGTTGCCCCAAGGGGTCTAGAAAGGCTCTGGGATGCAAGAATTATGCCAAAAATGCAAAAAGGATGCAAAATTAGGTTTTGATTGGAAAAATTGGTGAAAATGATGATAAACCCTAGCTTGAAGGTGAAATTAGGGAAAAAAATCCTAATTTTCTAGCATAAATAAGCCAAGAAGGGTCACTTTCAATTCATTTGTGCATTCACACCTCAAGGATTCTTGTTGTTTTGAGCTCTGACCCTCTAACGAAATGGCGCACCGACAACTTCCATGACACATTTTTGATCGAGTTCAAGAGTATCAATAGACTCCAAGCTTAGGACCAGAGGTATGTAACTCAAAAATTGATTTGAAATTTGACTTTTTGATGCATTTATTGTGCTTTAGAATTTAGACTTTGGCAGCGTCGCTATATAGCGATGCCCATTTCACAATCGACGATGCTAAAATGAATTATAGTGATGCATATGTAGATGGTGATGCTATTCATGATTTAAAATTAGGTTTTCTAATTTTAAATGGTGACGCATGCTTATATAGCGATGCACTTGTTGATTTTAAAATTAGGGCTAGTGTTTCCAAAGCTTAAATCACGAAGCCCATGTATTTGGTGACACATCTTGTGATTTTCAATTTTAAATGCCTTCGGGTGTTGCAATTTGGAATTTAAATATGGAAAAACTATTGTAAATAGTGATGCTATTGTGATATTTGAGCTGAAAATCCCAAATTGAGTCATATTTCTTTGATTTCCTAACATTGTGTGCTTCGTGGGTACAAGATATCATTCCACCACTGATGTTGCATGAGCATAGACCCATAGTTTTGGAGCAATTGAGCAATTTCTCAGACTTACGCCAGGAGCGCTTTGGATAGATCAGCCTTTAGTATGTTGCATATGTGCCTGACATTCAAATCCATTTAGCTATGATGACTGCCCTATGTGAGAGATGGTGTAGTGAGACTTCGTCGTTTCACTTTCTGACAGGTGAGGCGACCCTAACCTTAAAGAATGTATGGTGTATTCTACATTTTTTGATACATGGTGTTCATGTTATTTATGATGTTGATGCTAGATTTGATTCCTATCATGAGGTTATGGAGCTAGAGAACAATGCTCTTGTGACATCATAGATCAACCTCGAGATGTATAGAGGTCATGTTCCCACTTTTTGATTAATCATCGTAGCCATCATTTCAGGTTTGATTGCTCCTAACAGACACAATAGAGGGTTCAGCCTAGGATGGGACCTAGCATGGCATAGGATGTTGTATAGGAGGATGCAATGTGCATGGGGGCCAATGATGTTGGCCTCACTATATCATGATATACATGACTTTGTTTACTGCGATGGTAGGGCCATTGGCATAGGGGTGACCTTGCTTCACATTTGGGCTTGGGTACATGCAGGGTTGAGAGCATGCTATTATAGAGAGATATCTTCCAGATAGGGTGGCTAGGCAGTTTGGAGAGTAGCAGGATAGGTCAAATGATGCTTATAGGGCCATTTTCATGAGGTCTACTTGAGAGGTTCCCACATAGAGACCCATTATTCCTGCTCCAAAGGAAATTAAGAGCTTCAAATAATTGGTGGCTCTACCATGGGCCTACAATTAGGGTTAGGCAGTAGCACTAACTACACCTACTTATGATGCATGGTTCACACCTTGAAATTTGACAGATCTAGTGTGTGCTCCTCCATGAGGGAGGCCTAGAGGGAGAGGTGCGGGCAGGGGAAGAGGATAGGGATAGGAGCAGGTTGGCTAGGATGGCCAAGATGGACAAGTTTTGAGGGCTTCACCAATTGGGCAGTAGCCTCCTCAAGTTCAGCTACAAGTTTAGTTGCAGGTTGTATAGCAATAGGCAGTGTTGCCACCACCACCAGATTCCAGAGATGCGTAGATACAATAGCTACAATAGTAAGTGCATATTTTGAAAAGGGAGTAGGATCAGGCCCGCCAGCAGATTTTGGCTATTACTAATGAGCAGGACCATGCCAGACAGCAGGTGGTGGCCATGCTTAGAAAGAGATATCATTCTAGGCAGCAGTTACAGGTTGTGACTACTGAGAGGGATCATGAGATTGGTTGACATCACCAAATAGAGGCCATGATAGCAACATCACAGGGCAAGACAGTTTCAGTAAGATTATACAAAGAGGTCATGACAAAGACTGCATACTATAGGATGGATTACCACCGGGATGTACCACAGGCACTCAGATAGCCTTATTTTTCTCTGAGGAGCAGCCAAAGAGGCAGGTCGATGAGGGGAGTAGCCATCAGGGCTAGCTTTCGATGTATAGACACTTTTTTGAATTTTTTGCCCCATTCTCTAACACAGGTATACATTCATGTGCTCCTTTTTTATAGCCTCATGGATATTTGTATTTACAATTGATATACATACAATGATCCATATTTTATACCATGACATTCCTTTTGATATATATATGATACGGATATGGATTCAACATGATGTGTCCATTTTATTTCATGCTTTTGATGTAGGGATGCAATGATGTTCTTATATTTTATCATGTATGGATGCATTTTACTTATGCTTATGGGATATGAGATGTACAGATGCAATTTTATATTATTTTTCATTATCTTTTCGTGATATGCTATGATCATGTATGCAAATGTTATGGATGCATTTCTTTTTCATGTATTTTCTATGCAATTTTATGATGAGATGTTGATGTATGTGTATGGATGTTTGGATGGTTAATGAAAATTCTTATGATATGATAATGCAATGCATGTGGAAGATATGTGATGCAATGATTTAAGATGCTTAGAATAACAAATCTATATTATTCACCACAGCTTAAATGATGATGCAAAATGTATGATATGATATGCAATGATTATGTTGATGGATGTTTTATGATTATGCTATTATTATGAGATGCATGTATGTTGATTATTTTTGGATGTAGGATGGATGCACTTGATGATGCTTTTTTTGACTATCATGATAGCAAGTTAGCACAAAGAGAAGATAGAAGAATAAATAATGACTTGACCATTGATTTCAATGATTGCTTCAAAAATCCCACAAGTCCATGATCCATCGAGACTTTATTAGAGATGGTGATGAGATATGTATGATGAGGATGAATGCGGGATGATGAGTTTTTCACATATCGGGATTGAGATTTTTCGTCATTCCTTATTGTTTGATATAATACATATACATGATGCATCAAGGTATTAATAACTAGGATGACGTTGTATCTAGTGTAATGGAATTTGACTCTGCAAATAGATAGGATAGTTCTTGTTCACACCGTGACATATGGAAACCTTGTTGGAATGCAAGTTAGGGTTTTAGAATATATTGGACCAAAGTATACACAATAGTCAACAACATACCCCAAACAACTTTCCTACACACAACTAAGCAAGTATGTGCCAAGATTATCTTACAAGAATATTCACAAGCACAACCAACAAAAGATCATGATTGATGCTCCATTCCTTTCTCTCTAAATATTTTTGGTAGACATCATCGAGAGGTCCTTGGAATGGGTCATTAGGATAAATCATAAGAAAATATCAAAGACAAACAGTCAGTGTTATCTATATCTCTTTCCAAATTTAAATTTAGCTAAGGTGATTTTTGATACTAATGTCCATTGTTGGAAAGATACATCCTAGAACATGTTGATTAGATGATTGTTTGATGTTAGGATGATGATAAGATTTATGATAATCCACTTATAAAAACTTCATTGAAGCATATACCTATGATCTAGACTTTATATTTTGACACTTAAGTACTCACTTTACGACCCGCTACACTTGCTTTCCATTTGCTTCGTTAAAGGTTGAAGGTGACACTTGATTTATTATGGATGAAGGTTTATTACGAGTGAAAGCAAGATGGGATTGGTGGTTTTGGGATTTGTTGGAATATTTCAATGTTTTTGGTATTTTGAAAATGTTTTCAGGTTGTTTTTGATCTTTTGAAAGTTTATGCAAATGTTTAGGTTTTTCAGATTATTTGAGGATTTTTAGGGTTTTTTAATATTTTTGAGGCTTTTTAGGTTTTTTGGATGTTTTCTAATGTTTTGTTATTTTCAATTTTCAATTTTTTTTGTGTTTTCTAATATTTGAGTATTTAGGGGTTTTCTAAATTATGAATGTTCAGGGATTTTCAAAATTTATGAATATTTTTGGAATTTTCTAATATTTGGATGTTTAGGTGTTTTCTAAAGTTATTTGAATGTTTGGGATTTTCTAAAGTTAGACTGAGAACCTAACCTAAAAGACCTATCCTAGGTGCCTCAGGGGCTAATCAAAGATAAGCCTTGCCTACGTTATCCACGTAGAGACCACGTAGTTCGACCGACTCGACAAGATGAAAAATGCATAGGTGATGAAATGTCATTTTATTATGATAGACTCCTAAAGGACTTACCTAGGGTGTCTCGGGGGCACATCAATGATGGCCTTACCTACATTCAAGCTCATAGACGATGTAGTTTGATAAAAGAGCTAATTTTTGATTTTTGATTTTCAACCTTTTTAGGGATTTTGATGTTTTTCGAATGTTTTAGATTTTTCCTTTACAAATTTTTGAATGTTTTGGATTTTAGCTGTACAGGATTTGGATGTTTTTGTATTTCTTAATGAGCTTAGGTTATACAAGAACTCGATATGATCCATAAAAAATTACCCCCAGTGTGACATGTTAGACTACTTCGATACAGCTAGGAAAAACTAACCTTTAGAATATGCCAAGTAGCACTAAAGGGATATGATACTTCCCATCATCAAGCTATGATAAGGATGCAAACAGGCGATGGATGAATGGTGGTGCATAGAATAATAGGATAAAAGATCCAAATAATAGATGGAGGTACTTTATTTATGTAAGGTGCCCGTTTGCTAGGTTTTCACCAAGGTACTTGCCCAAAGCGCCATCAAAGTGGTTTTCACTAGAGGATGATTTTTTTCTTTAATTTTTCAATCCTTTTTCTCTTTTTGTTTTTGGATTTTGATTATTTTATGATATTTTTAGGTTTACACCCTTCAAGACTAGGCATAAAACATTTTGAGATGCAATTTGTTAGTTGTCTCCTACAAGGTTTCACCTTTAGGTGTTGGTAGCTGATATAATCTTGATTCATAGCTTGATGTGATGACAAAGAGGCCCAACTAGTTAGGCTCAAAATTTCCTTTACTGTCTTGATCTGATAGGTTCTTCTGATTCTACTTTAGGTCAAGATACCCTACTTGGAAAGACCGACACTTGATCCTCTTGTTATAGCTCTATTTTAGTCAGTTTTGATATACTTGCAAATTATTAAGGGTGTCAAGATGACGCTCATCCAAGAATTCTAGCTCATTCAGCCGAGAGACTTTGTATTCTTCATCAATGATCAGGTTTTGTAGTGACACTCACAATTATGGGAGCTCAACCTCAATAGGTAGGATAGATTTTGATCCATAGACCAAGGAGAAAGGGGTTGCACCTATTGGCATGTGGATACTAGTTTGATAGGCCCAAAGAGAAGGATTTGGTTGTAGATGCTAGTCACAGCTAGCTTCATTGACCATTTTCTTCAGGATTTTCAAGATAGTATTGTTTGTAGTCTCAGCTTGATCATTTCCTTGGGGATAATATGAGGTAGAGAATCGATGTTGGATGTTGAATCTTTGACATAGCTCTTTCACATCTTGATTCTTAAAGGGTGTTCCATTGTCTGAGATTAGGGTTTATAGGACACCATAACGGTAGATGAGGTAGTTTAGGATAAAATTTTCAATTTGCTTCCCCATTATGTAGGTCATAGGAATTGCTTCTACCCACTTAGTGAAGTGCTTAGTGGCGATTATGATAAACTTGTGGTTGTTAGATGAGGTTGCGGTGATTTTTCCTATGAGGTCAAGTCCCCACTATGAAAAAGGCCAATTTGTGATCATTGGTTGCAATTCTTGAGTTGGTGCATGAATCATATCTCCATGTTGTTGAAACTGGACACATTTTTGCACATATTGATGAGCTTCCTTTTCCATGGTTGTCCAATAGTACCTTATCCTCAACAGTTTCTTAGCTAACGTCATCGCTAGAATGGGAACCACATATATGCCATCGTGTACTTCTATTAAAGTAGTTATGGCTTCCTCTTGGTTAAGACACTATAGTAATGTTCCTTCGATGCTTTGATGGTAAAGGGTATCACCTAGGATCACAAATTGGGATGCCTTTTTAACAAAGGTCTTTTAAAATTTTGAGGTGATATCATATGGGAGAGTTCCACTGCTTAGATAGGTAAAGATGTCATGATACCATGGGATCTAGGACCAACAATGACACACACAAATTCAAATTCAAGGATTTTGAAAGTTGGTACGAGAATTTGTTCTACCAAGAATTCACATTGGAGGGCATTGTTCAGCATATCTAATAGTGATTCAATAGCTTCCATGGTTTTTGTTTCTTTGTCGTTCATACGATAAATTTGTTCAAAAGTTATGTCTATAAAGAGATCTTTCAGATTCTCTACCATCTTCTTGTAAGGAGTGAGCTTGTCATCCTTAGCTTGATAGTCGTCATTGACTTGGTTGATAACTAGCCACGAGTCTCCATAGAATTTCATCTCTTGTATCTACCACTAAACTACTATCCTTAGACCTGTGATTAGGGCTTTGTACACAGCAATGTTTTTAGTGCACAAAAATGATAGCCTGTATGACTTTGGCATACAATCACCTTGAGGGGTGATGAAAAGAATGTCTGCTCTAGATCCGTTTTGGGTGAATGATCCATCAAAGTACATCTTCCATTGATCTGTGAGGTTGACCAAGAACACTAATTCCTAAGGGAACTCATATATCAAGGGGTTTTATGCATAGATGGGTGCTTTTGCTAGTTGGTATGTGATCACTTGTTCTTTGATTGCCTTGCGCTCCACATACTCTATGTCAAATTCAGTGAAGATCACCCATTTGGCCATTCCTCCTATGAGAGTTGCTTTAGATAATAGTTATTTCAATGGATCGATATTTGCAATAAGTTTGATTTGATGTGATAGCATGTAATTCCTGAACTTCTGTGAGATAAAAACTACTGCTAGGCATGCTTTCTCAATAGGTGAATATTTCATTTCATAGCCATCCAATGTTCTACTGATATAGTAGATAGCCATTTCCTTTCCATTTTCATCATGTTGTGCTAGAAGAGCTACTAGTGTTGTTGATGTTGCTGAGATATATTAGCTTAGTGGTTTGTTTGGTATCAATGGCATGAGCACTAGAGGTGTTAGTAGATAATATTTGATCTGTTGGAAAGCTTTATCACATTTATCATACCATTTGTAAGTTATTCCTTTGTGGAGAATATATGAAAATGGGTGGATTTTATCTGATAGTTGTGCTATGAACCTTTTGATGGACTGCAATCTTCCTTGTAATCCTCTCATCTGCTTCAATGTTTACAGTGGTTCCATGTCGAGGATGACTTTTACCTTTAGTGGATCAATTTATATACCTATTTGTGAGACAATAAATCCAAGTTTCCATTATGTAACCCCTAAGACACACTTTTTTGGATTTAGTCATACCTTGTATTCTTCAAAACTATCAAAGATGGGTCCTAGGACTTGTATGTGCTCACTTATTTTCTTTGATTTTTTCAAAATATCATCCATATAATCTTCAATTTTTTTTTGGATCATGTCATGGAAAATGAGGTTCATTTCTCTATGATAGGTTGCTCATGCATTCTTTAACCCGAATGCCATCACGTTCCAACAATAGGTTCCCCATGGACAAATAAATGCAATTTTATGTTGACCCTTCTTGGCGATCATGATTTGATTGTAGCCTGAAAAACCATCCATGAGTGATAGCATTTCATGCCCAGCTATTAAGTCCATAATGAGGTCGATGTTATGAAGAGGTAAATCATCCTTCGAGCATGCTTTGTTTAAGTCTATAAAATCAGTGCAGATTCTAATGCCCCCAGTGGGTTTTGAGAGTGGTACCAGGTTTGAAACCCACTCAAGATAATCTATCAGTTAGATGAATCCAATGTCAAGAAGCTTTTGTAACTCTAGCTTTACCAAGAGTTCTATCTAAGGGTGCATCTTTCTTAACTTTTGCTTGACTAGCTTGGCTTTAGGATAGATGGCTAAGTGATGCACAACCACTTCAAGATCAAGGCATGGCATATCTTTGTATGACCATACAAAGTTAGCTCTTCACTCTTTCAGGAATGTTGCTAGGTTCTTTTGTTCTTCATCCAACAAGGATTCAGTATAGAAAGTGATCTTAGGTACTTCTTTGTTCCCACATTGACTGGGGTGGCCTTTTCTGCTAGTATTGCTTACTTTTTGAGATGCATTGCACTAAGGGGGGATTGAATCCCTCATCCTTGGGTGCCTCAAAGAGATTTTCACCCTCGGATACATCATTTATTTTTACCATTTTAGGGTCAGAGAGTGCCACAATGTGGTTTTCACTCAAGGATTTGCATGTTAGTTGCATTTCATCAATTTTCTCATTGAAAGATTCAATCATCTCCTCATAGTATGCCCCTATGTCTAGCTTTATTTCAAAACCTACTTTATGATCTTCCCATGATAGGTTGTCATAGAGTCCCATGAATTCTGAGATTACTTCATCATTTTTGAATAAATCAAGAATCGATGGTCCTTTTTGGTCCATGTCAATAAGTTACGAATATACTAGGAATAGTTCAGTTGGCCGATTGTTTGGAGCAAAGGATGTAATGGATATCATGAAGAGGGAGTTATTTTCAAATAGGTCATTGAAATCAAGGGGGCAGTCATCTAAGGTCATATCACGTGGTGTAGGTAACCAAGAGGAATCCTTGACCAGTTTAGCGGAATTGCCTTTGCTAATAAGGGTGACCTTGCTAATAGTACAACCTAGACCAAGATTCTTTAGTCGTTTCTCCGAAATGATGGGTTTTAGCAAGCTATTATCATTCTCGCCTAGTTTCTCATTCTTATTATAGCTCATACCCTTCATCAGCTACAAGCCTTTGTTTTCATCTTCCATTGAAAGAATAGTAACAATTCATTCATCTTGATAGAGGAGTTTAGAAACATCCTCATTGATGTTTTCTTGATTTAGATCCCCCCACTTGGTGAAGGTAGTAGCTTCCGTTTTGATTGTTTCAAGCCTTTTTGGTACTAGATGTGGGTTTCCTGTGAAATTGAGTAGAAAGAGGTAGCTCTCCTAAGACAATGGTATCCTTCATGAGCTTGCAGTTCCCACAACCATCATCCTTGATCACCGCTTTGATGTCAGGAATGTTCTACACACTGGATTTTTTTGCTGCTGAGGTAGATGCAAGGGATGACAGATCAACAAATGAATCAGGTGTGAGTGTAGGGCCTTCATAATTTTTTGGCACTTAGGATATCTTATATAACTTGGCCTCAATATTATTGCATTAGTAGAAGGGTTCATGATCTCCATGGATGGTAATTTCTCTGCCTTCAAAGGGAAACTTTACGCATTGATGATAGGTTGAGGCTATAGCTTTTAGAGCATGGATCCATGGTCAGCCAAGCAGGATGTTGAATGGAAGATCAAGATCTAGCACTTGGCATGTAGTTTCATTAATGATAGGTCCCACATGTAGGGGTAGTGCAATGATTCCTTGGGATACCCTCTCTTTCTCATCATATACTCTGATGGTGGTACTCTTTCCTTTCTCAAAAGTATCTTCTGAGTAGCCTAAGTCTTTGATCAGCTTAAGGGTACAAATATCTAGACTAGCACCTCCATCTACTAAGACTCTTTTAACCTTGTTCTTATGAATGAAGAAATCCATATGTAAAGCTCGATTATGAGATGGTTGTGATGGTAGGTCTTGTTCTGAGAAAGTGAGAAGGTGATCAGTAATATGTCCTACCATAGCTTGAAACTGATCTATATCTATATCCTAGAGGATGGATGACTCCAATAAATATTTTTCTAAGATTTCCCTATGTGTGGGGGATAGCCTTAGTAGTTCTAAGATTTATATCTATGTTGCGATCTTCTTAAGCTAATCTAGAAGATTATACTTGTTGGGATTTAATGTTGGAAAAGTAGGTTGTGCCCTATACTAAGATGGGACTCCTTGGATGGTGACCTTTCCACATCGTGTGTTGACTCCACACTCTACACTAGGTCCTTTTATGGTGACAACAGTAATGATGCTATCACAAGAAGCAACCACGTTTGAATAGCTATGTTGTATGTTTTTGTAATCCTTAGCTTTTTCGTTGTCATTCCCTTTGTTATGATCTGGCATAGGGTTCTTGTATATCTTAAGATCTTGATTCCTAGCTGGTACTTCAATAGAGATGGTGTCATTCTCTATGAGGTCTTGGATGATATTCTTGAGTTTGATGTAATTTTTCATTTTATGTCCTTTGACTTTGTGAAAATCACAAAGATCATTCTCGTTCTACTAGGATGGTTTCTCTAGTGGTTCTTGGTAGTGTTCAAAGTTGGGTAGTGTTATCAAATTTGACTCTACCAAATTTTTCATGATGGTTTTGATAGGTTCATATAATTATTTGTACTTGCGCTTGGGATAGTTGTTCCTACTCGTAGTTTTCCTTTGTTGCATCTCGATATTGTTGATTTGATTGTTCTGAGGGGGTGTTGTTTTCTGCACAGTTGGTTGAATGTTAGCAACTTGATTATTGTTGGGTCTAGGAGCACTTAGGACTACCTTAGCATCTACCACACCATCATTTGTCACATTTTTGTTTTTTTCCTAGACACGAGGCTTGTCATTTGAACTGGTTGATGGTCAATTGTAAGCTTGATTATTTCCCTATGAGATTAGAGCTCGTTCGATGTTAAAGGCTCTAGGGAGAAGCTCATCATAGGATGTGATGCACTACATTTTAAAGTAGAAAGATAGATTGGGATCTATATTTTCTATGATGATTCCCACTTGTTGTTTGTCAAGAAGGGTCCACTTGCTCTTACTAGATTTTTGTCTCCATCATTGCAAGAAATTGGAAAATGATTCTCCTTTGGTTTGTTTGAGAGTGTACAACTCTTCTAGACTAACGTCCATGTCGAGATTGAAGGAGAAGTGATCAATGAATTTATTAGTGATTTCCTAGAAAGTTTTGATGTTGGGAGCTAGATGAGAAAACCAATCCATAAAAGGACCTATTAAGCTTTGAGGGAAGAGGCACATTAGATATGAATAATTGTAGGCCACCTCCATACACATGACATTGAATTCTTTGACATGGTCCATAGGAATTCCTCTCCCTTTGTATTTATCAAATTTGGGGATTTCAAATCTAGGAGGAAATGGCACCATTGTGATGTTTCAATCAAATGGATAATGACATAGATTATGTGTATGGGGATTCTTTGTATTGCCCATTCGAAGGTCCTACATCTCTTGGGATAGCACCTTGAATTGTGAATCTAGATCATCATGTGGGTTTGGTGGAGGAACATATGATGGGATGATGGATGAGTTTTATAGGGGATTTGCATATGATGATGTGTTATATGGGGTGTATGGTGGAGTGGAATTATGTGAAGGTGATAGAGGTATTGATGTATATGCTCCTAACGTATTTGTATTGATTATGTTCGATTAAGGATTATAGTATGAACTTCGTTGTTGTTGCTAATGTTGGGAATAATGTTGAGCTAGTAAGGCTTGGTGTTGTTGTTGCACCACAAGGGATTGTTGTTAGGCTTGATGTTGTTGCTACACCGTGAGGGATTTTCGTCAGGCCTAATGTTGTTGATGCACTGTGATGGCTTGCTATTGGGCCTAATATTGTTGTTTCATCACAATGGCTTGCTATTGGGCTTGATGTTGGTGTTGTGATATTAAGGATGCTTGATAGGCTTTTTATTGTTGTTGTGTTGCTAAGGATGCTTGATAAGTTTGTTGTTGTTTTTGCTGTTGTTGTTGTTCAGCTAAGGCTACTTGATATTGTTGCTACTATTGGATGGCTTGTTGATAAGCTTTTTGTGCTTGGTGAAAGGCTAAGGTATGAGTTTGCAATATAGGACTAGTTGGTTGTTGGGACATCTATGATGGATTGTGGACGTTGATGTTTTGGATGGGTTGTGAGTTGGTGATGAGAGGTTGGGAGTTTCCTTAGTTCAACATTCATTGTAAGATGGTGGATTGAGGTGGAGGAATGTAGGTTTGAGTTCTCATTTTATTTTGCACAGTGTAAGGGGACAGTGGCGAAAGATGAGGATGTTGTCATTAGATTTTGCAATGGTACTAACACAGTAGGACCTTGAGTCCATTGATTGAAAGGATTCCCTTGACTAATGCTTGGGGGATTTCCTTGTGCTTTGGATGTTGTCAAGGTATTTTCTTGATTGATGTGGTTCATAACCAAGGTGTTTTATTTATTTGGGCCGATGATAGATGGGTTGGGTGTGTCTTTTGCTACCAATGGTATAGATGAACCCATGGGAGGATTGGGTAAGGATGTACCCATTTGCATTGAAGGTTGACCCTGTGATATAGTATTGGCATGCCCTTGTGTACTATGTTGAGATACTTGGTCCATGCTACTTTTACGTAATGGTGGGAATACTTGTGGTGCTCATGGACGCGGATGAAGAGGGGTGTCCTTGATAGGTGGAGGTGGTGGTGGAATAATGAAGGTCAAGAGGTTTATGTAGTTGCTTCATATTTTTGGAGACGGGAGGAGCACCAAAGGTAGGTGTCCAAGTGGTTGTTGGAGGTGTAGGATTGGTATCAAGGGTACCCATAGGTGTACTACTTGCAAATGAAAGAGTTAGATCAAATTCCTTGGCAAGGCCAGCTGTAAGATTGGGAGTATATTTTTGATTTATCCTTGATGGTGGAGTTGTGAAGCCTTGTGCCAAATTTTGTGCAACAAATGATGGTGAAATAGGAGCTATGTTTTCAAAGGCTTGATGTTCCATGATTTCCTCCCTAGTAAGCTCAAAGGGATTATGTGTTATATCTTTAATCTCATATGGTCCTATCAGAGATGATGGTTGTTGTGATGGGGTGACTTCACCTCTTTGATCAAATTCATTAGGATTTGGATCACTTGAGGTAAATGTGACTTTGGTTTTCTCCATGATTCTCTTGTATTGTGATCTTGTCTTTACCATAAATTTTGGGTCACTGATGGGAGATTTTTGTTGAGATTTGTAATGTTTGAACTCTCTAGTTGACTCAAATCTAGGCACAAAGGGAAGCTCTAAGTCTTTTTGGAGTAATGATGATAATGGGGGATGAAAAGATGGGTGATATGAAAAGTGATCTTTGCAATCATTTTGGGGCCACTTTTGACTTGATTTTGATGTTTTAATGCTAGGATAAAGCATGTTGATGAACTGGAGAATCTTTAGGGTAGACTCGTGACCTTAAAGATAAACTAGTCCAAGGATGATAAATAATTTAACTAGATGCATGGAAAAGGATACATTTCACATACAACGTAGCCAAATTAGAGGTTGGTTTGATTGATGTTTAAGTCAAAAGATGTTGGTGTATTCAAAAGTTTTTCCAAGTTTTGTGAAGTAAAGGATGAAATTTTTATGAAGGGGTGAATGAAATGTTTACCGAATGTTGACATAGAATGAACCTTTGTTTTCCAAGACCAAGGTAGCGAGAATGATGCTAGACCTCTAAAATTTTCAAATCCTAAAGATCCAATGTTGACTTAGATGAGAGGATAGATGGGGATGTTTAAAATTGTTTGCCTCCTCCTAGCTCGAGCATAATAGTTTCTTAACATGTGGTTACAATTACGGTAAAGGATTACAGCCCACTTCCTACAAAACTTTGAATTACGATGTTTATGTCTGTAATGGCGGGGTGTAGATCTTACTTTATGAATTTTTATTGTGTGATAGGTCATTCAAAGAAGCTTAGTATCATGAAAAAGACCAAGTTTTTTATTCCAAAAGAATGCCTATAATTTGGACTGTACCTTGAAGCGTGTCTATAAAAAAATTCTACCAACTTGTCTATATTCTTGTGAAGTGCTAAAAGGTGTTTCTTGAGAGCTTTGGTTTAAGATGTATGAGCTTAAAATGATGACCTATAGACCTTATTTTAGGGATTTTAATTTTGCATGAGATCATTAAAGAAGAAGATATGTATTTTCGCGTGGGAGGTGGTAATATGGGCCTTCTAGCCAAAATATCTGCTCTTTGTTCTCCTTTATCTAAGATGGTTGTAGAAATTCTCCACTAATTGGATATTTCCTTGGTTTCAAAAGTGAAGCTTCTCAAACTGCTAATGATATCCATTTGTTCTCCTTCAATAAATTCAAAGTTTGGTTGAATGATAGCACCTATAAGGTAAGGTTGTTGAATGGGAGCGATCAGTCTCCAAATGGTCATGTGAGATTCAATTGGGTCAAGTTTATCTTGCTTAATGTGAATTGATTTTACAAACACTCATATTGATTATGTTTCCAAAATAAATGTTTATGTCAAAAACATCATAACTTTCACAATGTCCATTTCGTGAAAATCATGAGATTAGAGCCATAATTACCTATGTTGTCTTTGGAAAATATTGATTGAGATTAAGTCAAGATATTAAGAAATCACTAAGGATAGAAACCCTTAGGAAAAGCAGTAATTTATCAAGGCTAATTCAAGAGGTATCCATATTTAAGCCAAAGTGTTTGAAATTTGGAGGAAGATAGTGAATGTTTGTTTTTGTAATGTTTTAGAACCAAGCAATATATCAAACTGACTCACAATCATCTACAATCCTAGGTTCAAAATGGATATAATTGTTGAGTCCCCACTTGGATTTCTCCAAACACTAAACAATGTGAATAGTTAGAGATTTGATGACACTAGCTCCCCTTTCTCAGCACACACTTCTCGGGACTACCAAATCTCAAAATCCTTAAAATCTGAAGATCAAAAGGATTTTTCTATTACTACAACTGAATAGTAAGAATGTGGGGCAGCTTCAGAACAGTCGTTCTTGCACCAACAAGTATTGAGGTTTTTTGGATTCTAAACAAAGGTTCATAATAAGGGCTTCCAGTTTAGGGAATACAATGATAAACTCTATCAAGAGGTCTCCCAACCCTTAGAACAAGGTTTTTACACATCATAAAGACACTAGGGGAGAGCTATCATGTACCGCATCCCATTGATTACAATTTTCATTACAAACACACATTTATATCGTGGTTTGGAAGAACTTGGCTTTAGTTCATTACCGCTTGGGTCATTCCCTCCTTTTGAAGTTGGGGAGGTAGGACCTCTAAAGATAAATAATAGAAAGGAAGTACATTCGTATTTTGATCATCTTCACTCGTATAAACAAAGAGAGAACACACACCACATATTTTTCTCACACTCGCAAAGGGGTTCAAGTTTAATCCAAATTGAAAGATATAGGTGATTTTCCAAAGTGTTAAGGAATATTTTTGTTTCTCAAGGTCGCCAAATGGCATGAGAGAATTGCATAGGCATCCACTAACAATGTTGTAAATCACAAAACATAGCAAACAGTTGTAAATTTTAACCCCTCAAAGTAGTGATGAGTTCATTGTAAGCACCAAATGAAATATGAAGTTGCCTTATTCAATTTTAAACCCAATTGAAGATGATGAAATAAGGGTTCAATTATAGTCCCATCTAAGAATTCATTTTAAACCCAATTGAAATTTAGTGAGGTCCTAAAGCATGAAAATTTGGGTTATAATTTCCCCAAAGCATTAAACGCTTGTTACACTCATAGTATTTCAATATAAGAAATCTTTCTTCACATTAGCTCCATGTCGTTCAACCTACAAAACCTTGTTAGTCTAACAACCAAAATAATGTTACAAGTGTATTAGTAATCTGAAAAATCAAGAAAATTAAAGCTCATGTCAAACAAATGATCGTAAAACTTCTTACCCTGGTTGGGTGTCACTGCACATGATAGTGTCATGACTTGAAATTTGGGCATCGCTCTGGTGAATTTGGGCATCACTCTGTAGAAAAAATAGAGAGCATGATAGCGTTGATATTTGGTCGAGCATCACTCTAATGGATTTAGGGGTGTTGTCGTTTGAAGTTTTCGATACCTCTATATTAAATCAACATTGCCATATTTAAATCAGCGCCACTACATTCAATCAGCATCATTGTTTCAAATTGTGACAGCATCGCTATATGGCAAAGCTCTTCAAAGTATGTCATTGTAACCTGCAACAAAACAAACGAATGGAATTCAAGCTAAAAATTGATTAAATTATCATTTTTCCCTCCTTCTAGCACCAAAATGTGAGATGAAGACTATCAGGGTGGGCCGATTACGCTTGATCCATGATTAATCAAAGCATAATTTATCCACTAAACCTCAATCTTACAAACAAGATCATTCAAACTGAAAGTTTAAACTAAGCATTTATTGAAACTAAAAAACTATAAACTACGAAAGAAATTAAATGCCTACTCTAACCCATTTGAAACTTATCCCATTTTGGAATTGGTGTCATGTTGATGTGGAATAATGACCCTTTCCCAATCTCGTGATTAGTGAGCCTATTTGAATCAATTCTATGGAAGAGAATCGATGAAACCATTGCGATAAATGGATTAAAAGATGATTTATGGTAAAATGAACATGATGCAAGTTAAATTAACATGAGTTCAGGCTAAAATTGATCTAATTATGCGATTGCTAAGCTAATTCTAAGCTAAAATATTCAAACCCTACTTTATAAACAAGCTAAGATGGATGCATGGAAGCCATTAATGAAAGCTTAAAGCTAATATTCAGCTAAAAATGAACTAAAATAAGCTAAAAGTATGCAAATTATGAGTGTCAGTGTGAGTGATATTCAACAACATAAGTTTGCTCTAAAAAAGATGGATCCATTTGTTTTCAAATAGGGTTCTATTTATAGGAAAGCAAATGAGAAATGGAGGGTTGATATCAAAAATATTAATCAGCAGTCAAGGATGGAAGGAAGAAGAGGCATGGATCATGGATTCTCATCAACGGATGAGAATGCAAGATGAGAATTAATCAAGGGATCACATTTGTTCCAAACAAACACACTTTAAACCTACACACACAAGTCACAAGGTGACTTGCTCAAGAGGTTATAAGATAACTTGCATTTAAAGCTAAGTGAGAAGATTTGAGGAGAGAGAATATTCTTTGGAATATTCTCATGGGTGAGGATAAAGATATTTTGCAAATTAAAAGAAATTTTTAATTATGCAAAAAAAGGAGATAAGGAATATTCTCATGGAATATTCCCCTTTTAGAGGAAAATTAGTTTAATTGCTAATTAAACAAGGTTTAATAACACAGTTAGGGAATTAGAAGAATTAAAGTGATATTCATTAAATTAAATAATTTAATGAATGGGGGAGAGATGAAATGATATTTAAATTAAATAACTTAGGGTTATTTAATTAAATAAGATGACTTAGCAGGGATAACTTTAGTGGCGAATCTTCACCAATTGGTGAATTCTAGGAATCGGGCAAATCGAAAATGGCAAATTCTAGGTATCCAGCAAGGTGTTCAAATCGCCCAGATTTCACGAACTATCGGTCCAATGCATGTCCATTCGCCAGTGGTTTTTTTTTACAAGGCATGTTTAGGCAATAAATTTTCCATAATAGACTACGCTTTTCCAATGGACCAATCAATATTTTCGCATGGAATCTTGGGGAGCATGTCATAAAACACCAACATATTCACCAATACTATTAAAAAAACATTATATGAGGACCCATTTTTCCAATTAAAATTTACAAATAGTTGCTTGTGAAGACCCATTTCGCCAATTAAAATTTATAAATAGTTCCTTATGAGGACCTATTTCGCCTTGAAAATTACAAGGTATTGTTGTATAAGCACGCAGGATTCGCCAAATTTTTAACATACCATTTAAAAATCCCTTGAAATTCGCCAAATATGGATTGATATAAATACAATTGAAACCGTTATTTGTTCTTACACATTTTGTTCAGTTCTGAGGTTCTACTTCTCAATTCAGAAGTAAGCAAAACCCGAAAACATAGACTCAAAGGTGAGTGATCATTTCTTCATACTGTTATTAGTTATTAGTTATAATAATAAGATTTCTTTATCTGTTTTCCATTCTTGCTTTAGTCTTAAGCATGATTTTGAGTAGGGAATGGGATCTATATTCTCTGTCGGTCTATCCTTCTTAAACAAGAAGACATTTTTTTCCAGCTTTTATTCAAAGTGAGATATCAATATGTCGAACAACAACTGCAAGGGTAAGAAACCTGAGGGTAATGAAGAGACTGGGAGGCAATCAAAATGTCCAAAATGTGGAGGTACCATACAGTCTTACTTTGGAATTGGAAAATCTTCTAATCCATCAGATCAAGGTGGAGCTACACCATCAACTCTTCCACCAAATATTATTGAAGATGGCAATGACAATACCTCACCACCACAAGAAGGTCAAGGTGAGATTGTCATTGTGTTAAATCAAAATGTATCAAATGAGGATGGCAATACCACAGAAGATGTTCCAAGGGATACCTTGGATAGCCAGAATGAGATAATTGACTTGGATGAGGATGATGTTGGTAGCAAGAAAAGAAAAGGCAAAGCAAAATTGGGGCGCAAGTGGGAAATGGCAAGGAATTTTCAAATTGGTTGGTTGTCGAAGTACCTATTCCTTGAAGCAGTGGGGGTATCAAACAAAAATGATATTGAAAGGGAAATAGAGGTCAAATGTAATATTTGTAGTTGGAAATGTGGAAGAGACAAGACGATGGAGCTAAAGCTTGACACTATATAAAAGCATATCAACAAAGTTTACGAAAAGCAAATCATAGACGGAAAGGAACAATCAGTCGTATGATGGAAATCAAAGGAAGAATGTCTTCATGTTAAGTATGTTATAGATTATGGAGAGCATAACCATAGAATGTCGAAGATTAAAAAATGTGAAGGTACACTTGAGGCTCATTTTGGAAAAGCCATGGCAGCAGCAAATCTGTCAAAAACTGTTCAGACGAGTGTTGTTTTTCATATTTTGTCCAGGGGGCATCCTATGACAGACTACCCAGAATATTTTGATTTATTATCTTATTTGAGTGTTCCCCACTTTCCCTTCTCACATTGGTTAGTAAACGTTGGATGGGAATGGGTGAACTATCTTGCTGCAGTGGAAAAGCAATATTTAAAGGAGAAATTAAAAGAGTTAAATTTCATTGCATTATCTTTAGATGAAGTTACTGCGGTATACAATACTTCTTGGGTTTGTATGCATTTGTATACTATAGAACATGTTCTCCAAGCTCATCTTCTTTGTGTTCGTAAAATGAAGGAAAGTTCAACATCGCAAAATCTATTTGAACTAGTCAAGAAATCTTTGAATGAAATTGCAGGTATGGATGAGTTGACAATTTCCAAAAAGTTGGTGTGTGTAGGAGCTGATGGAGCTACATTGATGCAAGGTCAAAGGAGTGGTCTTTGCACAAAGTTGCAAACTAATTGTGCACCGTACATGCTTGGCATTCACTGCATGGCCCACCAAATGAATTTAGCATTCAAAATTGTAAGCAAGTTTCCTATAGTATCAAAATTTGAAAATCTAGTTCGCGAGATCCACGCATACTTCTACCGAAGTCCCAAACGTTTCCTTGAATTTCAATATTTTGCTGAGGGAATAACACCTGAAAACATGCTTCTCAGGGATGCTGATACCAGATGGATCTCCCTGCATGGACCAGTGCAACGAGTTCTTTCAGAATATCAATCCTTGATTGGAGTGATGTACGAGCATCGCGGCATAGTAGACAAAGCTCCTGACCTCTTACATAGGTTAAGCAATATAGAGACACTCTTAACTTTAGCTAGTCTTCTCCCCATGATGGATGAGATAAAAAATCTTGTGAATAAATCCCAAGACGAAACTACGTATATTTATGAATATGCCAATCTACGTAAACTTACATGCTTGGCCCTCGATCATCTATATCTAGATCTAACACAAGAAGGCGCAAATAAAAAATTAATGTGGCAGAAAATTACTGATTTGAATAATCCTGATAATTATTTACAGTTTAATGCAAGCAGGCACTTATGTATTTGTGTACATGGATATGAGATACCAATGTACCATTGTAAGATAGCCAGACGCTCTAGAAAAGAAATACCTATTAATGAGGAAGATTTTAACGACATTGTTAAATTTGTTAGTGATAATTTGAAGGAAATTGAAAAATCTCTTTCCTCAGAGATTCGTGAAAGATTCCCTCGACATGCAATACTTTAAGCCATGGGTATTGTGTATCCTCAATTTTGGGTAAACCAAGATAACCAAAAATATTTTCATGATCAAGTAAAAATCTTGATCGAACAGTTTTTAAAAGAGGTAACATACAATGAGCAGACAATAGAAGGAATTTTAAATGAAACTAAGCTTAGAAAGCAATGTGGGATTTTTGCAACAGCTATGAGGGACCAGTATAAGTCCATGGGCAAGGAGAAGGCCTTTGAACCGGGATCAATAAAAAAGCTTTGGACAAGCTTAGGTCAGAGTGAAATATTGCATGGTTTGATGTTAGAATATTTCAAACTTGCTAATTTATGTCAAACAATGATATTGGGGTCAGTGGAGGATGAGAGAGTATTCAGTACATTGGGGTTTTTGAAATCAAAGTTAAGAAACAAACTAGACAAGAATTTGGAAAATTGCTTGAGGATGAAAGGAACTGCGTATAATGTCAAAAAAATTCCTTTTGAAAGGGTACTCGCAATCTGGAGGTCCACATGTGAAAGAAGAGGGACCAGGTTGTGCGACACAGGCTCTCTAATTCCAAGAGTCACTGGTACTGGTGGTAGTACTATTGTCAGTGGTAGTGGGACTGGGCCTAGGACAGATGACAATGATATTAAAATTGACACAAATCAAACAATGAATGTTGAATTTGAGACACAGGCCGAAGAAAGTGTAGAGTAGTCTCAGAATCAAGATGACTCTTTTACTTTATCTAAAGATGAGCATTGATTTGAGGACCCTGACTCCGTTTGGGAAATGGAAGAGAATTAGCAGGTTTTAGGTATTTTTATTGCACTTCATGAATCATTTTCCATTGTTCCAAAGTCCAAATTGTAGTTGATGATATTTTATATTTTATTCAATGAACATTGAAATTGTGAATCATTGCACTTCATGATATCTTGTGAATCATATTCCAAACTGTAGTTGATGATTTTTTATATTGTATTCAAATAAATTGTGAATCATTGCACTTCAAGTTCAGGATATTTTATTTTATATTGCACTCCAATTCTCCATGATATTTTATATTATATTGCACTTCATGAATCATATGCCAAATTCAAACTGTAGTTGATGATATTTTATAAATTATATAAAATTCAATACCATCGGCCTAACAATGCTTCATCGGCGGAACCCCCATCATAGTCCCACTGATGGCCTGATGAAAATAGCTCACAACCTAGTATTGGTGTAACAATACTCTATCGGGCTGACTCCTAAGGTGCTCTCCCGATATACCGATAGAGTCGTCAACAAAAGTAACCATCAATTATAATTTATGACCATGAGCATGAATTATCTTATTTTATCAATAATCACAAAAATATACCACACTTTGATTTTATGAATAGTGAAAATTGTAGAAATTTGTGTGACAAGATCCATATTATAGCCTACATTCACATTGCATCCATAAATATTAAACAAATTTGAAATTCCGTAGTGACATAGTCCTTCCCCCATTCCTAACAAAATTCAATACCATTGGTCTAACAATGCTTCATCGGTGGAACCCCCATCACAATCCCATCGATGGCCCGATAAAAATAACTCACAACCTAGTATCGGTGTAGCAATACTCTATCGAGCTGACTCCTAAGGTGCTCTCCTGATATACCAATAGAGTCATCAACAAAAGTAACCATGAATTATAATTTATGACCATGGGCATGAATTATCTTATTTTATCAATAATCACAAAAATATACCACACTTTGATTTTATGAACAATGCAAATTGTAGAAATTTGTGTGACAAGATCCATATTATAGCCTACATTCACATTACATCCATAAATATTAAATAAAATTTGAAATTTCGTAGTGACGTAGTGCTTCCCCCATTCCTAACAAAATTCAATACCATCGGCCTAATAATGCTTAATCAACAAAACCCCCATCACAATCCCGCCGATGGCCCGATAAAAATAGCTCACAACCTAGTATCGGAGTAACAATACTCTATCGGGCTGATTCCTAAGGTGCTCTCCCGATATACTGATAGAGTCAAGTTGTCAACAAAAGTAACCATGAATTATAACCATGGGCCATGGGCATGAATTATTGAATGCATAAAGTATATCGGGGGAACTATGGTGCATCGGGGAAACATTATTTGGCGTCCCAGTGATAGAACAAAGGATAGGTGTCCATCAGTGGAGGGGGTGGTTATTGGTGAAAGACTGATGTGACATCCCGGGGCATCATGCAGCTATGTTGCGATGCATTTATGAACCAAAATTGAAGTGAATTATATCACAAGTTGATAGCATAGTTGCTACGAAATCTTGGAAGATTTCACTTAGGGTGGAAGTAGAAAGGCAAAAACTTGAGTTCTGACGCAGCAAAGACCGGTGGACTGTGGAGGCGACTCAATGAGACTCATGTAAGTACTTCACTTTAAGACCCAGCTGAGAAGCTATTTTACTCAAAAGCTTAAGATTTAAATAATGGAAGAGAGTACAGACAAACCCAAAGCTAAAAAATAGAAAACCGAAAATCCTAAGAGACTCCTAAATGAAGACCTGATAGATCAATGTCCTGGGTCGGGGCCGAGACCCAAGAGGAGTGTTCAAATGAATCCTTCCATGGATCGATTATGGGACAAAAAAAATGGATTAGGGGATATTTGGACACCGCAATGAGGGTGTGACCTCTTCATGTACCATTACAGAAAATAATTTAGGTTTCAACCAATTTGCAATCCATGGAGGTTGAACCTGGGAAGACTTGTGGTGCCCAATGTGTTTGTGAACATAGAGCTAATTAAAGATCTTGCTATCAGATATGACCCCAAGAAAAGAACTATTCGGTCACATGGCAGGGGTGACATGCTTGTTATTTCTAGGGATCTCATTTCTAATGCATTTCAATTAGAGTGTTCACTGAATTTATCATTCATGATCAAAGATCTCTTGATAGAGTATCACCACATTGATACTAGCTATAAAAGATGGAAATTAGATTTTCATAGACCCAAGGATGAAGGAGGCCAACTCAGGAGGTGTTCTAGCAGTAAAAACCCTCCTTTCCATGAAGATTTGTTCGAAGAGTATTTCCAATCCACCTATTATTCAGCTGGTCAGGTTTTGGGAGTAGAGGTTCCGCCTCTCATGTCGATTTCCCCAATGGTCTTAGTTGCAGACATATAGAGCAAGAATACCAGGCCATTTGATTATGCTAGCTACTTAGCCAATGCCCTACATCGAGGGCTTGAACAGACTAAAAATAATAGTGATAATATTAATTTTGAACACTATTGTTTGCTTATGCATTTGCTATTGTACGAGGGACAAGTCAGAGGGGTCTGGAGTGAAGAATTAAGGATAAAAGATATAGATGAAAATGGAGATTTTAAACCTATACAAATATGGACTTCATTGTGGGACAACCGATTTGGTAGGTCTCATTACCTTTATTTTGAAGATTTTTTTGTAAAACCATTGATGAAGTTGTTGGAGTATCCATGCAACTATAACCTATCCCCAGAAATACAAAGATTTATAAGACCAAAGGAAAATGACCGAAGAAATAAAGTGAATCATAACTGGGGAGACTAGTATGCTTTCCCTGATTGTAAAGTGATAATGGTTTATGGGTTCGAAGGGGCTCCACACTTGATGCCACGAGAAGTTCCTGACCGAATTGCTTTTTTAGAAATTGTGAGGCAATTGGAAAAATTTGATTCCAAACACCTCAAAGGACATAGCAAACAATCAATTATGCCCAACACCTTATGTTTTGGAGACTTTACAGTGGTTGCCAATGAAGGATATGGAGAAATTAATGGTAAATTAGCATAGTATAACCTACCTCTAGGTGATGTAAGGAAACAATTTGATGCAGAAAGGTTTATTCACAAGGCAAGATTATCGAAGGGGCCATTAGGGTATGAAAATTTGTTCTCAATCAAATATGTCATAAGAAACCATGATGAGGCTTCCACCAAGGAAAGAATGGCCACCTATAACAAGATTATTCTTGCAGAGGAATGGAAGAGGAAAAATTTCCCATCTTATTCAAAGGAATTTAGTGAGATACAGGATCCTTTAACAAGAATTGAGCAACTCATCACTCATATCAATGAAGTGGTAAAGGATGTTCCCCTAGTTGTTTTTGATGCACCTCATGCAACCTATTCAGGAGTATAAGCTAAAGACATAGAGCCCTTGGATTACATACCTTCATAACCTACTCCTGAGGTATGTTTTTTTGTAGCTACTGATATAAGTGAAGAAGAGTAGGGTGATGAAGAGGGTGAGCAGCAGGGATAACTTTAAGAAACCCCCCCCTCAGGAAAGGTGTAAAATCCTGGTGAATCTTTCCTTTTATTTGAAAAAAATATTAATTTTCCCTAGCAAATCTTATGCACATTATTCAAAAATTTGTAAAATCCTGGTGAATCTTAATGAATAATTGGTAAAAAAAAATAATCACACTAGCGAATCCTAGTGAATAATCAGTAAAATGATTAATTGAAATGGCGAATCTCTCCTTTAAAATTTTGCATAGTTGGTCAGTGCAGTTCCCCCATATTTTTTTGTTTTTTTTAATATTGAAGTAGGGGCTCGAGGGCGGCAGCCACTGGGGGGGTCAAGGGGCAGAGCCCCCTTGTGGGGGTCAAGGGGGCAACGCCCCCTCATGGGGTCCGGGGACAGTGGCCCCGACACGCTCCTGTTGCAATACAGGTGGGGGTGAGGGGCAGAGCCCCTCACCACCAAGCATAAATTCACTATTGAAAATGCATTGGAGCACACACAAATGAAGTGTTTTTAAAAAATCTCACTTGAAAAGTAAGACTAAATGAAACTTGAAAATTTTACCATCGATTAGCTTTTAAATCAGATGGCTGCAAGAATTCTGTGAGTGAAAATCAGCGTGAGTAAACATCATTAGTGGGACACTTAGGGATGTCCTGCCAATACAATGATTTTATATGCATTTAGTGAATTCTGTGACTTTATATGCACGTGCCTTTTAAAAAGGTTGTTGAGTCCCAAAATTTGTTTTGGGCCACATGATCAAATCTAATCATGTGGCCCAAAACAAATTTCAGGCCTCAACAACCTTTTTAAAAGACACGTGCAAATAATGTCACAGAATTCACTTGCAACCATTGGATTAAAAAGATAATCGATGGCAATAAATAATAAACCTATTCAAGGCTAAAATATCCCTAAAATGAAATGGTAAACTATTATTAGTGGCGATATTTCCCAAAAATTAATTGTCGGAATATAAAATTACTAGCAAATATAAGTAATATTTGTATTTACAGTATAAACTACTGGAAAATTAGTTTTGATGACGCGTCGTTTAAAAAATAATGCATTGGAAAATTAATCGAGACCAATTTATTTTTTTGTAAAAACCTGGCAATTCGCCATCCTTTCTAGCTTGTATTATTTGCCATTTTTGGAGGTCCCGATTTCAAATATTCACCAATTGGCAAAGATTCACCACTAAAGTTTTCCTTGGTGGGCAGGTCAAAAAAATCAATGCTCCTATGATTGCACAGTACGAGCCCCCTCAAGAGCAGAATATTGTAAGATTTGAGGCATCAAATGAACTATCTAATGATGTGAGGGCTAGGGCTGGACAACAATTTATTTCTGATTGTGATTTTTTTGAATCTTCTGAATTTAAATCATTTGTTAATGAATATAAAGGTAGAAAAATGAGACAACAGATACAGGATATCACTCCTGAACATGAGGTAGCCGCTCTGGAGGAATTGAAAAGGGAGGTAGAAAAGGAAATGGAGTCCATCACTCCTGAAAGAGGTAGGGAATTGCTTCAAGAAGCTGAAGTGTTGCTCCTGCCAGGGTGGGATATTATCTCTTCAATTGTATTTGATAGCTTCAGAAAAAGAGGGGATACGACAATGAACTTAATAGAAGAAGCAAGTGACAATGTATTCAAGATCTGGGTACAACCCAGACGAAGCCACCTTGCTTATTTGGTCACTGTATCCCCATGATAAAAGACCACCTATAATTATTAATCCAAACCAAGTGTTTGGTCATCTCTTGGTTCAACTAGTAGTGGATACCAACCCTATGGAGACAGCAGAATTGAACATAAATGTGGCAAAATTTACCAAAGAACAGATCGAAAAACTGATTAAGGAAAATGACAAACTGAAGAAGGAGCTAGCAAATCAGAGAGCAAAAGCATCTTCCTCCTCCACATCAGATTTGTACTCCCCATGGCTTGAAAAAGATAAGAGAGCGCTTGATGCATTGGCTAATGTAGCCTACTGGAAGAATTACCATCTGAAATCCCAGGGGAAATGCAAAGAATTGGAGAAAGAAGTGAAAACCATCAAATATAACACTATATCTGAAATGATAAAAGAAAGGTTCAATAAAATGATGAAATGTGCTATTGAATATTGGGAAGTATTCAAACAGACACGCATTGCATTGGTGGAGAATGAACGACTGCAGCCTGGAATGATGGAGAAAAAAAAGGAGCTCCTAGATAATAATGTCATGAAAGGAAAAATATTGCTGACATATAACAAGTTGGTAGAATCACATAATGGATATCATAGCAGGCTTAGGGAATATTCCGACTACTTTGATTTAGTCCCACTCCCGACACTTCATTTTGGCATTGGAAATCTGCGAGAATATGATGAATGGAAGGAAGAGCTTGTTGGGCTTCTAACTGTTGTGTTGCAAGAAATAAATGACGAGGTTATGGTTTTACAAAACACTCATAAGCAACTCAAAAAAATAATGTCTATGGAATCTGATATGAAAGAGGCAATCTCTAACGTGGACACCTATGTTGAACAGGAGTACATCCATCACCTCTCTGCAATCAATCTGTTTATTAGCCAAACTGTAGATGTGTCAGAATCATATCCAACGGGACAACCATCAGATTCAGAGGAAGAACACTAGCCAACAGCATGATGAGCGCCCTATCATGGAGTAGAATCCTTGAACAAATCTTAGGTGGTCAGTGGTCATGGGCTTCTACTTGGAGATTAACGGATCGGTGCATTCACATGCAGCATTGTTTTATTTATAATTTGAGTTATTTTTAGTTGTCAAACATCATGAATTTTTGCAAGGGGTTTGTAGCTTGTTGCCTCTCATATATAAGAGAGATCAAGACCCCAATAAGAGATCAATGGATCATCACATCATTTTTAATTATACTTTAGAATAGAAAATAGTAAGAAGATAGATAATAGATTGCACCAATTCACCCATCCATCTCATTTCATAAACTATTTTTATAATGCATATCATTTGAACTTTGAAGATCAATACAATGGAGAAGGTTACACATATTTACTGATTTGCTTTCGCGTGTTCAACTATTGTGGATTCATATGCTTATAATTTATTAACTTATTTGGTTATCTCCAAAGTGGTTGTTTATGTTATTCAAATTGAGTGTGTGGAAGTACAATTAATTTGTCAGTACATTGGATTTGAATTCTTCAAGAATAGGGGTTGTGACCATGGGGTTTTAGATTTATTTATGGACATGATCATTGATCAAGTAGTAATGTGGGCCACAAAATGGATCTTGTCACACAAATCTCTGCAATTTGTGTTAATCATAAAATCAAATGTAGTGTATTTTTCTAGTATGTGGGATGTGGGTGAGGTGTAAGTTGGTGGATACTAATCAAGATTTTTAGTCAAAACATAACAGAAGCTAACAGTTCAACATCCATAACTTAGAAGCTCTACCAAGAAGTAAACATAATGAGCTAACAGTTCATCACTAGTTCAAATGATAAAATAAATAATACATAATCTAGATAATTGAGCATCATCACATTATTGAAGTCTGAATTTGAGCTTTTTAATTGAATTTCACATGAAGGAGTACATATTGGCATTGGCAATGCAAAATCTTGCCAATGCCCAAAGACAAGTCTGCATAGAGCTAAGTTGGAACTTCAAAACTCATATTATCAAAGATTGAAAATAATAAATCAAGTCACTGTATCAACTTTTCTAGCAACTTCCACTCTTCAGCTGGTGGAATTGCCATTTGCTCTAACTGATGTTGTTTGACTTGAATTTTTTTTAACATTTCATGATTGTAATTGGAAATGGAACCTGTCTTGAATTCTTCAGTCAATTTTGCATTCAAGGTTATCAGTGTTCTGATGGAATCCAAATAGTTCACATCTAGGTTTTGAGGAAACTGGTCCAAATCAATCTTCCTTGCACCTTCCATCTTCTTTCTGAAACCATCCTTTCTAATGAATCGCTCATTTGTGTTAAAAGCCTCTGGAAAACCAAGCTCCATGAAGTTCCTTACCTTTTCATCCACCACCTTCATCTTGTCTGCAACCAAATGCAAATATTCCTTTGTTCTAGACATTCTCGAACACTTTTCAATGATAGATGACAACTTCATTGAGGTTTCAATTCGATTAGTAATCCCTTTTGATTTTAGATCATTGTCACTAGCTTTGTAGACTGTTTGTAGAACTTCATTTGCAGATTTCTCTAATTCCAGCACCTTTTTGTTGTCCACTAAATATTTGTTGAGCTTCTTATAATTTTGTCTGATAGCATCAATCAATTGAAACATGTCACACAAATGATCAAACCTCTGCATTATTTCATCCCAGATCTTTTGTTTCATATGCCTCACTGTATCTCTACAAAATGCAAATAACTTATTTTGAGAAGACTTAATTTATTCTTTTTCTTCTATCAGCTTTGTCTCCAATCTTTCATTTATTTTTCTCTGTTTCTCCAATTTTTGTTCCCACTGTGCATTTCCATTCGCAATGCTTAGTCTTAATTTTTCTTAAGTGTATTTTTCCTCATCATATTTCTTGTTGCTCTCATCTAGCCTTCGCTTCAAGTCATTCACTTGTCTCTCATTTGATTTATCCTCTTTACTTGTTCATGTAGAGGCAGATTTTATTATTCTTTTTTCTAATTCATTGCTCTTGTTATCTGTTGCTTTCCTCTTTGCTTTCTCACTTGCTAGGTCTGCTTGTAACTTTTCTATTTGGGTCTGCAACCTTTTCTTCTCTCTATCTTGCTTTATCAATGATGTGTACACCAATTCATTGTTCTTCTTTGATACATTAATTTTGTCAGTAATTTTCAGGCTAGAAAAATCCAATTGAAAATTGGTTACCTGGTATTCAGATCGATCCATCTGATTTGTTGGTTTGTTTTGAACTATGGGAACAACAATTGTGTACTCCATGATTTCTTTATTTGTGTCAAATGTGGGTAATACCATGGTTGTTGCAGTCTTTGAAGTTATAGCAGATGCACTCTCTATCAATTGCTTCTTTTCTTTTTTATTCAAGTTTAATTTATTTTTAAACTCTTCAATGAAATCATAACCTGGGGAGGCAGGAACAATGGAATGCTTGAATGGTGAAGGAATAGGAGTACTTGCAGTTGCTAATGATGTCGCACCCACACTAACTAGAATTGTGGGAGTGTCTAGAAATAACTCCTTTGTGGTACTGGTGGATCCACTAATAGTGTGACTTGGACCTGTCAAAATCCTTTGCCTCTTTTGATTGCCTTGATCACCTGGTGTTTCTGTGGAATCTTTTATTGTTTTCCTCTTAGTATTGTGTATAATTTATCATTGTAGCACATGTTGACCACTACTAGTAATACTACCCATACCATCACCACCAATGGCACTCCCAGTTGCACTAAGATGTCCACCAAGGGCATGTCCTAGTTGTGATTCTATTTGACCATGAGGATGATGATTAGAAGCTCTAACAAATTGAATTTGACTTGTATGCCCTTGGTCTACTTTTTCACCTCCAAGCCCAAGGCCAAATTTATCACCTGTTTTTCTATGCTCAACAACTAGTATTGTCCAAGGGCCTTGTCCTTTGGACCCCAAAGTACCACCTTCATAACCAATTTTTTCAAGTATGGTTGCTCCTGAAGTATATGTTGAAGCATATTCTTCTTTTGCAGCCTCACTTAAACTAGGTTTGTAATTGGCATGGCTTTGTTCTTCTTCTTCCCTATCAATATCATCATTAGATTCATCATCAGATTCATCACTTCCTTTGCTTCCACGTTCATCAAGATGCTCTATATTCCACAATTTGCTAAACTCTTTATCTTCTTCATTAGCTCCATACTATGCAAGAGCTCTTGGATCACCTAGGTCCTTCCTCATAGACCAAAAGACAGTAATTTTTTATCGTGACCAATTCTTATCTATAACTTCCTTCTCTAGAGAACCTGGAATTTTTACTCTACTAGATGGTTTATCACTTTTTTCATAAAAATTGTTGTATGTCGTAATTGTCTTTCGGTGCAATGCCATAATTTCTGCTGACAATTGTTCAAAAGAAATACCATTCTTAGCAGCACTTTTCTCCATTGCTATTTTGACCTCATCCCAAGAATCCTTGTTTCTCAAGTTTTCAAGCAAGGGTTTATTTTGATGTTTAATTCTATTTACAGCATTCATATTGGCCACAATCATTGATTTAATGATGTCATATGGATCATACTATCAGTGACAAATAGCATCAAATGCAAAAAAAATCAAAAGATTATGTGCCACACTAAATGCTTTTCTCTCGAATGTGAACCCTCCACATGAAAAAGGTAAAGAAGGAAATAAGTTCTTCTTTTGCTAACTGAGAAAGTGTAGTTCATCAGCACTCTGTACCTTCCTTACATATTCCAATGCAAAAACCCTTCTTGTCACATGTATTGTAAGTTTGTATGGCTGTACTCCCGATCCATAAAATCTTAGCACAGTATATTCTTCCATTAAGTACCAATCAGCCAATTGTATTTCTTTTCCTAGTTGCATGCAGTTTCTACATGACATAGGCAATCTAGGCATTGGAGTATTTGTAATTACTTGATGCAATGGAGCCAAAAAGAAGTCTACAAAATGACTGTAGTTCCTTCGAGAATCATGCATCCTTATCTCAGTGGTCCATTCATATACTAGAGCCATTTTATTTTCCTCTGCATTACTATAGGGTTGAATCTGAAGTTTGCTAGTCTGAAACATTCCTCTAAATTTGAATAGAAAAAGATAGCACAAGTACGTTGTGAACCTAAATGTCTTCGTGGAAACAACTTTAATCATTAAAAATTGTTTATGCATGGATTCTACAATGTGCTGAGTATAATTATATTTGACATGTTCATCAGCATAATGGATATTATATACCATTTCAAGGAGGCTTGCACCCACTTCCAAATTGCTATCTAGACTGAGGCAAAATGCTAGCATGGAAATAGTATCCTGAACCCACGGTCTAAAAATATCCAAATTATAAGGAGGCTTATGATCACCTTTCAATTTGTTTCTATCCTTAACTATTTTATTTAAGAAATCATTTTTCAGCCTTTCTTCCTGCTATTCCTTGCATAACCACCCCATCTTTTGCCTTGGTCAAAATGGGTCCCCCTTTATGTTTTTTTTTCGTTGGTTGTTTTTCAAGCAAAGTTTGGAGCCTTTCTTTTCCAACACTTTGTTTTTCTTTGGTTTGTTTTGTCGGAACCAGAACCAGAACCAAATCAGATTTTGAAACTTGTTTCAAGGATTGATTTTGATCCCTGTCCCAACAGTATTCTTTTGCTTTTTTTTTGTTGTTTTTCCTTTAAGCGGAGCTAGAGCTGGAGAGGAAGTTAAGTCTGAATTTATTCAGAGTTTCTAAATCATTTTTCACTCTGATTCCACTCCCGCCACTTTTTGGTCTTTCATTTTTAACTTAGGTTTTGTGTTAGGTGTTTCTCGTTTCGGTCTTTATGTTTTGTTTCGCTTTCTTTTTTGTTGGCGGAACCGGAACTGGAACTAGAACTGAGTTGGAAAATTGGACAAGTTTCTAAATCATTTTTCACTCCTATTCCGCTCCCGCCGTTTTTTGGTCGTTGACTTTACTGAGACTGTATGACAGTAATGTGCCAGTTCACTCTATCGTTCCAACTCCGATCTTCCACATTTATGGCATTAATTGCAGGAGCTCTGCATGTATGGAACTGCAAGTTTTTACCTTAATTAGGGATTAACTGGTAGTTATCATCATTGTTTAAAAGATCAAGAGTGAAGTAGAGTTGCAGTGAAGCGTTTGGATGTGTGATTCGATCGAAAGGCAGATAATCACGTGCGGCATCATCTCAGAGGTATAACCTATTTATTTGGTGTTTGAGGTAGGGTTTTTTGTTCTTCTCTTTTGTTTTGTTTTGCATTTTCATTTTTCGGTCGTTGTTTTGCACGAATTCGTGATTCTCAGTTCTATTGTGAGTTCATGCAATTCATTTTTATGCTTTTGGTTTGTTTGTTGGTTTGTTTTCATTTTTTCTTTTTTGTTGTTTGTTTTTATTTATTTGTCTTTCCTCACGGTTGTTTTCATGTTTTAATCATGATTGTATTGTGATACGCTAGTTTTTTTTAAAATGCATAGATTAGTTGCAATTCAGTTGTTTGTAGGGTTTGATAAATGATGGTTTTTACTTAGGAATCATGTTGCGCATTGAATCTTCTGGTTGGGATGGGGTTAAATTCATGCCCTAACTATTTGAAATAAAGGGTTTGTAATTTAGGGTTTTGATGCATTCTTGTTTTAAACATGATGCCCTAATTAGTACAGTTTCCTCTCGGTCATATGGGGATGGTCTTATTAGGTTATTTTTAAGCCCCTTTCATTTTTATATGACCTAGTCCTTAAATCATGAAGTTATTTATCGGCCTATTAAAATCACTTATGACATCATGGTTATTTTTGGAGGAAGCGAGATCGGAATCGATTTAGACTTTGAAACATGTTTTGTAATAAGTATCGATTCCATTTCCATCCTGTCTCTGACTCTACTTACAAGAAAAAGCAGGTTCTCAAAATATTGATAACCCAGGCAGAACTGGAACTAGAACTGAATATGAAAATAGAAAATCTTCAAGGAACTGAATCGGTTTTCGTTCCAGTTCCGATTCTGGTTACTGTTCCAACTCCGACTTCGGTCTCGACTTGTTATTATTACCTGCTCAATAACTATTTTTACTCTGATCCCAGCAGTGTTTTAAAAGAGACTGTTTAGAATGTTTTATGCTTGGTTCTGCCTCCGGTATATATAGGAAGGGAAATATTTTAAAGCATATTTTATATTTGTTCAAAGATCTAATTTGAGGTTTTGTTACAGGAAATTAAAGAATTTCAGGAGTATTAGGAGAAGCTTCCCAAAGGAATCGGCCTACAGAAACTTCAAAGGAAACAACTAAGCCTAAGAAGATTAAGCCAGAGCAGCTACCTTATACCTTGAGGTATAACCATAGGGGTCCTACTGTCACTGCAAGCAAGGTGGAATCAAATTGGGCTGATGTAATGGATACCAATTTAGGCCTATTCAATTTTGCGGAGTTATATTCAGAAACATTCACTAAGGGTGTAATAGGGAGGACTGGAAGAATAGTTGAGTAAGGCTTGGCTCATATCACTATATTTCCTCTATCCATCCAATGCCCGAAGCTGATCATGACAGCAGTAAGAGCTTACAATCCGACCACTAGACAATGCATGGATTCACTGGACAATGTGATTATAGATCTAACTCCTCAAATGTTTCAGCACATGTTTAGTGTCCCTAATCCAAAGAACCTGGTATAGTTGAATGAGGCAGATGCTTTAGGGATATATAGCAAACACAAGGAGGCCAACAAGGTTCATTTGAATAAGAAGTGGTTGAGAGCAGAGAAGAAGTCCCTGGCAAAGCTCTCAGATCAGCCAAAGAGGGTATAATTTTACAAGGAGGTATCAAACCTGATAATGATGTTGTCTAGGGTCTTTGGGAAGAGGGATGCATTTCATTTTAAGGAATGGATTTTTCCTTTCATTCAGACAATCTTTAATGGAAAGCAACAGTTTGATTGGCCTATGATTGTCTCGGATACCATGCATGATCAGTTAACTAGAATAAGGGAAACCAAGAGCTTTTTCATGACTTCTTATGTTGTCTATGTAGCAACCAGAGGAGGCATCTTTCCAGGTTTGAATAGAGTGGGAATATTAGGAGAAGTTGACGGACAAAAGAGAGTATGGGATCATTATGATCAGCTATCCCTACAGGTTTCTGAAGCACAATTTAGAAGAGTTAATGATGCATTCTTATATGTATTCATTAACCAACTTAATGGAGATGCAAGATACAGATTGAGCCAAGAAGTCATGGCCTTTATCACGGAATGGGGATGTTGGTATATCCAATACCCCAAGTTCACTTATTTCAGGTTGGCAGGATTTGAGGGTCATCCCCACTTACTTCCAAGGTGTTGCAGCAATAGGATGGTTTTGATGGAATTTGTCTACCAAGCTCTGGGGGTCAATGCCCGATTTGGCATAAAACACAAACCATGTTGTCACAAGTTCCCCATGCAATTGGGTGAATACAGTTGCCCACACCTGGTGGGAGCTAAGGTGGTTTGCATTGAATTGATACACTTAAAGTTGAGCTTGTATACTGCCCAAAAGCACTTTGACCCAAAGAAGAAAATGAATGCTTTGTTGGCTTCGGTCTTTGAAAAACATTTCAACTCACTAGAGGACTTCTAGAGTGATCTTCAGGATGAATATGACCTCAGGAAGAGGAATTATGAGAGGTTTCTTGTCTCACTCATGGTACAATTTGGGGTCAAAGATGATATTTCTGATACATTAGTAGATGATGGAGTTGTGTTGGATCCATCATATGAAGCATTGAACATTGGTACCAAAATTTTGGATCCGGTAGATTGGGATAGTGAGGAGACCATTGACATCAAGCAAATAGGGAGACCGGTCTTGGATAGGAGTATCCACTGGGCTATTCTCAGAGTCTAAACTCCCTAGGGTACAGCTCCTAAGAAAGGGAAGGGATATAAGAGAATCAAGAGGAAGTTGCCTCCCAAGGAGCCTTTGGAATTCTTTCCTCCTAATATTGAAGAGTTTGAGCTTGAAGCTTCGGCTCAAGATGAACCAAAGGCACATGACGAGGATGCCCAAATAGGACCTGTGGCTTCAACATCAACAATAGGTGAGTCATCTACTCAAGTCCCTCTTATAGAGCAGAAAAGTAAAGAGATGCCTAAGGGGACTCTTCATGGTATTACTGAGACATTAAAGGAAAAAGGAGTAGAAGTGGAGATCCATGATGTTGGAACGGAATCTTATGAGACCTTTTCAGAGAAGGATGCACAAGAAAATATGCCTTTGGAAGAGGAAACTGAACATGTGCTAACCTAAGAGGATCAATAGGCACTATTTGAGGAAGCAAAGTAAGATTCAGATGCTCAAGCACATGCAGAGGCAATGGAGAAGAAAAAGGAAATTGATGCTAAGGCAGAATTTGATGCATTACTTCAACAACAGCAATTGGAGGCTAAGCAAAGAGTCAATGAGGTAATAAAATAGCAAAGGAAAAAGGAGCAGGAGCTCAAAACCAAAGAAGAAAATGACAAGCTTGAGATGGTGCAGAAGATCCATGAGCTGGAAGAGGAAAAGGCTAGGCAGTGGAGAGAAAGAGAAGCCCTTGAGGCTAAATTGAAACTAGTTGAAGAAACCTACAAGAAAAGGGAGGAAGCAGAACGCATTCAAAAAGAGAAAGATGTTGAGGAGCTGGCCAAGCAGCTATAGAAGGAAAAGGAAGCCTCTAACAGACTTAAAGTGTTGGAAGAAGAGAGGAACAAGTTGCTTGAGGAGAAAATATTAGAAGAGGAAAGAATGAAAAAGGATCAAGAAGGCAAGAGGGTGCAAGAGAAGAATGATAAAGAACAAGCTGAAAAGCTTGCATGAGAAAATGTAGAGCAAGAACAACAAAATGTACAAGAGGTTGATTCTCAACCTAAGGTTAATATGCTACATCCCTCTACAACTGTTGTTTCTTCTTCAACTGTAATGGCCACTACTCCAAGTGCTCCCACTTGGTTAAAACTTGATTTGCAAAAGAGGCCAATAACATCCTCACAGCCTCTTAATTGGGATGATATGATGAAGGAGATTGAAAAAGAAAGGCCCAAGAAGAAGGCTAAAATTTTGCATTCCACTAGACTCAATGAAGGAGGAGAAATTGTTGTTGAATGTGCAATACCAGTGGTGGACAAGGATGTGGGGGATATGCAGCTAACTGATTACCAGTTGGGCACGGTTAATTTGGGAAGACCCACAAGGAATCAACAAATGAATTTGATTGACATGGTAGCATCATCCACCAAATCAAGAATGATGAAGGATAAATAGAGAAAGGATGAGCTTAAGGCTCAATTGGATCAATTGCACACCTTCTTGAAAAATGTTTCTACTCTAAGGTCACAGCAAATTGCCACCATTGAGACACCAATTTTTATTAGCAAGAAAGAGGTGGATGATTTGGTGGAGATAAGGAATAAGGCGGGGACGATGGATAGATGGACTGACAGGCTTAATCAGGAAATAGATGAGGTGTTGGGAAATAGTTTTGAGATTCACAAGATGACATTGGAATTCATAGAAGAGATGAATCAGCATGCTAAATATTTAGGAGAACAAGAAGAGGAGTATAGAGGGTATATCCAGAAGCTAAAAGAGATCAATAAATTGCCAAAATCCACTCTTCTAGAGCAGTCAATCCTTGAAGAGGACAACACAGATTTCTTGGAAAAGACCTCCAACATAATCCGGTTTAAAATCTAACTTTTTGTATAAACATAAGAGTGAAGTTCAAGATTCTAGCAAGGATCTAAATGAACATCTTGATGAGTTGGAGGCGGTTATTGCTATTATAGTAAATGTTGATATACCGGTAAAACAAGGCCTGCCTTTAAGTCAATTAAAATAGAAATGAGATGATAGACTTAAGGAGGTTGTGCAAAAGGGAGATGACGGAGAGGATCTGCTATTAGATCGATTGATGGATATTAGAGAAGAGGTAAAGGCTGCTAGAAGGGAGTTGACAAAGCTAAAAGACATGAGAGAGTTTATTTCCACTGAACTGAAGAGGATCAAGTTTGAAGATAGTTGGATTGATGGACCAAATATGGATATACTTCAACAAGTCTTCTCTAGTTACGATGAGTACACTTCAAAGAAAAATATGCATGCATAACTGACAGTCCTATGGTCGTATGCATGACTGATAGTCATATGGGCGCACGGCTTTCTTTTCTCTTCTCTCTTCTTCTCTCCAGTTTACTAAATGATCAATGCGGGAACTAGAGTTCGATTGATCTGAGTTTCCAAGAAAATTCAAGTTCCTAAAAAGGTGGATCTCGACTTAAGATAGAGGGGACTTCATATTTTTGTACATCTATAAATACCTTTGGGGTATCATATTGTAAGGGTCGGCTAATGTGAATAGAATTGGCCACCTAATAGTAGGAGATAGAATTTTTATAGCTTTGAAAGACACTTTGTTATTTTTAGTTATAGTTGAATACAAAATACAGGTTTTTACGCAATATGGTGTTGGAATTGAGTTTATTTGATAAGGTTAATGAATTATAGTCCATCTGTATGCTAGTGATTGTGCTAAAGCATAAGTGTTTCTTATGTGATGAAAATAATTAGAAGGAACCAGATTTAAAGATTATTTCATTAAATTATCTATGGATTAAATTATTGAATGTCTATTGATCTATGATTTTAGCAACGAATGAGAGTTTGTTTTTTTTAATCTTTTAGGTATTATGATGTGTGATTGTTATGCTTAAATTAAGCACCTTAGATGCATGCAATAGTATGGATTGTTCTATAAATTACATTATATTATGGTTTTCTTGATCTATTGGAAGAAAATTCATTGTTGAAGATATATGTCTGGATATTAGATAAGTTTTATTCATGTTTCACTGATGTATGCCCTAATCTATCTTTTTCTTTTATTTAAAACCCTCTTTTCATTAAGAACAGTCTGATGAATTAGTCATTGCTTGTATTCCTTATTACCAGCACAGGCCCCTTGAATATTATAGTTGTATGGACCACTTGAGTGACACCAGACAGTTGAGAACCAACTACCAAGACCTTGGGAGTTAGGCTACTATATGTTGTCTTTCCTTTTCAGGAGAAATAGAGTAGAGATATTATGTTTAATGTTGTTTATGTCATTTTCACCATCAACACTTCCACTGCTTCATAATCACTAGCAAGCTTTTCTAGGTCAATGTGGTGGTTTCCAAATTCTTCAATTGTAAACCCCAACACTTTTCCAAGTTCTTCTGCATTAATGGATAACAATTCTTCTTGGTTATCTTTATTAACAATTTCTCTTTTCTTATCATCATAATTTTTGGCACAGACCATGATAAATTCTGGGCAAGGGAAAACTTCATGTAACATCATGCGCCCTAATCCAGTTACCCATGGTGCACTAATACTATCAACTTGCTTTTTCTTTTCAGCCTTATTCTGAGATTAAAATCTAAGTTCTGAGGTACGCCTACCATAGATTTCAGGATCATAAATATCATGGTACCCATCAGTGAAACCTGGGGTTTTAAGCAATTCTGCATAATGTATTTTTTTATTGGACATTGCTCTAGTGGTACTGGTGGTAGACATGCTTATACAAATATGAAGTTGTGAAATTTGAATTCCCTAATAAGTAATACCTATTAGTCCTCCTTAATTTTAATGAATTCTTGAGTCTCTAAACCCAAACTTCAAACTTTAACAAAATAAAAATTTAAGAAATGTCAAACAATGAAACATAGCCGTAGGAATTCTTTCACTTACCCAAATTTTGAGTTTCGACTCTTGAAAACTAGAATGGCGTTGTTGGAAGTGGAACTGTGGAATCCAAAACAAGTTGGTGCACTACAATGATCAATTTGAAGAGTGAAGACTTTAAAAATCACTATACAATTTTAAAGTGCAAAGTGTTTTAAATGCTTTTTTTCTCGTAATTGGAACGCTAAAGTGAATGACACATCTTAGGAGTTAGGTCTACAAGTCTACAAGACTACAAGTTGTAAATTCTTAACCATTGATCTTTCTAAATCTAACGGTTATAGGGTGATTTTAGAGGTTTAAGTTGGGAAGCTCATCACTTTGTGCATTTCATTACGGAATGCAACTACAACCATACATCAAATGTTCATCCAACGGTTGAAACTTGAGTAATTTATGAATTATGATATTAACTTTAAAAATAAACATTAATCACTCGACAGTTTGAGTTGACATTTCGCAGTACAAAGTGCTTTAAATGCTTTGTTTCTCAAAATTGGAACATTAAAGACTAAAGTGAATGACACATCTTAGGTCTACAAGTTGCAAATTCTTAATCTTAACCATTGATCTTTCTAAATCTAACGGTTATAGGGTGATTCTGGAAGTTTATGTTGGGAATCCCATCGCTCTGTGCATTTCATTATGGAATGCAACTACAACCATACATCAAATGTTCATCCAACGGTTGAAACTTGAGTAATTTATGAATTATGATATTAACTTTAAAAATAAATATTAATCACTTGACAGTTTGAGTTGACACTTAGCAGTACAAAGTGCTTTAAATGCTTTGTTTCTCAAAATTGGAACATTAAAGACTAAAGTGAATGACACGTCTTAGGTCTACAAGTTGCAAATTCTTAATCTTAACCATTGATCTTTCTAAATCTAACGGTTATAGGGTGATTCTGGAGGTTTAAGTTGGGAATCTCATCGCTCTGTGCATTTCATTACGGAATGCAACTACAACCATACATCAAATGTTCATCCAATGGTTGAAACTTGAGTAATTTATGAATTATGATCTTAAATTTAAAAATAAACATTAATCACTTGACAGTTTGAGTTGACACTTAGCAGTACAAAGTGCTTTAAATGCTTTGTTTCTCAAAATTGGAACATTAAAGTGAATGACACGTCTTAGGTCTACAAGTTGCAAATTCTTAATCTTAACCGTTGATCTTTCTAAATCTAACAGTTATAGGGTGATTCTAGAGGTTTAAGTTGGGAAGCCCATCGCTTTGTGCATTTCATTATGGAATGCAACTACAACCATACATCAAATGTTCATCCAATGGTTGAAACTTGAGTAATTTATGAATTATGATATTAACTTTAAAAATAAACATTAATCACTTGATAGTTTGAGTTGACACTTAGCAGTACAAAGTGCTTTAAATGCTTTGTTTCTTGAAATTGGAACATTAAAGAGTAAAGTGAATGACACGTCTTAGGTCTACAAGTTGAAAATTCTTAATCTTAACTGTTGATCTTTCTAATCTAACAATTATAGGGTGATTATGAAGGTTTAAGTTGGGAATCCCATCACTCTGTGCATTTCATTACGGAATGCAACTACAACCATACATAAAATTTTCATCCAACGGTTGAAACTTGAGTAATTTATGATATTAACTTAAAAAAATAAGCATGACACATGTGTTTTAAAGTCAATACCATAGGCATCGGCCTAACAATGTTTTATCGGTGGAACCCCCATCACAGCCCCGTCGATGGCCCGAAGGAAGATTCATAACTCATAAGGTGCACTCCCCGATATACTGATAGAGTCAACAAAAATAAGCACATTGTTGTAACACATAAACATCAGTGGAACGAATGATTGTATTCCCCCGATGGCCCGATATAACCATGAATTATCAAGTGCATATTTCATAAAGTATATTACTTAATTTCTCAAAAGAAAAAAACTGATTTGAATATATTAAATTATTAATAGACACTGAAGTTTCAAACTCACAAAACAACTCTTTACTCTTAAGCGTAAATGAATAACGAAGATTCAAGAATCAAGAATAACACAACACAACCATTTATTTTATTGCAACTGAATTTCAATGTCACATTATTACATATCTTTTTACAGACGAGTAGCACTATAGCTCCTATTTTGTATAAATAACATATGTCAGTGTGTCACTTTACTACTTTACGTAGACAAAATTTAATAATTTATTCCAAGTTGTTTCTCGTTACAATGGATTACAAATTGATTCCAATTTCCAAGCTTCTACTACTGAAAACTTACTACAAATGTAACTCTAAAAATAAATGCATGATTCCAAGCTTCTGCTGGTGACAACATAATACATATATGGCTCTGAAAATAAATTCGTGATTCCAAGCTTCTATTGGTGGATTTTCCAACCATGCTGGGGAAAGGGGGTTCTAATCAATCCTGGGGAAATGGGAGCCATGAAGATACAAAATGTATTTATCCCCTTTGAGAACCAGAGCCATGTTGGGGAAATGGGAGCTATTAGAATACAAGAGGAGAAGAAAATTTGCTCCCATTTTTTGCACGTAGCTTCCATGCACTGGTATAGCACTTACCTCCATCAGAGCTCCTCATCCTGGTTCAAAACCCGTCTGAAAATTCAAGTTAACCAAATCAACTTCTTTCCAATTCCACCCATTCTGAACTTGAAGGAAATTCGTCTTTTACTAATTACCCTATAACTACATAACTGTAGGTAAGAGAATTTACAGTATCCCCAATACTGCATCATCTTCTTCGTGAATCCTTATTAACCCTAGAAAATAAAAACCCTTATGGCACTATCTACTATTCACTAAATCACTATCCCTATTTATGGGCCACTAGTGTCGCTACCAGCCCGTATAATTAAAATGTTTAATTGGATTGACGTCTGGCTACATGCCAACTTCAACTGTACCTCAAGCTAACAAGCTGTCAAAATTACTCAAAGTTCAAATGATATGAAATCATTACAAATCTTGTTTCATTAAAGCTATGAGTTGTCCAAGAAATTGCTTCGGATGTTCATATCACATATGGCATTAATCGCCGCCACTGCTTGCACTAGTAGTAGGACAACCACACTTTCTTCAAAAAGAATGAGAATTTCAATTAAATGAAATGTACAATGTTGAGGCATTGAAAAGAAAAAATGAGTGATGAGCGATGAGCCTTAATCTCACCACATGTCTGCATCTAACGGTTATAGTGTTATTCTGGAGGTTTCAAATCGCAAGTCTAGTGCTTCAAAGATTTACTTCTAGAATGCAACTACAGTCATCCATCGAACATTGAACGAACGACCCCTATGATTTTCCATTGGCATATCTGTTTATTTCGCCACTAGATTATTTTACTATTTTGAGATTCTTTTTAATTCGCCAATGAAAATATAATTTTTTGCTTTGAAAAAAGGTTTTAATTGCCAATGGAAAAAAAAATTGGTTTGAAAAACGGTTTTAATCGCCAATGAAAAATATTTTATTCGATAAAAAAAAATTGCAATTCGTCAAGATTTTCCACGAAATTCCAGGGATTATAAAAGATTCGTCAATTGGGATTATTTTTTTTTCTCATAAAACGAAAAAAATCGCCAATAAAATTAATATTTCTCATCGGGAAGTATACCGGATTTGCTAGGATTTTACACCTGCGCCAAGGGGGGGGTTTCTTAAAGTTTTCCCTGATTTTGATGGGCACTAACATGTTTTAGGATGTTTGTGAAAAACAATTTTGCAAGAAATTTTGATCTGGTGAAGGCATCTATAATGAAAAATGACTAAGTGTTTATATCAATATTTTTGGGTATAGAGCATCTAATTTTTGGGTCCGTAATGGTTCGTGAATTAACATTTAACTCTACAGTTCTAGCATATTTTTGTTGGTTGATAGAAGCATATAATTCCATAGTTTCATCTCATTTTGGCTATTGGCATGAAAGTTATGAGTAACATAAGTTTGGCTTGACAGTTACAAGTGTTTTCCAACTCTGTGCATATGAGTTGGAGAATCTGCACATTTCTACAAATTGGGTTTTAACTTTTTGGATTTGAGGAGATGTTGATAGATGTCAATATAGTATGAATTCTAGATGGCATAGTGTTTTTAGGTACACATGTCCGAATATGGGTATACAATTGAAGAATTTTTGTGTTAGGTCTTCTACGGTGCTGACCTAATAGGTTTGAAGATATGTGAAGCTTGATTAAGTATTGAAGAGTTAAGTGGGTGATTATTTAGGTCTATGTTGACCAATTTTGAAATGTTATAAGGTTTGAATCGTAGTACAAAGCGTGTGTGTAAGGATCTTGAGCTGACAAGTTACATTTTATATATTACATCCCATTAAGCTCTCCTAATTTATGTTTTGGGTGAAGCAAATATATAAGGAAGACCACTTTCAATGTTTTATGAATAATATAACATGTATGCGATACAAATGATGTGATAAGAGTCAGTGAATGTGAATTCTGAGAAATTTGTGTGAATGCAAAGCAGAGCAGAGTGTTGATCCAAATCAATATGAAGAGTTTTGAGTCTGTATTTTGAGCTTCATTGGAATTGTAGTTCATGCATGAGTTAGATGCAATTGTAACAGTTCAATCTAGGCTATGAGCCACAAAAAAAAATCTCTTTTTTCTTCTCTCAGCGGGCAGCGAGTCCACTTGGACAGTGAGTCCACCTGTAGCGAACACTTCTATAAATATACTATAACCGGTTATAATATATTGTGAGCTAATCCTTACTGTGGTTTTTACCATTTCATATTTTACATGTAAAAATCGTGGTGTTCATGCGTCATGTGATGTTGGATGTTTTATGTTTTCTTTCATTACTGCAATTGAATATGCTATGTGGATTGGATGTTTAAATGTTTGAATGGTTTAAAAGAATATTGATTCACCCCCCTCTTAGTATTCCAGGTGTTCAACATAATTTTGTTAGCATTTTTCACTTTTAAGGGGGAAGACTATGAGACTTTCATTCTTATTCATTCCAACCCTAATCTCATGCACCTCCACTAACCCTGACACCTATTTTTTTCTTCATGGTTTTCTTATTTTTCACCCTACTTTTTTAGTTGTAGAATGAGGTGATTAGAGGCTTTCTTCTTCAATGGTGGTGGACAAAGGCCATTATTTTGTTATTTTATTTATTTTAATCCTAGCCACTAGAGTAAACACATGGCATGGTTGAAGGCATTGTAACAGAGAGGACATAAATGGGTGTTATCATATATATATATATATATATATATATATATATATTATTGAATCAAACACCAGATGGGCATAGGAGGTTGAATGTTAAAAGGGAGGAATTCTAAGGTGGCGCAATAGCCTATGGAGGGGTTGCACCCACCACAAGGCTATACCCCTTGAGGGGTCATCTTTGTAGTAGTCATAACCACTCACAAGGTCGTGCCCTTCAGGAGGTCGCGACCCCTCATGGGTTGGCAAGCCCCTTATCAAAAACTAATTAAAATTTATTTTACTTTAACTTGAATTTTATTTATTTATAGTGCACTTCACAATTCTGTTACTTTTATTTAATTTTTCAAAAAAATTGTTCCTATTCATTATTTAAAACTAGCTCAAAAGGAATTCCATAGTGCATACCTTAACATGTATTTCAGATATTATGTGAAGATTATATATTTTTTCTTTTGTTTGTAGGTCGATAATAGGAGTTTGATTACCCAAATTATGATATGCAAAAGTGATATCCTACCCGAACTGTGTAGATGTTCCTTTGTTTCTCCATATCGATTTAGGTATACTCTTTGTCCATGTGTAAAATAAGTACGGTCACAATTGTATATCTACACTGCATGGATATGAATATAGATTTTCTTTTGTAAAATGTAAATTTACATCATTCTAGACCTTTCTTGTTTCATCTCCACTTAATCTAATTAAAAATAAATTTCTTATTTTTTTTCAAAAATAGAATAGATTATTATGCATTTGCATATATCTGTAATTATACATAAATATAAATTTTCCCCCAATAAGCATATGCAACTAAATGACTACTTGCACTCTCATATATAGTTATGGTTGTGAATATTTTACCCCATATTAAATATCATAGAAAAATACTGAGCTTTCTCCCTTTTTTTATGAACATAGACACACCTATTCTGAAGTGGGAAAACTGAAAATCCTATGGTAGATATAACGAAGTACATACTATTTTTTTTTATAAATACTCAAATCTTTGACTGCAAAGATTACACTAAATAATACTTTGAACATGAGAAGAATAAAAGTATGCATATGCACGTCCAAATTGATTTACTACCACAACAATTTTATTTCTAAGATAATAAACTTTTAAACAGGTAGTTTTTGAGTCACATTTTGAGTAGAATATAATTTATTAGTAGAGGTCACAAGAACAGAAAATATTTGATTTATGTAGACAACATTAAATAAAAAATTATTTAAACTTGTTTATTTTTGTAACATATATTCTAACTAACTAGCTCCTGCAGCAATATTACACAGAATTTTGTTTAATTTTGTTTATTTCTGCAACATACAGTTACACAATAAACTGATTATACACAACTTCACATGTATAGTTATTTTCTTTATTTTAAAATAGAACATAAGCCTACATGCTTTCCCTTTTCTTTCATCACATAGTAACTTAGCATTTGATACATAGTTGTACACATAACATAGAAGGTTGTGTTCCTCTCTAAGAGAACAAGTCTCCCAACTTTTTCCTCATGTATTGCTCACTAACAAAAATGAATTAGATGATCTCAACATCTTATAAGGCTTTACAATTTCTGCAACATACACATAAAATTGAAAACCCTTCTAAGGTATTTATAAAGCTCACCTCCTAGCATAGGTTTATAGTAAACCACCCTCAAGCTAGGATATAACCATGGATACTGGGAAACACTCATGAAAACCCAAATCAAGAGAGAAAAAATACACAAGTCACACATAGAATCACATATGCACATATTTGAACAAGGGGGTAATAGATGCATACGAACCATCTTTTGGTTTGGAGAGGGAGAGACAAGAGGATCACAATAATGGGTCTAGCAATTACATAATATGTTCTCCAAACTCATCAAGTTCAAACTAGTAACTCCTCATAAACCTTCTTCAAACCCATACCATCAAGTTTCTAAACAAATAGGGTACTCATACCCATTCACTCCCATGGGTGAAACAAGCCCCAAATTGGATCTCCCTTCCTCAATCCCATACATGGGATGCTCACAACCAAAATTGGTGAGCCAACCCAACACTAACTCCCACATACCAGATGAAACTAATACAAAGAAAACACAAAATAAGACAACTTATGCATATACAAAGCAACATAGTAAGGACCCTACCTCAACAAAATTTCAAGGATGGAAGATTAAAGATAAGTACAAGTCCTTATCCAAGCTTATCCAATTCCTCTTCACACTTAGCCAAAAGAAAACCAAAACCCCTTCTCCAAATCACTCAAAGTGTATTTAAGAAATTTCAAATTCAACATCCTTTGATGAGATGGTAACACTTGTCATCATCTCATCCAATCTCCTATCTCTCATAATGACCCAAGTCACCCACCAAAGTCCTCTTCCACATTAAAGAGGGATGGTGCAACATGTACACCCCTTCCTCCTATCACTTCTCATAAATGAGATGGGAGACCCAATGGGGATGGAGATGGTTCAAGTCCATCCCTTCATCCCAAACTCATCACTTCCCTTAAATTCCATTTAATAGAGGTCATAAATAGATTATGACAAAAAATATGACCTAAACCTAACCCCCAACCTATATGTAATACACCTAGAGTCTCTAAAGTGACATAAATACTCAATTAAAGGCCTTTTTGACTGACATAAAATGACATTAAAAATTGAACCATAAATTACATCTTTAAACATAATTTACAACTTCAACACAGATTCAAACACACCAAGACCTTACTTAGCACACTACACACATATGTGATGCCCTATCACAAATGGACGCTATAGATATGAGGCTCTAGCCCCTCTATATGGGCTGATCCTAGATTCACATGGATAATTCACATAGGGTCTCCTGGTTACCTCCTATTTCTAGGGGCCATGGAATGTTAACCTGTGCACTCTAGTTCACAATTTAGTACAACCATTAAGATAAAATAGAAAAATCAATAAATATGATTAACCATACACACACACATTTTCATCACACATAAATATGAAACATAATCATAAATCATATTTTTATTATTCTTACAATCAGAATCTAAGCTATTACAATTTATAAAAATATCAAATACACTTTCAATGCATTAATTTACGACATCCATCATCACATTGTATGATAAATCAAATATTCACATGTTACAAACAATGTTATATATTCAACACTCAACATAACATTTTTAGTTTCCATAGAATTTAAGATGAAATCTTGATTAACTATCATAAAAAAAAAAATTATGATTCAATCCCAATTAACTAATCTAAAAAGAAAATGTCTAATTAAATATGAGGTTTATAAGTAATCATTGTCCAAAATATAGAGTCAAAATAGAGTATATCAAGGTATCATCATACAAATGAAATATAAATATGAGATGTGTTCATCTGACAATGGGCCTCACATCCTCCCCCTTTGAATGAACTTCCTCTTGGAAGTTATCAAGAGATGAGGCTATAGAGACCTCAAGAGTGAAGCATCCTCCCAAGTGGTTGAATCTCATCATGATAGTCCCACTAGACCCTAACTTGTTCTTTCTCTTGACCTCGAAGGGCCAACGTCTAATGAGTTAAAATGCGAGTGGGATCCAACTCTAGTTGCTCCTCTGTCTTCACCTACAAAGCATCCCAATCCAAGACATTATAATAATCATGAACATATCTCCTCAAATTTAATACATGAAAGACATCATGGACATGTGACAGGCTAGGTGGTAAGACTAGATGATAAGCTTTTGGACCTACCTGCTCCAAGATCTAAAATTTGCCTACATATCATGGTGCAAGCTTAGATCCATTTCCATAATGGATTGGTCTCTTATATGGTTGCACTCTCAAGAATACATAGTCATCAAATGAGAAGCTCTAATCAATCCTCTTAGAATTGGCATACTTATTATGATGATTTTGTTCCTCCTATAGATGCTACCTAATCAAGTCCATATGTCACTTTATATCTTGAACCAACTCTAGACCAATAGCTACTTTTCCCTCTATTTGATTCTAACTCAAAGGGGTCCTACAAGGTCTGCCATATAATGCCTGAAATGGTGGCATACCTAAGGAACTATGATGCCCATTTTTGTAGGAAAACTCAACCAAGTATAAGTACTCCTCCCAATGGGATTTATAGTCCATCATGTACATGCATATCATATCCTCCAATACCCAATTCACCCTCTAAGTCTACCCATCTATCTCAGGATGGTAGGCTGAATTGAAGTTGAGTTGTGTCCCCAATGCCTATTGCATTGATGTCCAAAATGATGACGTGAAGAGTGAATCTCTATCTGATATAAGTTTGCAAGGGACTCCATGTAGTTTGAAAATATCATCTAGGAATACCCTCACCACTTTTGAGGCCATATAAGTTGTACGTAAAGGTGAGAAATGGGATACTTTGGTCAACTTGTCAATAGATACCATGATGACATCATGGTGGCATGGGGAGAAAGGTGGACCACCAATGAAATTCATAGAAATGGCATCCCATTTCCACTCAAGAATATCATGCAAGTAAAGAATTCTTGTTGGATGTTGATGGCTCACCTTGACTCTTTGACACTCAAGGAATTGAGTTTTATATTCTAAAATTTCTTGTCCCATCCCTACCCAATGATACAAATGTCTAAGGTCAGTGTGCATCTTCTTCACTCTTGGATGTGTTGCAAAAGTTTCTCTATGTGCCTCTACTGATATAACTATAGAAAGATCACCTACACTAGGTACATAGATGCAACCTCTATGATGTAGTAAACCATCAGACTCCAAGGTGTATCTTGAAAACTTTCCCTTAATGGCCCTTTATGACTGGATCTCCTGTTGAACTACCATGTACCACTCATCCTCTAGTAAGTGTTGTAGAATCTGACTCCTCATAGTAGTGTCCAACAACATGAATGATAACTTGTGACACCTCCCACTTAGTGTATCTACTACCACATTATCCTTTCCTTTGATTTAGTGCACCTCAAAGTCTTAGTCACATATGAACTTCATCCAACACCTTTGATGAGTGTTTAGGTTTGGTTGTGTGAAAATGTACTAAAGACTCTGGTGATCTGAGTGTAACTCAAAGTGATGTGCTAAGAGAAAATATCTCCAATGAACTAGAGTGTGAACTACCGATACTGGCTCCAAGTCATGAGTAGGATAGTTCAATTCATGGGTCTTCATCTTTCATAGCTTGTACATGATCACTCTACCCTCACACATAAGTACTACACCTAAGACATCAATCGAGACATCAATGCAAACCATAAAATCTATTGATGGATCTAGGACTGCTAAGATAGGAACACTAGTAAGACACTCCTTGAGGGTCTAGAAGGCTCTCTCATACTATTTTTCCACCCAAAATTCTTCCCTTTCCATTGAATGGAAGTAATAGGATGAGCGATCTTGGAAAAACCCTTGACAAAATGATGGTAATACCTAACTAATCCCATGAAAATCCTAACCTTTTTCATGGTAGTAGGTGTTATCCAATCCATAATATCTCTAATATTCAATGGATATACAAAGATACCATCACCAAATATGATGTGACCAAGGTAGTGAACCTCTGAATAGAAGAAGGCACACTTTGATAAGTTGTCATATAATTGATGTTGGTAGATGGTCAACTCTCTCCTCGGGATTTGTGACATGGACTTACCACCTCTTGTGGATCCGTTAACTCTGGCGATTGTATCAAGCATTAGTAGGTTGACCTTTTGGTAGAACAACAACCATGGGGTGAACAATTGGTATCAGAGCCAAAGGTACTAGGTTTGAATCCCCTCAGGTAATGTTAAGGGGGAGATTGATGGTAGATGGTTGAAGCACTCCCCTCAAGATTCGTGACATGGACTAATCGCCTCCCATGGATCCGTTAACTCTGGCGGTTGTATTGGGCATTAACAAGTTGACCTTTTGGTGCAACAACAATCATGGGGCCAACAATTTATACTCCATTAAACACTATATAGCCTATTGTAAGTGACTCTCATGCTCCTCCTCAATATGTGAATATATTAGGATGTCTTAAAGAAACACAATCACAAATTAATCTAAGAAGGTGTAGAATGCCCTGTTCATGAGACTCATGAACACTATAGGGGCATTCGTCAAATTGAAGGGTATCATTGTAAACTCATAATGACAATATCTAGTTTGAAAGCTAGTTTTATGTATATTTGCATCAATAATCCTCAATTGGTGGTAACCTGATTTAAGATCCATCTTTGAAAACACTCTAGCTCCCTACAACTAGTCAACTAAATTATCGATCCTCAGAAGTGGGTAACGATTCTTAATAATCACCTTATTCAATTGTCTATAGTCTATGCAAAGATGAAGGGATTCATCCTTCTTCTTAATGAAGATGATGGGAGTGCCCCAAGGTGAGACACTCAGATAGATATGAACCTTCTCTAGAAACTCCTCTAACTAAATCTTGAGCTCACCGAACTCATGTGTGGTCATCCTATAAGGTGCCCTCAATATCAATTCAAATCATGGTACCAAGTCTATATGAAATTCTATCTCTCGACATGATAGAATTTTTGACAACTTGGAAGAAAAAACATCAGTAAAATCCCTAAGAATGAGATGATTATCTGATGATGTCTTTGTCTCCTCCTAATCCCTATCATTGATGGTGATCACAAACAACTGGCATCCCTTTCACAAACACTGCTTTAGATACATAGTGAATATTGTGGGGAGGTAAGTAGGTTTATGCACCCTTAATCACCATTGGTATACCATGGTTTTATACATACTCAATCTCCTTTCAACAATAATCCACCTTAATTCAATGTGCATCAAGCCAATCCATACCAAAAACCACTCCATATGAGCCTAATAGAGTGATACGAAGATCAAATCTAGTATTCAAGTCTCTAAGCTATAACAAAAAATCTCTGACTATGGAATCTAAAACTACCTTAGCCCCCGAGGCTAGGTCAAGCTCCCACTTAGTGTCCTACCTAGATTCCACTAGCTTGCTACACTCCACTATAGATGGGGTAATGAAAGAATCAGATGCTCCAAAATTAAAAAAATAGAAACATGAACATCCCAATCATACTTGGGACCTCAATAAATATGGCCTAGTACTCAGCTTGGTGGTTCTTGACCATTTTTTAATACTCTATGGGACTTACCCACATAGCCTACTTCCTGCTTTGACCCTGCTTATCATTTTCCTCTAGTTGTTAAACCTTGAGGAAACTCCCTATCCAAGTTTCCAACTATGCCACATTCATAACATGGTCCTCGAGTATGGACTTATGTGTGATGTTTTTGTGTGATCTTATTTCTTGTCTATTGATTAATTTGGTAAAATAATTGCATAAAATGATTCACCCCCCTCAATGTACTTTTTTTCTTTCAACAATTGGTATCAAATCTAGGTTCCTTGAAGAAATTTTAATCAACTAAAGGTAGATCTAGTTTTAAGAACACTATGGCCATACAAGAAGGATATTATTCAAATAGAGAACCTTTGTTTGATGGAACAAATTATGCTTTCTAGAAAATTAGAATGGAAACTTACCTGACTTCTCTTGGATTTGATGTATAGTAATTTTTTGTAGATGGCTACAAGTCACCATGAACTCCTCCCACTGACTCTACTACTAATAAATCTTGTGAAAACAATTCCAAAGCTAAAAATGTTATTCTATGTGGTCTAAACAATGTAGAATTGTTAAAAGTTATGCATTGTAAATATGTCAAAGATGTATGGGAGAAACTACATAATATCTATGAGGGTGATGATAAAGTGAAACGGGAAAAATTGCAAACTCATAGAGGAAAGTTTGAGAATCTTAAATTAAGAAAATATTTTAGAATATTTGCTCATGGTAGATGAAGTAGAGAATGCAATCAGAGGTCTGAGTGATAATTTTGAAGATAAGGTTGTTGTAAAGAAAGTTTTGAGGTCTCTCCCATAGATATTTGATTCTAAAGTTTTTGCAATAGAAGCTAAAGGTTTGGATAAGTTTTCTATGGATGAGCTATTTGGGTCATTAACTACATATGAAATGAGAAATGAAAGCACATGCTCAACAAAGAGTGAAGCACCATTCAAGACTTCCAAAATCAAGAAGATTTAAGATGATTTAGAACCTGATACTAGTTCAAATGAAGAAGAAAAATTTGTCAGAAGATTGAAGAAAGGCACTGAAAAATACAAAGGTAAGCTTCCTTTTAAATGTTTTAATTGTGGTAGAATAGGTCATTATGCCTCAAAATATCCATTAAGAGAAAATGAAAAGGGGGATATTTCCAGGAGTCAATAAATTTTCAAATATAAAAGGAGAAACTATGGTAAAAATAAGAAGAGTCTTTATGTTGATAAAGAAATTAGTTCTTTAGATGATTGATCTTTTGTAAGTGAAGTTGGTGAAGTAGGTGAAACTACATTTATGGCTGAAGAAATTAAAGAATCTGAAAATTTTGAAGAGGAAGAATAAGGTGAGGTAGATTTGGAAGGTGAACTGGTCTCTTCTTTAGAACTCTTGAGAGATGAAAGAAAACATAATGACAAGAACAAGTTAAGGATTCAAGAATCTAAGAAACTTGTTGTTGACCTAAAGCTATAGTTGGAAGAATCAAAGAAAATTGTAGAGGTAACTATTTTGGATTTGAAGAACAAACTAGAAGAGTGTCATAATCTAGAGGCTAAAGTTGTCTCTTTAAGGAACTAGAGAAGATAAATTTGTGGTTAAATAGAAGTATAAAGCTTGGAAAAAAATTTGAAGTCCTTCATGAAATGATTGGCATTCAAAGACCTATTTTCAACAAGTTCGTTGGTTTAGGGTATGAGGAAGACAATAGTTTCAAGGATATCGTCTCTAAAAGCAATGTAGCGACTTTCAAGAATTCTAAAGGGTCCATAAAGAATAAGAAGATTTATGATCACATAAATATGAATGATTGTTTCATCAAAGTGCACAATCCAAGAAGGAGATTCAAAGGCCAACATGCAAGACAAAATAGGTATAATTATGCTTTTCATGTAACCAATATGGACATAAAGCTAAGATTTCAAGATTAGACCTTTTAGAAATGATAGACATAATTTTTGGAAGAAAGAATCCTTTTTCTCCTTTAGCTGGTATAAATGATGTTTGTTATAACTGTTACAATTTGGCCATGTATAGGAATGAATTTGCACCCTTAATGAAAATTTCCCTTTTTTCCCTTCTCCACTTTAGAAAACTAAATTTTGAGGCTTAATTCCACATAAGCTAGTTGCCTTGGTTCCACTTGGTGCCTTTTTTGAGTGTCGATAGGGGAGTTACTATCAGGGATCCCCGCACAACATGCAGATGTCTATGCGACACGCTTACTTCCCTGGAAGATTCTTGCGGTTGGAGTCTGCAGAGGCATTACAATTCCTATTGGAAGTCGAATTATAACACCTCCCTTCAATTGGTTGACTCGAATATGGTTGTTTCTTCATCTCTCTTTTTCATATTCACCTCTTATTCATTCATTTGGAGACTATTCAATCTCTACACACTCATCCACAAGATCTTAGCATTCACTTCAAGCATTGAAGCAACATTTTACACTCCATAGCAGCAAGTCCATCACTCCATCACTTCAATAGAGAAAGCGTAGGACAACACCATTACAACAGAGGCTTGAGTTCCTCTCATTTTCTCCCCCACTAGCCTTGAGTGCTTTGAGCAGAGGTGGTAAGCTCCTCACTCATCTTCTCTATTACTTGGTTGAGTTATCACATTACTATTTTGTAGTGTTTTAGTGTACTTTTCTTGTATTTCCTTCTTTATCATATCATTTCTATATCGTTGCAAGCTTGGTTGTCTGTGGAGGTGGAAACACCAAAATGGGGGTCTGACTAAGGCAGGCCCCTAAATAGCCCCCCAACATTTTCCCTCTTTTATGTGTGTAGGTGGAGATATCTTGGAGTGAGCTGGAAAATAAGTTATTTTGTGTGAGATCATCTTCGTCACCCTTACCATAATATACCTGTTTTATCACGTTTTTTTATATGTTTCATATTCACAGTGTTATTCTACTCCCTTAGAAACTATTAACTAGGTTGTTAGTTTTTTTTTAGTAGTCAAACCTTGTCTTCTTGGTTCTCTGGCTGTACAAACACTAGCACACCTGAGAGATGCCAGTTCACCGTGTTGTCATCCCAGAACCACACTTTTTTCTCTCTGAAAGAGATCTATCTAAGACACAAAGTTGACCCTAAAAACTGACTCGCCTATTCTCCATTCAACTCTCGAGTTTGTAGAGTGATCATGGGATCTTATAGTCCTCATCATTCTCATCCCGCCATCTCCTAACATTCCCTTTAAATTGAGGTAAGTTAGGGCAGCCTATTTCTCTCATCCCTCCATGGCCTGGGGCCTTGCAATGGTTGGTCCCCCTCTCTTACATTTTTGGTGAACCTAACGTAAACCAACGTCTACTCATTTGCTGGTGTTTTGAGCTTTTCCTCTTATACCCTTTGATCGTTGTACTCTTGTATGTTGTGAAGGTTTATCAACATCACAACCCAGTTCACAAACTCTAGTTATATTGTTAGGAGAAGTCTATGACACATTCTAATGGAGAAGACAAAGGTCACTTTGAATATCTCTACGGGCCTTTTCTATAGTTTTGCAGTTGGCCTTGCCACATAGGAGCAGGTATCATAGGGTGAGTCAATATTCTTTGATGAAACTAACCATGTCCCTGCTCCTCCTATTTCACCTACATTGTCTTCCATAGACGATCATGAAGTTTTCAACATTCCCTCTGAATATGTCACTAGTTTGAGCAAAGGGTTGGGTGCTTTGGATAATCACCTAGAGAAAAACCCGAAGTTGGTTAGGGCTGCTAAAGTTATTAGCGAAATAAAGTATATGGTAGGAAAAGATCGTTCAGGCATAGAACTCTTGGCTAGTTGCATGGGTCTAGTCGTGAAGTGTGCCCCTTCGAACCATGGTAGTATGATACGAGGTGGCCCTTTTGAAGAACATGAGAGGTAGTTAGGAGTGTTATTTCCTCCCACATCTGTGTACATGGCCGACATAGTTCTTTCCATTAGTATCCCTGTTGCTTCTAAAAGTTCTGAAACTATTAGAGTAAACAAAAACCCTCTAGGTTTCCACCTCCCTCCTCTTGTCGTCCCCGGTGGTGGGGGATTTGGCAGAGGTTGTGGTAGTGGTAACTTCAGTGGAAGAGGTGGTGTTGGCATAATTGGTTCCATCGGAGGTCATGGTGGTGGCTTTGGAAGTGGTGGTGGCTCCAATGGAGGTCACACCAGTGGCGGTGGCATTGGTGGACGCTCGATAGTAGTCACGATGGCGGTTTTGGCGATGACTCTGGTGGAGGTCCCACTGGTCCTATATCTTCTAACGACCCAATTTTGAATACCATTCTTTAGAATATGAAGGAAGATGCAAAACCAGTTGGCAAACCTTTCCCAAGCTTCTGCCCAGCCTATCTTCTAGCCCTTCTTCTGGCATAGCCCATTGTCAGTAGCGATTCTAAAAACTCTTTTCCCGCAAGGGATGGACATTCCTAAATTCAAGAAATATAGTGGACAAGGGGACCCACAGACACATGTGTCTTCCTTTAATGCCTTATGTAAAAACTTCTTCCATCACGATGCGTTGATCGAAAAACTGTTCCCTCGATACCTCAAGGATACAGTGCTCAAGTGGTACTGTTCCTTGCTCGACAATTCCATATTCTGATTCGATCAGCTTGTGAACTAGTTCCTACGATAGTTCCAAGCCAACATCAGACCCAAGATGACCTTCTCTAACCTTGTTTGATGTAAACAAAGGGATAATCAAAAGATTACTGATTTTGTAGCGCACTATCAGGTGCTCTTTTTCACAAATATCATACCCATTACCATAATCCAATGTGTACAAGGTGTTCATAGGGAACTTACAAAGGTCTTGGCAAGATAAGTTTTCCCTTATGAAATACCCTTCTTTCATGCATTTTTGTGTGGCCTTACAGGAGTATCAACAGATGGTGGTTCAGTTCGGGGGACCTTCCTCGCACTCCCATCTCGAAGGGAAGTCCATTGAATCAATCTCTGGAAAATTAAAATCCATTACGAATTTAGTAGCCGCTATGGATAACAATGGCCTCAGATGTGACCGAAAATTCACAAAGTTATCAGAATCTTATTCCTCCATCTTAAAAAATTTGTTGAAGGATAAGATCATTAACTTTCCAAGACCTAAAGCCATTAAGGAACCTTATCCTAGCTAGTATGAAGTGAATTTCTATTGTCAGTTCCATCGAGTCAACAAACATGATACCAAACGTTGCATGTGCCTACGTCATGAGATACAGGATCACATCAAGGATAGTACTATTCATCTTGATGAGAACAAACAGAATACAAACATATCAGTGGTGAAAGCTAATAGTGAATTAGAGATATACATGGAACCGTTGTTGTCACATTCTGTTAACATGATTATTGATCCCTCTAATTCTATTACCTAGCTTGAAGCATATGTTAACATTGTTGTTGTTCCCTCTTCTCCTCATCTTGTGGTTGGTTCATCAGATATAACATTCACTTCACAAGATGTGTCAACAATCAAAAAACCTTCTCCACTATATATTCCCACTTGCCTCAATGGCAACATTGTGACGGGGGTCTTAGTCGACCCTGCGAGTAGATTGAATGTCGTCATGGAGGAGACCCTATTTTTGAACTCCCTGCAAAGGGAGGAATATGAAAAAAGGAAGCCTGTCATCCAAACACATGATGGCCTTGCTCTTAAACCCTATGGATCAATAAATTTGTCCATCCTGGTTGGACCCAGGAACATAGACATAGTTTTCGATGTTATTCTGGAGTCAAACCTATTCAGGGTGAAGTTAGGCATACCATGGCTAGTTTTCATGAATGGGATCACCTCCGTAATTCACAAGTGTTTAAATTTTTCCCATGAAGGTTTCATGCATGTAGTGCATGACACTGGATACCATCTTGTGGTGTCTCATGGGGGATATTCATTGGATCACTTTTGGCCTGCTCTAGTCGGTCCGCTTCCACCAAGAACAAACCTACTTTATAAGAACTATGTGAAGTATAAGACTAGAGGCAAGGGATAGCTGAAACTGACCCTTCCCATAGTAGAATAGCTAGCTACCTCCTCTTCTCGAAAGGGAAAGGAGAAGCTTGCTCCTTCTTGAGTTTCCTTGCCCGCTCCCCTTTCCTAGGAGGAGTAATGGCAGAGTAGGCCCAATTTCTATCGATTGAGTCTGATGGTGCCTGGTTGGCGAAGACCTAAGATCAAGATATCAGATCTCCCTACCAAGCCTCTAGGACCTTGGTACTAATTATACGGAAGTCCAAAATCCCCTCGAGGGGAATCCTCTATGTCTCAGCCTCCACGGCCTCCTACCGCCCCTACTCCTAAAGCGGTGAATGGGAAGATGCCCGATGTCGAGGTACTAGAGTTGATTCCCCCTATCGTCTCCGAACCCTCTCCTCCTTCTCCCATACAAGAGTCTATCCCTCTGCTGGAAATAGTTGTGGAGGACACTCCCATGGCTGAGCAGGTGCCTTCCATTCCTTCACAACCCTCGGCCTCTAGTTTGAAGAATCACATAAATCGTCTTCCACGTGAGCGCAAACATCAATGAAAGGCTCTCCTAGATGAGCAAGCCACCTCACAGAAGAAGGAAGAGGAGATGACCACTCATGTATCTGGACCTCCTGCTACGTCCTCCTCTCTCCTCCCCTCTATTTCCGTTCAAACTAGCTTTGTATCACTTATTGCTTCTACTGTGAGTGCAGATGCACCTGGAAAGGTGCAAGTGTTCATCCCTCCTTTGGTGGAGCAGCCCTTGTTGACATTCATTTCGGATGTCCCACCTTTCCCAAAGCCTGTAGATATGATTAAAACTTTGGTTGTATCTACTGTGGTTCTTTCCTCCTCTCCCTCTACCCTTCTTGCTTCATTTGTAGGCAGTTCAACTCCTTCGACAAAGAAGAAGGTAGAGAGTGGCCCCTCCAGCAATAGAAAATGTAAGAGGAGCCCACCTTCCCCGAAAGGTGGCCTCGCATTGACTTGTTTTGTCCTAGTGACGGAACTAGTCCTAGCCTCTCTTGAGTTTTTCACCACTCCTGAATCGCTCGGTGAGCTTAATAGTGAACCTCAGGCACAATCTCCTTTATCTGTCGAGGTGAAACATGACACTCCCATTAAGTGCATGTTTAACTTAGTGGATGAAGTTATGAACTTTTCAATGATCTTCGTGAATTCCTTGACCTAAGACTCACAAGAGTTGAGCGACAGAGACTCCCTAGGTCCTTCTTCCTTAGCCCTTGTGGTGGGAGGGTCGGAAGCCCCTCCCCTTAACATTACATCACTACAGGCTTGTCCTCCTTCCCCCTACGATGATCTAGAGTGGGAAGCTGATGACCTCTTGGTTGATCAGTGTTAGGGGGAGACCTCTTCTTGATCTTTAGATTAGATGTGTGTGTGTGTTCTAATGTGTTTCCCTCGTAACCATACTATGTGTGCCTAGATGACCCTCATCACCCTGGTTGGTGCTTGGATACAAGTGTGGTGTTTTTTTTGTAAACCTTCCTTTTATTTGTATCATCATTCTTCCATATTTTTGATTGAATTTTTGGCAAATTGGGGATGATGCAAAGCGTTGGGAGCATTTAGGCTTCCTTCCATGTTGTCCCAATTTTTTTATTTACACTTTATTTTTTGTGCATTCTTCCTGATCTAGTTGGGGATTGATGATCTTTCACCCTTGCACCACAGTTACCTAATATTTATATAAGCAAGCAAAGATTTGACCCTAAAAAACCGCATCCCCTTGTGCCCTTTGATTCGTGCTCTCTTTCCTTTTTCTTCCTCTTTATCTCTCTCTCTTCTTTTCTTGAGTTATCCCTCTTATGTGTGACAACACCACCTCTACACTTCTTACATCTTCAGGAAATGAATTCGTTGCCAACGAATATTTTCTCAAGATTCTTCATACATTTCTTTGTTAGAACTACATTCTTGACTTGAAACCCTAATGGAACATGTTCCCTTCAAAATGAGTTTGCAAAGAAAGGACTTGGAAACCTTCCTCTGAAGATGAAATGGCTTTGATCTTCCCCTCGCATGGGGGCATATCCTTCCTTTCAAATTCCTTGATGAAGTGAACATCTTTCAAAAGGATTCCTTGACAATGAATCAATTTGAGAAAGAAGGAACTAGCTTTTGAACAGAGCGTCCCTTGAGTGGACACTTTCTTTTACACCGGGTTCTCGAGGGACCCCTTTGAAAGTCTTCTATATGGTGTCTAGCTTAGGGGCAGCCCGACTAGACCTATTTCTTATCTTTGCGTCTAGCTCGGGGGGTAGCCTAACTAGACTTTACTTTTCAAATAGAACGTCCCTTGGGTGGACCCCTCTTCCTTTTGAAGGGTTCTTGAGGAACCCCTTTGAATCTCTTCCAACCTATTGACGATTTGCGTGACTTTCCACTTCCTGGCCTGTGTGGCCACTTCTTGACATGTTCTATCTATGGGTGAACATGTGATCATTTTTGACTCTGCAGAGTCCCCTTTTCTTGGTCTCCCTCATGTGAGAGTTCTTGGAGGTACCTTCCTTGCAGTTCTACGGGTTTGTAAGGAAAATTTCCTAGTTTCCTTCATGTGAAAGTTCTTGGAGGACACCTCCCTTGCAAGTTCACGGGCTTGTAAGGCACTTTCTTTCTTCAGCTTCATAGTTCTACGGAGCTATGAAGTCCTTTGCTTGTCCTGCACTCTCAGGTTCGCCAGATCATGATATGTTTCCTTGACGGTTCATGTATGCATCTCTAACCCTACTTCTTTTTCGATCTACTTTATCGAAGCACTCATTAGTACGCGTGCTCGCTAAAGTGGGGGCAAAGTGTATAGGAATGAATTTTCACCCCTAATGCAAATTCCCCTTTTTTCCCTTCTCCACTTTAGAAAACCAAATTTGGAGGCTTTATTCCACATAAGCCCACTGCCTTGGTTCCACTTGGTGCCTATTTTGAGCATCGGTAAGGGATTTATTGTCGGGGATGCCTACATGGTGCACTTACGTCCCTGGCGGATTCTTGCAGCTGGAGTCTACAGAGGTGTTACACTTCTTATTGGAAGTCGAATTGTAACACCTCCCTTCAGCTGGCTAACCTGAATATGGTCATTTTTTCATCTTTCTTCTTCATATTCACCTCTCATTCATTTATTTGGAAGCTATTCAATCTCTACACACTCATCCACAAGCTCTTAGCATTCACTTCAAGCATTGAAGTGGAATTTTACACTCCATAGCAATAATTCCATCACTTCATCACTTCAATAGAGCAAGTGTAGGACAACTCCATTGCAATAGAGCCTTGAGTTCCTCTCATTTTCTCCCCCACTAGCCTTGAGCGCTTTTGGCGAAGGTCATAAGCTCCTCACTCATCTTATCTATTAATTGGTTGAGTTAGCACATTACTATTTTGTAGTGTTTTAGTGTACTTTGCTTGTATTTCCTTTTTTATCATATCATTTCTATATCATTGCAAACTTGGTTTTTCGTGGAGGTGGAAACACCAAAACGGGGGTCTGACTGAGGCAAACCCCTAAACAGACCCCCAATATTTTCCCTCTTTTCTTTATGTAGGTGGAGATATCTTGGAGTGAGTTGGTGAATAAGTTATTGTGTGAGATCATCTCTGTCACCCTTATGGTAATATAATTTTTTTATCATGTTCGTTTATATGTTTCATATTTCACAGTGTTATTATGCTCCCTTAGAAACTATTAACTAGGCTATTAGTTTGTTTTTAGTGGTCAAACCTTGTCTTCTTGGTTCTCTGGTCGTACAGATGCTAACACACCTAAGAGACGCCAACGCACCGCATTGTCATCCCAGAACCACACTTTTGACCTTTGACAAAGAGTTATTTGACACACAGAGTTGACCCTAAAAACTAACTCACCTAAACTCCATTCAACTCTTAGGTCTACATAGTGATCGTAGGACCTTATAGTCCTCATCATTCTCATCCCGCCATCTCCTAACATTCCCTTTAAACTAAGGTAAGTTAGGGAAGCCTACTTCTCTTGGACCTCTATGACCTGGGCCCTTGCAGTGGTTGGTCCCCCTCTCTTACAGGCCATATTGACAAATTTTGTAGAAGTGTGTTTACAAAGGCCCCTAGATAGGAGAAAAAGAGATTTATCTCTTGTATTGTCAAAAAATGTACTCCTTTACATTTTCACACTATATTTGGGTCCCTTAATTAATTGGACTTAATTAAGCCTCTAATTGGCCTAATTATGCATCTACAAGCCTAATTAATTGCAATTTTCGAAAGGGGAATCAATATTTAATTAATGTGTATCATTTTTAACACCCTGAAATGAATAGGTCTTGATAATTTAGGTCAGGACCCATTCACTCTTGAGAAAATAGGTCCCCTTTAGTTACTAAATCCAAGTTTTTAATATGTTTTTGGTGGCCTTTTTATGATCCAAACTCAATTTCAAATTTCGGCTTGTAATGTTTAATTTTTGGGAAATTAGAAAAATACCTAGTCTTTTTATCAATTCAAAACATCTAGCAAGAAGGAAATTTTCACAAGAGCTAAGATTATTGTCAAAGGTGTTCAAGAGTAGATTTCTCGGTCATTTTTTGTAGCATTCAAGATCTCAAACATCATTTCAAAGTTATCAAGAATCATGCATGTTTTTGGAGCTAACATTGTGATGTAAGTTTCAAGCATTCAAGTCAAGATTCAAGCATCAAGATCACATCATCAATCAAGCCATTTCATGCAAGATCAAGACCTTGGAGAGATGTGTTAAGTTTCAGTCCTTCAAGGATCTCAATTCAAGGGTTTTGTGAGTTGCAACATAGAAATTTTTCATTCATCCCTTTCATGTTTCATTATTTTATTTCAAGTTTTAATTACCAAAATGGGGTTTGACCAAGGCAAACCCCCATTCACAAAAAACAAACAATTTTCCCTCTTGTGTGTTTTGCAGATCTTAGGTTGAATAAGGATTGAAGATCTATCAAAAGTGAAAAATTGTAAAAAATTTCAAAGCTACAAAGTTGTGAACATTGTCGTCAAGCCACGAAAACTCACTTCAGAATTTAATTCTAAAATTTTAACTACGAAACCCGAAGGAATCAGGAATGCATACCAAGGAGCAAAGGACTATAAAAGCATATTTTTGACCCATGTAGCAAGACCCATTTTCCCTTAGGCAAATTATTCCTAGGAGGACACTCAACATAGGCATTTTGTGACAAGTGCATAACATCACATCCTTCTCAGATCTACTAAAAGAATTTGGATTTTCTCAAATTAAGGTTTTAAGTTGATGTCTCAAGTGTTACATTGCATAATTGGTTTTGTTCACTATTTTTTAGTTTCTCTCCCAAAAGTGTTGTTTAGACTAATTTACCCCGTACTAAGTCATAAGGGAAACAACAAGATCTCCATCAAGGTTGACTCACCTAAGGGTTGAAAGTCAATCTTTCCCTATGGGATCTCTTTTTCCTAATGAAAATAGAAGGGAAAATGTAGGTGCATACACCCATTTAAATCCATTACCCACATTTTTGACCTTTCATTTTGGTGAACCTAATGTTGTACATCAAAAATTATGAATTTGGAATCCATTCAAACCCTAGATCTAGGATTTGCATTAGTTTGCATCTCACTTAGGGTCATTAAAACTACATGTTTGCATCTCATTTAGGGTTTTAGGTTTGCATATTGCATCCTTTAAAATCTAAAAAATTTAAAAATTTGCATGCATATTACATTGGTCTTGCATGGTACTTGCATGTTAAATAATTCACACTCACAAATAGGATCAAAATTACATTTCAAAAAGTGTCATATTGTTCATATTTTTCATTCATTTCACTTGCATTTAGACATCAAAATCTAAAAAATTCAATCACTAAAACCATAGTTTTTAGTCTGAAACAGGAAACCATAGCATTGAAACTTAGACTCATATTTAAATTTTTGTAACCCTTGTGATAAGACCCATTCGCCCTAGGGCGAATCAGTCCCTGTACAAGTGCTTTTTCAAAATTTTGGGTAGTGATTTGTCTCTATTTGCTTCATTCTTATCTGTTGTTAAATCTGGGTTTTAGTTTCAGAAATTAGAAAAAATTGTCATTGTTTGCATTAGGTTCAATTGGTTAAATTGAGTGCATTGTTTAAATATCAAAAGTGGCATAAAAAGACATCATTTTTAGGTTTTTACATAGCATAATTAGTAAATTATCTTGTTTAAAATCTGAAAATTTCTCTCTTTTACATACTTATATTGCACTTCATATTCTAGGGTGTTTGATTGCATTTATCTAGTGTATATTCTCCATTTCGGGTGCACTTAAGTTTGGTGAGACTTGTATGAGCTTCACAACCTGGTGTCCTATTACCAATACTGTAGTGAGACGTAGTTCGAGACTCATGCCATCCTGCACTACTACACTTGTCGTGGATCTCGATTTTTCCAACTCTTTCACTCACAGTGTTGATACTAGTCAACCCACTATGGACCATAGCTTTGATACCTCATTTCCCATGACCACCCTACCCACAACCAATGTGATGGATGTTGACACAATTGTTGCTAGTGTCCCTCAAGAAGAACTAAAACAAATGGATGAATATTTAGAGAAATTGCAAAACTTTGTGAGTTTTGAACACATTACTAGTACCACAATTTCTGTCATAGATAACATGAAGGAAATGCTTGATAATGAGAAAGGAATGGAGATTGTGCGTAGCCTAGATCACATTATTGATAAATATGTTCTTACATTAGCTATTTGTGGTCAAACTTTGGGGTACACTCAAAGTCAAGGTGGAAATCCAATTCCTCCTTCCATAACTATGATCTCCATTACTACATACACTAATCCAACTATTACAACAACAACAAAAAACCAACTAGAAATGTCAATACCACCTTAGGTATTTCCACTGGGAATCTCTTTAGCTTTGTGCATTTAAATCTCATATCTCCTAATCCATCTCCCCTCACAAACTTACAATTCTCTTTTCCTCTAAATATATATACACCACCTTATTCACCTCCATCTCATGACACAAACAATGATCTCATCCTTAACCATCTCTTGCAAAATGTTTCATCCCTCCAACAAAAAATTGTCACATTGAACCAAAGTCAAAATGGCCAACCTTCATAACATTTCAGAAGAAACCCTTTATCCTTGGAGATATTGAGAGCAAAAATGCCACAAGGCAATGAGATTCCTAGATTTGAGAAATATGGTTGAAAAGGAGATAGTAGTAACCATGTCTTGTCATACACAGCATTATGTAGTGACTTCATTTTTGAAGATAAACTCTTGGCTGAACTTTTCCCGAGATCCTTGAAAGACACTACCTTGGAGTGGTTTTGTTCTTTACCGAATAACTCAAATAGTTCATTCAATGAAAGTTTTGATGCCTTTCTTAACCATTTCCAAGTGCACATGGATCCCAAGATGATCTTAGCTGAATTGATTTAATGCAATTTAAACAAAACAAAGATGGAAATATCACTAATTTCATAGCATGATACCAATTGTTTTACTCACAAATCAACATTAAGAAACTTCATGTTGACCTTCAAAGAATGTTCATTTTTAATTTTCATACCAATATTCAAGCTAAACTTGAGATGTTGAATTTTCCCTCCTTTACACACTTGTGCGCGTCCCTTCGTGATTATCAAAATTCAGTTAATCATCGTGAAGCTAAAACTCCTTCCAACCATCTTGAGAAATCTGAAGTTGTGTCCCATAACAATTTCCAACCTTTTAAGAAACAAAATAAGGGATTTTTAAAATAAATACACCTCAAACAAGTCAACATGTTAACTCCCAAGTGGCTACTATAAAAATTAAAAATCCATATCCACTTAGGGAGAGGAGTAGACAATTTACCCCTTTACCCGATACTCTTCACTCCATCATGTAACAACTTATAAGTAAGAACGTAGTTACCTTACCTCTTGTTAGAGAAATTGATACCACTAAGCCCTTACCTCCAAACTTCAACTCGAATTCCTTTTTCCATTATGACCGACAAAATGGACACAATACAAAACAATGTAAGCATCTTAAAAATATTGTGCAAGACCTCATTGATTTAGATTGGTGGTGTTAATTGTTAGGAAAAGGTGTGTTGTACACCTTGCATAATGGGGCCACTTTTATGTTGTATGTAACATTGAGACATAAGCTAAGTTGTTAAAATGTAATTATTTAATATTGGGAAAAATAATTAAATAAAGTACCCAATATTAAATGTGGGAACATGGTTTTGTAATCTCGCAGTTTTAGTCACATGGTTTTGTGTAATACCACTTGGTTGGTTTGTGGGATCTTGTTTCTATAAAAGAAATCACAAGGGTAGTTTTTTAGGTTGGTCAGTTTGCAAGTTACCTCTTGTTAGCATTTGTGGAGGTTTGAAGCATGGCATGGGATGTGTGGTTACATGCTTGTTCACATGGATTGCTTCGAGAGGGTGTGTTACTTCAATGGTGTTCATGGAGACTCTGAAGATGTATTGTAATTTTTATTGTTGAATAATACATGAGATATGGATGCTTTTGGAGGTTTGTTTTTTCCCTCTTGAGGGTTTTCCTAGGTATATCTTGTGTCATATTTTTATGGGTATGTTGTCTATTCTCTTGCATGTAGATTCTAAGTACTTATTTGCATAGATCTCTTTTGGGTTATGTGGAAATTGTAATTAGATGGCTACAAGTTTCTTTTCATGATCAAGAAAAAAAATTTGTTACCCAACCCAACCAAAATTTGCAAATCTTCACCAACCCCATGTCAAATCATAATCTCTTTTGTGAAAGCTAATGATACTAAGAATGATGTGATGAATGTTGACAAACTTGAAGATACAAATAATGACAATATAAATGAAAATGAAGGAGATTTAGAATGTGTGGTTGGCTTCATTGATGTTCAACCTCGTAAGGGCCAAACTAAAATGCCCCTTAACATTGCTTTCTCACAAAATGACATAATTAGATGTGCACTCGATGGTCCTCTTTACATCGTCAAAAGAATCAATGACAAGCCTAATAATGGGATATTAATTGATCATGTGTGTGTAAAGAATGTGATCACCGAGCAATTCTTGTTTGTGCATGAACTTTATCAAGATTCTTATGAACAACTGAAAGCATGGATCAGAATGCATAATGGTTTTGCTTGCCCTATGATAGGTTTGATCACTCTTTCTTTAAAATTTTAGACCAAAACAATTGAATGTCCCATTCTCCATCATCCCATCGTCAGACCATTTCCATGTGAATCTTGGTTATCCATGGCTATGCTCCATTGATTTCATCCCATCGGTAGTGCATAAATGCTTAAAGTTTCCATTGTTGGAATTGTATGCCTCAATCCCACTGGCCTAAACCTCTAAGAGAGCGATTTCGGTGTGACCGCTGAGATGTCTGGTCAATTTGCATAGTGATCCTGAACTGTTTGTGAGATCGGTGTGACTCAGCCTAATCTAAGTTCTCCTTATGAAGTTCATTTATTTTGGACATATTGGTGTGACCTTTGGTATGTGGTGATGAAGGTTGTCAGTGTGACCTAAACTATCGGCGAAAGTTTTCTAACTCCTTCTGACAAAAGAAGTCTGGCCAACGTTGGTGTGACCTTTGGTTTGTTGTGTCGACATGAGTGGTTGATGTGACTTGAACTATCATTGAGAGATCTTAGTTTTTTGTTGATAGTGGTACTCTAGTTGATGGGTCTGGACATCGGTGTGACTCTGGCCGATGGTATTTGGCCGGGGTGACAGGAAGGTTTTGAAAGAGTCTTAATGATAGAGCATGTCTAGCTGACGATTCCTTCGATGTGACTCTTGTCGATGAAATTTTTGATGGTCGGGTATGACCAGAACTGTTGGAATGAAATTCAAATCTCATGGCGACAGTGTTGGTCTGGCCGACAGGTGTGCTTTCGGTGTGACTCTTGCTAGTGAGGTGGTCCAAACTGCAGTTAAGTGTGAGGTTGTCTGTGTGACTTGGGACTTTGGTGAAACCTTCTCCAATGCGTGTTCTCTTGCCAATAAGGCTGACCTTCTGACAATGGTGCTCCTGTTGATCATCGGGGTGACTCTGGCCGACAAGATGGTTCAAAAGGTGGTTGAACTTTATAACATCGGGGAGACAAGTGTGTTCGATGTAACATTATGAACTCTTGTCGATGGACATTGTCTTGCCGATAGGCCTAGTCGAGACGTCAGGATGATGAAGACATTTGGGAGACTTTGGAGATCGGTGTGTCCTTCATGACTGTGCCCGATAGACAAATTCAGGCCAATGGAAGTGAAGGTGGACTCGGTTGAACGAATGATGTTTTTGCTGACCTTTGTTGAGGAAATTATTCGTTGTCCAAGTCTATTAGATAGTTGCCCTACTGAAAGATTCTAAATTGTTATTAAATCTAGTTGTACAAAATCATTCGTAAGGGACAAGTGTTGGTAAAGAGAGAGTCGAGGGTTGGAGCAGGAGAAGGAAACTTTGGTCTGAAGGATGTGACTCCTCTCCCTCTTTGTGGATCGAATGTGAAACCTCCCTCTATGTGAATCTGCTTTGTATGTTGTGAGAGAGTATTGTAACAGAGTGAGGATTGTAAACACTCAAGAGCTTGATTAGAGGTCCATGAGAGAGAGGATCTATGCTGAGCGATGTATCACAGTATTGTAACAATGTGAAGATCGTATAAGGGGTTATGTTGTCCAGTATGTCTCTAGATGGAACAAGATGTAAATTCTGTGAAAAGGCTATGAGCCTAAGAATGTATTGTAACTTTTTTTGTTGTTGAATAATACAATGGCCCAGATCTTTTGGAGGGTGGGGTTTTTTACCCGAAAGGGTTTTCCCCACGTAAATTTGTGTGTTTGTCTCATCTTTCATGTTTCATGTTTCTTGGTTAGAATCTGTTAATGCTTGTTGTTGAAACTGGATTTGCATGAGTTTCTCTCATAAGGGTTAATGTGGGAAATGCACTGTGTCTGATTCCGCTTTGTGACATAGTTGTACGTGTCTTTGAGGCAATCTATTGAAATTAAAAGTTACTGAAGGCGCTACTGTTCTTGGAGGTTTCTCCGAGATGATCAAAATTTCCCAACAAGTGGTATCAGAGCCTTCTCTTGGTTGTTGGTTTTGGGTATTTCTCCTATGAAAATTTATTAGTCTGTCGGGCTTGAGGAAATCTGGAGGAATCAGCTGATATATTGATCCTTTGGTGAGTGGAAGTCTTGTGGTATTCAGAGATAGCATGCAGCTTGAAGGATGGTGAAGATGGAGACAATGGAGTTGGTCATATTGAATTGATGTGATCTGTGTCTCCTAGTTGGCAGTGGTATAATCTTGATCTATGAGGTTGATTTCTTCGCTTCGTGGTTGTGTCGTAGTAAAGCTTTCATATTGGGTGTTTATGTAAGAGGCTCCCTGGTAATATGGAGAGGCATGGGTTGTTTCTCACCCATGGAAGAGAGTGCTTATGTTGGGTGGTGTTTCCTGGTGTTGGAAGGCATTGTTTTCTGTTAACCTTGAATGAATGAAGGCTATGGAGTTAATCATTAGATGATTTGAAAGCTTTTGAAATAGCCTATCTCTTTCTCAGATGCATGTGCATATTGGTGGTTTTGGAGTTGGCTCCAAAAAGGCCTGGGGTTCACGAACTGTTATTTCCTTTTTAAGGATGTATTGTACTTGCATGTTTTTATGGTTCTGCAGGTTTTACATGGTCAAGAAAACTTGTTTTGTGGATCTACTGAAAACTTATTTTCTAGACCCTTGCTTCCTCGGGGTACTACTGGATGAGATAGTTGCAGCTCTACTAGCATGCTTTGTGCGTGGTTTGAGAAGGTGTGATTCTTTCTTTGCATAGAAATATTTGGTATGTGATTAGTCACTCATCGTTTCTATGGTAATGCTTGATGGATTCCTAGACTATGGTGCTTGGTGTGGACATGTTTGGCAAATTAGATATGTACTTGATTTGGTGTTTGAGTTAGGGTGTCTACATGTTTGTTCTTTTGTGAGACCTCATATTGTGCAAGACATTGATGTGGTAGTGAGTCTTCATGTTTCATTAATTGGATCTACGAGTTGTGCAATGTTGTGGGTTGTCTTTACCTACTTGATTGTTAAGAAAACTCAGATGTGGGTTGTCTATATCCACGTGATTTGATTCGGTGTTTATGCAAACTTGATAGTTGGCCTAATCTGTGGTCACTTGTGCATTTGTGTGGTTGTTTTGAGGTAAGAGGATGGATGATAAGTGAGTTCTTGGATAGTCGATTATGGAGTCCTGTAGCATGGTGAATCTCCTTACTTATTAGATCTTGGTTTCACTTGGGATAATTAGCAATACAACTATATTTTTGTGGACCTAGAAGTTCTTTTTTCAGTTTTGGAGATGGTTGTTCATGATGCTTGGAAAGCTCGATATCACTATTCAATGGGAGCTTTAGCAGTGACTGTTAATAATTTGTCTTCTTTAGTTTGTTGATGTTTCTAGGAGGAACTCTTTGATCCTGTTGTTGCAGAAGGGTTCTTTCGCATTGGCAGAGCCACTATTTGAAGATGGTTAGCATTTTGAAACCATGGAGGACTTGTGTGTTCTTTGGGTTGAGGTGTTGTTGGTGCTTGACAAGTGATGTTGGTTTGGCGCTTGTTTTTTTTATGTCATGGTATACTCTTGCTTTTGAGTTGGATTTTTGACATTGTGCATTGCTCTTGAGATCATGGTTTCTTCACTTGAAGCATGGTATTTCCTAAAAGGGGATGGAAAGATCATGATGTCATGTTAAGTTCTTGATACTGCAGTTGGAGCTTTAACATTGATCTTGGTAAATTCTTTGTGTATTGGGTGCTTTGATCATTTGTTCGATACTTCATGATACTGTTGTGTTGCATTTTGAGTTTGGCATGAGGTGATTGTTTGTAGGTGCTCATGGCTACATGGAGAATAAGAAAGTCTGAGGAGCCTACACCTTGATTGAACATGAGTTCAATAGAGACCTATGAAGAGATATTTTTTGGATGATTCATAGTGACTTGGATATCCTGGAGGAACTATTTCATTCCCACTCTTGGTCTTCTCAGCAGTTTATAACTTGAGAGGTAGTGTCCATTGTTTCTCTCAGGTGTGTTATGTATTTCTTTCATTGGCAGATCTTGAGCTATGGTTAAATGGTTCTGGAGGATTCACTGTGAGAGATGGACAACTTGGTTATCTTCTTGGTATAATTTTTTTTCATTTATGATGCCATAGGGGATGGTAGTGGGCTGATTTCCTAAAATAGGAAATAGAGCAGTTTGATTTTCTTTGAGAAGCTTACATACATGTGGTTTAATTGGTTGGATGTTGTTAAGGCTTTTTCTGTTGGGATGTAAAGAAGATACTACTTGGCACAGCTAACACTTGGAGGTGTTTTGTAGAAGGACGTGCTACATGTTATGATTTGCATATTCTCTTTGGTCTTACTGATCTTCCTGAATGTGTGGTTTCACATAACATTGTTTTCTTTGTTGAATGTGGAGTACATGGAAGAGTTGTGCAAACTGGTTAGAAGAGATGTTTTTTTTACAGTAGCTTGTTTGCAGGTTTTGCATATTAGTGTGGAGTTGGGTCCTTGGTACTACATAGTTACACTTTCTATGTGTTCTAGATTGGTAGACTTGTTGTTCCCTTTTGAAATTGTTTCAGCTTTTTTTTGGCATGACTCATGTAATGTGAGTTCTTGAAAGTGTTTTTTCTTTATCGACTTGCTTACACATGGAGCTTGCAGCTGCGTGTACATGGGTTATGTTGGGGCATAAGTTTACTAATGTATGATACCTTTGAGGTATGGATGATTGGATGAACTAGCACTTGTTGTGGGTTCTATTTTCAGTCACGTGGGTTTATCAGTTGGATAGAAGTAGTCAGTCTGATTGTTGTTCTAGCTGATGTTTTATCTTGTTTTCTGGAGTGATGGTAGTATCTTGTTGTCAATATCACTGGGATCTTTTGCTTGTAATTGTTCCACTTGTGCATATTCACCTTGGCTTGTACCTTTCTTCCATAGGTGGCATGTTGGAGGATGACAGGGATTGTTGCCTAAATGGTGGACATCTTAGATGTTGTTGCAGAAGTCTTGATGGAGCATGAGAGCATAATTGAGATTGATGTGGTTTCATGGAAGGTTGTGATCAGTTGCAATGTTGGACAGTTAGTTGAAGTTGGATACTTGATTTTGTTGCAGATTGTCTGGTAGACTGTTATCTATGGAAACTTGTCGGTTGGGTGTCTTGAATGTTGTTGAACAGGGTCTGAACTGGTGGTTCTAGCGTGATCTTAGTAGTTCCTAAGTGCTCTGGAGGTGCCAGTGTGATCTTTGTCAAGTGGGAGATTTCTGGAATTGTGTGCCTCAATCCAACTGGCCTAAACCTCTAAGAGAGCGATTTCAGTGTGACCACTAAGATGTCTAGCCAATCTACATAGTGATCCTAAACTGTCTATGATATCAATGTGACTCAGCCCGATCTGAGTTCTCCTTGTGAAGTTCCTTTATTTTGGACATATCGGTGTGACCTTTGGTATGTCTTGGCGATGAAGGTTGTCGGTGTGACCTGAACTATCGGCACAAGTTTTCTAACTCCTTCCGACAATAGAAGTCTAGCCGACGTCGATGTGACCTTTGGTCTATCATGCCGATGGGAGTGGTCAGTGTGACTTGAACTATCATTGTGAGATCTTAGTTTGTTGTCGTTAGTGGTACTCTGGCTGGTGGTATTTGGTCAAGGTGACATGAAGGTTCTAAAAGATTCTTAATGATAGAGCATGTCTGGCCGACAGTTCCTTCGGTGTGACTCCTTTCGATGAAATTTTTGATGGTCGTCAGTATGACCAGAACTATCAGAATGAAATTCAAATCTCATAGTGACAGTGTTAGTCTGGCCAACGGGTGTTCTTTTAGTGTGACTCTTGCTAATGAGGTGTTTTGAACTGCAGTTGAGCGTAAGGTCGTCGATGTGACTTGGGACTTCGGTGAAACCTTCTCCGATGCTTGTTCTCTTGTCGATAAGGCTGACCTTGTGACAATGGTGCTCATGTTGATCATCGGGGTGACTCGGGCTGACAAGATGGTTCGAGAGGTGGTTGAACTTAATGACATCGGGGAGACAAGTGTGTTTGATGTAACATTATGAACTCTTACCGATGGACATTGTCTTGCCAATAGGCCTAGTCAAGATGTCAGATTGATGAAGACATTGGGGAGACTTTGGAGATCGGTGTGTCCTTCATGACTATGACTGATAGACAAAGTCAGGTCGATGGAAGTGAATGTGGACTCAGTCGAACGAATGATGTTTTTGTTGACCTGTTGATGTGTCAATTGATCGTTGAGGAAACTGTTCGTTGTCCAAGTATGTTCGACAGTTGCCTTGTTGAACGGTTCTGAATTGGTATTAAATCTGGTTGTACAAAATCATTCGTAAGGGCCAAGTGTTGGGAGAGCCGATGGTTGGAGTGGGAGAAGGAAACTCTAGTCTGAAGGATGTGGCTCCTCTCCCTCTCTGTGGAGCGAATGTGAAACCTCCCTCTATGTGAATCTACTATGTATGTTGTGAGAGAGTGTTGTAATAGAGTGAGGATTGTAAACACTCAAGAGGTTGATCAGAGGTCCATGAGATAGAAAATATACACTGAGTGTTGTATGACAGTATTGTAACAATGTGAAGATTGTATAAGGGGTTATGCTATCTAGTATGTCTCCAGATGGAACAAGATGTAAACTCTATGAAAAGGCTATGAGTTCGGGATTTTATTGTAAATCTGTTTGTTGTTGAATAATACAATAGCTTGGATCTTTTGGAGGGTGGGGTTTTTTACCCGAAAGGGTTTTCCCCATGTAAATCTGTGTGTTTTGTCTCATCTTTCATGTTTCATGTTTCTTGGTTAGAATTTGTTAATGCTTGTTGTTGAAACTAGATTTGCATGGGTTTCTCTCAAAAGGGTTAATTTGGGAAATGCACTGTGTTTGATTTCGCTTTGTGACATAGTTGTACGTGTCTTTGAGGCAATCTATTGAAATCAAAAGTTACCGAAGGCACTACTAGTTTTGGAGGTTTCTCTGAGATGATCAAAATTTCCCTACATCCATTTGGAAATGAAATATTTATTGTGCACCATAGTGGATTTAATCCTTTATCTTCCCATGGGAATTTCTCACTAGATTTCTTCTGGCCCAAACCTATGGAACCTATTAAGCCTTGTGAGGACTTTTTTTTCAAATCTTATCAAAATTTTAAGGCAAAGAATAGAGAAAAATTATCCCTTAGTAACATGTTTGAACCCATGATTGAGCCTCCTATCATTGATGAAATCATGATTGAACCAAAGGCCCTTCCAAGTAACCAAGACCAACCCATGTCAACTCCTTCGCCTATTTCCTATAAAAGACCAAGAGATAACCAAATAATTCCTATCATCCCTCCCAAGATTAAACAAGTTAATAAAGCTAAAGAGAAAGTGGTTGAACAACCTCCCATGGTTCCTTTTGTTCCCCTTGTGAGAATAAAATAAACCTATGGTTGATAAACCCACTCGTACATAATCACAACTTGAAAATCATACAAATAGAAATAGAAATGCTAAAGAGCGTAGGTGTAGATGTCATTCTATTGCTTGTAGATTAAAAGAAGAGAATAAAATAGAAAATCAATATCAAACACCAATTGGAGCAAAGCATGATGACTCTCCACCTTCGCCACAACAAAAACAAGAAACTTCTATGGGAATTTTCATTAGACCTCCTGTTGTGATCAACTTGGCTGATGATGATGATATTGCTAAAATTGATGAGAAAGAACATAATGAGAAAAATTTATTGCTTTCCTCTTCCATGAACTTAGATGATAATAACTTTGATAGTACTCCTACAAAGAGTGACTCGCCATGTGTTGAACCTAGTGATGCTCCTAGTACAACACTTGTTGTTGTCCCTTTGGCTAGTTATCCGCCCTTTGCATATGATGAACAAGATTGGGATGTGGATGGCCTACTATAGGTTGACTCGCATGTGCCATACTAGTATTGTCTTTGTCTTCATGTTCTTTGTGATTGCATGTGTGTAATTTGATCCCCCATATAATGTTGCTTGGCATGTCTTTATATGTTTGTGAGCCTACATTGGATGACCCTTGTCATCCATCGGTGCAAAGATACAAAGGAAGTGAATCCATCGTGACATTCTTCTATATGTATCTACATTCTATATATGCCATAACCGTTATCTTTTTTCTTGTGTTTTCCTTCTAGGGATGACGCAAGGTGTCGAGACATTCAGGTCTCTTCCATGTTGACCCAAAAGCTTTCATTTTTTCTCTCTCTCTCTATGTGTCATTCCTCCTTTGTGTTCGTTGTTCCCTGAGACATTTGAGGAATGATGACTATTCGAAGCTTGATTATTTCATTGCAGCAACAATAAATTCTAACCCCAAATCCATGGATCCCTTATGTGTTATCTTAGGATTGCATATGGGGGGAAACTCTCCTTTTGTGATGTAGCTCTATCTTGGAAACATATATTTTACATAGGGCTTTCCGAATAAAGTTGTCATGTATTAGCATCTATCATATTCTACTTTGAAGTAATTGCTCACAACATGGTGTTTAGCAATTTCTCTAAAGTGGGGGCATACGCATCCCCGCTCATTGTTTGCTTCAAAGTGTGGTCTTCTTACTTCACATGATGTGTCTTCTTGGTGGTGTTATTGGGTTTGATGTCCTTCAATATTGTGACCTTTCTTGACATATGACATTCCTCTTAGTGGTGATGCTACAGATTGCATTCCCTAAGTTGTGAATCTTTTATCCTCGACTAGTCCTCTCTTGGAGACATTAGGAAAAATGTTCCCTAAGCTGATACCTTTCATGAACTAAGAAAAACCCCTTTGAATATCTTATTGCATGTATCAAGTCCACCAAGAATTACACAACTTGCTGCCAGTGGAACTTTTATGTTTTTCAAGGCCACCAAGCATAACACAACTTGCTCACAAGTCAAGCCTTCTTCATGACTTCCTAGCATAACGCAACTTGCTAGCCTTGTGACCATTTCTGTGTTGCCTTATCAAAGTTATCAGGAGGTATAACTTTGGTATGGTTAGTACAATGGGAGCCTATGGACCTGACATGACTTCCCATTAGCCACTTTTTGGGGCTCATATAGTAGACAACGGAATTCACTAGCCTGTGTGAGTTCATTTTGTTTGCATAGTGGACAACAGGTTTCCACTTGTAAACATTTTTTGGATAAACAGCTAAGGCTTGATCCATACCGATTGGACAAATGGTTGAGGCTTGATCCACCCCTTTCTCTTCTCATTAATTTTGGCATTGTATGCTTGTGTATCTTGTCTTTTTGTTGCATCTTTAACATAAGCATGTGTCTCTTTGTGCCTTTATTGGTTTGCCATGAGATCTTAGATCTTGGGGGCTTGATCATCCTCCTTGACCTTTTTTGTCTTATCTTTCCAATAGTTGTACAATTAGACCTCTCTTGACACTTGTTTGACTACTTTAGCGTGAGTCTAATGTAGGGCTCATCCTCTCACTAAAGTGGGGGCTATATGTAGTGTCAGAAAATGTACTCCTTTACATTTTCACACTATGTTTAGGTCCCTTAATTAATTGGACTTAATTAAGTCTTTAATTGGCCCAGTTATGCATCTACAAGCCTAATTAGTTGTGATTTCTGAAAGGGGAATCAGTATTTAATTAATGCAATTATCATTTTGAACACCCTGAAATGAATAGGTCCTGGCAATTTAGGTCAAGACCTATTCACCCTTGGGTGAATTGGTTTCCTTTAGTTGCTAAATTCAAAATTTTAATATGTTTTTGGTGGTCTTTCTATGATCCAAACTCAATTTCAAATGTCGGCTTGTAATTTTTAGTTTTCAGGAAATTAGAGAAATATGTATAAATACCTAGTCTTTTTATCAATTCAAAACATCTAGCAAAAGGGAATTTTCACAAGAGCTAAGATTAATGTCAAATGTGTTCAAGAGAATATTTCTTGGTTATTTGTTGCATCATGTCAAAGTTATCAAGCATCATGCATGTTTTTGGAGCTAACATTGTGATATTGGTTTCAAGCATCAAGATCACATCATCAATCAAACCATTTCATGCAAGACCAAGACCTTGGAGAGATGTATTAAGTTTTAGTCCTTTAAGGATCTCAATTCAAGGGTTTGGTGAGTTGAAACATAGCAAGTGTTCATTCATCATTCCTTTCATGTTTCATTATTTCATTTCAAGGTTTAATTACCAAAATGGGTTTGACCAAGGCAAACCCCCATTTACCAAAAACAAACAATTTTTCCCTCTTATGTGTTTTGCAGATCTAAGGTTGAAGAAAGATTGAAGATCTATCAAAAGTGCAAAATTGCAAAAGTTGTCAATATTTTCGTCAAGCCACAAAAACACACTTTTAGAATTTAATTCTGAATTTTCAAATGCAAAACTCGAAGGAATCGGGAGTACAGACCAAGGAGCAGAGGACTATAAAAGCAGATTTTGAAACCCTATAGCAAGACCCATTCGCCCTTGGGCAAATGATTCCCAGGAGGACACTCGGCACAAGCATTTTGTGATAGATGCATAAAATCACATCCTTCTCAGATCTACTAAAACTTTTTGGATTTTGTTAGATTAAGGTTTTAAATTGGTGTTTCAAGTGTTGCATTACATAATTGGATTTGTTCACTATTTTTAGTTTCTCTCTCAAAAATGTTGTTCAAGTTGATTTACCTCATCCTAAATCATAAGGAAAAAAGTAAGATCTCCATCAAGGTTGACTCACCTAAGGGTTGAAAGTAAATTTTGCCTTGGGGGATCTCTTTTTCCTAATGAAAATGGGAGGGAAAGTGTAGGTGCATACCCTCATTCAAATCCATCACTCACATTTTCCCTTGTTTCATCTCTCAAAGTAAAAATAGATTAGTTCATGTTCATGCAAGTCAAAAGAAAGAATTTACACCCCTGCATAGAAGAAAGAATTTGCACAAAATTATGAAGAAAAGCAGAAAAATCCAAATAGATATTGGAGAGAGAAGAAGATTGAGATGAAGAATGAAAATTCAATGATTGTCCAAACAACTTTTCATGCCAAAGGACAAGGCAATCCTTGGGTAATTGACAATGGTTTCTCTAGTCATATGACTAGAGATAAGAGCAAATTCACCAGTTTGGAGAAATGGAATGGTGGCATAGTTATGTTTGGTGATAATACCACTGCTAAGATAACTGAAAAAAGTACATTAAACATAGATGATAAAACTAAAGCTCAAGATGTGTTGTATATAGAAGATTTAAAACATAACTTGCTCAGTGTAAGATGTGTTACAAAGGTTATAATCTTTTATTTCATGCTAGTGGATGCTAGATAAGGAATGCTAGCTTTGGTAAACTTGTTGCTAAAGTGAGAACAAGTAGTAATTTATACTTTGAAAGAGATGAAAAGTGGAAGATGTATATTAGGACAAACTGATGAAATTTGGTTATGGCACAAAAGGATGGGTCATATTAACTTTGACCATCTTGTGGAATTTTGCAAGAAGAATGCAATCAGGCACATGCCTAATATTGGAAAGCCAACAAGTACATTTTTTAAAGAGTGCCTTGAAGGAAAGAAAACAAGAATCAAATTCAAGACAAAAGAATATTCAACTTCTAAACCCTTGGAATTGATACATACAAATTTGTATGGACCAACAAGAACTAAAAGCATCAATGGAGGAAGGTATTTCATGTTGTTGCTAGATGATTATTCAAGAATGACATGGGTAACTTTTTTTAAAGATAAATCTCGAGCTTTAGAAAGATTCAAACAATTTAGAGCTATGGTTCAAAATGAGATTGGTTCAAGGATTAAATGTTTAAGGTCTAAAAGAGGTGGAGGTTTCACTTCTCATTAATTTGATAAGTATTGTGAAAAACGTGGAATTAGAAGACATTTCTCTGCAACTAGGACATCTCAACAAAATGGAGTTGTTGAGAGAAAGAAAAAAACTTTTCAAGAAATGGCTAGATCAATGTTGAATGAAGCCAAATTACCTGATAGATACTAGAAGGATGCAATTCATACTATCGTTTACATTCTTAAAAGAGCATAGTTAAGAGCAAACCATGATAAGAATCCATATGAATTATGGAAAGGTAGACCTGCATTGGTGAAGTATTTTAGAATATTTGGAAGCGGATGTTTTATAAAAAGGGATGACACTTTGAGTAAAGTTGAGATGAGATCTGATGAAGGAATATTTTTGGATTATTCAAATACAAGCAAAGCCTATAACTGCTACAATAAAAGGTTACAAAAGATAGTTGAAAGTGTGAATGTTAGAGTGCATGAAGATTACTCTCAGTTGTTACACAAAGATGACATGTATTCAAAAGTCCATGTTTATGAAGACAAAGAAGAATATACAAAAGAAGAGTCACAAGAAGAGAGTGATTCTAATGAAGAGAAACCAAAATCTACTCCAAAAGCTCCACCCAAATTTGTCAAATGAGATCATTCTAAGAAGCAAATTCTTGGAAACAAAGTTGATGGTGTCATGACAAGAAGAAAGCTTGCACAAAAAGAACAGGTAAACTATTCTTTATGCTCGGAAATAGAGCCTAAATCTTATGAAGAAGCTAGTAAGGATGAAAGCTAGATTGAAGCCATGAAAGAAGAAATTAGTCAAATAGAGAAAAATCAAACTTGGGAACTTGTTCCTAGGCTTGTTGATAAGAATGTCAGGCTCAAAATGGGTATTCAAGAATAAACTGAATGAAGATGGAAAGATATACAATAAATAAAGCTAGATTAGTCTGCAAGGGCTATGCTCAAGTTGAAGGTATAGATTTTGATGAGACATTTGCTCCTGTAGCTAAGCTTGAAGCTATTAGAATGTTTTTTGCATATTCAGTTTATAAGAACTTTAAAGTATATCAAATGGATATAAAATCTACATTTCTTAATGGTTATCTGGATGAGGAAGTTTATATGGAGCAACTTGAAGGATTTATTGTGATTGAAAACAAATATTATGTATACAGACTGAAAAAGGCTCTGTGTGGTTTAAAACAAGCCCCTAAGGCTTGGTATTCCAGGTTGGACAAATATCTTTAACAAGGGTATTATAAAGGTATTGATGACAGTAATTTATATTTCAAATGTGAAGGTGGACATACACTGGTTGTTATTGTCTATGTTGATATCATCTTTGGTAGCAACTATGATGAGATGTGCAAAGTTTTTGCTACTATAATGTAGAAAGAGTTTGAGATGTCCATGCTAGGAGAATTAACGTTTTTCCTTGGTTTACAAGTCAATCAATTAGATACAAAGATTTTCATTTCTAAAACTAAGTATGTGAAGGAAATTCTGAAGAAATACAAGATGGAAGATTGCAAGCCAATTAGCACACCTATGGTCACTGGATGTAAGCTCAGCAAAGATGATGTGTTTGATTCAGTAGATCACTCATTTTATAGATCCATGATTGGAAGTCTCTTATATCTCACAGCAACAAGGCCTAATATCATGCAAGTTGTTTGCATGGTTGCTAGATTCCAAGCCGCTCCTAAGGAGACACATGTTAAGGATGTGAAGAGGATTTTTAGATACTTGAAGAGTACTTTAGAATATGGTTTATTGTATCATGTTGGTAATGATTTCACTTTAAATGCATACACTGATGCAGATTGGGTTGGTTGTGTGGATGATAGAAAGAGCATTAGTGGCGGTGCATTCTTTCTAGCAGATGGATTGGCGGCATGGTTAAGTAAGAATCAAGTTTTCTTTATCTACAATTGAAGCTGAATATATTGATGTTGTATCTTGTTGTACTCAGGTGTTGTGGATGAAACAAACATTACAAGATATTCAATTGAATTTTGATGGGCCAATTACTATTTGTTGTGATAATACTAATGCCATAAATATCTCAAAGAATCCTGTTATGCATTCTAAAACCAAGCACATATCTATAAAATATCATTTTTCAAGGAAAAAGTTGTTGCATATGAAGTCAAATTGGAATATGTGGCTACAAAAGATCAATTGGTAGACATATTTACCAAAACCCTTCCAAAGGAATCATTTGAACAGCTCAGGGAGAAATTAGGAGTTGTTCCTTCTCCTATCTTTGCTTGAATACAAAAAGTATTCATCCAGGGGGAGCATAACAGAGTGGTTCTTTATCCACAGTCTATCCCTTTATAATTGATGTCAAAGGGGGGGAATGGTATGCAATGAGAAAAGTATGCTATTGTAATTGGTGTTAGGGGTAGAGTATAGTATGCAAGGTGTTGCTAAGGAGAACAATAAATTACAATGATAATTTTTATTTTGGGGGTGTATAAGAAAAATTGATATGCAGGGAGAATGCAGGGTGAATGATGCAATGGTACAAAAAGTGGGAGTATGAATGATGTCATTTTTCAAAGTTTTTAGGTGTTGCTATTTTTAGGTGTTGCCATCAATAACAAAGGGGGAGATTATTGGAATTGTTGTCATTGATGTCAAAGGGTAGTCATGATGGTCATTGATGTTAGCGGACTAGCTCACGAAGATTGTTTGTAATTGCTTAGTATAGGTTCTAGAAAGTTGCAAATGTTGTCAAGCAACATTGCAAAAGTTGCTCAAATGTTGCATAGTCTTGATGCAAGCAACTTTGATGGTTTGTGGAGGAATTTGATAGCAGATTTGATATGGGTTTTTAAAAAAAAATTCAAAAGTATGATTTGCAGGTCCAAATGATAAGTAGTGAGCTCATAATTGAGTTATCTTTGCTCTTGGCCATGACTAGGTTTCTTAGTAAAACCCTTAGGGATTTAGTCATGGCATTCATAAGCATTTCTATTTTTGTGTTGATTGGCAATCAGCGGTAACAGGTTGCTTAAGTTATAACTTAAGTCCTCCAGGTCATCGTGTTATTGACCCCTTTGTTCTAACACTTTCCAACAGACCGAAAAGCAAGGACTTTAGTTTTTTTCCTAAGTCTGCAGGCTTAATATTTGTCCAAGCAAGTTAAATGGCCAAGATCTTTTCAGGTAGATTGAACAGTTTTCGCTACTCCACAAAGGAGGTGGTGGGTCCCTATATGGACCTTGTGATACCACAAGATGCTTACACGTGTCCCTGGTGATAACGACACAACAAAGGCTAATACAATGAAGATCAACGGTGCACATTTAAAGATGAAGTTCAGACGGTTTTCACATGTCTGCAAGCCCTTTGGTGGGTCTAATATTTTTTATTGTGGAAACACGAAATCTCGCCACAAGCCTGGTGGGACCGAGTTCAAAAGTTCTCAGCTTTGCAAAGATCAATGAATGTGATGGACAAGGAGAAGATCGACGGTGAAAAGTGGGGCAGTGTGAAATGGCTCCATGTGTACAGCATGATGTCTGCAAGACAGATGGCTCATTTTCACTATCCCACGAAAAGGATGGTGGGTCCCCGTTTTGGCTTTGTGGGAACGCGATATGCTGACACATGTCCATGATGACGTCAGTGAGGATAAAGCCTGTCCCTAGCAAAATATTTGCCTAGAGTCAAAGAGAAGATCTATGACACGGATTTAAAGGGAAATCGATCGAACAGTCATGTTTTAAAGTTGAAGTTTATTGAATTGAGACTATCAAATCATAGTGGAAAAGGCAAGATCAATGATCAATATTCAAAGTGTGCAAACAGATACTTTCTAAAGACAAAATTTGACAAGCAATTACAAAGATGAAGTTGATTTAATTGTATATATGAAAAATCATAAAAGTGATGGTTTCAAGGGACTACGAAGCAATTAGGGTTTGTGTAGCTATAAAAAATAGTTATTGTCGTGGTCAAAATGGCAGTGAGTGGTTGCTGAATATAGAATTGTCATTTTATGTGGATAATGGAGACATAAATGCAGATCATTCGAATACACAGAAGGTTATTGAATTGAATGTTTTTCAAGTTGGTGGAAAAATATATGGTTTGTGACGAAAAGCTATCAATGTAATGATCATGGTAATAGTGAATTGAGACAAGGGTAGTGCAAAGGAAGATAGTCCAAATTAATGAATTAAAAACCTATGCATTTCAGGTTGAACCAAAATCAGCATATATGAACTTGTAATGTTGTAGAGGTTGGTGCCTCAGAATGATTGAGCTGGTGCTCAATTAAGTATGTAGTGTACCTTGAGGTTGGTGCCTCAAAACATTGTATTGGGAGTGCAAAGGAAGATAGTCCAAATTAATGAATTAAAAACCTATGCATTTCAGGTTGAACCAAAATCAGCATATATGAACTTGTAATGTTGTAGAGGTTGGTGCCTCAGAATGATTGAGCTGGTGCTCAATTAAGTATGTAGTGTACCTTGAGGTTGGTGCCTCAAAACATTGTATTGGGAGTGCAAAGGAAGATAGTCCAAATTAATGAATTAAAAATCTATGCATTTCAGGTTGAACCAAAATCAGCATATATGAACTTGTAATGTTGTAGAGGTTGGTGCCTCAGAATGATTGAGCTAGTGCTCAATTAAGTATGTAGTGTACCTTGAGGTTGGTGCCTCAAAACATTGTATTGGGTGCGCAATGTACTTGGAGGTTGGTGCCTCAAAACAATGTCTTGGGTGTCAATGTACCTGTAACTTGGTGCTTACAAAACATATGTAATATATTTTATTTTGAGGTTGGATTAGGATAGTAAATCCTAGCAACTATTCTCGCCATGGTTTTTCCCACATTAGGTTTTCCACGATATTTGGTGTCTTTTATGTGATGTTTTTGTGTGATCTTATTTCTTGTCTGCTGATTAATTTGGTAAAAAATATGCATATACTGATTCACCACCCCCTCATCCCCTTTCCCCCACCCCACCGCACCCCCTCTCAATGTATTGGTGTTCTTTCAACAATACAACACATGGTCTAGTAACTTGTGAAGTTTACATCTATTGCAAATACCACTGCAAACTTTGCACCTCCTATGAATTACACCATGCTTTGTATTGTCGGTGTGTCAAGGTCCACAAGAACTAGAAGGTCCACACCATTGGCAAGGTCCACATTCTCCAATTGAGCTATACTTCACCATCCAAGTCAAGCATGGCCAAGGAAGCTGAAATAGTTGTTAAATCGGACCAGATTAGATATTGTGATTCTTAATTCTTGCAATTGATTGTATTTATATTCTTATCATCTCCTTAGCTGGACACACGAATGAAGACAGATGTTGGATACACAAATTCTATGCAACTCACACTGCTACAAGTCTAAGAATATCTTCTGGGTGATATGATGTTGGATAGTTAAGACTTGTAGCTTGTCCCTACGAAAATACAAGCTATGCTCTAGTTGCAAATGTTCATCCTCTTATTTCCACTGACTATAATTGTTCTAACCTAGAAATGGTATATAAGCTACTGAAAAGACTTGTCTTCTTCTTAACACTTTCCCATTTCATGGATGAATTCAGTTTATCTGGATAAAATCAGGAAAAAAATGGCAAAATATTGAGCTAGGTTTAGGGTTAATGAATATCATAAAAAACCAAAGGAAAATTCAAACCCTAGATTTTCAACTCAAAAAATCTGATTGAGCATGAAATAATTGCAATTCCTCACCAAAAAACTGCGTTTTTTTATTTAAATTGTGTGGTATTCATAAAAAAAATTGGTCAAAAAACCAGCAGAAACACATTGACCTGATAAATTCAATTTCTCACGAGTTTTTTGGCTGTGCAGAGGCAGCAATAAAATATTCATCAAGAGAAATCATGATAAATTAAAGATATATGCTTCTATGGATGAAACAATTAGCATGCCCTATAAGAAGTTATCAATAGAAATTTTTCTTCACAACTAGACTGGAGAAGTGCATCAAGAAAGCATTAACAGTTCTGAAAATTTGAACAGTGGACACTGTTTCATAGAAATCAAGGTTTTCATGAATGTGTTATTACGTTAGCCTCCTCATTTAAAAGGAATCCATTAAATTCTCTGACGGCCTAATATTTTATCAATAATGATAAGTCACATCATCAGACTGACATTTTATTGATAGTAAACAAATACAAAATTGAAAAATATTTTGATGCAGAACAGATAATTTTATCAGAAGCAGAAAAAACCCACAAGATTATCAGATCTAAACAAAGGTTCATAGGAATCACAAATTTAATCAATACAATTTTTAAGGGCTCCCATTCAAAAGAAACCTATTTTAAATTCTTTGCTGGCCTATAGTTTATGGATATCCTAGGAAAGACTATACACAACACACAGCAGCAAACTATCACAAATAGGAAACAAATACAAATTTGAAGAACATTTTGAAACAACTGCAATTTTATCATTTAAGGAAAAATCCTCAAGATAATCAGATCTGGAGCTTAGTCATATGTTGTAACACGTAAACAAATGTTGTTGACTTATTTGTACATGGCAATCAATCAATTTGTGCCTGTCTCTAGTAATTCCAAAAGTTCAGCCTTTTACCTTCATAAAACTTCTTCAACCCACAAGACTTCACAATAATCTTCATATTCGATAGTCTGAGAGTACTTGGATCCCGTTCATTTAATTAGCAAATAGGAGAGTTGTACTGCAATATCATTCATAAAAGACTTTCTCTCTCACATTGCTGACTTATTTGTACATAGAGAAATCATCAATTTGTAACTTCTTAAATCGTTCCAATATTTCAGCCTTTTTTAATCTTGAAAATCCTTTCAACCCATGAGATTTAGCAACTATCTTCAAGTCTAATAATGTCAGAGTGCTTGGATCTACCTGTTGAATATGCGATGAGTCAAGTTGTAATGCATTCTCGTTCATAAGAGATTTGCTCTCTCCCACCTTATCAGGCATATGTGGAGCAGCACGTTGCACAACTGATTTAAGTTGCTTCTCATCATGTACTACATTAAGAGAATCATCTGCAAACCTACTGTTTTCTGGCTGGAAACTTATAGAGGCTACCTGTTCCTGCTGCTTGACTACTGGAGCAGTAATGGGAGAACTAGTCTTCTCTATGTTTTCTTGTGGTCGAGACTTCTGCAATACTTCCAATACATAATCAACTGAACTCTTAGCTTTTGTGTGACTGTGATCTTTGGGCTTTGAATTTGCATTTCTCACCGCAGATTGTGCATAAGCTGTCTTGTGAGGTGGCTTACCGTTTGAAGATTGTGCATAAGCTGTCTTGTGAGGTGGCTTACCGTTTGAAGATTGTGCATAAGATGTCTTGTCAGGTGGCTTGTCATTTGAAGATTGTACTGTTGAGAATACATCTTTACTAGGAGCTGCAGAACTTTTGGACCTGTACTTTCGCAATATTTTCAGAACTTTATCAAGTGCCAAATTACCTTTTACATCTGACATTTGGACAGTCTGACCTTTATCTTTATTATGAATAGCTTCTTTAGGTTTTGGATCTGATTTCAAGGACAAAGAGGCTACTTCACTTACACTAACTGCACCAGTTTTGATATGTTTGTGATTCATTTTCTCTTGTGCCTTTGGCCTCCCATTGGAGACTTCTGGAAAACTTGTCAAAAACTCTGTCTGTAGATGTTCCCACTCATCCTCCATGCCATAATCTTCTTGTGCCTTTGCCCGCATTCTATGATTTTCAGTTTTCCTTTTATCACTTTGCAATGCAAAAGCCAGAAAAGAAAACTCCTTATCAACAGCATAGAGTGGCCTAGTGCAGATTAACACTGGATTCTTTGAAGGCATGTATGTAGCATGAAATGAGCACAATGAATCACCTCTTTTCAATAAATCTAAGCCTGGAGAAGCTGCAAAAGATAAATTATATATTTGGTGAGTTAATCCAACACCCAAGAAACTGCATTAAAACAATTTGCCAGTCAAAAGATTTAAACAAGATACCAATTGTGATTCTCCAAAACATAAGAGATATTGTGATTCATCACATTCTTAAATAGCCCACAAAACAAAACTTCAGCACAATGAGAATTATTTGAAAGAACACAACTACAGCCATGTTCAAACAGAGAGAAATACATTGTTTAGATGCCAATTGCAAGCAAAAGGAATCAAGCATCAAAAACATCAAATATATCAAAAATAAAATTTACTTTTGAATAAAGAAAATACAGCCCCATCATGTGAATCCTTCATTTCCCTAGTAAATTCAAGATGCAATCTTACAGTCTAACTTGTCAGGATGTCAATTCCCAATATTGCCTATTCAATTCAAGCATAAATAGCCCATAAGATATTGTAATCAAATTCATTATTTTGTTGCAGCCCTTATCATTGTCTATCAGGACCACAGACATTTATATTTCACGTTAAAAATTCCTATGAAATTGAAGAGCAAACTGGTAAACTTAGGTTTGATCAAGTATTTCTGTATTACACTATGTTGTTATTTCATAAGATTATATGGTACAAAAATAACAAAACAGAGTAATACAAATAAATTTTATCATATACCTTCTTAGGGAAACATTGGATCCAAAATATTGTTGTTAAACCAACCTAGACAATATTGCAATTTCAGTGGTAAGTCATTTGACGGAAGATTAAAAATATGCACTCTCAAGTTGTTTTATCCAAAGACAGAAACAGCTGACCTTGACCAAAATGGAAGATGTATTTGATGCAATTCAAGAATAGCCAACTTCTTGATCCATGTGGGGTTCAATAATTTAAAAAAAAAATACAGTTAAAACATTGTGGCTCCAAGGATTTACATCAAGAAACATGACTATTGGCCTTCCAAACTTGAAAAAGAAAATTGCCACATCATCTAGTTGGTGCCTCTTCATTCCCAGAGACCTTAGGGTGCCCTTAGAGCACAAAAGGACATTCAATTCAAGCATAAATAGATGAATTTGGATAATCGGAACTCATGTGTGTGTGCAGCAGAATGTTGAAGTGATTGTATTGACACTATGGTTTTGTGCCCCAAAATAGAAACATGACTATTGGCCTTGCAAACTTGAAAAAGCAGATTGCCACCTCATCTAGTTGGTGACTCTTCATTCCCACAGACCTTAGGGTGCCCTTAGAGCACAAAAGGACATTCAATTCAAGCATAAATAGGTGGATTTGGATAATTGGAGCTCGTGTGTGTATGCAGCAGGACATTGTAGTGAGTCTTTCAGTAGCAACAAAGAGTGCATAACAGTTAACACAAGTAGGGTGATTGTATTGCCACTATGATTTTGCACCCCAAAAACAGAAGTCATATCTCTCTGTACATTGCAGGCCTGAAACAGAACAAGAGTAGCAGGAATGCACAGCTCATTTCACACTGGCTTCACTGCTTACTCTGGTTTCTACCATAAATATGGCCTTCATTTCTAGGGTAAATATGGCGTTCATAGGTGCCTGCATGGCTGTTTCCCATTTGTCTTATATTCCTTTATGCTGCTTTCAACTTTCATTTTACTTGTACTTTGCAAAGCATTGGTTCCAAATCTGTAATTTTGAGTAAATATGCTGAAGAAAAACTGTTTGTTCTCATTTTAAGGTAGAATTAAGTTCAAAATTCTGTTTAATCACAATGAATTCAGTTTGAGCACAGCTTAGAGACATACTGATCATATCGCAGTCAGAGCATTGTTTTCCTTAGGCAGTACGGTACTTGTGATCCATGAAACAGCCGTGGTCCATAAAAGTGGAATTGCAATGTGTTGTGTGGTCTCACAACACACCCCAAAATGTGGACCCCTTCTTTTTTTTCCCTTGCTTTTGCTTGCTTGGTGTGTTTTGGCAGAAATGGTAAAATGAAGGTCTTTGCTCCGAAATGCTCGGCCCCCAGTGGATTGGTAGTTTTCTTAACTGAGAATTTGCTAATTCTAGGTTTCCTTGGAGTTTCGTTGTTTATCTGGATTCCCGAGTTTCGTGTGTCGGGTGTTGCTAAGCCAAATGTAGCAGGAGTTGTGCAAAACTCATAAGTACACCCGATGGGCTTGTGCCCAGTGGGTGGTTTTACCTAGTGAGTGATTCATCCGTTTGATCTTTGCCCGGGGGATGTGTTTCTCGAGTTTGCATGCATCAACATGTTGGTGTTTAGGTTTGTCGACGGGTTTTCTTCTCCTTCGGAAGCGGAAACCTGAGGTGTTCTGCATAAAAGTTTGCTTGAACCATACCAGTTCAACTTTATATCCATGCCCAAGTACACCTTGCACCCGGTCTTTCGGAACCCAATAAGAAAAGGCCAAGCTTGGTCTGTCTTCTAAAGCGGTGGTCAAATGTTTTGACCCTAATTGCTAGTAAATCTTTTAGCACCTGAGCTAAACGCTCACTCAACTTCCGCATCCAACATGGACAAACGGGGCTCGCAAGTACGCAATGTCAGCTTCCCACGTCATCTTTCAACTGAGCCAAGGTGTGGAAATCAAGGCTCCATGATGTAAACCCTAATCTACCATGATGGTACCTTTTTTAAGTGTAATTAATGCAAAATTATTAAGGAATTAAAGTAAGGTGGTGAAAACACGTACTTGGCACCACCTTGTGTTGATGTTTATAGCATCGGGAGATATTTTTCTCCAAATAAATAAAAATTAAATAATCATTCATAAAGGCAGGTCAGCCTTATTTATTTTCAATAATATTATTTCTTCTAGGGCCGACCTAGAGAGTAGGCCGCCCTAGTCATGTATATATACAAGGTAATGCTTCTCCATTTAAACATCAATTTAATTTCTCTCATTCAAGTTCGCATTTCCAAGAAGTTCGCCCTCCAGCAGCAGATCGCCATTCTTATAGCAGCAGATCAGATTTCTTGAGAAGCATATTTATGTGTATTCTTGTATCAAGAAGAGGCATCATTATTCATTGTATTCGACCTTGTGTTGGGTCTGATTTGTAAGCAGATTTCTGCTCTTATTCTTGCAATATATAAGAGAGATATATTTTGCTAGGTTTTTCTCCCTCAAGAAGGAGGGTTTTCCCAGGGTATCTTGCTGTGTTCTTTGTTTCGTGTGTTGTATTTCTGCTTATTTACATTTCTGGTCTAAAACTAACATGGTATCAGAGCCAGGTTTAAGAAAAGATCCAATCAGATTTGTTGAAGCAGTCAAGACAACTCTTCATCTAGGGCAGATCTTGAAAGCAAGTCGAATTTATATCTGGCACTCTCTCTATTTATGGATCTTCTTTGGCGTCATTCCTGGAAGGAGATTATTTGTAAGGAGATGCCTGAAGTGTATAATTCTGGGCATGTCGATGAAGTATGGGAAATTCAGCGCTTGATTGGAAAAATTGTCGGGTGTCTATGAGCTGTCGGTTCCTCCTTCAGCAACAGATTATCGGGAACTGCGGTGAAGACAAGAATCAGAATTTTAATGTGAAGCCATTGACAAAAGCAAGAAGCCACGTTTGTTATATTTGCAAATAAAGACAAAATATATCGGTAGGAGAGAAGTTGGTTATTCTCCAGGAGCATATCGATTTATTGTGGACCTTGAAGGAAGGTGTCACTTGATGAACGGGTCTGTGCTTCATCAACCATACAGTCCCCACCTTCTTGAAGAATGCGGATATCGTGAGGATGTAGTTAGGTGGAGGGTGGACCTGTTGGCATAACTGCGCATCACACAAACCCAGCGAACATCAAGTTCCACACGATTGCAAAGGAGCGATCTCTTCCGACGTTCAGGCCGAGCCTCAAGGCTCTGGCTATCGCGCCCGCAAACCATCCTTTGGGAGTAGTGATAAGAGGCATCGTGGTGATACGCCAATTGGCTGTAATCCGGCCAACACTATTTGGCATCCAGGGAATAGACAATCATCGAAACTTGCTAATTCTGAGAGCTATCATCAATCCATGATTGTGAAGTGACGACCTGTTAGAACTTGCGTCGATTCCATTTAAATTTGGCGTCATACCACCTGGTCGATTTGTGGACTTACCAATCTAAAAGGGAAGATCGATGCATGAATACTTAATGAGCCTTCTAAAGTGACGTCGGGCCTTAGAATTTTATAATTCTAGTTCCTTATGCCACCAAAAGAAATAATCAGGTTTCAGTAAGGATGCAACAAAGAGGTATATGAAGTTATCTTTGGCGCTGGGAGATTATCGACGTATGTATTCTATTGTTGGCTTCGGTTATATGAAGTCGTCATTTGATATATACGGGTGCCGTGAAGTTCCGAGCTATTGCTAGTGCCGGCAACATATTTCTCAAATGCAAATTCAATGCTGACCGAGATTATTCTAGCGTGAGATTTATATCTCACAACTCGGGTTTATATTCCCAAAATATTAATCATTGATGTTGCTATCAAAACTTGGACAATGGGTCCTCCTGGAATCGAATTATTTGAGTGTTATTAGTTGTCATTCCTTTGGTTGACTGGTCGGGATGTATGTTGTAAGTAACGAAGGACTGACCACATTGTTTCGGGCGCCCAGAAACTAAGAATCGTTGCCATTCCTATGTATATCGGGCCATTTGGCTTTATTTGAGGCTACGATCAATTTTCCTCTGTGGGTCTCTAATCTATCTTGATATCGAAGTTCAAAGGCACCTTCTCTGTGTGGTGTAGGTGTTAGCTTATTTGGATGAAAGTTTGCTTCGGCGACTCACAACCGGTTGTATCATGGAATTTATAAGCAGAGGCCTATTGCTGTTAAGATGATGTGGCAGCCAGATGAGGATGATGCTGTTGCGAGTTCTCTTGAGAAACAATTCACAGTTGAGGTGAAATATACCAGCCAATATTTTCCAATTTTTTAACACACTAATTTCACCCATTAACGTTAGTGAAAACACAATCCAACTGAAGGGAACCCTTTCCTCTGATCAATCCAGATCCCAATGCGGGCAAGGTGAGAGCATACTCAAAAGGGGATCGTTAGCGCAACTGAAACTGCTGAAAGAGTAATGAAAGAAGATAACAATCAACTCAACCACTTATTCAGCGGGAGGACTGAAAATGAAAGTACATTACTGAAATTAAATATGCAACTCGACCACTTGTTCAGCAGGAGCATGTTGACGGCTCAGCCGATCAGCAATATGATGAAATGATGCATTACAATATATAAATAGGCGGCAAGCCAGCCTCTTCTACTTATTCAGCGGGTGATGCAAGAAATGAAACCTAAAACTATAGACTGAAATGATGCCAGTCTCTTCCACAAAAGTGGGGATACAAAATATAACGTGCAGACAGTAAAGAGTTGATCAGTACTACTAATTCAGCGTTACAATGCGATGAACAATCTGCAAATACGATGAGATGTAGATAACCAATGAACTCCAAAATGTTAGGAAATGAACTCCAAACAAGTACAAGCTATCCAACATATGAAATATAGTAAAAAGGACCGAAATATCAGATCTGATATAAAAATTGCAGCAATCAGAAATTCATACCAGCAAGCCCAAGAATCATCAAAATGCTCATAACTTTGTCAAAACACCTTCGATTAATGTGAAATCAACTGCAAAGGAAGCATAAGAGAAGGGGGACCAAGTACAAACCAAGAAATAGCAGCAATCAACCTCTGATATTTTATGCACGCTTCCCAATGCAATAGCAAGCAAAGTACAACCTCCAAGAAAGGGTGACCAGCAAGATAAAATCCAAATCACATCTGAAAAATCTGAAAACTTGCAAGAAGGGGCGCCCCAGGTAGACTTGAACAATAAGCCAACACCCATAACCAACAAAAAATTGTGCAAGGAGCTATGATCGAGAATGTGCTTCAGCCAAGCACCACACCAGCATTACCAAAAACTGATAAAAATGCAAGAAACTCAACTACAATGTGCTCAATCTGTTCTCAAGGATTAAGAACAGCCAAATCTCAACTAGTTGCTATTTTTCAAGAAAGAAGTCAAGCCAAAGCTAGGAGGTATGCATTCCTCGAAGCAACTCACTAACCATTCCGACAGCATAACATTACTATAGATATAAGATGCTGAACTAAGAGCCCAATGCTCTTATTTATAACATTTCCTGCCCCAAATTCAAATTCAATCTCCCTCCAAATGGATGCCAAAACCAAACTCAAATTCACAATGCTCATTTAGTGTCATTTGCATTTCATTTCTCCAAGTCGTCCTCCTGCAAGAAGCATTATACTTTATTAAAATGTCAATAAAGTATATTATGGCATCCAAAATAATAATAAAGTGAAACACTTTATTAAACTGATTTAATTCCTCCAAGCTAGGCGTCAAAACAATAAAATGAAATATAAATATAATTGACCACTTATTTCTCCAAGGCATCCAAACATGCCTTTTAAATATTTCACTTAAAATAATATTCTCATCAAATATCAAGCTTGCCAAAATAATCACCTCAAATGCTGGAGACCAACTAAATATACTGCCCTGCCCGAAATAGCCATAATGCCAAGTTGTTGAAACACTGCTAAAAATAGCACCAAAGGTGTTGGAGACCAAACTGCTCGAATTGACCTACTAGATATAACCACTTAACTGAACTGCAAAAACCTTGCTAAAAATAGCACTACTAAAAATAGAACTTACTAAAAATAGCATACTGCTAAAAATAGTAAGTTGTTCCAAACTCATTTTAACCACAATCCGAGCAACCATCGTACTACTAAAAATAGTAAGTCCGGAAAAGTTCTCTGATTCAGTTGTATGTCACACCGTCGTGAAGCTCTCTGAAAACCCAAAAGGAATCCAGAATCTGATCTGTAAAGATCCAACATGCAACCGTTGTAACTTACTAAAAATAGTAAGTCCGGAAAAGTTCTCTGATTCAGTTGCATGTCATACCACTGCAAAGCTCTCTGAAAACCCAGAAAGAATCCCGCAACCAATCTGCAAAACTCCAACATGCGAACCCCTGAATCCTCAAAAGAAACCTCCAAGTAGCCGGAAACCCTAATTTTGCCACTAACTAGCCTACGAGCATCCAGGAATAGGCTAACAGTCACTGGAAGATGTAGTGATAAAAATGGGGACATTACAGTCCACCCTTCCCAAAATTGCTTGTCCTCAAGCAATACCACCACAACCCCAGAAAAATTGAAGCTTATCCATACCAACCCGAATACGCTCCCTGGGTCCCATGTTTGTCTCAAGAAGGAACCACCATGCTGATTTTGCACCACTCTGATCACATCAGTGAAAACATCATGCCAAAACTGCACTAACCTCCCTTGTGACTCCCAAATGTTAATATCCATGAACAGCCTGGAAGGGCTGAAGTCAACACCTTGCAGCATCTCATGCCCCAAAGACTCCGAGTCATCAATATCAACCATACCACTTTCTATGACAATCCTGGGCAACGGGAGAGATAGTCTGCTCCACTCGAAACTGTAATCCTCAGCATATCTTCGTAAGGTAACTAACAAAGCCACAACTGCAAATGTGACCTCTTCAAATTCTCTTGCAAAGAGGAAAGCAATTCTTTGCAAGAGCTCGTCAAAGTCAAACTCATGACTCCACATGAATCTACAATGCCTCAACTGAATTATCATGATACAACCTTGAAGACTGTAGAAATTTCTCACAATTCTAACTCCAAGAATCTCAAAATGATGAACCAAGGCAATCGAATGTTCGCTGCCCCAAGTATAAGTACAAGGGATAGCATAGGAGTAGTCACTGGGAACAATCTAAACACCTCCAGAAGACAGATTCGGATTACTTTGAATCATCACCTCTTGCATTTGAGGCCAAAAATCAGTCCTCATAGGAGACTGTGAAGTCAGAAGATAAGTAGCCCAATTGTCCACCATGACCGAAATGATTGAGTTATGATCTGATTTAGAGATAATCAGCATCCTAGAAGATGAGCTACTGTTGCTATACTGAAAATCATCATCCCAATTAATGCATCTACTCGGGGTTTCTCTCCAATCCATTTGTCGATGAGCAAACGGAACCATCAAGTGGCTGGTAATGAAAGTAACAACACCAAGGAAGTTGATAATTTGATTCATATCTCTCCATTAATTCATCTTTCCACAAGTTTTTAGCCCCATCAACCCCTGTTGAGGATCCCAAGCATGGATACCCAACTAAAAATGACTTTCAATACACTGAAAAGAAAACTCAACACAACCCCAAGTGCTAGTCAAAACCAAGTGCATCCTCATGAAATCGGTATCTCCTCTAGTGAACCTTTGAAGCCTATCCATGAAAGCTTCAACAATAATGGAGTATGGAACAATAGACGTATTCAAACCCAACTCCCAAGATAGACTTGAATGAGCTGAAGCATCTCTCAAACCAAGGGATGGGCTGTCAAATATGCAATCAACATGCTTTCGTCCTTCTTTCTCCCATTCTTCATGAGTAACTAGTTTGAGACCTTCACATGTTTTATCTTCAATCACAAAGAGAAGGTTATCATAAGTTTCCTTTGCATCCACTTCAAAGAGAGGGTTGTCAAAAACTTGGAAGTCATTCCTTTCATCTTGCTGCTCCAAATCTGCACAAACAGCTTCTGATTTTCTTGAGATGCTTTCAAGATCAAACTCCTCCTGAAGACTATCAAGCTCTCCAATCACTTGCTCAATCTCTTCAGCTCGTCGTGCAACCTCTTGCTCCTTGAAAAGTTTGAAGTCAGCAAACTGGTCTTCAACCTCTATTAGAGCCAATTGAGTTTCTTTCAACATGCCTCTTGTGGATTCGAGTTCCATAGTGAGCTCATCAACCTTTCTCTCACTTCCCTGGAAAGCACAAATGGTTTTCTTTGCAATTTTGAAGGCATAATCTCGATCTTCAATCAAATGTATGTATGCTGATTTCAATGTCTCCATGGAATTTCTGATAAGTTGCAAATTGGGAAGAGCAACTTCATCTTTAACTCCTCTTCGTCTTTCTTCAAGCTGAACCTTCCAGTAGAGATCTTCAACCAAATTGTGTGTGTCATCAAATAGGGATAGAGCTTGCACTTCTTTTTCAAAATTTACCTTGCATTGATTTTCACGCTCATGAACATGCAAGGTTGGTGAACTGCTGATAAGCTGCAACTGAAAATCAGAACCTTGTTTTTTGTCTTTGCTGCCCTCATCGCTGCTTCAAGACTCCTTTTCTTCACCTCCCACTAACTGAAATTGCTTAATGTCATAAAGAGGATCAGGTTCTTCTAATTCTTCAAGCCTTTGCTTACAACCAGCTTCAAGAATAGGTGAATTAGATTTGTGTTTAAGAACACCTTCAAACTCTTCATCACCCAAAGCTATATGGTCTTCAAGCTCCATTCCCACTTCACTGTCTCCACGATCAAAGGTTATGGCAGCCCCCTCATAGCTTGCAAAGCCATCAAAAATTTTAGCTTCATTAGGATCAAAGGGGAACTCATCCCACACTATTTCTTTGTCATCACTAAATGCCTTCACACCTGGACCCCAAATGCTAGGGGATTGATTGTTTTGATCAATAGGAAGGTGCTCTTCGTACCCTTCTTGGAGTGTTGACTCTTTGAACAAGCACCTCCGAACTCACTTAAACTGATATCTTCAAAAACAACTCTCTTCAAGGGCGTAGTTTGATAACCAAACCCAATGCCACCCATGTCACTATTATTGTATAAAGAATCATCAAAGTTGGCTGCTTTGAATGTTTTATCATTCTTTTCTTCAATGGACAAATCATGAGTAGGTGTGTTACTGATTTCATCATTAGCAACCCAATGCACACCAAGGAGGTCTTCATGGCTACTTGACATAAATTTGTCTTGTGAAAGCTCTTGAGAAGTTGTGACAGCAACAAGAGGAAAATCCTTCATCACCAAATCTTCAGCATGATCTTGCATGAAATCATTGGAATCACCACCAACAACATCACTATGGTAATGATCATAAGCTGGTTCAAGGACACCACTAGTATTTTCTTCATCGTGCTCTTGTTCAACGAGCTCATCCCACACAACAGTACTTCCATCATCTTCTGTGAAGTCATTAGTCTTAAGACCTTCATTGGATGAATCCAAATTAGGATTCAAGACTGTTGTTTTGTTCTTATCGCCAAAAAGATCTTCATCACTACCAATCACATGCAAGTCTAAGGGATTGTTTTCGGGCTCTACCACACATCCTTCACATGTCAAGGCAGCCTTCCAATCCAAACATTTAGATTTTGCAGCAATCCATGAGTATGCCCCTTTAATGTCAGGATCTCTCATAAGCATGGACAGTTCTTGTATCAACTTTGATATAGACTTCTCTATAGTCATCTCTGTCACTCAGCTGACAATTGAATCATTGAATTTTTATTTTTTTACAGGATGGCAGGATCTTGGCTCTGATACCACTAAAATATACCGGCCAATATTTTCCAATTTTTTAACACACTAATTTCACCCATTAACGTTAGTGAAAACACAATCCAACTGAAGGGAACCCTTTTCTAAGATCAACCCAGATCCCAATGCGGGCAAGATGAGAGCATACTCGAAAGGGGATCGTTAGCGCAACTGAAACTGCTGAAAGAGTAATGAAAGAAGATAACAATCAACTCAACCACTTATTCAACGGAAGGACTGAAAATGAAAGTACATTACTGAAATTAAATATGCAACTCGACCACTTGTTCAGCGGGAGCATGTTGACGGCTCAACCGATCAGCAATATGATGAAGTGATGCATTACAATATATAAATAGGCGGCAAGCCAGCCTCTTCTACTTATTCAGCGGGTGATGCAAGAAATGAAACCTAAAACTATAGACTGAAATGATGCCAGTCTCTTCCACAAAAGTGGGGATACAAAATATAAAGTGCAGAAAGTAAAGAGCTCATCAGTACTACTGATTCAACGTTACAATGCGATGAACAATCTGCAAATACGATGAGATGTAGATAACCAATGAACTCCAGAATGATAGGAAATGAACTCCAAACAAGTACAAACTATCCAGCATATGAAATATAGTAAAAAGGACTGAAATATCAGGTCTGATATAAAAATTGCAGCAATCAGAAATTCATACCAGCAAGCCATAGAATCACCAAAACACTCATAACTTCGTCAAAACACCTCCAATTGATGTGAAATCAAGTGCAAAGGAAGCATAAGAGAAGGGCGACCAAGTACAAACCAAGAAATAGCAGCAAGCAACCTCTGATATTTTATGCACGCTTCCCAATGCAATGGCAGGCAAAGTACAACCTCCAAGAAAGAGCAACCAGCAAGATAAAATCCAATTCACATCTAAAAAATCTGAAAACTTGCAAGAGGGGGCGCCCCAGGTAGACTTGAACAATAAGCCAATACCTAGAACCAACAAAAAATTGTGCAAGGAGCTATGATCGAAAATGTGCTTCAGCCAAGCACCAAACCAGCATTACCAAAAACTGATAAAAATGCAAGAAACTCAACTACAATGTGGTCAATCTGTTCTCAAGGATTAAGAACAGCCAAATCTCAACTAGTTGCTATTTTTCAAGAAAGAAGTCAAGCCAAAGCTAGGAGGTATGCATTCCCCGAAGCAACTCACTAACCATTCCGACAGCATAACATTACTGTAGATATAAGATGCTGAACTAAGAGCCAAATGCTCTTATTTATAACATTTCCTGCCCCAAATTCAAATTCAATCTCCCTCCAAATGGATGCCAAAACCAAACTCAAATTCACAATGCCCATTTAGTGTCATTTGTATTTCATTTCTCCAAGTCGTCCTCCTCCAAGAAGCATTATACTTTATTAAAATGTCAATAAAGTATATTATGGCATCCAAAATAATAATAAAGTGAAACACTTTATTAAACTGATTTAATTCCTCCAGGCTAGGCGTCAAAACAATAAAGTGAAATATAAATATAATTGACCACTTATTTCTCCAAGGCATCCAAACATGCCTTTTAAATATTTCACTTAAAATAATATTCTCATCAAATATCAAGCTTGCCAAAATAATCACCTCAAATGCTGGAGACCAACTAAATATACTGCCCTACCCGAAATAGCCATAATGCCAAGTTGTTGAAACACTGCTAAAAATAGCACCAAAGGTGTTGTAGACCAAACTGCTCGAATTGACCTACTAGATATAACCACTTAACTGAACTGCAAAAACCTTGCTAAAAATAGCACTACTAAAAATAGCATACTGCTAAAAATAGTAAGTTGTTCCAAACTCATTTTAACCACAATCCGAGCAACCATCGTACTTACTAAAAATAGTAAGTCCGGAAAAATTCTCTGATTCAGTTGTATGTCACACCGTCGTGAAGCTCTCTGAAAACCCAAAAGGAATCCAGAATCTGATCTGTAAAGATCCAACATGCAACCGTCGTAACTTACTAAAAATAGTAAGTCCAGAAAAGTTCTCTGATTCAGTTGCATGTCATACCACTGCGAAGCTCTCTGAAAACCCAGAAAGAATCCTGCAACCAATCTACAAAACTCCAACATGCGAACCCCTGAATCCAAAAAAGAAACCTCCAAGTAGCTAGAAACCCTAATTCTGCCTCTGACTAGCCTACGAGCATCCAGGAATAGGCTAACAGTCACTGGAAGATGTAGTTATAAAAATGGGGACATTACATGAGGTCTCTTTGCTGTTTCAGTTACACCATCCGAACATCATAGAGCGTGTTGCATCTGTGTTTTGCATCATCACTAAATATTTGCCTGGAGGTTCGCTGAGAACATACCTTCATAAGCAGGAGCCGCACTCACTTTCACTGAAACTTATTTTGAGGATGGCCCTTGATATTGCTTGGGGAATGCAATATCTTCACTCTCAAGGCACAATTCACAAGGATCTAAAGTCAGAGTATCTTCTTTTGGGGATGGCATGTGTGTCAAAGTTGCAGATTTTGGTGTATCAATTATGGAAACTTCTGACTTTAATCAACTTATATCAGCAGGTCAGGGGACATTGCACGCCAAGAGATTTTTCTTTCTTGTTAGGTATGCTTCAGGTCTATTCGTGTCTTCAAGAGACTAACAAGAATAATATAATAAAGGGAAGCTAGTGAACAAAATTGGGCATAGCAAGTAAGCCATTCTAGGTGGGACGCAACTGGAAAAAAAGTGCATTGATAAATTTGAATGGTGAAAGACCATATTCAAATTTACCCAGCCACTACTTCAAATCCCAGTGTTGATATATTACTGGGTCACTATTAATACTGGACATGGGCCTATGATCAAGTTGTGAACCTGTAGAAGGAAGGTTGTGGACTGATCTGAGCGCAAGAGCAACGAATGATATTGAGTGCAGTGATTAGTATTTATCTGAATCAATAGGGAGATAACTATTTTATGCTTGTACCTTGAATAAAAAAAAAATTATGTAGCATTGGTCTGGATATTTCTCTTTGGGGTAGTTTGATTCTATGAACTACTAGTAATCTCTCTAAAATGCCTTCAAGACGGACCGAGGAGCATAAGGATGATGAGAGATTGCATTCAAGGGAGGAAGAGCTTGATGCATCTTATGAGGGAGTCATGCCGGCTGGAGAAATGAACATAGCCTGCAGCCATGGGACTAAGTTGGTGGCGCATAACTCTCATGATTCTTCACTAGAGACATCTCTCGAGGGAACAAGATTGTTATTGCGATCAGCTACTTCGAAGAGGAAGAAATGACATTCAGAGGGAGTTAAATTCCGAGAATTCAAGACACGAGTTGAGAGCATGTCTAGGAAAAGGACTAAGGTTCTAAGATTGGTCAATGGAGGGGAGTTCAATTCCAGAAGATTTATTTGCAATCTCTGAGGCAGGGATCAAGAGGGAGTTATGTGACTCACTGAGAAGAAGTGAAGGTGTCAGCCAAGTGGGTTGCAGTGTTTGGAAGACCTCTTCAACTACAGTGAATAGAATTGCACAAGACAGTCAATCTGGATTTGACATTGACATTGGTAGCTCCACAAACCTATTTAGAATAGGGTGATCTAGGATGAGGTCAAGAAGGACAGTCTTGAACTCTCACAAGTCAGTAGTGTCGGAGGTGTGCGCTGGAAACCATTTTCTCTAAGGCAAGCATTGCAGGCAATCTTGGACGTGGAGGTCAGAAGGTTGATGCAAGTACTTGGAGCTTCAGAGGGAGTCACATCATCATGAAGATTTGTTGTAGTGTATATTTCTCTGAGACGGAGAAATATGAGGTGAAAGCCAATGTAGTGTATATTTCTCTGAGACGGAGAAATATGAGGTGTGAGCCCTTGTTCATCTCTGAGACGGAGATATGGTTTTTTCCACACATGGGAGTAGCCATGGTGGACGTCATGTTGAGAGACTCCATGATGATATCACATTGAGAGACTCCGTGATGAACCCTTTGTACTTGTGTTTTTCCACACATGGGAGTAGCCATGGTGGACGTCACGTTGAGAGACTCCATGATGACATCACGTTGAGAGACTTTGTGATGGGCACTTGTACATGTGTTCCTTTCCACACATGGGAGTAGCCATGGTGGACGTCCTGTTGAGAGACTCCATGACGACATCACGTTGAGAGACTCCGTGATGAACTCTTGTACATCTCTAAGACTGAGATGTGGTTTTCCACAAATGGATGTAGCCATTGTGGGCATCATGTCGAGAGACTCCATGACGAGGATATATAGAAAATACCTCCCTAGCTAAAGAGGGAGTGTTGATGTTTATAGCATCGGGAGATATTTTTCTCCAAATAAATAAATCTTCTACGGCCGACCTAGAGAGTAGGGCGCCCTAGTCATGTATATATACAAGGTAATGCTTCTCCATTTAAACATCAATTTAATTTCTCTCATTCAAGTTCGCATTTCCAAGAAGAAGTTCGACCTCCAGCAGCAGATCGCCATTCTTATAGCAGCAGATCATTATTCATGAGAAGCATATTTATGTGTATTCTTGTATCAAGAAAAGGCATCATTATTCATTGTATTTGACCTTGTGTTGGGTCTGATTTGTAAGCAGATTTCTGCTCTTATTCTTGCAATATATAAAAGATATATTTTGCTGGGTTTTTCTCCCTCGAGAAGGAGGGTTTTCCCAAGGTATCTTGCTGTGTTCTTTGTTTCGTGTGTTGTATTTCTGCTTATTTACATTTCTGGTCTAAAACTAACACCTCGAGCATGCAGTTACTTCTGCAATACATTATCGTGCGTGGAGTAAGCCATCTATAATTTCATTAAGTAATTGAAGCAGCATTTGAAACGCACGAGGAAGGTAAAATAGCACAACAAGAAATGGGTCATAATTGCCAGAGTTTCATTTTGTGTAGGTGCAACCTTGCTATCAGCAAAACCAAGTATTTCCCTTTGGATTAAACTCTATAAATTCTTTCGTATATGCTTGGTTCTAATAAAATGGTATTCGTCTGGTTAGTTTTTGACAAAATTGGTATGCAATTTGGTAGAATTTAACTCAATTGCTACGATTAAATGTAATGGGTGAGGGGTTTTCATAAATTTAATTGCTGAAGATGCATGGTTAGAATTTTTCCTAATTTGTATGAAGAACATCCATACACTAATCATGCAAAAAATCGATGAAGACATGAGCACTTCAAAGAAGAAGAAGCCGAGAGAGGAACTTGAATTCCCTGTTTCACATGCAATACCCACTTACAGAATGATAACAGACAGCCATCTGGGAGGTTTTAATGACTATGAGTTTGTGCGAAGGACTTAGCAACCAGATGCCAGCCGATGCACCAAGAACATGGTTACCAGTGGAATACACCTGGCGGCAAGGTTCCCATTGGCTATGGAAGCTCCAAAATTGGTTCTAGAGTGTATGAAGTGGTACGATGCTAAAAGAAGGACTGTTATAAAAGAAGGGAGAGTCTACGCAGACTTATCTACAGATGGTGTGGCTTACACATTTGGGCTTCCAGTGTTTACAAGGATGAATGTGTTGCAAATGAGAGATTTAACGGATGCATATATGAGCATAGAGGAACACAATAGAAAGGTTATGATGTCGATCTGGTTCCAAGAAAAGGCCACAAGAATTCCAAAGAATATTTTAAGGTCGTTGTTCATACAAGAAATACAAAATATGATAACCTTATTAAGCAAAATGGCTGGTTGCAAAGATGCCAGCAAGTTCGAACCATGGATGTTCGAGATTATTAGAAGAATGAGGGAAGACCCTGTCTGAATTCACTGGGCAAGGTTCATCAACGATAGATTACATGAACAAATTCAAACGTTCCCTACCTCCCAATGGTTTACTATGTTATCGTACATTGTTTATTCCTGTGCCCTAAAGGCTAATATCCAGGGGCTAAACAGAGTGAGATTTCTAGGTAGAGAACCAGGGAACAGGTTAATCTATCAGCATTTGCCACAAATTACTGCTGGTCAATATCGAGAACATTACCGGAGGGTAAATGATGTTTTCTCCATGAAGTTAGTAAGGCTAATGGAGGGCGATAAAGCAAAGAGGATATCCCTTGAAGCACAAGATGCTATACGTGCTACTGGGTGTTGGTTCATTCAATTCCCGACATTTACTTATATTAGAGTAGAAGGATTTACAGGTCACCCCTATATGTTGCCTAGGTATCCTACAAACAAGATAGTGTTGGAATTTGCGAGGCAAGCGATACCCTCTCATGAGGCTTTCTTGCAGATACACGAGGGGACCTGTAAAGTTTCCTATTACCATAGGAAATTACAAATGCATCTTGGTTAAGAGTGCTAAGTTGTGTGAAGATGAGTTAAAAGCTTATGGGCTAGAACCGTTCCTACTTAAGAGGATTAATTTTGATCCAACTGAAAGATTGGCCAGGCAGATCAACAAGAAATATGCTCATGTCGCCCATTTAGAGGATTTTTGGTCTGATTGTGATGATGATCATGATGTTAGGAAGCGGTCCTACTGGAGGTTGTCACTAGCCTAGTTAAAAACTTTTGGTACACATGATGTTCTTGAACAAATGAATTTTGATAATGGTGAGGTAGACAACCCAGCCTATGATTTGGATAAGGTCTATGATGAGCCTATCCCAAATCCAAATTGGGGAAGGCAAGAGATAGTCACCATGGATGATGTTTCCAAACAAGTGCTCAATCGTGGATAGATGAGTACATTAAATTGATAAAAGAGGCTGGAATTGCACCCACATACCCACATGGAAGGAAGAGAAAACATAAGATGGTTAGTGAGTTGGGATATGATGGCTTTCTACAGAAGAAAAGAAAGGTTGTTGAGGCTAAAACTATTGAACAGGGTAAAGGAGTTCTTGATATTTCAAACCAAGGAGTTTCAGTGGCTTCCAAGCCAGATGATCCAAATAAGAAAACCTTGGTCGTTCCAGCTAATATGTTAAGAACACCAATCGTGGCGTCTTCTTCTACGGCCTTGCCAAGGGCACAACCCTTGACTCCAGAAAAAGTAATCATGAAGGCACAAGTATATGCTAGGACAAGGTCAACATCACAGCAAGTAGCTGCTATGTTCACTTCCCCACAATTAGTGAGTACAGCAATGATGAAACAAACCCTAGGGGAAGTACATCCGGTATCAGAAGGAGAACCGGAAATAACCATAGATCAAATTGTACAGGAAAAACAAAAATGGTCTACTATAATACAACAGTTAAAAGAGAAGCAGTAGTTTGGGGAAACCCCAATGATGCAACCTGTCATAGAAGTGCATGATATGGAAGTATGTTTGAATAATGAAGAAGAGACAGAGTTCGTAGTAGGACAACTTACTCAAGAAGTGGGAAATCTGGAGGGAGAAACCAATATAGAAGGAACAGTGTCACCACAGAGAGAATAGGTGGACACTACCTCTCAAAGTACCATTTCAATAATGGATGAAGATGAAGTGCATGAATACGCACTTGACACTACTAAGGCTAGAGACCATCCTCAGCAAGTAGAAACTGGGATTGTTGCTGAAAAACCCCAAGGTCAAGGAGTAGGTTCGGATATAAGTAAAGAAATGGAGTTCTCTCAAACCCCAAACAAAGGGTTAAGAAGTAGTGGAAATCCTGATGCCTCGAAGCAACAGGAGCAATCAGCTCTAGGAGGTGATACTAAAAAGGAAAAGAAAGGGGAAGAGGATACAGGGCTCAGAAAAGGTAAAGTAAGGGAACAGGACCAGGAGAATCTAGAATCCTTGCCATCGGGAGGAAATGGGGAAAAAGATGAAGTTGCAACAAATGACAAAGAAGTGTTGAGGGAAGAGGTTCCTGAGCAGTTTGATTGACAGAAACAGAGACAAGAAGAGGTGAGGCCTAATGAGGAAATACCTGACTGGTTAGTTCAACAATTAGCCCCACTGTTGGAGGTGGAATTGGTCCCTCTAGATTTTAAGAGTATAATGCAAAAGATGGATACCCCTAAGCCTAAAGCCAAAGCAAGGGTTAGGCATGCTGTCAAGCGGAATTCAGATGGAGGAAAAACTCTTCAAATAGCTACTCCAGTAGGAGGAGAAAAGCATGAAATGAGAACCAGGGATTATCAAGTTACCACTATCAACTTAGGACATTCCTCGCGGGAGTAGGAGTTGGAGGAAATGAAAATGAACTTGGAAGCAACTGTTGCCCGAATGAGAAACAATAAACAAAAGAAAAAGGAAATGAAAGAGCGGATTGCTCACTTGGAGAATTTCATCATAGTAGCCCAGCCAAGTCAGTCATTGATTGAATTGCCACCAAATCCAGTATTGATGTCTAAAGAACAAGTGGATGCAATTGAAGGGTTAAAGCATAAGATAAATGTGTTTGAAGAATGGATGGCGCATTTGCTGCAGCAAGGTGAAGAAATGATAAGAGATGCAATTGGTAAATGTAGAGAAGCATATCGTTGGCTTGATAAGTCTAAAAGGCTTTTGAATGAATGCAAGGACCGATGGACCAGAATGATGTAGAGGTAAGGCAGTTAGATGCAGTTCTTAAAATGGATGTCCAAGTGTTGATCGAGGAGAAAGTGGTCACGGAACAAGATGTTCCGGTGTGAAAAAAGTGGAAATTGCAGCTAAATTGGGAAAGTGATGCTTTGCTGCAATGTATAACCGAGTTGGAAGAGATCACCGTGAAAAGTGAAAAGATGGTGAATAAGGACCTAGATTTCATAGAGGTGCTAGTGCAATAGCACTATAATCTCGAAGAAGTGGGGCAAGATGATGCGGAAGTAAATGCTTTCAGAAGATGGATTGAGAAAATAAACAGAGATCATCTCTAGTCTTTGAGTCGGTTAGTCCTTGATGAGGTGATTAAATGTAGAAATCACATGAATAAGTATGAGGTAGAAATTTTTTAAGGAATCAAGTCAAAGAAAATAGCTGAAGAATATGCAAGGCATAAATACAGTTGGAGGATGACACAAAGTATTCCAAGGGAAAGTATGAATCGGGTGTTAATTGCGTTCCGGAAATACAAGTAGAGGAAAGGAGAAGATGAGTCCACGGAGGAAGTACCTACCAGTGAAGTGCTTATGATCGGGTAAGGAAAGCCCGAAGTTTTGTAGTGCAGCTGTGGTGATAAGTTTCACTAAGGGCATTTTGCAAAGTCACTTCCAAACCTGATGCATGTTGGCTAAACCCGAGATTTTGAGGAAAAGTGTTCATAGTATTGCAGGATGTTTTAGGTTATCCATGCCCCGAGGCCCGAGATTTCAACAATTTCCGACTTCATGGAGAAAGTCAAAGTGTCTTTGACTTGTTCCAGAATATTCTTGTGCCAACTCACTTGCCACATGTTGCTTTATGATTTGTTCTTTTGGATTCTCTTTCATGTGTTCTTTTGTAACTCTTCGGTTGCCTTGTTCTTATAAAAGGCCAAGAGTTGTTCATTTTACGTAGGTTCAGAACTTGTGGAATTACAGAGACTTAAAATTGGAACTTCTGATTGTTTTATTTCTTTTTCCTATTTTTTGTACTATTCCAATATAAAAACTTGTATGCTCCATTGAAATTTGCTAATATCAAAGCCAATTTTAAAGCTATTTCCTTATATGAAATCTTACATAACTGATTGTTTGTTCCTATTAGAGAAGCCAATGTGCTGCGCCAAATTGGGTGCATATTGACACTATTCGGTAGCAAATGATCTCATATTTCTTTAAATTCTTGCATCATTCTATGCCTAGCTGTGAAGCAATCTGGTGAAGTATAGAGTGGTTTGCTTTGATTTGGTTTATTTCATGGTGTATACATGGATAATAGCTGGGAGAACTTTAAATCTTAGGATCTTTAATGCTTTTCTTTAGAGTAGATGCTAAATATTTCTTGAAAATGTTTTTAAAATGGTGAATTTATGGATATTATCATAAATCTTTCGTATTCATGAAGTTGTAGAGCAATATATGTTAAATCTACTAAGTCTTTGCAAACAATTTAGTCATGGAGTATTTCTTGCAAATCATTTGTGTTCATGCGACTATGGGATGATGTATGTTTAATTCAGTTGAGCTTTGCTATGTACTACTAACTACTAGTGTGTTAAGAAACCGCAAACCCCTCATGAGAAACAGTAAATTTTACACAATGAACCCTAAGTGAACCTAGTGCGTCAAGACCTAATATTCCCAAGCCTTGGGATTAACCAAGATTGTCTTCCAATTTAGGAGTTCTTGGTAGATCTTTTCAAGAAAGGTAGGTTCTCACATTCCTAGAGCGAGAATTTATCTGCCTGTTGGTGTGTGTGTGTATCATCCACATCAACACAATGCTAACAATCAAATATTTATTACAAGGAAGTTGAATCAAGAAATATGAGCTACTGGAAGAAAGAATGACCCAAGTGATAGTTGTTGGCGTAAGAACTAACACCTCTGGAGTGTGAGTTTGTACGGACAGCTATGCACACTACGTAATGAGTGCTCTTCAAATTAGGAGGGGAAGCTCCCTCGTTGTGCTGGAATGCATGGAATAAGAAAGTAAACTAAATCCTATCTTTTTGTTCTCAGCTGGTAGAGGCACAAGGTTAAGAAAACCTAGAATGTTGCAGCTAAGTATTTTCTAGTTTCACAGATCATCTAACTACAACTAAGCTAACTTCTTTAAATCTATCCAGTTTCCTCAAGAAAATAGAGCATGAGGAAATGGAGCAGGAATGGTTTTTATACAATAAGTTGGGTACAGATTTGCAACATGAAGGCAAGGTGGGCACAAATATCTGCTCGGCTGAATAAGCTTATTATCACACACATCATACAATAAGCTTTGAGTACAAATTCTCAACATGAAGGCAAGGTGGGCACAACTATTTTCTCAATTCAAATAGGCTTATTGATAACAAAACATAAAAGATAGCCAACTAGGACAGCAAATTGCATAGGCAAGACACGCGTACAATTTACGATCGAACTAGCCACTATATCTAACTAAGCAAGCATTCATCATAAAAATTGCATGGAACCCGAGTGGCATAACAATTCATTATCAAAACAAACGCTCATGAACAGATCCAACAAAGACAATATTACAGGCAAGGTGGGCACAGCATATATTAATCTCCTGTAAAAGTTCCTTGAACAGATACAATAATAGCAATACTACAGGCAAGGTAGGTGCAGCATGTATGCTATCAAGCAAAAGTTAAATTACAAATGAGCTGAATGCTCTTATTTATAGACATCAAGGTGTAGGCAACCCTAAAATCACCTTGAGTCAACTACAGTCCTGTAGTACATGCAAGATCTTATTCTCTAAACCTAATTGAATGAAACTAAACAGTTAACTGGCAAACTATCATCAATTAACTAAAACATCTAATCTAAATGGACAATGTGCAAGCATGCACTTCCTTATTGAAAGCAAGTTAACTGGAATACTATCATCAGTTAACGCAAGAACCTAATCTAAACTCCAAGTGTATGTAGATGTTTCCAAGAAAGACATGGCATGCAATGTGTAACAACAAGTTAACTCGGAAAGAGGCATCGAGTTAACTGCTTCTTATGACTCATCCTTGTAAACAACTGCAAGGTCTAACTGAAAGTCTACTCCAAGTTTATCATCTCCTCCAAGAATTTATCGATAGTATCATCATCTGGCACTCTGACGCTGTCCATGATGATTAACTGTCTGTCTAACTCTTTGTCTCCATCCTGGATTTCCCTCTGACTATCTCTAACCTCTGTGGTCACCTTTTTGAAACTGATAGTCAGCATTGTGAACTCCTCCATTTTGGACGCCTCTGGCCCTCCACCTAGGTTACCACGAACTAACTCTTCGAACTCAGCCTGAACTGCCTCTAACTTGGCGTATGTACCATCCTCATGCCGATAATGACATGGGATCTGAGTGATGTACTCGCTGATGAAACGAAGAGCTGCAACAACCTTTTCTTGAAACATGCCCATCTTAGCAGAAATCATGTCATATGTCTCCACCCTACAAAGATACAACTCTCTCCAAGTGAAGACCTTCTTTTGATCTCCATCTGCTTCAATGGCGTCATAGACTCCCGCAAGCTATGATATCAGAATCAGGTCCTTCAGCTTACGCTCGGCTATGAAAATCTCGAGCTCTTGAATCCTCTGGCGAAGACTATGTGCATCAACCCTCAACTGATATAGCTCTGTGAGGAGGTGTCGACCAGCAATGATAAAGTCCTCAATCCAGGTATCCAGTAGCTTTCCTCGATTAACCAAGTGGTGAATCCTTTGCTGATCTGCGGCGGTCTCTCAAAGCTGTGGGAGTAAAGGTGTTTGCCCCTTGCTACCATGAAGCAAACTTGAGATGTACATACGGAGTTGCCTGATTTCAACCTTGAGAACTGCCTTATCCTCAGCATCCTTCATGATGCGTTCCTCCAGATTACTCGCGACGACCCTAAACAAATTCACGTCAGTGTGTCGAGTACTCTTACCTAGATTAGTTTTGACGAAGGTAAAATCACCAACATCAACTTCATCTAAGTACTTGCCTTCCGGTGGTGTAGCAACCTCTATGATGATCTCTGCCTCAGGATTTTTCTCAATGTTAATCTGCTTTCTGGCCCTCTTATTCAACCTGTTCTGATAGGGTTCACCGAACTCAGATAAGTCAAGATCATACGAAGGCATACGCCTCTCTCTTCCCAATGACCTCTCGAGCCAAGATGAATAAAGAATGCTATCCTCTCGAGGTGGAGCTGCTTCTACTGTATCAGCTGTTGGCGGATCCACTGGTATGAAGGTCTCATGTATCGGAGACTCAGGCTCCGAATCAATATCTATAGCAGACGACTGTGGTGAAAAAGGTGAACCTAGAGATGACAAACCAGCCTTAGCCTGAATTATTGGTTCTGATGAAATAACTAGCTCTGGAAGTACTATCTCTGCAACTGGAAGTGTTGGTTGTACAACTAGAAGTGCTAGCTCTTTCTCAACCTGTTTCCTCTTGCTGATGCTCTTCCCTTTTGAATTAACCCCAATCTTCACCCCTTCAAGCAGCTTCATGATAACCTTAACTCGAGGTCTAGCCCTAGAAGTAGAAGGCAAAGAAGAAACCACCACTGTTGGCGGCTCTATAACTGGGATCACCTTTCGCTTCCGCTTGCTCTCAAGGAAGTACATGGTTGTTTTGATAACAAACCTGGACAAGTCTTTCACTGAAGTGTTCACTAGGACATACCAATCAGGTTGGCGAAGTGGCTGGCGAGCAACTTGGTCTTTAATGAATGAATGAAGGAGTATCTCGCCATCATCATCAGACAAGCCTTCCACATTCTCTGACAAGAAATCAGCAATCTGTGGAATAGTAAGCCTACAATAATGACGCTGACGCACCTCAAATTCAACCTCACAATTGACCCAAAAGTCCTCAAGCGCTGCCGAATGTGAAACATTTCGCTCCAACCTTGCTGAATAATGACCCAACGGATCATAGGTACGCTTCTAAGGAAAACACCCGAGCTGGAGTTTCTCTAACTCGTGCGCCATTAACTTGCAATCGGCAGCTGTTTTGCATTTATAAATACCCAACTCAAAAGGAAAGGTGAAAGCTGGCTTATGTCGATTGCGAAGAAACGTGTGAACCTCATGTGCCTGTCTCATGAACTCCATGAAAAGAACCTTGTCCGATGGGTACCTCGGTAGCATCAGAGGCTCTCCTATATATCCATATACACGAATATATGTGAAAGTAGGGAATTGGATGAACCAATCTGCCCAACTCTCCATTGCTGATTGTGCCTCTACAGAAATCCTCACATGCATCTCGTTATCCAAATCTCTAACTGTCCTCATAAGAAAGTGATCATTCACCGCTATAAAGTCCTATTCAACTTTCGAAAACTCCAACTGAGGGTAGTATTCGTGTACTCACTGAACACCCAGAACTCCATTGGTCTTTAATAGTTTAAAGCTGCCTTGAAATGCAACCAAGTAAACCAAAAAAGTCACCATGTGGAATTCGTGCATCTTTAGGAACTCTGTAATCTGCTGGTGAAGACACTCACTGATAAACATGGCCCAGTCAAAGGTTTCTTTCTTATCAATAACTCGTGAGATGAGGTAGAACATGTATGTTTGGAAAATGCTCGCGTCTTTAGAACCTGCTAACCGGTCGAGGAAAGTTATCAAAATAGCGATCTCTTCCTTGAAATCACCACGTACAATTTTCCTTGGCATGTTGGTTTTCTGAACTTTCAACCATCGCTGAGCTACTTTCTTTTGCGATCTATCCTTGTCCTCCTCCCATATTCTGTCACAATCTGAAATGGATATAGCAAAATGATCTGAGTGTGGAGGAATAGAAAAGCATTTTTCTACATCCCTCGGCTTGAGGCTACAAACAACCCTTCCATCTGTCGACCTGATTTGTCTGGTAGACGAGTTATAATGCTTGACACAAGCAAGTACGAACTCGAGATCAAAGACTGAGATGGGAATGGATGCCGCTGTAAGTATCCCTGAACGCTCAAGATTCCTGATTGTAGTACTGTTGATACCCTCCAATGAGTTCAGATTGATGATGGGAAAAACATGACTTAAGTCGGTATCGGTAGTTTTCAGAAAGTTATGAAGAAAGACCTGTTTGACCTTATAGTCTATGGGATTATACTGCATTCTGAAAAACTAGACTTTTGACTGTAAAGTCGAGTATGTTTGGACAACTTCGGAAAAACTGAAAAAGCTCGGGGATAGACTAAAAATAGCAAGGGGAAGGGAATTTTTTCGGACAAATTCTAAGATATGGGTTCTGTGCAGAATCCAACTCTAATACAACCTAGAATGTCAAAATTGCAAAAAAAAGGGATTTAGGCTTGCATGCAAAAGGTTTTCGGTTGAGATTTGAACTAGCAGTTAGGGGCGCTGGGGGCAATTTTTCCCGTGAAAATCTGGAACATGGGTTTTGTGTAGAAATGAATCCTAAAACCACCCAGATCAACAGATTTGTGAAAAAACGTGATTTAGGCCCACATGCAAAGAGAATTCTGGAAAAAAACACAGTGCTCTTAGAAAAGAGGCAGCGGGGCAATTTTCACAAAATAATCTAAGACATGGGTATTGTTGTTGATGCTAACATACTCGAACCCAAATGATGCTTTTCTGAAAAATCTGTCATTTTCTTTGGCATGCAAAGAAAATCTAAGACGAGAATAGAGGAAAATAAGACAGAAGAATAGAAGTTTTATTTGTTTGTTTTCTCTCTTCTTCTGTAAAAATTCGCCTATGCTTGAAGTAGAACTGATAAAACCTGCATGCAAAATAGAAACCAAGTCTAAAATAATCTTCTCTCGAATAATCTGAATCCGTAGCTACGAAGAACACTGAAATTGAACACCTGTAGCACCTTCAAATCAATTTTATTGTCAAGAAAAGATGTTTCTTGTCAACTCTGATGAAGAATAATGGACGCCATTAGCAAAATATATAGAAGAGTATCTTCTAAGACATGTGAAATGCGTGCTAAGTATTGGAAATGGCGCTTGAAGTACAACTGGACCTTCAAAACTCACACATGGCCTATATTTGGCTTCAAACTCAATTAACTGGATGTACCATAAACCCTAATTAGGGCGCCACTTTGAAAAATTCAGTTAACTGATACATGCAAACTAATTTTAGCCAGTTATGACTAAAAATAGGTTTACCAGAAGTTGACTTGAAAAGAGTTCAACTGAAGATCTAAATTTAGTAAACTGAAAACTCTTCTCATGCGCACTTCTATTTTTTGAATTTTAAAAAGTCAACCTTTGACTTTTAGGCGTCCTTCCATACTTAGACATTTTTCGAAAATTTGAATCTAGAAACCTCAAATGAAGCTCACGTTCTATCACTGGTTTTGATTGACTGCCACGTCAGATCAACTGGCTAAGAGTTCCATTGAAGAGCAGGATCAAATCTGACAAGAAGATTCCTTGAGGTGATAATCCAAAATTCATCAATTTGAGGCCTCAAAAAGATGGGCGCCCCTGGCCTCCAGAGGCACTTTTGACCTCAGTGTTAGAATATTTTCAGGCATTTTCATTATTTTCATTGATAACTTGACCTTATTTCACTTGACGTTTCCCCACACTTGGCAAAACTTCAGAACGTGTTGACTGGCTCATTGCGGAGCAGGCTAAATTCTGAGCAAGGGCTCCTGGAGAGCACTTCGTATAAAAACATCATCTGACCTTCTTAAATCATGGGCGCCCCTGGCCTCCAGGGGCGCTTTTCCCAACCAGTGTTAGCCATTTTTGTAACTGGCTAAAAACTACTAAACTTCTGACTGTAGGCTGCCAAGACATTTTCTGACCCGGCTAAGATAGGCAACGGAAAGTTGGAACTGACACGGACAAGACGAGTATCTGAAATCATCAAACAGATTCCATTAAAGGCTTCAAAACCTTGGGCGCCCCTGGCCTCCAGGGGCGCTTGTCCTTTCTGAACAGTTTCTGATCAAGTCTGAAACCTCAAATTTGACCACTGATGATGGCAACACGGCAACTCAGATTCACCTACTGACAGATGCGTTGCGGAGCTGGACCAAAAATGGAAACAAACTTCCTAAGTGTCACTTGATCAAAAGATTCCATCTGAAGCCTCAAAAAGATGGGTGCCCTTGGCCTCCAGGGGCGCTTTTTGACCTCAGAGTTGGTCACTTTTGCATTTCCCTCGTTCTGCATTGAATCTCCGGTTTTAGGCGATCTACTCCTCCGTTGGACTGGCTGGCTGGCTCATCGCGAAGCTATCAAGAATCTGGAGAAGTCATCTTGGAAGAGATAAGTCACAAAAAGTTGATTAAAGCCTCTAGAATGATGGGCGCCCCTAGCTCAGAGTGGCGTTTTTTTCATTCCAAACTTAGTCAATTTTACAGTATCTTCACCTCATTGAAAAACCCCTCCGAGACGAAGTAACTTTTTGGACAAAACTTGCCATAGAAATATCACCAAAGCATTTTGAGCTTAGCTGTCGACACCTGGTACCTGGCCATCTGCCAATGATGAGTTTAGGAAACCTAACTTCTCACTTGAAAAAACGAAAACTACCCACCAGGCTTAAACTGACTTTCAACTGATACTGACTTCACCACTATGATCGTGATGTGAAATAAGCCAATCAAAATAAATTTCAGCCAATTCTAACAAGTTTCAATTTTAAGGGTTTTGACCTAAAAATAGGGATCCAGAAACCCTAATTTTCAAAAATTTCAAATTTTGCCAGTATCTCCGTGTCATGACATTGACTCAAAGCCCATACTTGAATTGCCCAAAAACTATGTTTTGACATCATTTTAACAAGGTTTAGACCATTTTAAGCAAAATGCCTTAATGAAGCAAAACATTTTGGTTTGGGTACAACAATAGTGAAGAAAACTTAGAAAAGCTTTCCAAATTGAAAGCAAGCAATCCATGGCTTAAGATAGCAAGGCACTTATGTTAGCTCTAAACAAGCTGGGTGTGCATCCAAAATCACCAAATTAACAAGAAAAAGAGCTGAGCAATAGATGGCCGACTTGCCGAGTGGCTTAAGATAGCAAGGCACTTATGTTAGCTCTAAACAAGCTGGGTGTGCATCCAAAATCACCAAATTAACAAGAAAAAGAGCTGAGCAATAGATGGCCGACTTGCCGAAAACTCGGCAAGTCAAGGTTAACTTGCCGAAAACTCGGCGAGTTTTCACAAGGTTAACTTGCCACCCTAACTCACCGAGTTTCAGGAGAAAACTCGCCTAAATTTTGGCAAGTTTTCACCGAAAAATCGGTGAGTCCAAGTCAAGAACTCAGCGCACGCAAGTAAAAAAGGTCATGGCATAAAATAAGAACCCAAAAACATAAAAAACTCGCCTCTTTTTTGCTCTGCAAGGCAAGAAAACCCTCCCCAACAGAAAACACATGATTAAGAGCTTTTTTCCATCGAGGAGAGAAGATCGAAAGGGATTTTTTAATGAATTTCAAAGGCAAATTTGAAGCACATGTAGGTTTTTTGTTTGTTTAAAACATTTTACTTCATTTTGGCTGCAAAATGTTGCATCTAGGGTAAAAAAAATCATCATATGCTAAAAAGTAGGATTTTTGCATTTAAATTCCAAAAAATAAGATTCATCACTATTTTTTGTTAGTTTTTTCTAATTTTTTCACTATTTTCACTGGTTTTACTATTTTTTCATACCCAACTTATTTTTTTTATTTTCATCTTTTTAAAAAAAATATGTATTTAGAATGTTTAGATTAGATTAATTTTTTACTAATTTAAACTAAGTTATATTGATTTAAACCAAATGTAGGCTGATTTTTAGTGATTTTTGTATAATTTAGGTTTTTTTTCATATTAAAAAATTAATATTTTGTGCTTTCACTTTGTATGTGTAGGTTAAATACACACTATAATGGCAAATAGAGAAGCTTCTGGTTCTAGTTCAGCCTGAGGATCTGCCTCATCAATGCTCGTGCCACCATCGATTACAGGCACTCATCTTGTAGGAGCTAGAGACCCTGCTTGAAAGTATGTCGTGCAAGGACCGATGCTTGGACTTTGCATTCAATGTGAGAAGCTACATCATGGAGGATTAAATTGCCTCAAATACCATCTTGTAGGCATTACTCATCATGATGTAAGGCCTTGTCCTGTGACCACGAAAGAGATAAAAAGAGAGATGAATGCCCTACTTGCAGCTGCAAAAGAGAAAAAATTGCAACGAGAGAGGACAACGGCAGCCATAGCAACAAGCATTGCTAGTGGCATGGTCATTAGCAAGCAAAATCAGATGAGGAAACATGTCTTGGCATTGTGGGCTCTCTTCGTGGTCAAGGCATCTGAGGTACATCAGCCTCCAGGCCCTCCACTTCCTCTACTTCAAGTAGAGTGCCAGCACCTACACCTACACACATGCCACCTAGTTTTTTTGTGCTCAGAAACACACTTGGAGCACAACCATCATGGGGAGCTATAGGTTGGAATAGGGAGGTGCATGAACATGTAGACATGTAATGTGTTGATTTTTGGTATTTCAACAACATTCCTTTCAATGTGGCAAGTAGTCCTTATTGGGACAATTTGGTTACTACATTGATAATTGCAGGAAAAGGCTACAAGACGACTTCTCGGAAAGACTTGAGTGGGAGGTTAGTTAATTTAAATTTTATGTTGTTATAGTAATTTATGTTGAATTTTAGGCTAAATTCATGTTCTTTAATCTATAGTAATTTATGTTGAATTTAAGTTATTTTTTATTTAAAAATTAAAATTTTGTACTTAATTTTACTTTGTACTTGTAGGTTGCTCACAAATGCAACTGAAAGGGCAATGCAAGTAGTGGAAGAGCAAAATAAGGAATGGAAAAACTATGGCTGCAATATTCTTTTAGATGGGTGGACGGATGGGAAAAACCACACCATTATTAATTTTTTGATTGCTTCAAATTTCAAAAGATGAAGTTATCTTTTTGAAATTGGTGGATGCCTCCAACAAAGTGAAAAGTGCAGAAACATTGTCTCTAATGTTGGCAGAAGTTGTCACGGAGGTGGGCATAGAAAATGTGGTGCAAATCATCATTGATAATACAACACAATATGTGCGGCTAGGAGATTGCTCCAAGACAAACATAGGACACTTTTTTGGTCACCTTGTGTAGCACATCGCCTTGACCTTCTTTTGGAGGACATAGGAAAACTTGATTGGGTGACACCGGTTGTAGATGATGCAAGGAGCATCACAAAATTTATCTACAATTGCCCTTAGGTTCTTAATTTGATGACAGATCACACCCAAGGGAAAGAGTTGGTAAGATCGGTGTTACAAGGTTTGCAACGATTTTGTAATGTCCCCTCCTAGCCTTTGAGCTGTGGATATAACCTTTAGCCTATTCCAGAGTTCTTGTAGGCTAAACGGTGTTGGTAAGGGAACTTAATTCCAGTCGTTTCTGTGGGGTTTTTGGAGTTTCAGGGGGACTTTCTATTTTTAGTAGGGGGGCGAGTCCGGCACTTACTGATTATAGTAAAGTCGCTTTGCATATCAATTGTCACCCCACTTTGAGTTTTCAATATATTTACTATTTTTAGTAGTTACTAAAAAATAGTTAGTCTATTTATGAAAACTGGTCATGGCCAGGCTACTTTCAACAGTGTCATTTCAATTGGACATTGGGTTTACTAAGGTCAGATTAATTTAATATTTGTATTTCCTCTCTTGAAATGTTTTAATAAAGTTATTTTATAACTTTATGTTGAGGGTCAGAGGGGTCATAAAGTTGTACCTTAGCGCCTAGCTGATGAACTTGAGTGTTTTTAAAGCATCAAAATCGTTTTAGAATGTTGGATAAGGGGGACGCCCAAGGAGAGGCTTATGCAAGGTTTAAAATGTATTTTTTATTTGAAACAAAGGCAAAAAGGGGCAAACTTTTTGGAGGGAAGTTAAGTTTCAAATGTTATGTTGCCCTAATCTTTCATTGAGCCTATATTATCTCATTTGGAGCCTCATTTGGTCAGGTTGAAGCTGGATGCATAACAGGATGCTGCTGGAATTTCTCCAGGGGTCTGTAGTTTGATGTTGAGGACGAAAACCCTCTTCAATCAGGAGCTGGTTTCGGTAGTGAAAGACCTACCCTAGCTAGTTTGGGTGTGATTCCACTCAGGGGTCACTTCAAAGTTTCACAGTTTCAGCTCAGTCAGGAGATATGAAGATTTTTGAGTATTTTTGAGAAGTTGCTTTTGGTTTTTGGTGTGAATGAACTGGTTTTTGATGGGTCTGATTATGGCGCTGTGATTTAAGGAGTTATTTGAGATGTTGAGGCCAATTTCAATGGTTTCTTGAGCTTTGCATACTCAGGGCAGAATCTGTATTTTTGCCTCATAACTTCCTAACAGCTTGTGAATGCTTTCTGGGTGTTGGATATTTGAAGACTCCTCATTAAGGCACCCCATGCTATATATTTACATGAATTTTCTGGTGAAGAACTGATTTATTAGACCAAATCGCCCAATTAAGGAGGTTCGCCCAGTTTGGTGTTGCTGTTGGTTTTGACCTACTGATGTATAGGTCATAATCTGCACTTTAAAAGGTTTGTAGGGGAGCTGTTGGTGGCGAGTTTGCAAGAGTGTTGAGGGATTTCTTGCTGGAGTTGATATTCGCCATCCTAGAGAATTTATCAGCCGTTGAAAGTCTTATTTCCAGGTCTGAAAACAATAATTTCTGAGTCTGTTATGCATTTGAAAAGGTCTGATTTTGAATGTTAAAACTGTAGCTACTGATATGATGTTCAATGAATAGTATTTCTGAAGTTATACCTATTTGCAAGTCAGTTATTTAGTTTACTTCCATGCTTTATGTTATCATTATCGTGAATGCAAAAAACTTGAATGGCATTTGAAATCAAACAAACAACATCAAAAAACATTCACAAACAACAAACAAGAAATCACAAAAAAAAAATCAAGGGCAACCATTACAGATTTTCCTAACACTGCAAAGCATTATTGGTTCATTGACTAATTTTAAAACAAATGTTTGTGAGTCTAGACTCATCGTATGCAAAGAAGCCTTAAGGAGAGAGGGTTATTTTTAATTTAAGTCTTTCATATAAATTTGTAACTTAAATCTTTTTGTATTTGTAAATTCTAGGTATCAGAGCCCTTGGTTAGAGTTGTTCATTTGGTAGATGGGGATCAAAACCCAATGGGGTATATATATGAGGCCATGGTTAAGGCCAAAGAGGCTATCAAAAATTATTACAAGGGGGACAGCCACAAATTTGATCCCATATGGGAGATCATTGATAGGAGGTGGAACAATCAACTCCACCAACCCATCCATGCAACAGGATACTTCCTCAACCCTCGTTTTTTCTACTCAGACACCTTCTCAAATCTTAATGAAGAGGCTCACGACATGCATTCAGAGGATGACACCCCAACTTGAGTTGAGAGACTTCATTGTCAAAGAATTGCAATGTTATAGGGAAGGAAGGGGTAGGCTCTTTCCTTTAGATCTAGCTATTCGAGAAAAACCACTCAGACACCAAATTTAAAATCCCGAGTCTTTATTTCACATGCATCTTATAATTTGATAAAATATGTTTTGACTTTGCTTTCTAACTCTTCAATATTTTATTTTGCTGAGTCTTGGTGGACAAATTGGGGTGGAAATACCCCAAATCTCCAAAGACTTTCCCTCTACATATTATGTCAACCTTGTAGTGCATCTAACTATGAGAGCAATTGGAGCTTGTTTGAGGCCATTCACAGAAAGAATGATGAACACATTAGCTCAAAAACGCCTCAATGACGGTCATGTCCCCATTTTCGGGTTCCCTTATAGTGCAATTGGCATTTACCTTGTGGATGTGTGTCAACGTGATCAAAGGAGTTATTTGATGATTCCAATGAGCTTGGGAGGTCTAGAGGACTCATATGCCACTTTCCGAGGTGATTTTCAGCTTCTGGTGTGCTCTCCAATATTCTTGGAGAGGGAGTCTATTTATAGTAAGTCACCTGATTGGCTCTATTTATCATTATTTTTCACTCGGATCACTCCAATGTAGTCAGTTTTCGATTCTGATGCATTCCGGCAGTTTTCGTAAAATAGGTGTATTAGTGGATTTATTTTAATTATTTTACTAAGGTAACCAAATATTAATTAAAATATTTAAAAAGCACCTTAGTGTTATAACTCGTCGATACCGAGATGAAATGTTTTAAATCTTGGATGTAAAAAAAAGGGACCTTGCATGTCAAAATATTATTATTATTCAAAAAGGGTCTTTTGGAGCCAAAAAGGAGTTATTTTTATTAAAAGTGAGTTTTTAAATATAACTTCTCGAAAGTTCAATGGAAAAGTATAAAAATAGGGTTGGAAAGCTTATTTGGATATGCTTGAATATTAATTTGGATATGACCTTTGTTGGTTTATGACTGGTTTCCATTGCTTTTTGAGGATGAAAACCCTCAAAAGGAATAGTAGCTGCAAGAGTGAAAGATCTCCCAAGGTTGCTTGTTGAAGGCTTCATTCAGAGGTCTTGTCGGGGCTTGTTATCGCAGATTTTCGGAGTTTGTTGTTTGCAGATTATTGGTTTGTTTCTGTGATCTAAGAACAAGGAATATATTGCAGATTAGTGTGGTTTGTGAATGCCATTATTGCTGGTTGTTGGTCATACCATTCCTTCAACCAGGTCATACCACATTGCAGTATTTTGGAAAGGATTTGGATGGATACCATTTTCATTGCTATTTAGCTCTAAGGATTCGAGTGTGTTTGTCAGAGGAAAGGGAGGACTTCATTTGCTATTATAAATTGGAGATAACACTCTCCAACCACCATATTCCATTCATTTATGGCCGTACCATCCAAGGAGGGAGGCATGGGAATTTTAGAGCAAAGCGCCCCATTTTGGGAGTTGGGTATTGTTTAATTTGAGGTGCCTTATTGTTTATTGATGCAATATATCATTTGAAAAGTGGTTGAACATTGTATTGACTCCATTTTGGAGCTATTTGTGGCATCTAACTGACCGTATTATTTTATATCAGACCTGCAATTTATGAACAGCAAAATGGGTATGTTTCTATTGTGATCTTAATGATTAATCTACATTTGAGTATTTGTCATTATTTTGTTTTAGCAACTAGGTATTTGGTTTCTGGTTATTTCTGCTTTATTTATGTTTTTTTAAACAAGCAAAAACACAAAGGGTTACAACAGCAATATTCAGAAAATAAATCAAAAAAATATATAAAAAAAAGGAGTGGGACATTACAGTGGTATCAGAGCCGATGATCTTGCCAGACTGTTGGGAAGCTAACCCTTGTCAGAATTTCAATTACATGTTAGTTATCAGCACTTGCATGTGTGTGTTGGTAATTGCTTTTGATTCAGTAGAAGCATCTTAGTTGAATATCTTGGTTCATTGGCTTGTTAAAGTGAAAACATGGATTGGCGACCTAAATTCCTACCCAAGTAAGAAGATCTTATCTAAGAGCTACTAATAAGAATACAGAAAGAAAGAGTAAACTATGAAAGTGAAGCCACCAAAATTCTTGGTGAGTATCAAAAATTTCCTGATGAGTTCAAAGAACAAGTTTCCTTTGATGGTTTCTTGGACTTAATTGAAGTGGGGGACCCTAGCAAAAATGGTTTGATTAGCTACATAAGAAGATCAAGGAAGATTCATGAGAAGTCTTTGCAAAAGAAGAGGATGAGTCTAAGGCAGAAAATGTGGTAACAAAAGAGCTTGTTGATTTTGACATGACAAGAATAGAAATTTCTAGAGTTAAGCCTGAATGCAAGGAAGACAAACTATTAGAACTTTCCTATGAAGAAGAAGACTTCATTAATCAAGAGGCATGTATGACAAAGCCCCAAGATAACTCCTTAGGAATGCATGCAACCACTATTGATGAGATTGTGCATGAGAAAAAGGACATAATATCAACCTTGAATGCGACTTTAGAGCTATCCAATGAAGTTGTTGACACTAGTACCAAGATTCACATGGTTGAGATCAGTAAAAAAACCTTCAGATAATGTGCTCATTGAAGGAATGTAATGTCCCCACTTTAGCAGTTGACCAAGTGTGTGTGCGTTAGCCTTGTTCTACATGGTCCCGAGGGCTAACGAAGGGTTTAAGGGGATCCTAGAGTGTTTTGGCCTAGTCATTTCCAATTTGGGCCAAAACGAAGTTGATTTACTCAGTTTTAGGCATACTTACTATTTTTAGTAAGTCAACAGGACACAGTGGAGACCAATTTTGGTGATTGGATTTGATACTCCTCGGTGAGAGCTTTCCGACGAGCTATCACTTGCATTATTCAGAGTCCGATTGCTAATACATTTTAATGCCTGAAGTTTTATTAAAGTAACATTTAATTTAATTGTAAAATATTAAAGTGTTACTTTAATATTTATTTTATGGGGATGTGTACCCAAGGGAGACATAAGGGGATATTTTAATATATGTTTTATATTGCACATCTTTTATTCCACATTGCCCATGAGAGTTGAGTCGACCCTTGGAAATAGAATAAAAGGAAGCGTTTGTGGCTTCATTACATATGTTGAATATGAGAAGAAATTGGTGTGTGAGTTGCAGATCCGTTCTTGGCATTAGAGGACGTCTATCCTCTCTTGTGACATTCTAGACATCATTCCCTTGGGGTTGGCCTTTGGAATCTATTGCTATCAGCTCCATTAACAGGCAGATTGGGTGCATTTTCAGCTACAGGCAGATTGGGGGTTTCGTTCTTATCTTCCTCTCTACTTGTCCGATGCTTATGTCACTTTGAGGGAATGATTTCAAGAAGATATTGAACCGTTTGAGGGTAGATTATAACAGTACTGTAGCATAGCACTATTCATGTTACTATAGCACGGCACTATTCACGCTACTGTAGTGCGACACTATTCACGGCACTATTCATACCACTGTAGCAGCAGATTTTGTAAACATTTGATGAAACATTATAATGCTGTAGAAATTCGTGAGTTGATAACTTGCCATGTATTTGCTTCTTATTGAAATAATATTTTACCAGCAGTAGTCAGTTTCCAGATTGCATATTATTGTAGTTTCCTTCTTGTTCATGTTGTGTGTTTTCAAGTTTATGCCAAAACATAAAACAAACAAACAAATGTCTCATTTCCGGAAGTCATAAGGGAATTAAACATTAAACGGAGAAATAAGAAGTTGGATGCAAACTGTTTGTCAAAATTCCTTTCAGCAGTTGGTTTAGTCTTTTGGGCATTCAGGGGTGTCCATTACAGTGGTATCAGAGCAATAAGTCCTGCCATCCTGTGGAGGTCTTATAGGGAATTTGGAACAGCCAGATAGAGGGAAAAGTGTTTGACGAAATGTCAAAACACTAAAATCAGAAATTAAAAACAGGTTAAGCATTTATGTTTGAGCATGCGACAAGGGCCTTATAATCTCCGCAATACCAGAGTAAGACAAAATAGGATTTCGGACTTGCAGTCTAGTTCATCCGTGTAGGTGGACATAGAATCCAGTCATACAGACACAGAGGAGATATTCTTTGATCAGGACAACAATATGGGTGACCGAGATGACATGAACACAAGATTAGGCGGAGGCAGGAATACTGGTCCAGATCAGGGGGAGGTAATGTTCAGACAGTTACTAGATACATTAGAGCAAGGGCAGCGTATGCAGCAGGAATATAATAGGCGAATGGACATGATGTTGCAGCTTATGGCTAGACAGATGGGTGTCAATATTAATCCAGGTGATGCCAACAATGGAAACAATAACAATGGGGGAAACGATAACAATAGGGGCAATGATAATAATGGAGGCCGAGGCAACAATAATGGTCCTAAGAATAACATTAATGGTAACAATGGACTTGGCAACAATGGGAATGAGGCGGATAACTTTAGACACGTTGCACGCCCGGCTCGAACAGCGAGCTCGAGACCTCTTCTACCCACCTTCCCACCTAGAGATCCGGTTCAACCAGTGAACGAACCGCAGATTACTGAGTTACAAGGTTAGTTCACGAGGGACTGGGAGGCTAGTGGACCCGAGTTTCAGGCAGATATTTCCCTCAGAGATTATATGGACTTGAGGATGAGACATATGCCTAGAGCAGGAGGGAGGAATCAGAATTTTGAGTTGAGAAAGAAAGTTGGAAAACTTTCCTTGCCTTATTATGATGCTTCAGGGAAGATGACCGCACGAGCTTGGGTGCAGAAGGTAGATACATACTTGCAGCTGAATCCTATGCCTGAGGAGGAGGCTATCAAGTATGCGGCTATGCACTTGGACGGTGTTGCGCATGAATGGTGGCATCATGGCATGGTGACTCTGGGGCATAATCAGATTACATCCTATGAGGAATTCACAGAAAGATTGATTGAGAGATTTGACACTAGGGATCCCGAGTTACATTTCAAGGAGCTAGCACAGTTAAAACAGTCAGGTTCTGTGGATGCTTACATCGTCGAGTTTCAACGTTTGTCGGTACTTGTTACTGATATCTCTCCTAGGAGATTGGTGGTGTTATTTTGTGATGGGCTTGCTGATCCATTACGAGGTTGGGTGAAGGGACATGATCCACTCACCTTAGCTGAAGCAACTAAAAAGGCACGAGATTTAGCCCCTTCGATATACAAAGGAAAATACCATTCAACAGATTCTTCCTACCGCAAGGACAAAGACAAAAAACCATTTCAGAAAGAGTATAACAAACCCAAAGAAGGATCAAAAGGACTAGACAGTGAAACCTTGAATGAACTTCGAAAGAAGAAACTTGTTGTGACCTTTTTCACACATCACCCCATCAAGATGGGGACCCCCTAAATTTTGCTCCATTCTGGTCTTTTGGCTTTGGTTCGCTCTCTCTCTGGTCTCTGGTCCTTCCGGGGATGTCCTGTCGTTTGACCCAGATTAAAGTATTGGTTAAGTCTGTGTAATTAGGGTTTTCATCCTTCAGGCTTATTAAAGGTCAAATTGAGTTATAAAATTGGAATCTAAGCTTAGTACAATAGTCAGAAGACTTCCAGCAGAGTCCCCCTAAATTTTCACTGTATTCCGGCAACTTACTATTTTTAGTCAGTATTCAACTTGGGACTATTTTATTGAGATTTTGGAATTCTGTCAGTTCCACTGCATCCGGGTAACATCAAGCTGCCTACACGTAAATTTTGAGCCAGATCAGACGACTTGCTATTTTTGGCAGTTCAAGGCTTCAAGAGCCATTTTCAGGGTTTCCACATGAGCTTTTCAGATGCATGTCTGGAGAATCCTTCTGGGTTTTCCAAAACCTTCGCAGTGATGTAACATGCAAACCGAGACAACCACTTTCAGAGTTCAGCCTTCGGAGGCTATTTTTTAGGGTTCGCATGCAGTGTTTTTCAACGCATGTCGGGTTTTTCTTTATGGGTTTTTCGAGAGCTTCGCAACGGTGTGACTTGCAAGCGGAGAAGATCGAAGTTTTGAAGGACTTACTATTTTTAGCCAGTGCATGCATGCAGACCAGTTTTCTGGGTTTTTCTGGGTTTTTTGAGATCCCACGGGCAATATGACATGCAAAACCATCCGGCAGTGGATGAGTCACTTTTCAGGCAGTTTCTATTTTTAGCAGGTACACTCTGGCAGCCCCCAACACTCCAGTTCAGCAAACAGAACGACATGCAGAAGGAACGAGGACAAACGGAGACCGTTCGGGATACATACAAGTCAAATTAGGGTTTCCACTTTTATAGGGGGTAAAATCCAAAAATAGCCGAAACGAAGCACCCCACCAATGTTAGCACACTTCAAGGTACCTGCTGGCAAAATTTGAGCGAAATCGGAGAACTTACTATTTTTAGTAAGTCAGGGCACGGCTATAAATAGCAGGTCTGCACCCGAGGTTGGCATCAGAGTAACACTCAAGCTATCAAGATCAAGCGTTGCAACTTTCAGGCAAAACGGAGCTACTGAAGTCAGAAAGTCAAAACTTACTATAAATAGCAGGTGGCTATAAATAGCAGGTCAGGGCAGAGGACTGGCAAAACAGGTTCACAAGGTGAAGAAGATCATATGATGAAATTTTCAGGCAAAACGGAGCCTTAGAGGTTGAAAATCAAGGGACTTGCTAAAAATAGCACAACTTGCTAAAAATAGAATGCGTAAACAAAGGCAGGCAGAGGCATGGAAAATATTCTAAGTGTGGGAAAATGAAAGTATCCCCTTCAAAATGCGCCCACCTCACAGATTGATAGCATCAAAATTTTCTAAGGCAAAAACAAAAGTGGGCATGTGAAAATGCGCCCAAGGTTGTGAGGCCAAGTCAAAATTTCCTAAGTGGTAAAATGAAAGCTTGAGGGGCAAAATGCGCCCATAAGCTCAAGGGGTATCAAAAAAATTTCTAAGTGTTAAGTTGAGAGCTAACCCCCCTAAATGCGCCCTCACCTTGAAGCAAGGATAAAGCATAAAAAATTTCTAAGTATGAAAGCAAAAGCACCCAGTCTAAAATGCGCCCAAGGGGGTGATGAGAAAAAAAATTTCTCTAAGTAATAAAAATGGAAGCAAGTACTCCTAAATGCGCCCTCAACATGAAAACTCCCCATGTGAAATGCGCTCAAGAAGATGAAGAATGGCGTGCAAAGTTTCTAAGTCTTTGAAAGTGAAAGCTTGGCCTAGCAAATGCGCCCATGATGAAGAGGAGTTGAGGATTATTTTTCTAAGGCGTGTGAAATAAAACCTCACTAGGTCATATGCGCCCAAGGTGTAAAGTGAGCTTGAGAAAATTTCTAAGGCATTAAAAGCAAAAGTTGAGAGTATCAAATGCGCCCATGAGCTGAAGGTGAGTAAAGATGGGAGAATTCTCTAAGGCGTGTGAAAGTAAAAGCTTGCATATGTAAATGCGCCCACCTTGGAGTAAGAATGTTGAGGAAATTTCCTAAGTGTTAAAGAAAGCTTCCCCCCTCAAATGCGCCTGAAGTGTAAAATAAAGAAATTTTCCTAAGTGAAATAAAATTTCACTAGGTAAAGTGCGCCCAAGAAGAAAACAAGTGAAGAATTCCTAAGGCGTGGGAATTAAAAGTTAAATGGGAAAAATACGCCCTTGGCATGGAAGGATGATTTGATGAGTTTTAAAATTTTCCAAAGGCAGTTGAAGGTTGACGAATATTTTTCAAGGGGAAGATTTGCTATCGATGAATATTTTCCATGGGTCAAGTGAAAATCAAATGAACCCGTTTAAAATGCACCCATGAGTTAACAGAGTTTGAAAATTAATTTCCTAAGGGAAATTTTAATATTTTCAGAGGAAATTCGTTTTGCCTAGATTATTTTCCTGACGGAGGTTAAATCTCAAAGGGTGAATTATTTCGAGCAGGCGAATAATTTTTAATCACCCGGAGTTGAACATTTTAATGAGAGGATTTAAAATGTCTAAGGCAAATTTTATGAAATCGAGGATTTAAATGACAGACATTTTAAAAGTTGGAAATAAATTTACAACTCCCACGAAATTTTTCGAGTTGAATTTATTTAAACACTGCGAGATTTTAAAATGGAATTTTAAATCAAGTCAAGTGATTGTTTTTCTCGCGAGTTGTTTAAATCGCCAAGAGTTAACTGGCAGACTAAGAGGAAGGATTCGAATTTTTACAAAGAAGGAATCATTATTAATGGCAACTGCCATAATGACCGGCTGACGACTAGCCCACTACTGCGCTTGAATTAGAAGATTCCGAACGAAGAGAGTGGAAAATTGAAGGAGGAGCACAAAACCTTGATAGGATACGTACAAAATCTAGCACATCCAGGTGAACTAGCAAACCCAGCAGTGGAACGTCCATCCGAGCTTCCGAAGGAGTCAGTTGTTGCCTTAGAGGATTTGAAGAAAATGGAAACGGAGGCAGACAAGTGGGTTAGCCGTGTTCATACTGAGACAGGGAAATTCATGGAGGACCTCGCCGATGCTTATCGACAGGCCTCAAGTATTTTGGCACGAATGGATATAGTAGATCAGGCCTGGGGTGATACTCGCATCTATCAAACGAAGACTGTACTTCGTTTGGGGGCTTTGATGCATATACCTCTAGAAACCTTGGTGGATGGAGGTGTAATTCAGAGAGGTGATAGGTATGATTTCACCAGTTGGTACTCCTCGGTGGTCACAGGCCGTGGATTTCACGACGCAGCAAGGGCAGATTCAGCTAAAGTGAGGAAAGCAATGGGCAACATCTTGGGGGGAGTCCTCAATACATTAGAAGCCATATTTGCTAGAAAGTTGGTCCCAAAGGAGATAACTGCTGATGGCTTGAAAAGTAGACTGCCTCCATTCTTCTCAGCTGCGAGGTCACTTGTCCTGGATGACTTTGAGAATGTCTCCACGTTCTCTAGTATAATTCAGCATACCCAGGACGCCTTGGTGACATGGAGGAAATCTTACACCAGATACGGACAGACGGTAGCAGTCTTGGAGTTCCAGCTCAACCATATTCCACCGATCTCTACACAGGAGGTTGAAGCAGTATTGCCCGGTTGATCGAGTTTGCTATCCGGGAGAAGGCCAGTGGGAACGCGCTGCTTGATGAGGATCTTCTTGATGATGGTAGTGGGCATTAATTGCTCATTATGATTCCTGCAGGGGAGTGGAGAATATTCTGTGCATTCATTGCCCACTCCTCTCTGTGGCGGTTTTTAGGGCAGAAACCCTAATCAGGGCATAGGTGGCTCGATCTGAGCCCTTCATTGTAATTTGATCTGAACCGTCCACTGAATTGGACTTATTATAAAAGGGGCATCCCCCCTCATTTGTAAGATATTAGAATTAGACATTAGATCAAGAGTTGAATCAGAGCTAGAGAGTAGAAGGCATATAGCATTTAGCTTAGAAGTTAGCTTTAGATTGAGGAGGGAAGAAAACTTTCCTTTGAAAGTTTTGTAAAAGGTTGTTGTGAACACTTTTCATAATACAAAGAGTTTCATTGCTTGGTGATTTCTTCTTTGTTATGAGTAGCTAGCAAGGCCATTTCGTCTTTCCAATTCAAGGTAGATAGAGTAAAGTAGATTTCTATTTCATGCAAGTAGTTGTTAATTGTGGAGTGTGGCGTTGTGATTTGAGCATATCTTCTTTCATCCATACCACTAGCGGGCTTACTGATGGTAAGTTCGCCTTGCGTGGTCAACTGGAGTATCAGCACTTAACTTCGATTATGGTTCATATGTTTGTATGCGTCGTATTGACGGTATGAACGTGTTGCGTCATAGTTTGAACACTTTTCTCATCCTTTGAAGATTGCACCAACTTTGTCGGAGTTGTTCGAAAGGAGACAAAGCAAAGTTTGGTTTGAAGATTGTTTAAGTCGATCCTCGTCCTCCACCCTTTAGAAGTAGATTTGTAGAATCCCTATCCCTATCCCCTTTAAATTCTGCATTTTCCGAGTCAGTCTAGATACCAGAACAATATCGCCAAATCATTCATGTCCTAATTGCTTCACAGAGTCGAACAACTACGTAAGTCCCCTTGAAATAACCAGCAAAACACATCAACCAATTGAGTCTATTCGCGATAAAATGAACCTTGGAGTCGAACACATGAACTTTCAAGCAATCTTAGCATGTGGGACACTTTGATCAAGAGAGAATAGAGTGACTGTTGGGCAACTTTATTCTGTGCTGGCGCTGTCATAAAAAGCACGTCAACAAAACTGTGCTTCCAGTGTAGAGAGCCTTGGGACTTATCTCATAAATGCCCTCTCAAGGCTAAGGCAAATCAAATGGAGTATTTTTCAGCAGAAGAGTCAGAGTCAGAGGGGGAGGATCAGCACTCCGATTCAGATGAGAGTAACACTATAGAGGAGAGCAGCATTCCTAAGGATGATAGATCATTGGCACGCTTGACAGGGGCCCAGAAGGCAATCACATTTAAGGTCAGGGGTACTATCCAGGGGCAAAAAGTGATATCTCTCATTGACACTGGGGCTACACATAACTTCATAGATGCGTAGTTGGTAGCCAGGAGAGGGTTACAGACCGAGGAGCATGATGGGTTTAGAGTCATGGTGGCTAACGGTGACAAATTGTTGTGCACTCGGAAGATATCTAATCTTCGCATTAGGTTTGGAGATGGCTATGAGTTGGAGGATGAGTTCTATGTTGTGGACATGGGAGATTATGATGTCATCCTCGACATGACATGGATGGCTTCGCTAGTTGAGTTCACACTCAACCTAGCGAAATTGGAGATGAGATTCCAGCACGAGGGCAGAACTGTGGTACTTAGGGGATTTTCGAATGGAGGCTGCAGAGTAGTGTCCTTGAGGAGAATGCAGAGGCTTTTTCGTCATGATGACATAGAGTGGGCAGCAGAGTGCTACATTATGCCAGCTCCACCAGAGCCACTGGTAAAAAGTCATCCACCAGATATCCAGAAGATACTTGACAGACACGCTAAAGTATTTGGCAATATTCCTCATGGGGTTCCTCCTGATAGGGGGATGGAGCATGTTATTGAGCTCGAGGAGGGAGCCAAACCAGTTATGATTACCCCTTATCGTCATCCTAAGAAACACAAGGATGAGATAGAGAAGGCAATTAAGGAGTTGTTGGAGATGGGGCACATTAGGCCTAGCAAAAGCCCATTTGCTTCAGCAGTAGTACTGGTGAAGAAGAAGGATGGGACGATGCGCATGTACATCGATTACAGGGCACTAAATAAGAAAACAATTAAAAACAGGTATCCCATTCCTAGGATTGATGAGCTGATTGATGAGTTGCATGGGGCATGCTTCTTCACCAAAATTGATTTGCGATCTGAATACCATCAGATCAAGATGAGAGCAGAGGACATTGAGAAAACAGCCTTCCGATGTCACTGTGGCCACTTTGAGTTTATGGTTATGCCATTTGGACTAACCAATGCACCCGCTACATTTCAGAGTTGTATGAACCAAGTATTCAGGGAGCAGTTGAGAAGATTTGTCTTGATCTTCTTTGATGACATCTTGGTCTTCAGTAAGACCTGGGAGGAACTTTCACAGCATTTGGAGGAGGTGTTATCTATCTTAGAGAGAGAGTCGTTGTATGCCAAGGAGTCTAAGTGTGAGTTTGGTATGACAAAATTACTATACCTTGGGCATATTATTAGTGCAGATGGAGTTCGAGTAGACCCTGAAAAGATTAGAGCTATAGTTGATTGGCCTACTCCTATGAACCTCACACAGCTTAAGGGGTTCTTTGGTCTTTGCGGATTTTACAGAAAGTTTGTTAAGGGTTTTTCACAAACGGCAGCGCCTTTGACAGATCTCACCAAGAAGGGGGCCTTCATGTGGACAGGGGCAGCACAGAGGTGTTTTGAGCATTTCAAGCAGGTAATGTCTTCATGTCCAGTTCTAGCTCTACCGGATTTCATGAAGCCTTTTGAGTTTCATTGTGATGCATCGGGTGATGGGATTGAAGCAGTATTGATGCAGGAGAAGCATCCCATTGCATTCGAGAGTAGGAAGCTCCGGGGAGTTGAGAGGAGTTATTCTATCTATGACCGGGAGATGTTGGCCATAATGCATGCATTGGCCAAATTCCGATCATATTGGGTAGGTGGGCGTTTTGTGATCAAGACTGATCACAACAGTATTAAATACTTCATGAGCCAGCGTGATCTTAATGACCGGCAACAGAAATGGGTTACTAAATTGCAGGCTTATGACTTTGACATAGAGTTTGTCAAAGGGAAGAAAAACGTGGTGGCTGATGCCTTATCTCGGAGACCTCACTTATGTGCTCTGGCAGAAATTTCAGGAGATTGGAGAGATCGGATTATAGCAGAGTATGTCGGAGATGCTTGGGCTTCTGGATTGGTTTCAGGTACTATACAGGATGATCACTATGAGGTGATAGATGGATTGATCAGAGTTCAGGACAGGGTTTATTTGATTCCGTCATCACATTTGAGAGAGGCGATACTGAAGGCATTTCATGATGCACCCACAGCTGGGCATCCGGGGGTCTTCAAGACCTACAAGCAGATCCGAGAGCGGTTCTCATGGAGAGGGCTCAAGGATGATGTTCAAAGGTATGTCAGGGAGTGTGCGGTTTGTCAACAGAATAAGGGAGAGCACACCTTTCCTGCAGGTTTATTACAGCCCTTGCCCATCCCTGATAGGAAATGGGAAAGTATTTCGATGGACTTCATCACTGGTTTACCACGAGTGCAGGGAAGGGATTGCATCTATGTGGTGGTGGACCACTTGATGAAGTTCGCTCACTTCTTCGCTATTCCGTCCGCTTACACAGCAGCACAGGTGGCAGATCTTTTCTTTAGAGAGATATTCAGGTTACATGGGCTGCCCAGATTCATTGTCAGTGACCGAGATAGTAGGTTTATGAGTGTTTTTTGGCAAGAGTTGTTTAGGTTGTGTGGTACAGATCTTACACCTAGCACTAGTTATCATCCGCAGACAGATGGGCAAACAGAGATTGTGAATAAATGGGTGGAGGGATATTTGAGGAACTATGTAACTGCACAACAAAAGGCTTGGGTCAGATGGTTGCATATGGGAGAGTATTGTTATAACACCACTTATCATATGTCCATCAGGATGACTCCTTTCATGGCACTCTATGGTTATGAAGCACCTAGCTTCATGGATTTAGTTTTGGGGGACAGCAGAGTGCCCAAAGCCAAAAACTTATTGCGGGATAGTCAGGACATCCTGAAAGTGCTCAAGGAGAATATACAACAGGCCCAGAATCAACAGAAATTGTACGCTGATCAACACCGAATAGAGTGCAGTTTCGAGGTAGGGGATATGGTTTACTTGAGGCTACAACCATATAGACAGTCATCGCTCAAGAAGAGCGGAGCTGAAAAGTTGAAGCCTAGATTTTATGGTCCCTACAGGGTGATTCGCAGAGTGGGCGAAGTCGCCTATGAGCTTGAGCTTCCAGAGGGCAGTCGGGTGCACAATGTGTTTCATGTGTCTAGGCTTAAGAAAGCCATTGGTCAGAGTGTAGTGCCTTCTGCAGATTTACCCCCTTTGGATGAGGAGGGGAAGCTTGTGCTAGTACCCGAAAATATTTTGGACACCAGAGAGAGGAAGCTTAGAAACAGGATAGTGAAGGAGTATTTGGTCAGATGGAGAGACCTGCCCGAGGAGGATTCTACATGGGAAAGTGAGCAGGTTATTCAACAGGCTAGACTGAGATTGCTTGAGGACAAGCAATTTCAAGGGGGACGGACTATAATATCCCCACTTTAGCAGTTGACCAAGTGTGTGTGCGTTAGCCTTGTTCTACATGGTCCCGAGGGCTAACGAAGGGTTTAAGGGGATTCTAGAGTGTTTTGGCCTAGTCATTTCCAGTTTGGGCCAAAACGAAGTTGATTTACTTAGTTTCAGGCATACTTACTATTTTTAGTAAGTCAGCAGGACACAGTGGAGACCAATTTTGGTGATTGGATTTGATACTCCTCGGTGAGAGCTTTCCGATGAGCTATCACTCGCATTATTCAGAGTCCGATTGCTAATACATTTTAATGCCTGAAGTTTTATTAAAGTAACATTTAATTTAATTGTAAAATATTAAAGTGTTACTTTAATATTTATTTTATGGGGATGTGTACCCAAGGGAGACATAAGGGGATATTTTAATATATGTTTTATATTGCACATTTTTTATCCCACATTGCCCATGAGAGTTGAGTCGACCCTTGGAAATAGAATAAAAGGAAGCGTTTGTGGCTTCATTACATATGTTGAATATGAGAAGAAATTGGTGTGTGAGTTGCAGATCCGTTCTTGGCATTAGAGGACATCTATCCTCTCTTGTGACATTCTAGACATCATTCCCTTGGGGTTTGGCCTTTGGAATCTATTGCTATCAGCTCCATTAACAGGCAGATTGGGTGCATTTTCAGCTACAAGCAAATTGGGGGTTTCGTTCTTATCTTCCTCTCTACTTGTCCGATGCTTATGTCACTTTGAGGGAATGATTTCAAGAAGATATTGAACCGTTTGAGGGCAAATTATAACAATACTGTAGCACAGCACTATTCATGTTACTGTAGCATGGCACTATTCACGCTACTGTAGCACGACACTATTCATGGATACTATTCATACCACTGTAGCAGCAGATTTTGTAAACATTTGATGAAACATTATAATGCTGTAGAAATTCGTGAGTTGATAACTTGCCATGTATTTGCTTCTTATTGAAATAATATTTTACCAGCAGTAGTCAGTTTCCAGATTGCATATTATTGTAGTTTCCTTCTTGTTCATGTTGTGTGTTTTCAAGTTTATGCCAAAACATAAAACAAACAAACAAATGTCTCATTTCCGGAAGTCATAAGGAAATTAAACATTAAACGGAGAAATAAGAAGTTGGATGCAAACTGTTTGTCAAAATTCCTTTCAGCAGTTGGTTAGTCTTTTGGGCATTCAAGGGTGTCCATTACAAGGAAAAAGGGATAAAGTTTTTCAAACAGCTAATACTGATGATTCTTTATCTCATTACAATGATGGTGACATGGGTGGCTTCTAGTTTGACTACCAAACTAAGCTTATGGAGAGAGATACTTATGTTGACATCAGTAGTGGTGAGTTGGAGAGTGATTTATTCAGAGAGACAACATAGAAGGAGCACAGTGAACAAAGCAATCAACCTTTTAACACATGGGATCCGGGCATGTTGACACCTAAGTATGATGGGGATCCTACATGGGATGAATTCCTTTTTTATCATGATGATGTTTTGATTTTAGAAAACAATGCATGCATGGAGGATGGCATTAATGGTGTTGAATAATTTCTTGAGAACACATATAATTTATCAGCACATGAAGCTAACTTTGAGTGGAAGTTTAGTGACTTTGATGATTTGGATCCACAGTCTACTGCTGAAAATGATAATGGAAAAAAATAGGTGATTGGGGAAACAACCAATCAGGAGGTACATATTCAGCATACTCTTTCAGATAAAATATTATTAAAAGACATCAGCTCTTTGATCCATGGGATCCAGGTGTTTTGGCACCAAAATATGATGAAGACAAATCAGAAAATTCAATGTATGAAGATGATCGTAATCATAGGCCCAATGAGTCCCATTATTTGGAGAGCCAATTGAAGGTCAATAAAGATATGATTGTTGCTGCCTGAACTCATTTTGACAACACTCACAGGATGATTGAAGATCATTTTTGGAAGGAACCACTTGAGAGGAGACAAAAAAGCATTAAAGGAGAACTTTCTCTTGCAAATTTACAGGTGCTCAAAGAAGCTTTGATAGCAATGAAATCAAATTATTTACACCTACTTTCAGATAGAGATCATCTCTTCAAGCTTGTTAAAATATATTTTGATGCATTGAGAGGAAAAGGAGGAATTGATGAGCTTACCTTCGAGCTTAAGGTTACTAAGGATTCCTTGAAGAGTACTCAATTGTCCCTTCAAGAATCAGAAAATCAGGTTGACGAACTTTGTTTAAAGTTGGCTTTGACACATTGTCCATCAGCTGAATCAGAAGTTCAGTCATCTATGGCAGCCACATCCAAAGAACAACAATCCATCACAAGGATTATGGAGGTTAGACAAATGGGCAAAGATTTGGATGAACTTTCATAAGGATGAGGCATTGCATGAAGATTTGAGCACTCATCATACCAAGATGATTCAATGTTTTGACAGGGATCAAGAAGTACATCAAGAATGTGAAGTCTTGAGATTAGAGGAGAAATGCCCACATAAAAATATAACTTGCAGCCATGGGATAACAAGTAATACACTTGGTATTCAGCTTGACACACTTCTTGGACCAGCACTTGATGATGAGCATCCAACAATGAAGGAAGGAGTGCTTGAGGCCCTAGAAGGCACTACAAAAAGGTATGAGGCAAATTCTAATTTTCTGATTTGGAACAGTAGCCCTTTACCTTTACATAATCTTGAGGCGGCAGCCATATCACATGAGGATGACAATGGTAAGAGACCTTACCTTGTTGGCACTCGAGTTGGTGGTTAAGCATGAGGTAATGGTTGTGGATCCAAGCCACATGCAGTCTGATTTTGTGCATCATGGCATAGAGGATGTAAAGAGGACTCAAAACATGTGTAATGAGTGGCTAAGGAGAGCTAGAGAAGCCAAGTTGCTGGCTGCCCCAGCAAAACAACACCTACAGAAGGTCGAGGAGCAATGCAGTCATATAGATCATGGGAGGCAGGAAAGAGAGACATTTTTTTGATCCCTATTTCTACCAAGGGAAGAAGCTATGGAGATTGAGCATGTGCATGATGAACCTCTTATCGTAGTAGAACACAAGGAGCAAACAGCTTTGCATGGGTTTGATGAGAGGTATGATTTAGAAAATTCATTTTGTTCAAATAATCTTCCTCATAAAGGACATGAGTCACACCATTTGGAGAGCCCATTGAAGGCTCAAGTCATGATTAAGGGGGAGGTAGTTGTGCATACACATTGTGGATCAGCACATAATGATATATATCAGGGAAACCCGGGGACACGTCCCCCCGCGCCCCCCCCAAAAAGCCCGGTACCCGTTTCCGGGACGTCCCAAGTACCGGGGGACGGCAGGTGACCGTCCCTCTTTTTTCTAAAAAGACAGGAAACATCACTGGGACGAGGGGACTCCGTTGACAGGAAGAGGGACGGCTGACAGTCCCCGAGGATGGCCATCCGTCCCCTGTGCTTTAGCAAGTGAAAACTTAAAAAAAAAATTCACAAAATTAAAAAAGTTTGGCCTAGCCTACGTGGCATGTGTGGGCCCCATGGAGTTTGACTCTCTTATGAAGGAAAAAGGGCCTCTCTAACCTCATTTTATGCATTTTGTTTGTTTGAGTAGCCAAGGGTTTGAGAGTAAAAGAAGTTGCAGCCATTGAAGGAGAAGGTGCAGCAGCTTGAAGGAGGAGAGGAGGTTGAAATAGCATTGAAGGGGGTGCAAATCCACCAAAGAAGTATGCATTTTCTTTCCCTATTTTATTTTATTTTCATTTTTTTGCAAATGTGAAGCATATATTGTTTGATTTTTTGCATTTTTTTGCATTTTCAATTGAAACTTGCATTCTAAAAACAAAAAACATGAGCAACAATGAGGGTGGAAGTGATAGTGAAGTTGAAATGCAAACTAGAAGGGAAAGTGGTGGGGGTGGTAGTAGAACTAGAGAGCAAAGAACCCCAATCCAATGCACTCCTTCATCAACCAATACCAAAACCATGGAAGACTATGCAAGACACCCATTAAACCCAAAAAAACCATTCCTTTGATATGTTACACCCGTGGGTGAAAGACAAAAAAATTTAGGGGGGAGTAGGGTTTGGTTTTGCCATGTTTGTGAAAAGGACTTTAGGGGCAGCTACACAAGAGTTAGGTCTCATTTTTTGGGTAAGGTGGGCCATAGAGTTAGAGTGTGTCCTTCATTAACAGATGACCTATTTTTAGAGTGCCAAAAAATTCAAATAGAGTGTGATGGTGGGGTTCAAGGTGGGTCTCCTTCTTTCCCAAGTGCACAATCATCCATGCCTACTCCTAGTCCTTCCACGGTTGGTAGTAGTGGAGTTGTCTTAAGAGCAAAGAGGAAGGTGAGTGCCAGTGGTAGTGAAAAGGCAACCTCAGTTGAGTCCATGTTTAATAACCAAGCACGAGATAGTACTGAATCCTCCATTCCCAAATTCTTTTTTGCACATGCCATTTCATTTCATATGGCCCGTTCCTCTTATTTCAAACAAATGGTGAGAGACATAGCCACTGTTGGTCCTTCATTCATACCCCCTAGAGATCATAAGCTACGCACCACCCTCCTAGACAAAGAGTACTCCAAAGTTAATGTGTTAATGGAGGAGATGAGGCAAATGTGGATGAGGACGGGGTGCTCTATAGTAATGGATGGGTGGACTGATTGTAGACGTCGGCCACTCATCAATGTCATAGTCACATGCCCTACTGGTTCTTATTTTCTTAGAGCCGTAGATTGTTCGGGGAGACGTAAGGATGCAGAATTCCAGTTTTCCATTTTGAGAGATGCCATAGAGGAGGTTGGGGCTGCAAATGTGGTGCAAGTGATCACCGATTCAGCACGTGTGTGCAAATCAATTGGGTTGATGGTGGAGGGTAAGTACAGGCACATATTTTGGACCCCATGTTGTGTTCATGCATTGAACAATGCATTCAAAGACATAGGGAAGTTGGATTGGGTGAAGCAAACAGTGGCAGAAGCTAGAGATATTCAAATGTTTATTTGCAATCACCACACCTCACTTGCTCTCTTCAGAACATTTTCAAAGAAAGAGTTTCTCAAACCTGTTGATACAAGGTATGCCACTTCATTTTGTTTCACTTTCAATTTGTATTCATAATTTGATTTTGTTTTAAATTTTTATTTTTTAATGAATCATTGAATCAATGAATGAACATTGAATGTAGATATGCCACATACTTCATCTTGTTAGAGAGGATGGTAGAGGTGTATGAGCCTCTACAAGCGATGATGGTCAATGCAGAGTGGGCTAAATGGCCTAATGCAAGTTCTACTGAAGGAAAGACTATCAAACAAAAGATCCTCGATGACGATTGGTGGGCCAATGTGAGGTAAGACATTAAATGGTTGATTTTCATATTAAATTTCTGATTTTAATATTTTAATTTTATTGTCCAATCTTCCAATTTTTGAAGTTTCTAACATGTCAATTAACTTGTCAACTAATTATTTTGAGCTTTTTGTTTGCATTTTCAAGATATATTTGCTCCTTCATCTCCTCTATTGTAGATGTCATCAGATATGCTGATACAAACTCTCCTAATCTTGGAGAGATTTATGAGACATTTGACAGTATGCTTGGGAAGATCAAGCAAGTTATTTCGGCAAAAGACCCCACTTTGGATTTATATGAGCAACACATTGGGCCCATTGTGACGTGGAGGTGGAATATAATGAACACCCCGCTTCATATGGCTTCCTTCTCTCTAAATCCAAAATGGTATGCACCAAGGCCTAGTAGAGTGCCTCCATGTGATGATAGTGAGGTTTTAGATGGGTTCACACGGGCCATTGAAAAGATTTATCCAGCAAAGTAGGCTTCACTAGTTCAGTCACAATTCCTAGACTTTGCAAATCTTACTGGCCCAAACTTGAGTAAACCACAGGCGAGGTTGGATAGAGCTATATTAGCTCAATCAAACCCTATTGGATGGTGGACCTATCATGGGAGGGATACACCGCAGTTGAAGACACTTGCTACTCGCCTTCTTGCACAGGTTGCTAGTTCCTCTGTTGCAGAGAGGAATTGGTCCACGTATAGCTTTATCCACTCCCTCAAGAGGAATAGACTTACCTCTAGATGAGCGGAGAAGCTAGTGGTCATTCATAGTGCTCTTCGGCTTCAGGATCGTCAGACTCCAGAGTATCGACAGACTCCAACTCTATGGTGGGATATTGATCCTGATGACGTGGCCCAAGTAGATGAGGAGGAGACAATTGAGGGTTTGGTTGGGGTTTCATTGGTTAAGGAGGAGCATCACAGTGGCAGTGACTCAGAGGATGACTTTGATTTTGATGCGGTTATGAGGGATGATTAGGGGCAGCAATGCTCTTTGACTTTGTTTATTCTGTATTCATTATTGACATTGTATTTTGATTTTCATAGCAAACTTTAAAACTATATGGCAGCAATGTAGCCTTTGGGCATTTTAATATAAGTTTATAAATTATAACTTGGAGGTTGTTTCATGATTCGTGTATGTTAATTTTGAATGCATATTGAGTATTGGCATAATGTTGAACACAAATGTTATATGTTAATGTTCTATAAGTGTATTATGCATGCTTTATCCATGTTATCATATGAATATTTAAAATTTCCCTATATTTTTATATAGTCGTCCCCTGCCGTCCCTAATTTTGGCCTCGAAAATCGGAAACTTGGGGACTCGTTCCGCTGTCCCCTGTCGTCCCCATCTCGGAAACTTGGGGTAACCTTGATATACATGCATGTGTAGAAGGAAACAATTGTGTTTCAGATTTGGTAGGGAGCCTAACCATCGTTGGAGAGCTCATTGAGTCTACTTGTGTTTTAACACCACACTATCATGATGATGATTCTTTGATGGAGCATAAGGTTATCCTAATTTCAAGACTTGAGGGATGTGAAGTTGATGTCATGAAGGTATTTGATTTTGAGTGCCATGTGCTTGTAGATGTTGGGTTTCAATTGGACTATAGTCCAAGGAATGGAGATGAGCATGAGAACAAGAAATTTCCAGCCCTAATTCATTGGTTTCTAGCTCACACATTGTTGGCTTATGGCTATTCTACTTTGTTGATCATGGAGTTTCCAAATTATACATTGATGTTTGCAGTTGTTTGGACAGATTGGAGTGTTTGGGTCTACTACTACAACGTTGGGAACTTGCAGGATGATGAGGTCCTAACATCCTATGACACAAAGGTACTCTTGACACCATCATAGGTATTGGTGTGGTTGGTACATTTCTTCACAGGGATCTAGGTGAGTTGCTTCACAACCCTTGGATGAGTGATGTTTATATCAAAGTGGACCAGCGGAAGGGTTGGTGAAGGTGGTTGTGCTTTAGAGATCATATCAAATATCACTTGTTGCTATAAAGGCGGATTGCAGGGAGGAGTAGAATTTCAGAATTTGGGGAATGGAGTTGAATTGAGTTCAAGTGTGTATGGCTAGTTTTGTCTAATTGCTAGCCACTGGAGCTTACCTTGCATATCACTTTTCATTTTCACTATGGGAGATACAACCACAAATTGAGGAGCAGGGTGATCACGAAGCATTTGATATGATGGAGAGATTTGCCTATAGAGTATGCTACATGGGAGTTTGCAATTGCAGTTATGACTTTGCATGACACCTTGAAGAGGCATACTGAGTATGGTTTTGGGCTGACCAAATATTTCTTCCACTTGCCCAAGACCATGTTAGGTATAGGGATTGCGATTATGGACCCTACAAGAATGCTTCAGCAAGCAATGTTTCATGGTGTCTCAACTTGGGATTTGATGATGATTACCTTCCTAGTTTCTAGGAGAGGAGAACGTTGTTGTGGCACGATGTTATTACAGTTTTTATCAGAGTGGCGCAGCGTCAGCATGGTAGTTTCGTTCTAAGATTGACTTGGGACCCTAGAATCATTTTTTGTTTCAGTTGGATCAATCTGTTGTTGTAGGGGTTGTATTGGCATTGCTTGAGGATAAGCAATCTTTGGGGAGGGCAAACTGTTATGTCCCCATTTTCGGCTTCCCTTGTAGTGCAGTTGGCATTGACCTTGTGGATGTGTATCAACATGATCAAAGAAGTTATTTGACGATTCCAATGAGCTTAGGAGGTCTAGAGAACTCATATGCCACTTACAAGGGTGATTTTCAGTTTCTAGTGTGTTTTCCAAGATTCTTGGAGAAGGCATCTATTTACAGTAAGTCACCTGATTGGCTCCGTTTATCATTATTCTTCACTGAGATCACTCCAGTGTAGTCAATTTTCGATTCCGATGCATTCCGACAGTTTTCATAAAATGCGTGTATTAATGGCTTTATTTTAATTATTTTACTAAGGTTGCCAAATATTAATTAAAATATTTAAAAACACCTTAATGTTATAGCTCGTTGGAACCGGGATGAAATGTTTTAAATCTTGGATGTAAAAAACAGGGTCCTTGCATGTCAAAATATTATCATTATTCAAAAAGGGTCCTTTGGAGCCAAAAAGGAGTTATTATTATTAAAAGTGAGTTTTTAAATATAACTTCTCAAAAGTTCGGTGGAAAAGTATAAAAGGAGGGTTGGAGAGCTCATTTGGATATGCTTGAATATTAATTTGGATATGACCTTTGCCGGTTTATGATTGGTTTCCATTGCTTTTTTAGGACGAAAACCCTCAGAAGGAATAGTAGCTGCAGGAGTGAAAGATCTCCCAAGGTTGGTTGTTGAAGGCTTCATTCAGAGGTCTTGCCGAAGCTTGTTATCGTAGATTTTTGGAGTTTGTTGTTTGCAGATTAGAGGTTTGTTTCTGTGATCTAAGCACAGGGAATATATTGCAAATTGGTGTGGTTTGTGAATGCCTTTATTGCTGGTTGTTGGTCGTACCATTCCTTCAACCAGGTAGTACCACATTGCAGTATTTTGGAAAGGATTTGGATACCATTTGCATTGCTATTTAGCTCTTGGGATTCGAGTGTGCATGTTAGAGGAAAGGGAGGACTTCATTTGCTATTATAAACTAGAGATAACACTCTCCAACCACCATATTCCATTCATTTTTGGTCGTACCATCCAAGTAGGGAGTAATGGGAATTCTGGAGCAAAGCACCCCATTCTAGGAGTTGGGTATTGTTTAATTTGAGGTGCCTTATTGTTTGTTGTTGCAGTATATCATTTGGAAAGTGGTTGAACATTGTATTGACTACATTTTGGAGCTATCTGTGGCATCTAACTGGCTGTATTATTTTATATCAGACCTGCAATGTATGAACAGCGAAATGGGTAATGTTTCTATTGTGATTTTAATGATTAATCTACATTTGGGTATTTGTCATTATTTTGTTTTAGCAACTAGGTATTGGTTTATGGTTATTTTTGCTTTAGTTATGCTTTTTAAACAAGCAAAAACACAAAGGGTTACAACAGCAGTATTCAAAATATATATATATATAGAAAGGGGGTGGGACATTACAATGACTTTGTCTTTGTGCAGTACAACTTTCGACTATGCACAAGAAGGGCAGAGGACAAATCACAAGATCCCATTGATTTGGATGAGACAAATCCTTATAGTGATTGGACAGGGCGAGATGAGCAGTCTCCATTGTTTACTGAGGACAACATTCTTGATTTTAAAAGACAGGCATTGGAGGATGTGGGTGCAGCAGGAGATGTAGGTTTGGATGACATTGATGAGGATTAGGAATCATTGCCATCCACTTCAGGATGGAGGTCAAGCCACTGCCTTCCATGCCAACCGAGGAGTCACAACCTAATCCAAGGACTAGAACCTCTACCTCTCCCCTAGTTTTCAATAGATTGGAGAAGAAGACGCTGTAAAATGTTGTATTTACTTTTAGTTTTACTATTTTCATTTTTCAGCTATCTATTGTATCATGCTTTCCGCCATTAGGATTCTGCATTAGAAGGCAATTTTGTACTCAATATGCACTCAAATCAATCAAATTTAATAGAAAACACTTTTGTACTCATTTATGGACTCATTGGATACATCTTGTCATTGAATTTTGCAAAAAAAATGTTTATAAAGAAATTTAAGCAATTTTTAAGTTGTTGAGTTTTTTGCCGAGTTTTTGCCATGTTTTTCGAAGTTTTTGCCAAGTCGAATTTTTTGGGTTTGGCGAGTTTTTGCCAAGTCAGAGTTTTCTAGTGTTCCACGAGCATTGGGGACAGGGGGACGGGGAAACGTGCAAGACGGGTTTCCGGGACGAGGGGACAAAGGGCTTAAGTTTGGGGACGGCGGCGGGGGGGTGGCGGGGTGGTGGTCCTGATATAGTTATACAGATACTTATAGTACTCGAAAAACTAGTTTTGAAAAGATGTTTAACAGTATAAGAATTACATTTCAAATGAAACTATAGGAAATTAGTAAAATTATAACATAGTAAAATTTGAAATACTAAATCTAAATACGATGATTTCTTGAATGCTAATTGCTAAATAAAATTTGGCAAATGAAATTGTCAAATTGGAGGTTTCTATTATAATTTATATCGAAAATATGAATATCTGATGTCACATGAGATATCACAAAGTCTATAAAAATGATTACATGATTCATCATTACAATGAGTAGCAACTGCCAAATAGTAAATATAGATACTAATAGCAATAGCATTACAAAAGACAAAATGCCAAAATGTCAAAACTCAAAATGTAGTGAAGGGAGGCCTCTAATCATCTGCAAGTGCAAACTCCTCATCACTGGAACTACTGGACTCCACAAGGTCAAGATCCCTCAAGCTCACACCAACCAGCCCTGCATCTAAAGTGGTAGGATCATCCTCATCAATCTGTGAAGGCTCCTCTAGCTCCACATCCCATCGCGCCGCTGGACTCTCCTTGTACCCAAGTGTCTTGCGGTCTATGAGACACAAAGCACTGTGTACAGCCAAAAGCTTCTCTGCTCTCTTAGAGGTAAGTATGTTCCTCTTAAGAGAGTGGATGAAGCTATATGTAGACCAATTCCTCTCAGCAGCTGAAGACCTAGAAACCTGGGATAACAGACGGAGAGTTAGAGTGGTCTCCCTAGGAGACTTGGAGACTTGGAGACATCTCCCAAGGAGACTTGGAGACTTGGAGACGTCTCCCCAGGGGACTCGGAGACGTCTCCACGTCTCCATGTCTCCTGGGAGACGTTTCCCCGTCTCCGACGGAGCACCAGTGGCGGTGGCGGGACGGCAGGAAATGCCAAGTACCCATTTCCCCGTCCCCGAAACATCCTCGTTTCGGAAACTTGGTCAAAAATGGGGGAAACGCATCCCCGTGGAACACTGAAGTTTTCCAACTATGAGCGGAGCAACTTGAGATTGAAGAACAACCAATGAAGGGAAAAAGTAACACTAATGTAAGAGAATCCATCATCCAAGTTCAATAAAAAGTTATGAGACTCCTAATTCCATTCTTAACTGCTAAGCAACTAAAAAGAACTACAAGAATTGTGATGTAGAAGACCACACAAAGGATAAGTGTTGGAAATTACACCCACGGCACCACACTAAGGATCAACCCAAGAAAGATGTGATAGTCTTGGCAAAAGGGAAGGAGGTGAAGAAAAGCTCCAATGTTGATGAGAAGATAGTTTGTACCAGGACTCGGTGAGTCCCGAGTTGAGTCACCTTGGCCGAGTCCTAGCTGGACTCGCCAGACTCGCCGAGTCCAGACGAATCCTGTCAGCAGGACTCAACAGGCAGGCAAGGTTTGAAAAGTGCAAAAATTACATGAAATTTAAAGTTAACACTTGTTTTTTTTTGTCTACTTATTGTGAATGCAAAATGATGTACGCCATGTAGGTTTGTGTGGTTTTGAAGGTCTTAATTTGGGCTTGGTGGTGGGGGCTCCGCCCCTCGACCACGCCCTGTATCGCGACAGAGAGCGTGCCAAAGGCACTGCCTCAAGACCCCGCAAGGGGCGCTGCCCCTAGGCCCCCACAAGGGGCATTGCCCCTTGACCCCACTGGGGGCGCTGCCCCTAGACCCCTACAAGGGGCGCTGCAACCAAAGCCCCACAAGGGGTGTTGCCCCTTGACCCCATTGGGGGCACTACCCCCAAACCCCCGCAAGGTCACTGCCCCTTGACCCCACTAGGGGTGTTGCCCCCAGGTCCCCACGAGGGGCAATAGGGGCACTACCCCCAGACCCCTACAAAGGGCACTACCCCTCAATCCCATTAGGGAAATTGCCCTGAAACTTGAGATTATGGTTGTTGCATCATCTAGGACTTATCTTAGACACATTCGTAGGAAGGATGCAGGCTCCTTTGAGCCATAGACTTCTAGTTATTGTTTTGAATCTTTTGATATTTCATAATTGTTTGGAACATTTGATGTCATGGATTTCATATTCCATGAGTTTTGTATACATTTGAGTCTTTGACTAACTATCTAAGTGTGCTATTTCCTTTAGCATCTCAACTACAATTTGTATTTATACTTATATGATCAATGTATACTTGTGTTAGTGACGAGGGCCTTGATTGGGTTGACCTGGCAAATAGAGAGGTTGAGGTTGTAGCCATGGCAGAGGAGGAGGCTAGAGCACGAGCAAACACATCCACAACTAATGTTGGTGAGGGTGGCATGGAGTCACAAGCAAAGACTATGGTTGCAGCTACTACATCATCTAGGACCCACCTTAGATGCCTTCGTAGGAAGGATGCAGGCTCTTGTGAGCCATAGACTTGTAGTTATTGTTTTGATATTTCATATTTGATTGGAACATTTGATGTCATGGATTTCATATTCTCTGAGTTTTGTATACATTTGACTATATTTAAATTTATATATCTAAGTGTGCTATTTCCTTCAGCAGCTCTGCTACAATTTGTGTACTTTATACTTATGTGATCGATGTATACTTGTGTATGTGATCAAAATTGCTTCTATTTAATGATGTTATTGTTTCTTTAAGGTTTATTTAATAAATGGTGCTTCAAACAAGTTTTAAATCCTTAAAAATCTCTCAATTTCTAGGGTTTTTTCATTTTGTCGAGTCTACGTCGAGTCCGGGCACCGAGCCCCGAGTCGAGTCACCCTAGCCGAGTCCAAGCCGAGTCCGAGTCTCGTAACTATGGTTTGTACTACTACCCAAAATGTAGTTAGCACAAATTAAAATGAATAACAAAGAGAGAAGAATACAAACTCTTCCAATAAAAAAAACAGATAAAAAAGCAAAGGTAAATGCTTTCTTTGACTTCAATTCACAATCAAATTTGTTCAAATCAGTTTATAGAAAGATTGGATTAAAGGGCACAATCATCCACATCTACACCCTTTGTGTTAAGTGCAAATGGGTGTAGTTATAACTTATAAGCTATGTTGTCGAGCTCTTCTATAAGACCCCCATACCCGGTTGGGTTTGGTCTAGGTCCGGGTACGGCTCTGGTACGCCCCCAAGTACGCCCAGGGTTCCACCCGAGTGCCTCAGGTATGCTGTGGCTGAGCCACAACATACCCGAGGCACCCGGGCAGAACCCTGGGCATACCCAAGAGGACCCACAGAGTAAGGGCCTCCAAAAGTGCACAAAACTTGAAAATAAACACTTTTCAAACTTGAAAAACACATATGTTGCCTTGGTCACCCTAAACTAATTCATTTCACAAACACAAAAGGCCAAAAACACCATTTTTGCCTCCAAGCTATCATGGTTGGATTTTGAAGGTTTTGACTTCTTTTTTTGAATTTTTTTTTTTTTCTGAAGGTGAGAGCTACGAAGGAGTTCAACCTACAACAACAAGGGAGAATTAGCTGCACAAAGAAGATCTAACCATCAAAGGTGAGTGAATCTTTCCTTATTTCAAATTTTCAATAACTATTTTGAAGATTTTTCAAGTTTTTTTTTTTAAATTCAAATTTGTTTGTTTGTTTTTTTTGGTAAGTTTTGAATTTTTTTAAGATCTTTTTATGCATAATATGGGGTTATAATGCCAATTTTTTCTTTAAAAAGAATATGTGTTGTTAATTTGTAATATTTTTTTTATTTTAGGTTCATACAGAATGGCCATTAGTTTTGATTCAGTTGGCCCAGATGCAGAGAGTCAATTGAAATATGATGCATCATCACCTCTTTGGTGACATACAACAATGATTCAACAAATTCCCGGTGGTGGGGGTTATGTTTAGCATTGTAGCCAATGTGGAACTCAGTATAAGAGCTCGTACTTTCGAGTGAAAGCTCATTTATGTGTTATTCCTTTACAAGGAATAAATGTTTGCCCCGGGCCAAATAAAAAAGGGTTGCCAAAACACCAAATATTGGCTTTTATTAAAGAGCAAGAGGAGGGTGACATGGCATTTAATAAATCAAAGTCTATGGCACACTCTCTTGCCAAGAGAAGCTTGCAAAGACCTCCTAGTGGCTTACACAACCGGCTGGCCCGCGTCCTTTCATGCAAATGCTACCATCTTCTGAAGGAGATAATGTTTCAGTTACACAAAAAAGAGGCCCATTGGAGAATGCCTTCAAAAATGAAGCAAGGGAGATTGCAGATCAAAGCTTTGCTCATTGCATTTATGGCAATGGGCTTCCTTTCAACCTTGTTAGATCACATTATTGGCGGGAAATGGTGACAACCATTTCCAATACAACTTCTGATTATGTTAGTCCTAGGTATGAAAAGGTGCAAACCACCTTATTGGCAAAGGAGAAAGCTTCAATAGAGGCATCATTGAGAGTAATTAAGGATACATGGCCTAAAACAGGTGTGTCCATCATTTCTGATGGATGGAAAGATTGCAAAAATAGACCATTGATCAATTTTATAGTAGTGTCCCCTAAAGGGCTGATGTTTTTGAAGGCAATCGGTTGTGAAAGGCAAATAAAAGATGTAGATTTTATTGCCACTATCCTCATAGAATCCATCGAAATGGTGGGGTCTGAAAGTGTTGTCCAAGTCATAACGAACAATGCTAAAAACTGTAGGGTAGTTGGGTCTATAGTGGAGGCTACATACAGTCACATTTTTTGGACACCATATGCAATCCACTCACTCAATTTGATATTGTAAAAGATTGGCACACAAATTGAGTGGGTCAAATAAATCTATGCGGAGGGCGAGGAGATCCAAATGTATGTGACTAATCATCATATGTCACAAGCCACCTTCAAGACCTTCTCCAAGTTGGAGCTGTTGAAGGTAATTTAAATTTGATTTTTTAATATAATTTTTTATTTTTTTATTTTAATTTTTCATTGCTGATTTGTGATATGTATTTTTGATACCATGTTAGGTTGTCGAAACTCGATTTGCATCTCACACAATCGTCTTAAGACGACTTGTGAAGGTGTGAGAGGCCTTGAGTTCTATCGTCATCAACAACTTGTGGAGTGTATGGAGGCAATCAAGCACAAAAAGAGCCCAAAAAGTAAAAGCATTGTTCTTAAATGATGAGTGGTGGGCTCGTGTGGAATATGTTTTAAATTTCACCAAGCCCATTATGAGCATGATTAGGTATGCTGATATTGATCACCCATGTTTGGGTGAAATTATGATGTCATGGATTCCATGGTGGAGAAAATGAGATCAATAATAGATGCCAAGGAACATGACCCAACAGAAACATTTTTCAAAACTATGCAAAAGAATATTGTTGACCGTTGCAACAAGATGACCACCCCTTTACATCTCTTAGCATTTGCTTTGTCACCAAAGTATTATAGCAAAGAGGTACTTTCATTGCCGAGGAGGGTGCCACCATATAGGGATGGGGAGGTTTTTGTTGGCTATAAGGCTGCATTTAGAAAGATACTTTCAAATAAGATATCCAAACAAACTCCAAAGTATTGTCTTGAGCGAGTTTGGCCAATTCATATCTTCAAAAAATCATGATGTTTTCGCTCTTCTAGACAAATATAGGAAAAATGTTGATGAGTAGTCGTATCTGTTGGCCCACAGTTGTCGTTGCACCAAAAGATCAACCTGTTAATGCCCGATACAACTACCAGAGTTAATGGATCCACGAGAGGCGGTTAGTCCATGTCACGAATCCCGAGGGGAGTGCTGACCATCTGCCAACAAACTCCCCCCCAACGTTACCCGAGGAGATTCGAACCCGACACCTTTGGCTCTGATACCAATTGTTGGCCCACAGTTGCCGTTGCACCAAAAGATCGACCTGTTAATGCCCGATACAATTGCAAGAGTTAACGGATCCACGGGAGGCGGTTAGTCCATGTCACGAATCCCGAGGGGAGCGCTAACCATCTGCCAACAGTATCTACATGGTCAAGGCTCTAATTACTTGCAGCCTCTTGCAATTAAAATACTCTCCCAAGTATGTATCTTTTTAATTATTTATTTTTTCATTTTTTATTGGATGCTATTATGCTATATATTATCAGCAAGTAAAATTAAATACTAAATGTTGTATGCAAACTCAACAGGTTACAAGTTCTTCTTCAGCTAAGAGGAATTGGAGTACATACTACATCCACTCGGTCAAGTGCAACCATTTGGGTGCAAAAAAAGAAAGGGATTTGGTCTATATACACTCCAACCTTCATCTCTTGTCACATAAGAAACGTGAACACAATGAGGGTGTGACAAAGAATTGAGATCTAGTCCCTAAGTGTGCTGATTTAGATGCTACAGTTGCACAACTTGCTTAAGATTCTATAGATGAGGCAACTACTGCACTTGATGCACCTAGTGGGAGTGGCAATCCAAGTGTTGACCACGACCTTTGTTGGCATTTCAAATCGCTCCTCTGGAATGCGTTCTGGAAACGGACAGCTATGTGCAGTAAACTGCTCTTCGAATTAGGAGGGGAAGCTCCCTCTTTTGCTGAGTTGCATAAAGAAAAGTAATATAAACTTAATTACGCCTATCTTTTTGGTTCAGCTGCGAGAACACAAGGTTATAGAACACTAGATGTTGCGGCTGAGGTTTTCCCTTTAATGAAACTAGACAGCTACAACTTAACCTACGCTTAAAAACGTTTCCACCCTCTCAAGTAAACGCAGAGCAAGAGAGTTTGGAAATGGACGAGTTTGATTTCTAACAAATATACTTAAATAAACTATTCTTCAACACACATTTTATGGCAAGCCAAAAAAGAGATCATAAAAGTATTACGGAAATATGAGACTTTTATTTCAAGGCAGGCAACGCACGCTCAAGATTTTATTTACTCATACTTCTAGCACAAAACAAATAGACAAAAATTTGAGATATTTATATCAAGGTAGACAAAGTACGCTCAAGATTTTATTTACTCAAGTTTCTGGAACAAGGATTACAATTTCGGGACAGCAAGTTGTAGCAACACGCTTGCAACATGCGATCAACCTAACTATAATCAACACAACACATGCACTAAACAAGTATTTGCAGCTAAAAAGGCATGCAAACTTGCTCTTTACACAAAGTGAACAACACTAGACGATAACAAAGAGAAGGTACTATGACACTTATGTCTTGTTATCACAAGCACGGTTAAAGGAAAATGAGAAAACACTGCTCTTATTTATAACTAAGCAGAGGAGTAGGGAACCCTAAAATCTCCTTTGCTTTTACAACTACTGCTTGCCAACATGCAAGCTTTATTTCTAAATCTAGAAAAGATTAAAACATCTAAACCCTAGAAAGCATCTAAAACGGAAAGTGCCAACTCATGACATTTGTTTTCCTTCTTCTTCAAAGAATGGATAAGAATAGAAAGAAAGCGTGAAATAAGAATGGAAAGAAAGCTTGGAAAAAGCTTCTAGAAGATTGCCGCTTTAAATCTCTCACATTCGCCAAAAAGCTGGGAAACTGCCTCTTTATCAGGAGTGTTGATACTATCTTTAGCTGTATTCCGTTTTTCTAAGATCTTCTCCTTTGTTACGATCAAACTTAGTGAATCCCTCACATCTTCAGCTTCTTTCTGAATTATGTTCTTGAAAAACATCGCTGCCTCAAAAGATGACTTGGCGGCTCTGCAACTTTATGCATTCTGACACTTCTCTTGATTCTCCCACGGAAGAGTTTTGCACAACTTTTTCTGACGCTTGTCCTTTCGCTCATACCACTCACTCTGCACGTTCTTCAACTGAGATGATGACATTTTATGTCCATGACGATACTGATAAGCACTTCCCAACATTATCTGATCAGATAATTATGATACAACACTTGTTTGGCTCTGAATTCAATGGGAGAGTACTCTATGCTGAAAAAAATAAAAATTGACTGTAAAATCGCCTATGCTCTGACAAGCTCAGCACAAACCCTAAAAAATAACTTGCTGATTTTCTTCATCAAACGGATGAATTTTTTGGAAATTTTTCTAACATATGGGTTTTGATTAGAATCTCATTACAAGCCAACCCAGATCGTCTGTTTTTTGAAAATCCTGAATGAAGATTGAAAAAGCAGCAAAGCCTAACTTTCCCCCAAAAAAGCAAAAAAAGCTGGTATGTGGGTATCGTTTATGAGCACATTTTGGATGAACCCATTTGGTTAGAATTTGAAAACCTTGAATTTTTACTGAAAAAGCAACCACATGAAGTTTTGCTAAAAAAGTTGTGATGTGGGTTTTGTCCAGAAAGAATATTTAAGATAGACCCAGAAGATTAGAAATTGTAAAATTTGAAGTTTTCTCTGACATGCAAGATAAAAAGCAGCTGCTGCAACCTTGAGAAAATTCCTCAAAAATTATCCAGAAGATAGAACTAGTATAAACCAGCTCGCTGAAAATTGAAAACAATGGCCTCCTTCTTCAAAGATTTGATGTTCTGGATGAAAAAGTGTGAAAAAGCAAGCCTTCTTGAGTGCTGATCTGAAAATATTATGAAAAACCAGCAAGTTAAACTCTTGAATCATGAAAATAAGGGTTTGAAGTTGCTGCTCTGTTTCTCCTTGAAGGCCACCTGCAAGAAAATAATGAAAAATAAAACACAAAAGTGCTTTAAATATGCTTTGCCTTGAGAAAACAACTTTCTTTTGCCCTAATTCCTCAAAACCCTAATTCAAGCTTGTGCAATGAACTTAGACTTTGGTCTTCAACTTCAATTTTTGAAATCTTCAAAAATTTGACTAAGGCATGAGAAGTTGGGCGCCTTTTTTGAGGTATGCCATTCTTTTTTCCAGACTTAGCCAATTTTTCTCCATTTTCAACTTCCAATTTTCAACCCTACTTTGACTCTGTCTCCCGGCTTCTTTATTGATCCGACGAACGAGCTGAACATTGCATCACAGAGCTTGGTCGAATCTGACGACATGATGTTGGAGACGTCATTTGCTAAAAACTTCATTTACCCTTCAAATTGTCAGGTGCCTATCCTTGAAAAGGGCGCCCATTTTCTCTAGAGTTAGTCAATTTCATGATCTTCAATTTTATGCTTGTCTTCTGACCTTCAGATGAATCCACGATTCTGGGCGTTGTGTTGATCAGAATGACTGGCTGACGAATTCACTGGATAGCTAAGAAGATTCTGGAAGGGGTCCTCTGGATACCTCGTCTCCGGAAATTGACTTTTGGTGGCTCAAAACCCTAGGTGCCCTTCTTGAAGTATGGCGCCCATTTCTCCCAGAGTTAGTTTTTTTTAGATTTTCACTGTTGCTTTCAACTTTGTCTTTTCTCTCACTTTTCCTCCTATGTTCGCGTTGCGACATTTGATGACTGCTGACTCTAACGGACGAGCTGATGGATTCGTCGGAGAGCTGGAGAGCTGGAGAGCTGACGAAGTCATGTTGGAGGTGCCTTCTGCAAATTCTATCATTAAACCTCTTAAAATCTTGGGCGCCCTTCTTCTCCAGGGGCGCCCATGTCTACCAGTGTTAGAATATTTTCATCCTTTTTCACTTCAGAGTTCTAAACACCTCTCATCATGGCCCCTGTTTGATCTGACTTTGTTGGAAACTGAGTGATCTGACGAGCTGACGAAGACATCCGCTGCGAAGCTGGCTTGAAACTGAACAATGTTGCTTGGAGGCAGAAACCTTAATCTTATCAACTGATGCTTCAAAAAGGTGGGCGCCCTTGTCCTTCAGGGGCGCCCATGTTTAGTAGAGTTACAAATTTTTATGCAATTTTCAACTTTCAACCTCGTTTAACGTGCTTTCCTTGTCTCGGCTGTCGAAAATCAAAAATATTCTAAGGCATGAAGGTTTGGGCGCCCAAACTGAGCAGGGGCACCTGGTGTCTCCAGTGTTAGCCAAAATTTATCATTTTTCAACTTTTCCATTTTTTCTCTCCTTTCTCTGTTTTTCTTGCACATTCATTTTTGACAGCTTCTGCTTGATGCTTGAACATCTGATTCTGATACCTAGCAGCCGACTGACCTCCATTGATAACCTTGATTCTCCAGAAGAAGCTTCTGAAAAAGCAGAATAGACCCACTAGGGCAAAACTGATCTTTTTGTGATTCTAACTGCACCAGCCTGATGAGGAGGTATTTTAAGCCAATCAAAATCAGTCTTAACCCTAGAAGACAAACTTTCTATTTTTAGAAAATTTTGCAAGTATCCATTTCGAAAGAAACCCAGAAAAAGTTTCTATTTTTAGAAAACTGCTAAAAATAGAAATTTTCCTAAATTTTAGGGTTGAAAAACTAAAATCTGGGTATGGTAGGTTTGATCATTTTGAACCGACCCAAATTGTCAGATTTTGAAAATTTCAAGGTTTTGACCCCCATGCAAGACATGCAAACCCCCATTTTGACCTTTTCTGACAGATTTAACAGTATCTTGACTCAATTCTTCAAAATGCCTAAGTGTAGCGAAAATTTTAATTTTGGGGTACAACAACCTTGATGCTTTTGATGAAGACGAATTTGAAGACTACTAAATTAAATATTGATTGTAATTTTAATTTTCGTTGTGTAATGACATTTTGAGACTCGAGTATTCACGTTTTTGCAAATTATGAATATGATTATATTAAATATTCTATTTATTGGCAATTATTTTTGTCTTATAAGTATCATTGTATATATATATATATTCCCGTACCTATACCCAAGGGAAAAAAAAAATTGGTGTACTATCATACCCATACCCGAACTAGCAACTTAGCTTATAAGGGTTAAAAAACGTAAGTTCAGATTTGGCATAGATGCCTGTCTTATTGAGTAGGTAGAAGTAAATGTGATTCTACTTGATCCTTTCGATGTAATGTTTGGCAGTCCTTGCATGTATATCCAAGATTCATTCTTTGTTAGGAGGAAAAACAGATATTGTTTGGCCTAAGTTAGGGACGACTTTATCATCAATACATACAACAGCAAGCCAAAACTTGCAATTCTACTGCATAGGGAAATAGAAGGATACAAAGAAGCAGAAAAAGTAGATGTACACATGGTTCAAAATATCAAATTACAGCTTGCTGATCAGGCATACATACCCACCTAGGGAAATGACAGTTTCAGAAGAAGATAGACATTCAGATTGAGTGCTTCTAGATCAAGCTCTAGGTGAGCTCAGCAAAGGGAAACTATGAGACAAACCAAATAACCTACCAGATAGGTGAGTAAGTTGTGGCAGAGCATGACTGACAATTACACAGTATGCCCTTGACTAATAGTTTGGTTCCAAGATAGATGGTGCTCATGCCATGCCAATGATCAGCTACAAGGCATATGGGTAGCCATAGGACACTTATGTTTTAGCATTGGTGGTTGAAGGAGTGACGACAAAAGCAACAATACAGCAACAGCATGAAGAAGAGGATGATGGTGGCTTTGAGACAAGCCCTAGTTCCGAGACTCCTATTGTAATGTTGTAGGTCCAATGCAAGTCATAGTATAATAGCCATATGTTCCAAGTAATATGGAGAATGGTAACATAACATTCAGGAAACAATTGTTTGGCAGTGGAAGTATTGGAATCTTATCAGATTGAAACAAGGAATTTAATGGAAGGAGGTCAATCCACTGCTACCAAATATAATAAGAATGTGCTCCACAACAGAAAAAGTAGTTAAAGTGTCACAGTAGGAATTATTGCAAGATGTATCTAAGGCTGAACAGCTACCATCACCGGATCCCCTCAGGTCCCTTTCAATGGTCCACTGTTAAGTAGTTGAAGTGCTTGGGGTCACCCCTAACCTTTACCTTGCATCTGGTGAGTGATTTCCAAAGCCAAAACCTTCTAGTGAAGGCAGTTCAATTGATAATCTTGTAGAAACTTCTACCAAGGCTCCAATTGCAGCTTGATAGACAAGATATTCAGAGAACACAGTGGCAACATTGAATGCAAGAGAGGGAGAACTGTGCAAGATTCCTGATACTAACACTATTACAACCAATGCAGGAATAGCCTGAGGAAGCAACATAATAATAACGTTTGGTCTCAAAGAGACAGACCAAGCCAAGAATCAATACAAAGGCCCAGAGAAGAAACATGTGGGTACATTTGAGCTTTCAATTTCAGTTTTTTATCAGCACCAAATCAACCTCTGTTGCTGGGACTACTCCAAGGACTATAGTAATGTACCCAAATAATCTGCTGATATAGGATGTTGCATTGACATGGTTGCTCAGCTCAGTCAGGCTTCCAAAATTTGATCAACTCTCATGGCAAAGCCCTCAAACTACAAAAAGAGGGGTAGGAAGATCAGGCAGAGGAGCAGGTCACTCACTTTACTAACTGGGCAATCTACACATTGAGAAGAAAGTTTGGGTTGACGAGGGAATCAGTTTTCAGGATCAGCTCTCCATTTTGGAGAAGTGATTGATGGAAATGCGGTCAAGGATTCCAGACAATGCCTTGACCCAACACTGATATCCATTCAAGGGGGCACCGGCAACATATTAGTCAGGTCTCTGTATTGGAGAACCTGTCTGTCACAACAATAGCCAAGTATGAAGTGAAGGAAATACAATTAAATTTGACTTTGAAGCTCACATTAACACTTGATAAGCAGATATTTCTAGCATATGCTACACCACATAGTTATTAACTAAAGAGCCTATCTTACAATTACCAGCCCAAAATAAGTAGAGAAAATCTACACAAATTAGGTCAACTCTCATGGCAGAGCCCTCAAACTATAAGAGTGTGAAGACCAGACAAGGTGCAGGTCACTCACTTTATTAACTAGACAATCTATGGATTGAGAAGAAAAATTGGGTTGGAGAGGGAATTAGTTTTCAGGATCAGCTCTGATTCTGGACAATGCCCTGACTCAACACTGATATCCATTGAAGGGGGCATCAGCAACATATTAGCACAGTCTGTGTGTAGGAGAACCCATCTATCACAGATTCACAACAATGGCCAAGTATGGAGCAAAGGAAATACAATTACATTTGACTTCGAAGTTCACATCAGTACTTGAAACACAGATATTTGTAGCATATGCTACCCTACATAGGTATTAAATGAAGAGTCTATCTTATAACTATCAGCCCAAAATTAGAAGAAAAGATCTATACAAATTAGATCAATTAAGATATGGCCTTGACTCGTAGCATCCACATGCCTAATTACTTGCTCACAAGCATTAGCATCCAAAATATCTCATTCATATGCAAATGCCTATAACAGTGTACCTATCTGAGTTAAAGTCGTGACGAATCACCATATTATTGGGATATAATATGCCAAAAGAGCATTGGCCCAACATTTCTCCCACATAAAGACCATTTAGGGAGACTCCGATTGCATCTCTGAACCTACGAAGTTTATCCTTTGGTAGTGCTTTAGTGACTATATTTGTGCCCAATATTCTATTAACTTGAGAAGTTCATGTTGTACTAATCCTCTGATGAAAGATGTTGGATCTCAACATGTTTAGTCTGGACATGAATAAACCGATTCTTAGTCATCTAGATGGTACTCTGATTATCACAAAACAACTTGAGGGCATCCTCTTCTTATTGTTGATGTAACTCCTTTAAGATTAATCTCAAACAAACTGCCTCACATACTGGTGTAACTACTGCTTTGTACTGTGTTTCAGCTATAGACAATGATGCTGTAGGTTGCTTTTTGGTACACCATACAGCTGCTATTGAATCCAAATTGAAGGTATATCCTGATGTTGACTTTCAATCATCAACACTTCAAGCCCAATTTGAATGCGTAGCTAATCAATCTTAAATTGTTTTTTGATTTGTACACTGAAGTTCTGAACCATGACTCTTTACCACTGATATATTTGGGTATTCTTTTAACTGCTATCCAATGAACGAACTTAGATTCTGCTGTAAATCCAGATGCCAAACTAATTGCAAAGGCAATATCTAGCTGAGCAACTCAAATAAATCAAATTTCCAATCAATTGTGAATATGCTACAGGATCAACTCTAAGTTACCGGTTCAGATTTGGGTTCGGGTTTGGGTTTGAGGGTTTGGTTCGTGGGTCGATCAGAATAAAATTTTAGGATTGGTTTATTGATACAAAAACATATAAAAATCAGAAATACATACATATTTACAGCAATAATGAAGTTCAAAATACACCACCATATTAATAGTCAAATAACATAGCAAATACACCACCATATTAATTGTCAAATATTAGTCAAACTTGAATGTCATGATATAGATTAAAGTTAAAAAATAATAATGTCAAATGTCAACAATCAGCCATCATTGATCAAATATCATTTGGGTCATCAAAAATATCATCATCACCATCCATATTAAATGATGTATGCAGTCTTAAATCAGAAGAACCACAAATAGTGCCACTAGCACTAGCACTCTCATGCTCACTAGTTGGCCCATAGTCATCGTCAACATCAAGTGTAGCAAAGTGGGTAGTGGAAGCATCCAAGTCAATATGCTTTGGCTCGATATCCCACTTCCTTGTGTCCCCTTTTTTGTAAGAACTTTCTTTGTGTGTAAGGAGCTGCAAGTTTGAATGCACATACACCAAGTCCTCTACCTTTTATGAATGCAGTCTATTGTACTTTATTGAGTGGATGAAGGAGTATGTGCTCCAATTCCTCTCACATGAAGATGAACTAGCAACCTATTAAGACCAAATTAGATAGTTAAGAGTTACAAAATTTTAAAATTCAAAATCATTGATGGCAAACTTGCCGAAAACTCAGCGAGTCGCTGAGTACTCGTTGAGCCAAACGACTGGCGATTTTTCAGAAGGTTTACTTGCCACTTGGACTCGGCGAGTTTCTAGCAAAAAATCGTCAAAATTTTGGTGAGTACTTGCCAAAAACTCAGCGATTTTGAAAAAAACAACTCAGCAAATACATTAAAAATGTGAAACATGAAATAACACAATAAAAATAAATTAAAAAATTAAAAAAAACATTAGAAAAACTAGTCAAAAAACTCATGATTTTTCCCTATAAATTCATGAATGCCTCACATAGACTTGGAGAGCAAATATTCTTCATAAAAATATGCCAAACACCTAATTTCTCCCTTAATTGATAAAATTGTGAAAATAGCATGCATCATGAAGGTTCGTGTGGTTTCAAAGGCCTTAATTTGTGCTTGGTGGTGATGGCTCTGCCCCTCAACCCCGCTCTGTACCGCAAGAGGGGTGCTGCCCCTCAACCCCATTGGGGGCATTGCTCCCAAACCCCCACGAAGGGGCACTGCCCCTCAAACACGTTGGGGATGTTGCCCCCAGACCCCCACGAAGGGCACCACCCCTCGACCCATTGAGATCTCCACTCCTAGACCCCCACTAGTTATTGGGATATCTTCTCATATAAGAAATTTGATTACAATTAGGGGATTTGGGAGTGGCAAATGGAATCGACAACTTAGACAATTATCTTTATCACTATGATAATATCATTGATTCTCCCCAAGTTTTCACTAGACTAGGATAGAGGACGATGTCAAATGTTGTAATATGCAATTTATGAATTATGATGATACTTTTCAAAGACAATCATCATAAATTCATAATAGTTGCTAGGTAACTACTGTATCAAGATCTTGCATGGCAGCATGATGATGCGATTTTGTATTCAAATGAATCAAATTTAATAGAAAACACTTTTGTACTCATTTGTGCACTCATTGGATACATTTTGTCAATAAATTTTATCAAAAAAAAAGTGTTTCTAAAGTAATTTAAGCAACTTTTTAAGTTACTGAGTTTTTTGTCGAGTTTTTGCCGAGTTGAAATTTTTGGGCTTGCCGAGTTTTTGCCAAGTCTGAGTTGTCCAACTATGATTAAAATATAAATAAAATTATAAAACTTAAAAGATAAAATATTTTGACTATAAAACTTACTTGGGATAAAATTTTGATTGCAAGAGGTTGTAGGTACAAGTATGCTTGGCCATGGAAGTACCACCAACTATGAGCATCGACCATGTACTTGACCCGAAGAGCATCAAGACCACAATCGGTGGAGCATGCAAAATCCATGAACTTAGCCCTCACTACATCATGTCTATCATGATCAATGAAGAGTTTGTGAAGTGCTTCCTTGTAACCTTAAGCCACTTTAGCATCTCTATATGGGGCAACTCTTGTTATCATAAAAAGGAGCTGAGAACTATAGTATTTGGGACTCAATGCAAAGGCAAGAAGATGCAATGGAGTGGTCATTTTGTTCCATCTCTCTACAATGATTTTTTGTAGTTCTTTGAAGAAGTTTTCTTTAGAATCTTACTCTTTTGCATTAATGATGACTTCCATCTTCTCAATCATTGAGTCGATGCTATCATATACTTCACCCAAACAAGGCCTATCCATGTCAATATAATGAATCATGCTCAATATGAGCTCAATGAAACTAAGGAGATACTCAACACAATCCTACCAAATGTCATCTAGGATCACTTGCTTAACCTTTGCTGCCCTTGCAATACTAGATTGCCTCCATATGGACCAATTAGGGCTGATGACCATGTTAGAAAGTGCCTCACGAACCTTCACAAGTCGTCTCAACACAATTGTGCTTGAGGGAAAAAGGGTCTCAACAACCTATTTGAAAATCAAAATTAAATTAAAAAAGATTACTAAAGTGAAACATGTTTATTATTTAACTTACCTTCAACAGCTCCAATTTCGAGAATGTTCTAAATATGTCTTGTGACATATGGTGGTTGGCAATGAACATTTGGATGTCTTCGGCCTCAACATACACCTGTTTGATTCAATCAATTTTGGTGCCAATTATTGTAGCATTAAATTGAGGGAGTGGACACCACAAGATGTCCAAAAGATGTGTGAATACTGCTCCTCAACCAATAACCCAATAGCCCTACAATTTGTTGCATTGTCTGTTATAACTTGCACAACATTTTGAGGGCCCACTTCATCAATAGCTTGACAAAGAATGTTAGCAATAAATGCACCATCCTTCACCTCTCCTTCACAATCTACTACTCTCAAAAACATTGCCCTTAAAGGGGACATTGCAATAACATTGATCAATGGGCAATTTTCTACATCTTTCCATCCATCAGAAACGATGGACACCCCTATTCTGATCCACAAATCCCTTATGGGCTTCAAGGAGTCCTCTACAAATTTCACCTCTTTATCTAATAAGGTGCTACGCACCTTCTCAAAACCTAGGCCCTTATACCTATTGTCAATCAGATTGCACCCGAACGCTTGAATGGTGAAATTCAGCAATCTGTTGCAACATGGGAACTAATTCCAGGTTGTGGGTACCCTATAAGGAATTAGACCTCCAGATTCTAGGCTAGTTCCTATATGATTTTGATGATTAATAATTTAAAATTGTTGGGAAAAGGGAGAAAGACTTAGTCTAAATGAAAAATTGGAAAAAAACTTATACTGTGGTGATGCACCGATAGAATCTAATATGCAGACTTATTTCACAAAATGATTATCCACTACTTTCATTTGCACAACCTAATCTAATAGCTCAATCACCTAAATGATTTAAACAGAGGCTTTGAAAAGACAATCTTCGAAGAAAAACATGGTTTTCACAACTAAACTGTTTAATCATGAATATACGCAGTGTTTAGCCAATGAATTTAACTAAGATGCATACAAAAACTCATGAAGGAGACAGAAGTATTAAAGGTTTCAAAACTACTAACACAATAACCCTTCGATCAAATCCTACATAGCAATGATGCTTGAGATCTTGAAGGCAAATTCTGAAAATGTTGGAAATAAAAGGAGTCTCTCTGCAAATCATACACTAATTAACCTGTAAAACTGTTGCATAATATTAAAATCAGAAAGTTGAGTTACAAATAATTCACTTTGCAGAATGTAAAGAAGGAAAAACAAGAACTAGAGGAAAAAAGACTAAGTTTCCTCAATATATACAAGAGGCATGCACAAAGCAGCCAATAATAGAAATGAAAGCTAACAGAAGTAAAAATGATAACTTCAAAGCTGAAATCCGAGCAGAAGAGGAAACCCTGATAAAAATAGCTCCAAAAAGAAGCAAACTGTACTCTCTACTTTGAAAACTCCACCTCTCCATGCGCATGATCAAAAAAACTGTGAACTAAAGCGAAACTGAAAGAAGAGCCTCATTTGCATGATCCAATTAACTAAAACTGAACTCCACTTGTGCATGAGCGAAAAAAAAAAATTAGTATTTTAGATATTTGCCACCATGCACAGTCTAAAGATAAAAGTTCGGATGTGTTTCCAACTTGAAGCTATAATCGAAAATTTATCCTTACTTAATATTTATGATTGCACTTTGAGATAGTTAAATAAATTAAATGATATATACTTTATCATTTAATCATTTAACTTACAATATGTAATGCAAAACAAAAAATATTAAAACTTATGTCAAAATAGAAACTTGACCTTAAAAAAGATCACGGGCCCATGCATAATTCTAATCCGCCACCACACTAGCATCACTTAGCATATTTGATATGCAAAGTCTTCAATATCACATCGGCCATGGTAAACTTGTTCATTGAGCCGACCACATGATTAGGCTTTTTGAATTTAAAGTCATGGACCCCGGAAGATAAATAAAACAAAATGATTAAACTGAAATCATTAGCAAAAGATACCCTTTATCAAAATAGGGTAAGCAAATACTAGCGAACCCTAAACATTATTATCATTTTCCCTTGTCACTTTCGAGAAGCTTCAAGGTGAAGCCTAGATAGGAGTTGCGCCGCCATGGAAACCACTAGGGTCTTGAATCTGCAAAACTTTATGCACCCTTCCTCTTGTACAAGAGAGATTCGAACAGGAAAACAAGGTAAATCCTTTGGTTCTGTATCTACTGACTTTTTCTCCATTTCTTTCTGCATTTCTGAGTTTTGTTGGCCACGGTTTAAATACATCTCTGATGTATTCTTTTATATTTTATGTGCCTCACTCTTCCTGTTGAGGCCGTCATGAATGCTTGATATGCCGCGATCTGCTTCACATTTTCCGGTGCTTTTCTCTTCTCTTGCTTTGGCAGCCATGGTTATACTGGGCTCGAGCTTGTTTGGAGATTGTGTGGTAAGTTTTTCTTAACTTAAGTCCAAGCGATAATTTCTGCATTCTCCACATGGAAAGTAAATTTGGGCCTTCCTAGCTGCAACCATTACTTTTTCTATACATTTTTCTTTTTTCTTCTCTTGATTTCTTATTGTATCGAAATAAACAGGCCCAAAACCCTCTGTTCAACCTTTATTAATCTTTTAGAAGAAGCTCCTCACATTTTGTGGCCGCGGGATTTTGACATACACATTTCTTATGCATCTTTTCGAAAAAATATACCATTCTGTCTTATCTGACCCGATGGCTTCTGTACTGGTTCGTGGAACTTAGACCCTCAATAATCAACAATATTATCTGGAACCTTTTCAAGTTATAGTTGGATATGCTAGATCTCCTCCAAATACTTCCATTTTTAAGACCTCTTTTGAGCTCGAGCAAGAGAAGTTTCATCAACTGCTGACTTTTCCCCAAAAAAATTATTTTGTCTAGTGTAAATTCATTGTCAGCAGTTTTCTCCAGCTGAAGATTCTAGCATTACTGCACGCACCCTAGACTTCTTCCTCCTGCTTCCTGCCTGTTGACTATTGGATGGTTTTAACAAGTTTGCAGACTTGTCAGATATCAAAGGAGTTTCTCCGTGCCTACTCTGTGTTTGTCCAGCTCTTAGGGTATATTGATCTCTATTATAACTTAGCTTCTACCTGAAGAAAAATTACAAGTAGAAACTCCTGCTTTCTTTTGAATTACCAGTATACCCCAGTTGAAATTGTGTGAACTGGGTACAACCTCCATTATGAATTATAGTGATTTCAATGAACAAACAATGAGGATTTGCTTCTTCTGATAAGATCTTATCACCATTTTGCTATTTGCTGTCATGCTAAGACTGATTTTATCATAATAAAAACCATATAAGATAAAAACTTTTGCGAAATGAGGTTGAACTATGACCGTTACAGTGATTGTTAATATCATGAATATTGTGACTGTACTTAGCATACATTATACGCTACTCACTCAGCCATTGTATGACTTATGGTCTCTGTTGTTCAATCAACTTTATCTAATAAATTTCTTGTCACGTTGATTATACCTGTTCTTATCAAACTTTGGTGTATCTGACAGTGCTAATGTTCTTTCCCTCCTTAATTTGATAAAAGATCTTTGTTGATGCTGTATTCATTTGTTCAGACCTTGTAGTTGCGAATACATTCTGGTATTCTAAGTGGAGCACTATTGTCTTTGTCCTCTTTTAATGCTCTTCACAGTTTATCAAACTTGTTTGCTTGAATGTTCTTCGTAACTCCCTTACAATTGTTTCTTTGAAGCTCTTGGAATAATCTTTGTGCTCTGTAGATCATCTGATGATTACGATTATTCTAGCTAAAACTGCATCATATAAGACAGCAAGTAATATCAATGTATTTGCTCTCTTATTGACTGTCATTAAAGGCACATAGTGAATTATATTGAAATCAATGCCACTGTCAATAAATGATTATCCATTATCATGCTTTTGTAAGCTTCTCCTGATGTATGACTACTCCATTTTGTAGACTGTTATATGCTTTTGAAGTTATGAAAACACTCCAATGCACAAGTACTATGTTTCTCTTCAATGTAAAGAGGCTCTATACTTCATTTAGATATAATATGAAAAAAAAGTAAAGCAAAGCTGAAACAAAGTACTAACTTTGAAATAAGGCTGCTTATATTATTATATTCTTAGTCTCAGTAGCTCTCTTGATGACTATTCTGACAATATTAAAGAACTCTCATATGTAACTTGAGAGTGTGTCCTTTTTGATATGTCGGGCTCAACCCTTGTGGGAGCCCATTTAACCCCACATATATGATAAAACAATCACAAACATAATAACCCTGTTCCTGCACAGTGAAAAAACATGTTAGCAAAATAAAAGAAGTTGAAAGCTTCCTCTTGAGTTTTATGCCTTTGAACAACGAAATCATCTGATGGATGCCTGATCAATTGTATGCTATATTTTTGTTGATAGCGTAGGCATATGATAGTATTTGATTCACATTGCTCTAACCACATTTCTATCATACTTGCAGGTGCATCAGAGCTTGGAGCTGGATCGATCCAGAGTCACAACTGAAGATTTCAACCTGTCAACGATTCGTCATTCCAGGTAATGATGAATCACTTTCTACCCTATGCTTTCTTTATTTTCAGTTGTATAGTTTACTTTACTTCATGCACCCCTTTTGATTATGAAAATCAAATGAAGTTACTCTCACGGCTTGTGTGGGATTCTGGTTTGTACATTATGAATAAAACAACAAACATTATGCAAACTTATGATATCATTTTGAAATGTTTTTGCATAATATTACTGAAATTTACATTGTAATGAAACATTGCACAATAATGAGTACTTAGCAAAAAAGTTTGAACATCTTGTGTACCTTTTGGCTTTGAATTTGCAATTCAGCTCTACTTGTTTGAGTTGGTAGTGAAAAATAGGTAACAATACCCTTTTGGAGCCTCTTTAATTAATTTCACCATGTTTTGCCAATATGGTGAGCGAACAAAATTGAATACCAATCCATTCACATAGACACATCTTGCTATATCTTGATCGACAATCTCTTTAGCCTCATTCTAAAATGCCATTTCCAACAATCTCTTTGATCTCTTATGTGTAGATGCCACAAGTTGCTCTTCAGGTATGGACATAAATGGATGGCTCTCTATAGGGTGAAAATGAGAAGGCGATGTAGGGGGGGCTTCATCCCTCGAGATCCTTTCTTTAACAAAGGATCTACGACCTAGTGCTTGGTATGCTTTTTCATGCTCTTCAATATATGCCAATATTTGTATGTCTAGAATGCCTTTACCATCTTCACCTAGACAAAATTTGATGCCCAATCCAAGGATCTTGCATAAATGGCCTCACTCAGTTGTATGAGCTCGAATATCAAAAAATTCAAAGACTAAATGTCACTTTGTCACAATAAACTTTTCCCATCTTCTGCAACAAAGCATAGGCCTCTTATTTATAGATTTTGAGAACCTAATCTCAGAAAGTCATGTTAACTTTAGATATTTTCCTATGAGTTGTCATCCTTATCCTCTATGGATAAGATTCACCTTTTTGCTTTATGAGTTGTCAATCTTATCCTATGAATTGTCATCTTTATCCTTTGTGGATAGGATATTTTTGATCCTTATCCTCTGTGGATAAGATATTTGTAATCCTTATTCTCTGCCCTTTGACTTCCTTGTAGTTAGTGAACTCCTTTACTATTTTTGCATGCTTTGCTGATTTTGCAAAAAATATTTTTCTCTTTTTGTGTTGTTCTGATTTTTCAAAAAAAATCAGGTAACAGTGGGCACAACCACATGTACACCCAGGTTGAGAACACCCCAATAATATGCAAGAGAAAAAAAAACTGAATGAAGGATATGCAAAAAATTCTAAGGAGGAATTATTTTGGGAATAGAAATCAAGGATAAAATATCTCAAATGAATAGATAAGTCACAAAAGTACCAAATTTCTAGTGAGAAGAAAACCTTAACGGATAAAGTTCTAAAGTTGACTTTGGATCCTGATTTTAATGAAAACCTATAAGTTTGGTAGAGAAAGGATGCAAAGGGCTTTAAGAGATGCCTCCTTCCTTAGAAATTTAAAATTATGAAAAATGAAGTAAAGAAGTGGGATAAAAATAAATTTTGAAACTTACTTCAAGGGAAAAGAATCTTTGACAAGGAATTGCAAATATTCAAATTCCCATTGAGAAGGAAATGGATGATGAAACAAGCATTAAACAGGACCTTAACTAAGGATCTGCACAAAATTCTGAGGATGGAGATATTATTTTGGAAGGAGAAATCAAGGAGCAAATGGTCAAAAAAAATACCAAATTTGAAATCTCTTGACATGTTTGCTATAATTCGAAGAGCCAAAACTGTTTGTGCAAACTCAACACCATAAATGGTTTTAAAAATGACAAAATAAAGCAGTTAGAAAAGACGAAACGAAAGTACTTTCCAAACCTTAAAGAGGTTGACTTAGCTAGAGATAAGACACAATCCTCCCTTGGAAATATTCCAAACAATATTAATGAAAAAGACAATTTGAAGTTAATGCCTTAAATATCTAATGACATCAGGGAGGTGAATTTCAGTTTTGGGGGTGATAAAAGCCTTGTACTTGATGGTTTCTGTACACATATAAATTTGAACAGTGATGCTTTATATAGTCAAGGGGCTTGTTGTCGCACTCGAGATTCCAATCAATGATTATCACAAGAAAAGGTGAGTAGAGCAGCCATTTCAATGTTAACCCAGATTTCATTTTGTGTAACCTGCTTTAGGTTCCTTCAATCATTTCATTATGTCCTTATTTTTCATATTTTAAGACCACATTGGCCTAAATTCATCATTCTCTGCCTCTCTTGGTCCTTTTGGGGATTTTTCAGCTCACAAATACAGGTTTGGTTTGGCTGGAACTGGCCAATGATGTATTGGTGACAGATTGAATCCAAACTGACCTTGTACTTCTCTGGTTTTTGTGCTTTAGCAAGTCGGCAAGTATGGTTAAATGGCTTTGAGGATAGGTTAGAAATTTTACATATATATATATAGGGGTCTTAGGAGTCTATTTCCTTAATTATTTTTGAATCATGAAAATGCCTACTAGTAAATTACAACAGTTATGGATTTTTAGTGGACTTAAGGACGTGACTTCAACAAGGGGCTATAGTAGGCCTAATTTCATGATTAGAGGAATCCTATTGATAAAGGAAAGCCTTAGGCTTCCTAGATGTCTGGCATGTTTGGAAGACTTGTAAGCTACTTGGCATCAGCTCAAGTCATCTCACTCATGGAACAGCTTGTTCTAGCCCAAGGAAGAGGTCCACATGCCAACAAGTTTCGAGGTAAGCATCCATGTTCCTCTCATGCTTGTTTGGTTTGTTTTGAGTGCATGCTAACACATCTTGCAGGCCTTTATCACACTAGCATATAGTTCTTCAATCCTAACCTTTTCATTTCTATCATATCGATTGCTTATTTCTAAGAGATTATCAATGTAAGCTTATAATAGGCCCCTCATAAGCTTAGTGACTTATCTCTAGAAAGTTCATTCTAATGCATACATTTCAATTGACCCAATGTCAACCCTCCTTTTCATTGGTTTGCATTTCCAATTCAGCCATCCATACCTTTTCATTTACTGAAGCTCCATTTACAGCAAAATCCCTACAAATATGATCAACACTGGATCTAAAATCTCTATTAAACATCCCAAAAGGGAAATAACTGCTCCTAAGAGAACCATCTGTACAATATGATCTAAGATCATTCCCAAAGACGAGCATTAAAATATTCATAGAAGATATACCCGAGGATAAGAAGATGATGTTGGTGTTAATGAATACGATTCTGAACACGAACTCCACAATTTATACAAGCCTATCTTGAACATGTTAACAAATCACAAGGCAAACTTCGACTCTTGATATAAAGAACAAAATTAGCTCACTGCCATAACGTATAAGTTTATTAAAATGTTCCTAAAGGTGTCACCTATCAATTTGCAATGTTTTCCATACAAGAACATCCCACCTTGCTTTTCTCCTGCTTACACCATTTCATCCATGGTGACACATTTGACCAGAACCAAACCCATCACAGCAATGGCTACAACAGGTTCAATCGTAGCCAAATCATCCTTAAAGTAGTAGCAGCAGATGAGGCTAAAGCATTACAAACCCAAGTTTCATAGCCTTAAGGATTTCTCAGACTCAAATTTCACAGCCAATTCAGAAATTTTCTGACACAACCACTTCAATAATAATAACACCCTAACATGCAAACCTACATGGTGCACGTAATGAATCAAATAATCAGATGCAAGCAGTGACTAACACGCAGATTAATCAAATAGAAAATCAGATTATCAGAAAGGCAGCTAACAACAACCAGTACAACAGCCTTCTCCACCAAATAGGAAACCAGTTCTGGCACGACCACTTATCAATAGAGCTGAGTGAATGTTAGAGTACTTCCTTTTAAAACAGTTATTCAGACATTGCAAAAAATCCCATGGCATCTTATATAGCAGCAATTAACATTGGGGTAGTATCAATTACTATCACTTCCAATGGTAGCAACTCAATGGCCCGTCTGAAATCCTATACAAATATTCAACCCTCGGCCACAAATACTTTAATCAAGACTCTCCATGGAGACACTCTTGAGTGATACAATCAGCACAAGCATGAATCTATTCAAGGGTTTAAGGACTTCATTCACGTATTTAACCAAAATTCAGGATAAGACTTGGAAGATGTCATAAGAAATCATGTCAATGCAAGCAGCTAGAGTATGAACCCACTCACAACATTGTCATCCAATGAAAGAGTCTGGGTCATAAATCCAAGCATAACATTGATGAATAGTCCCTATACCAGCTTGAGCTTCTTCTTGACAGATGTTCTTCAATATGCTGATAAGATTCATATGAATTTTCAAGAAGAAAGTAGTCATGAATAATTAGCTAACAACAATGGCCCTTCGTCAAGGGAGTCCCTCTCCCTCCTACATTGAGGGAATGCTTAAAGATCCCATGACGACATTGAGGCCTATGTTGCAGTACAATGTACAACATTTCAGGCCCAAAAATCTTGATGAAATGATAGAACAAGCTAAGAGAATAGATCAATTCACAAAAATGAATGAAGTACAGGGGTTCCCATCATTGCTCAGAAGAATCAAAACAGTTATGCCATAGGAGATGGTGCCATGGACATTGGAGAACCAAGCCATGAACTAAGATATGCAACCCATGCAATTGAATCTTGAGAACTTGGGAAAGATACAAATCAACTGATACAATTTTATCCAAAAGAATAAATACTCCCTCCACAACAAGCTCAATAAAATCAAAGAATTGTACCACAAGAACAGTCTCCAATACATCAGCCTCTCACATTAAAAGAACTTGAGACTACATTCTAATGCCATGTACATCTAAAATCCTTGACCCCACAAATCCTACACCTAATTGTTACACTTCTAATAAGTTCTATTTGTGGCATGCAAACTAGGGCATCCATTGAGAGTTTCAGAGAATTCAAAAAAAATACAGAATTTACTCTTGGAAAGAATTATATTGAGAAGCCAAAGAGAGGGAAAGACATTATGAACATCTACAAGCCAAGTAAATTCTATAAACCCTAGACAGAAAGCAATCAATTAATCAGACCAATGCACATTTAGAACAATCCAGATTGCCAGAAAACCAGGATTGCATGGAAACAGCTATTGTATCAGATTCGCATATGGAAAATTTTAATAATCCCTTGATACAAATATGGCTGAATACAGCAATTATTATAATATTAATACACTCAACTATTTATACACCTAAGGTTAGAGAACATAACTTTAAAATATTTATTTATATAAAAAATTTGGTTTTTAGATTTTAGTTTATAAGATTTATTTTGTTACATTGTGTTTATAACTGTAGTGATTTAAATATATATATTGCATGCCAATGTTGCAAGTATGTCCCTGGAGACTCTCATGGAAAAGGCTTTTAATTTTTAAGTTTTGAGCAAATAAAGCAAGCTATTGCAGAATCCCCTGATCTGGTTGATCCTGATTTTAGCAAGGATCTATAGGAAAGTATAGCATTGCTGCTGGCCTAAATCAAAAGGGTGAAACTGATCAGGAAGTGTAATGTCCCATTTCAAAATAAGCCAATTTACACTTTGAGAAATTTTCTCAGCAACCCGAAACATGGCATGTTCAGATTTATAAGACATTCACCCACAGGAAAGTAATTAAAAGAGATTAAAAATGGCACCTAAACTAAGATATCTGTGATTGGGTTTAAAGAATGATTATATTAAAATTAAATTATACTTTATCAAAAGTCAAAGAGTGTATGAAGGGTTGTGTCTCATAAAGCAATAAGATATATAAGGGAGATCAGTTAATGAGAAGAGGATCAATCAATCGGGAATAGATATTATGTGACTTTGCAAGTAAATATTACAGCCAAAGAGTACGAAACCCCTCCAAGGAAATTAAGAGATTTAAAGACAAAAACCCTTAATTTCTCCTATCAAATTATTGGAGGAAAACCCATAACTTGTCTAGATATCAAGGACAAATATTTAAGGAAAACTAGGAGCGAATTGGAAGAAGAAACAAAGCAGAAAATCAAGATAAGATTATTTTCAGAATTATGTCAAAGTGAACAAATATGAATTTTATAATAAAATTCATTTTGATTTAGTTATATTTATAAATATAAATGCAACTATCATTTTAGAATTAGAATTATTGTTTTAAGGCAAAAATAAGATATCAGAGCAATGATCCTACCAACTTGCAAGGTAAAGCTAAAATGTTGGATACATTCTAGTTAAAAAGACTTAAGGTCTACAAAGGGAAGAAAGCATGGATCTTATGCAAAAATTATTGTACAAACTTGAGTCCCCTAGAGTTATTAACCGATATTTTTCACATCATGCAAAAGCTTGTGTTCCCTTTGATGAGTACTTGGAGGCACTCAAGTACCAGTTTCCCAACAAAAGAGGTCTAATGGCTAAGGAGGAGATCAAGAAGCAAGATCCAAGAGAATCATTGGTGACAGCAAAAGAAGGGTTAGAATCAGAATCACAAGAAATTGCTAAACACATAGAAGAAGAAGAGTCGATATTGTGTGTTGAAGATGTGTCAGTAATTATAGATGATGCCCAAGAAACATCCACCCAATTTTTTGGTATGGAAATAATAGAACCGTGTAATAATAAATTGCAATATATCGAAATGATTGGACCATGTGATGCTATTGTGAAGAATGAATTTTCTAAGATTGACCTCCATGAGGAGGAATTACGAGTTTATTAAGGAAATTCCATGATGATAGACACCTACTACATGGAAGTTGACCAAGAAACAATCGAACTCCCTTGTTCCAAGATCGATGAATTCGTTGATGGGTTAGTTTGTAGTCATGAGAAGGAGACTTTTGGTTTGCACATGATGGATCTACGAGAGATCAACATGGACATTGGAGAACAATGGGCACATTCGCTAAGTTGTCATCCCACCCAAATTGAAAAAAAAATGGATATAGTCACTCTGAGGCGCTTGATACTCAAAGAAGTGAGAGATATGAACTGCAGTGAAGGACATCTAGATTCCTTTACTCATATACGGAATTGGCTTTGCACAAAGGAGTGGATCCTGGTATTCAAAAAACTCCCACAATTCATAATAGCAGAAGATGCAACATTGTGTTGTCATTTTGGATGTCAGCAATGACAATTAAGAGTTTGTATTAGTCTTTCAAGATCCTTGGTAGAAATGAAATAAGAGAAGAATTTTGTGATATTTCTGGAAACTCTCTGATTGGATTGGTTACAGAATATGAAAATCTCGAAAGTGGACCAAAAAGATATAAAATCATTTTAGAAAAGAACATTGCATTTAAGGTCATAGATGTGTGTCATGTCTCTAATCCTCATCTTAATATATGGAAAGCTCACTTTCTTGCTTTGACTCAAAGAGATACCCATGAAACTATGCAAAGGTTGGGCCAACCAAATCAGTTCTTTGTAGATGCAATTGATGCCACAAAGGAAATTGATCCTCGTATTGATACTTCCTTTACCTGGTTTCAAAATATGCTAATCGCAAAATGTCTTTTTAAAGATATCAAGTTTCCACAATCCATCATGTTGTTCAAATTTAGTTTCTGGTTTTGATTGTGAAAATTTACACAATCAAAACCAGAAACTAAATTTGAACAAATGTCTTTTTGTTTCTTCTCTATGAGGATGAGAGAAAACTTATCTTAAATTACCAACCTTAATAGTTTCCAACTCTTGGTTTCATTGTTAAGAGATTTTAGGAAATACAATTACTCAAGCCATAAGAATACTAGACAATAAATTGTCCTCATACTTTAGAGGATGGTATTAACCTTATGACATTAAAGGACTATATTGGCAGTCGGGTTGAGAAACTAATTACGTCATGAGGATCGATGTCTAGGAATTACAAATCTCCAAGGTTGATTTGGGATTTGAGTCTAGGAAAAATGATTCAATTTGAAAAACTAAGAGTTGAACCAACATTGCTTGAGGATAAGCAATCTTTAGGAAGGGTGGATTGTAATGTCCCGCTTCAAAATAAGCCAATTTACATTTTGAGAAATTTGCTCAGCAACCTAAAACATGGCATGTTCAAATTTATAAGACATTCACCCAAGACAAGAAGGTAATTTGCTAATACATAAACTAGTCGCAAGGAAAGTAATTAAAGGAGATTAAAAAATGGCACCTAAACTAAGATATTTGCAATTGGGTTCAAAGAATGATTAAATTAAAATTAAATTATACTTTATCAAAAGTCAAAGGGTGTATTAAGGGTTGTGTCTCATGAAGCAATAAGATGTAGAAGGGAGATCATTTAATGAGAAGAGGATCAATCAATTGGGAATAAATGGTATGCAAGTAAATATTACAGCCAAAGAGGACAAAAACCCTCCAAGGAAAATTAAGAGATTTAAGGACGAAAACCCTTAATTTCTCCTATCATGTTCTTGGGAAAAAAAAAACCATAACTTGTCTAGATATCAAGGACAAACATTTAAGGAAAAATAGCTGCAAATTGGAAGAAGAAACATAGCAGAAAATTGAGATAAGATTATTTTCAGAATTATGTCGAAGTGAAAAAATCTGAATATTACAATAAAATTCATGATTTTGATTAAGTTATATTTATAAATATAGATGCAATTATCATTTTAGAATTAGAAATATTGTTTTAAGGCAAAAATAAGAAATGTTATAGAAAGGGACATAACAGGAAGAACACACTATAGCTTTTTTCAGCCAGACCCTCAAAGACTACAAGGTAAAATATAATTTTGTTGTAAAGCAAACTTATGCTTTGGTTGAAGGATTGAGCCAACCAATGCTCTAGCTTTTCTGCATTTCCTTTAAATGGCAGAATAACAATCCTCAGTCTGGCCTCTCATTCACCCGTTCTTGGTAGACTAGCTTCACCATAGAATTTTTTCTCTTCTTAGGAGTGGGCTTTTCCCTTGCTCTTGGTATCTCCCAACAAGCATAACTTCTCCACAAAAGTCTCCATAATATAACAAACATAATATTAAATCACTAAAGGTACAAACATAATATAACAAAATAAATATTTTAAACTAAAAAAGTATAAAAAACAATGTATATATATTTGATCAATAAGATAGGATATGGCTGTAATGTCCCCTTTTTAGCCTGTAGTCGTTTTTGGATGGTTTAGCCTATTCCTGACCCTTGTAGGCAAACATGGATGGTTAGAGGGTCCTTCTTGGCAGTGATCAGTGTGTTTTCTCCTTCAAAGCTCAGTGTGGGTTCAGGTTTGGCCTTCGTTAGACTCAATTCTTCATACTTACTATTTATAGTAAGTCACCATTTCAGGGGAGTCAAGGTTACTATATTTAGTAAGGCACTTGGACAGGTCTTAGATGCAGTGTTGACCCCTTAATTAGTTGGATGGGAGAAATATTAAATGTTTAATGAGTAATTATCATTAAAGGTACTTTAATGATAATTAAATAACATAAAGTTAAATTATAAAGTCAAAAAGTGTACTTTATTTCCGATGAGGCCATGACCCTCAATTAAAATCACTTAAAGTACATTTATTTTATATTATTGATTTGGGCGCCAAAGTTTGGGGGATATTATAAAGTTTTTATCAAAAACCTAAAAGTGGATTTCAAAAGCAATTAAAATGCAATTAAGAGGTTGACCTCTTTGAGGAGATTATAAAAAGGCATCAAGAGGAATTTATTTAATTATGTTTTGAAATTATAAACTTGTGTCTTTGGAGTTCGTGTTTGGAGGAAAAACCAGCTAGGGTTTCTGCCATCATCAAGCCTTTGGGAACGAAAACTCTCATAGGTTGTGCAATTTTGAGGCTGTGAAACTATCAGCTGAGGTTATTGCTAGAGTGCGGGCTTCATCCAAGGGTCCAAATTGAGCTTACAGGTGAAAGATTCATACAAGGTTTGAGTAGTTGCATTGTGAAAGGATAAATCATTTGAAGCTGCATTTATTTCTGGGCTTGGCACACTTTTCAAGAAGTTGTACAATTGTTGCTTTTTGTCAGGCCATACCATCTCCACCATGGCGTGTTGTTCCTCGAGAGAAACGCCTAGGGTTTTGGAATCATTTCTTCATCATTGATGGAGCCTATATCACAGAAGGCATTATGCATGGATTTTGAGGTGAAGAAATCAATTCCACAAGCAGGCCGTACACTACACCAGTTGCTGCAATAAATTCCAAAACTTTGCTAATTTGTTATCTCAACTTTTCGGGTATGTAGAGTTGATGAAATAAGCATTGTAAATCTTTATATTCAATAAATAATATTGCAGCTCCTTTATTTCAATATAGTTCCAGTTGCTTTGCCCATGTGCTAGGAGAGTGAGTTTATTTGTGCCAGGTGGCCAAATTGGGCTCATGGGCAACCCAAAGAAGGTAGAGAAGATAGGTCTTTTGTCACCTCAGCATCCAACATAGCTTACCACCCGTAGGACGGCAAGAATTCCCAAGGAAAAGGGATATGACAGTTTTTGGAAATAGGACAATTGCCCCTCTCATCGGTGCTCCAAATGAGATCATTTGCACGAGCCGCATCCTCAATCAAGAACCTAAAACATTAAATGCATTTAAGATTGGCGGTTGCACTGAGTAGCATTGGAATAGGCGATTCAATCCGAGGAAGTGATGATAGCAGAAGGGCAATGATGGGAGGTTACGGCAAAGCTTGCCCAAGATAGAACACCTGGAATCGGAAGTACATCCTAGTTAAGAAAATTGAATGCCACCTACTGGGAGCCATATGGAGAGGAGAGGGAGATGGATTGGAGGCAAATCAAATTTATGAAGGAGAGTTGGCTCTTCGTTTTTCTCAAAATTAAGCGTCTATATTAACACACATAGCGCCAAGCAAGGAGTAGAGCCTCAAAAATGGATACGCCGATAAAATTGTGCTACTCTAAGAAGCAATAAACATTCTCTAGCTTTATCACAGATCAAAGGCTCAAGAAAATTTGTTTGAATAAAGACATATTATGCTTGGAAGCGATGAGGATGGTGCTCGGGAAGAAGTTTTGCTTCTCCAATAACCGGACAAGAGCGAACTCTGACATTTCCTCCCATTTTCTAGCATCGCTTCTTGACCTGAATTTGCCAAAGCTAAGGTGTTTGGTTCTACTCAGGACGGTCTTCAAAGTTGCGATTTTGGTCGACGACGCAGATGTGGTGGCGGTGGCGCAGATGGGAATCGGAATCCCGTTGTCGAATGACATCAATAAGATGTTCTTGCAAGGGGCAAAAGTGGAGTAGCTACCCTTTATCCTAGATGTGAAAGAAGTTGGCCTAGAGCAACATAGGAGATGGGCAACCATCGGTTACAATTTCCTGTGCCGTCAATTGGGCTTGAACGAGATAGTAGGCTTCAAATGGTGCCAGGCCTTCACCAATCTGGTGGAATCCACCAGATTCTATGATGAAGACATCTGATGGGCTGCTACGGGTGGGTATCGATGATGCAGTTTTGGTAATTTTTGTCTAAACCAGGTAACTATAGGTGAAAATCTGGTTGGTTTTGTATTTTTGGATGATGGCACTTGGTGTCACTTGAATCTGCCCAATTCTAAGATGGGCCAAAACGATGTAAAAACGATGTAAATTTTTTATATTAATATAAATCCTCCAGCTTCACTACACATTACGAATCAAAAACAAAATATAGCTCCAGTTGCTTCAGAATTTGTTAATTTCTTGGATGCATATTTCTTGCTTGGCACTATTTTGAGGAAATACATAAATAATTGCAAAAACATCAAGAAACAAACAAACAATCAACTTTCAACAATCAGTTGCAAGGGATAGAACCAGTAGGGTTCTTACAACGGCCCCTACCCATGTATTTTATTAAGCATTGATACTTTTTGGTTAGAGGTGAGAAACCTACAATAGCCAACCAAAGAATACATTATATGCATTTTCTATTCACCATACCCCAGATTACAAAAAGGAGAGAAATACTTTTGACCGCTAACTAGCCTAACTCTTTTGTTATATTGGCAAAGACCATCAACTATTGATCTACCTTGATGGAATTATCATTTCTAGTAATGTGAAGGAGAAACTAAGAGGCCCTGAGTGCATTCTCAAACCTGTTGCGATCTGCAAAAGGGTGTAAAGATATGAATGGTTGGTGGAGCTCCTCTAGCACCCAACCCTTAGCCATAATCTCCAAGTCACCAGTATCCAAAACCTCCCAAATGGCGTTGATAGTTTTTGCAATGTGCATGAGGTGCAATTCCATATACATATATGTATATGTATATATATGTATGTATATGTATATATCAGGGAAACCCGAGGACGCGTCTGCCCCTCTAAAATGTCCCGTCCCTATCCCCGGGATGCCCTGAGTACAGGGGGACGACTGGGGAACGCTAGGGGACTGTCCCTTTTTCTACCCAAACATAGGAAACCATCCTCGAAACGGGGGAACGGGGTTGACCAAATGGGGGACGGTTGACCATCCCGAGAACGGTCAAGGGATGGTTGAGCTGTCCCAAGGATGGTCGATTGTCCCCCACATCTTAAGAGCATTTTAAACCCAAAATTAAAAAGTCTCACCCCTGCCTACGTGGCATATGTGGGCCCCATTGCTTTTGACTCTCTTATGAGGAAAAAAAGGCCTCTCTTTATTCATTTAAGGCATTTGTTTGTTTGAGCAGCCAAGGTTTTGAGAGCAAAAGAAATTGCAGCCATTGAAGGAGGAGAGTGTTAGTTTTTCATGATCAGATAAATCAAACAGAAAGTAATCAGAAAATGCACCACATGAGACAAGGAACACCACAAGATACCCTGGGAAAACCCTCCAACCTAAGGGAGAAAAACCCAACCAATATATCTCTTATATATTGATATGTAGCAGAAATCTGCTTAAAACTCAGCCATAACTCAATGCCAAATTTAATATAAAGAATATTTGCACCTCTCCTAGATGCAGATACAAATAAATATGTTTCTCCGTGTAATCAATTTGCTGCTACAGAAGATGATCTGCTGCTACAGGAAGACCTGTTGCTCAAGTGCGAACTCCTTTAGGAATGTGAATTATAATGAATGAACTTGATGTCAAATGAATGAACAGCACCTTGTATTTATATCCAAGACGTGACTCTTCATCAAGGAGGTTGGCCCTTTCAAAGATAGAGATGTGTCTTTTCAAGTGGCGCCAATAAGACAAGTCGGCCCAAGATAAAGTATTATTTATTTAATAAAATTGTGCCTCTTGATAAGTCGGCCCTCTTTAATTAATAATTAAATATTAATTATTAATGATATAAATAATACATTAAATGAGGCGCCTCATTAAATAATATCCATTAAATAAATTAAATAGCCTCAAGGCTATATTTAATTTATTCTCTGTAGAAATCGTGACTGGAAGTGTTCTTCCAAACGCTGAAAACAACACTCCCTCTCAGCTAGGGAGGAATACTTCCAACTGTACAAGTCATATCACCTCATCGTGATGACAAACATCATGGCTACATCCATGTGTGAAAATAAGCATATCACCTCATCATGATAGCATATCACCCATCATGATATCAACCATCATGGCTACACCCATGTATGGAAAGGAGCTTGTCACCTCATCGTGAAATCATATCACCTCATCGTGATATCAACCATCATGGCTACACCCATGTATGGTATGTACAAGTGCTCATCACTCAACGTGATGTTGTCACCTCATCGTGACGTTCACCATGGCTTTCCCAGAGGGTGAAAACACAAGTACAAGAAAATCATCATGGACTCTCTCACGTGATGTTGTCATGGAGTCACACACATGACATCCACCATAGCTCTCCCAGAGCGTGGAAACAAGGGCTTTCACCTCAAATCTCAAAAAGAAATGCATTAACAAGGGCTTGCACCTCAAATCTCTCTCAAAAGAGAAATGCATTAAAGAGGATCACTGATACTGAGACTCCTTCTCAGCTAGGGCTTGATTCTCCTCCATACCAAGCTTGTCTCAAAGGTACACAAACTTTATCCTGAAGAGATGCTTGGTGAGAATGTCTGCCATCTGCTCATCAGTGCTGATAAACCTCAACTGAATTGCTTTCCTCAATACCATATCTCTGATATAGTGGTATGCTTAGTTCTGTCATGAGACACTGGAATGACAAAAAGCTTCTTAAGGCTTTGATTATCACAATGGATGACAGTCGGCTCCAATGATTGTCCAAGCAATCCTGCAAGGAGCTTCCGAAGCCACACTGCTTCTCAAGCTGCCACACAAGTTGTAATGTACTCAACCTCTGCTGTACTCAGTGCCACAGAAGATTGCTTCTTGCAGACCTCAATTGAAACAACATCTAGAGGTACTATTTCGATTAGTCAACACAACCATCTTCTTTAGGTTCAGTAGGCTCCCTCTGAATCTTTAAGCACTTGCATCAACCTCCTAACCTCATTGTCCAAGATTGCCTGCAACGCTTTCCTTAGAGAAATGGTTTTCAGCGCACACCTCTGTAGAGATTCAGGGTTGTCCTCTTCGACCTCATCCCAAATCACTCTATTTTGGATAGATTTGCAGAGCTACCAATGTTAAATCCAAGTTAACTGATTTGAGCAATTTTGATCTCAACTGCTAAAGAGGTACTTCAAGAATTTAGCATCTAGCCTTGCAACACTACAACCCTTATTCTCAGTGAGTCGTAGAACTCCCTCTGAAGGTTAATTCTTCCTCTTCGAAGAGATGTCTTCAGCCATTCACTCAGTCTCATAGTTGCAACCAGTGTCTCCATTCTTCCACCTACAGGATGCATCAAGCTCTTCTTGAAAGCAATCTCTTACACTTCTTGGTCTGTCCTGAAAGCATTAAGAAGATATTACTAATAGTTCATGGAACTCAACTATCTCAAACAGAAGTACCATTGCTAGAAGCATACATGATTGACTATCTCAATGTTATAGCATGAATTTAATAACTACATAACAATTCATGAACATTATTCAACAATGCAATACTTATCTCATTGAAATCAGGATCTCCTGAGTAATCCCAGATAATTAATTCATCTTTGTTGATTATGACATGTCTTTCTTCCATTTTCTTAGAAGAGCTAATCTCAGCATAACAAAAGATAATCTACACAGAATCATAGATCATGCATATAGAAAATCAATCATAATCATAATTTTAGTTCTCCTTTTATTTCAGAGTCGCACTCAGAAATTAGCATGAAACAACTTGCAATGAATAATTCTTAATTCTAAAGAATCTTATCCCAGTGATCACTATTTACTGGTCACATGTAATCCAAGAAAATAATGTCAAAATTGCACAACTCAGCAAACTGAATTTTAGCCTAGAAGGGTGATTACAAACAAAACAAAGAATATTTATCTCTTTAAATATTTTGATAGGTGGACACAGTAAGATACGCTGCTCTTGCGCTCAGATTAGTACACAACCTTCACGGCTTGAACATAGGCCCATGACTTAGAATAGAAATTCCCTAGAATCATTGTGAGGAGAGATCTTATCCACATCCGCAAATGAAGCATGTTGATTAGGCTTGGTTGGGCAATCCTTTGCATAGTGACTACTGACGTGTTTTTTATGACAGCGCCAACACAGAATAAAATGTCCAACGGTCACTCTATTCTCTCTTGATCAAAGTGTTCCGCATGCTAAGATTGCGTGAAAGTTCATGCGTTCGACTCCAAGGCTCCTTTAATGCGAATAGACTCAATTGGCTTGATGTGATTTGCTGGTTATTTCAAGGGGACTTACACAATTGTTCGATTTTATATGTTCAAGCAAGTGAAGGATTTTGACTATGATGCTCTGGTATTTGAATGGATCGGGAAATGCTGAATTTAAAGAGGTAGGGATAGGAATTCTACAATCTACTTCTACAGGTGGAATGCAAGAATTAGCTTTGACAGTCTTCAAACCAAACTTCGTTTTGTCTCCCCTTCGGACAACTCTAACAAAGCTGGTGCAATCTTCAAAGGATAGATGAGATGTTCAGATTGAGATTCACCATGCGCACCCCTTCACAACGAAGCAAGTGGGCACACTAAACACAATCGAAGTTAAGTGCTGAGATTCCAGTTGACCACGAAGGAGCAGACTTACCGTCAGCAAGTCCGCCAGTGGTATGGATACGGGAAGATATGCCCAAACTAATGTCACATTCCACAATTAACTCTACTTGCATGAAAACAAATCTACTTTACTTTACTCTATTCGAATTGGAAAGACGAAAAGATCTCGTCAACTGCCCACAACACAAAATGAAGTCACCAATCAATGAAATCTTTATATCATGAGAGTCTTAAACAACAATCTTTTGCAAAAACTTTCAAAGGGAAAGTCTTTCTTTCCTTTCCAACTAAGCTAACTCCTACCTCTACTTTAACTTCTATCAATCTCTATCTCTGTCTAGCTCTGATCTATCTCTGATTCTAATTCTAACTCTTTACAAATGAGGGGGGATGCCCCTTTTATAATGAATCCAAATAGTGGACGGTTCAGATTTGATTACAATAAAGGGCTCAGATTGAGCCACCTATGCCCTAATTAGGGTTTCTGCCCTAAAAACCGCCACCGAGAGGAGTGGGGCAATGAATGCGCCCTCCACTCCTCATCAATGCACCACACCCTGCCATCAATGCACGTCGTCTCCCTCCAGAAGGTCATCGTCCAGAAGGGCGTTTCCTTTCTCCTTCTCGCTGGCTGCAAATCTGATGAATCTGGCCAAGACTGCCTCAACTTCCTGATCGGAGATAGGAGGAATGTGATCCAACTGAAACTCTAAAACTGCAACTGTTTGCCCATGCCGGGCACATGATTTCTTCCAGGCAACAAGGGCGTCCTGGGTGTTCTGTATGATACTGGAGAACGTGGCTGTGTTCTCGAAATCGTCCTGTGTGAAGGTCTTCACTTCAGAGAAGAATGGCGCCAATCTGTCTTTCAATCCATCTGCAGTTACCTCTTCAGCAGTCAACCTCTTGGCAAAGATTGCCTCCAACGTGTTGAGAATTCCATCTAAGATGTTCGTCATGGCTTTTCTGACCCTGACAGAATCTGCCTGTGATGCATCATAGAATCCTCGGCCTGTGACTACTGAAGAATACCATCTGGCAAAGTCGTATCTATCTCCCTGCTGGATAACACCTCCCTCAACCAAAGTGTGTTGAGGTATGCTCATCAAAGCCCCTAAACGGAGAACAACTCTCGTCTGATAGATGCGAGCCTCACCCCAAGCATGGTTAACTGCCTCCACTCTAGCCATAATATCGGAAGCTTGCCCATAGGCATGTGCAAGATCTTCTATGAACTTTCTTGTCTCTGTACGCACACCGGCAACCCACTTGTCTGCCTGCTGTGCCATTCTCTTCAAATCTTCTAACCCACTGATTGACTCCCTAGAAAACTCAGCTGGAAGTTCAACTGCCGGATTTTCTTGCCCACAAGGACAGGACAAGTGTTGCACGTAGCCAATAAGTGTCTTGTGCTCTACCTTCAACCTTTTGTATTTGCCCTCAACATGGGACAATCTATCCTTGAGTGCCCAATAGGAATTATCGCACTCCTCCACCACCTATGCTCCAATAGGGCGGCCTAGTTCCATGGTTGTCACAACATAGTTCTCAGGAACGGCCTCGTCTCTATCACATTCTTCCCGAGGAACTGCCATATGCAAGGTTCGGGATCCATCTTCATCTGTGGATATCTTGGAGAACTTCCTACCCTTTTTCTTCGCTGGAGGTGCGCTGATCCTCTGTAATAATTCCTCCATCTCAGCTGCGGGATCGATCTCATCCACCGGATCACGCCTCATTCTGTCCCTTAGCCATACTGGCACCTCCTGTCATGTATCTGATATAATAAAAGGCTGTTCTACTTCGGCCTCTACCTCGTGAACTTCATTTCTGCCTTCGCTCTGACAAGGCTCAACGTCATCAATAGGCTCCGTGTCTCCCAAGCTCTAGGCATCCTGATCTGAAGTAGCATCACCCTCGAGAGCCGCCTCAATTTCTTGCTGAAATTGAGTATCAGTAGCCGTCCCCTCATCTGTCTCTTGCTGATCTTCCTGCCGATGATCTTCTTTCACGAGGTGGCTGACCCTCCACTTGCACTGTCTGCTCTACGTCCAATCTCTCCCTCTGATCAACAAACAAAGACACCTCCTGTAAGCTTGGAGAGTGTGTCCGAGATGGCGTATGCATGGACTCCTCAACTACCACTGGCTCAGGTCGAACTGGCTCCTTTCCTCGAGGCTCTGGAGTTGGATTACTCCGTCTCCTCTAATTAGTTGTCTGCAATCTGTTGTCTCCCATCAAATTGTAGGTAAGGGGAATTGACCTTCCCTTGAGTCGGCTGACATGCCTTTCTACCCAACTCCGTGTAAATGTCAAGACTGGGATACAAAGTGTATCCAAGTCGGTGATCTCTGGCTCAGACCAATCTGGGAGGGGCAAAGGTGTATCTTTTACTGTCTCGTAGTCAGCCTGTACTGCGTTTATATCAACCTCAATCTGATCTGGCACTGGGATGATATCACACTCCCTAACCATCACCAACGGTATCCGAGAAAACATTCTCTTTCTGACTTCGATCTCATTGACTGCACTAGCCCAAAAGTCTTCGATCTGCACCTTGTGCCTGAACTCCTCTATCAATATCCACCTGATGTTTCTGTGGGGATCATAGTAATGCCTGCTGGTGTGATAGGAAAGGTGGAAGAATTGGAGCTCCACTTCTGCCTCTCTTGCTACTTGCAGCGATGGGCAGATTTCATCTGAATTTCCCATGGTAATCGGGAATCCGAGTCCACCTTTCTTTTTCTTCTTCTGAATCTTATCATAGGCAATCAGTTGCCTAGATACTTCCAGCATCACTATCCTGTTTGTGGGATACCGAGGCAATCTGTATGGATAGGACGAAAATCCTTGCAGCCTTATGTAGGTGAATTTTGGAAATTGGATAAACCAACATCCGAATTTCTCAATCATTTCTTGTGCCTCCCTTGATATTCTGTGGTGGGTTCTCTGCTGCAAGGTCCTCGTGATATGCATCGTAAAGGCGTCATTGACCCTCTTGTAATTGGTTGTGCTTGTCAGATGCAACTGTGGACAAGCTTCATATATTTTAAACTGATGGGATCCGCAACCGATTGGTTCCTTGCAAGAGATCCCTCTATATCTCGTCATGCGAGCCAGCATATAGACAAGTAGGAGCCCATGTAAAATGTCTTCGTTCTCCTCACGCCACGAAGCTGCTCACGTATGTTATCACTGATCATCAGTGCCCAATCCATGTAATCCTTTCCCTCTAACACCAAGTTGACAAAATAGAACATCCAAGGTTCAAAGATGAACACTTGGGGGCATCCTCCAACTCTGCTCAGCATCATAATGAGATCACCAAATTCCTGTCTCAAGTCCTTTGAGACTATCTGCTTGGGCAATTTGGTGCGAGTTGGCTTGGGTTTAATCATCCACTTAGTGTTTATCAAATCAACACACCGGTCTGTGGTGGATGAGTACATCTTTCCAGCTCTCTCTTTCGTCTTGTAGATCATCTTCTCATGAACTGGAATCCCAAATGCCTCTCTGATCGCTTCAGGTGTCAGGTTAGCCAGTACCTTGCCGTCTGGCGAAGTGACTGTTCTCTGTTCTGCATTGTAGTGGTAGGCACACTCCATGATGAGTTCTGGACATCAGATAGCTGGCGGAAAGTTGGCAGCTGCATACAATCCACTTCTGACAATATTGTGCGAAGTCACTGACGGGTGATGGCCTCCAGTCCCCATTATCCTTCTTCTGAATGCTTCTATGTTGAATGAGCCTAAGTTCGTGTCAACTAGCCTGCCGAGCTTGGATGAAAATTTTGACTCCGGCAGGAAGGACTTGCCCAGTTTCTTGATCACAGCTTGTCTGGACTCGGTGTGGTTGTTCCTGCCTGCAGCTCTTCTGCTTGATTCGGCCATTCTGCAAAAAGGCAAGAGAGTTAGAAAGAAAAATTTAAGATAATAAAACAACCATCATTGAGGGTGTCAGCAGATTTTTAAATAAAAAGGCTGCAACACTTCTGCCATTTCCAACTGCAAACCTCAACTGTCTTGTTCACTTCAGCTATGAAACTTTTGTATTTGCAGCAACTCTTTCTCAAACTCGTATTTCGAACTTCTTCTTTAGAAGAAACGTACTTTCAGCAACTTGTAAATGTTCTCACAAATTCGAACTTTCAGCCAATGCAGCCCTTTTAAACTTCAGATTTCTCAGCAACTGCAGACTTAACTCTGTTTACTTCAGCAGTTGAATGAAACTTCTTCAAAGCCGTACCTTCTCAAGAACTGCAGCAACTGGCAACTTGAGAATTTGCGCCTCTCAGCAACTGCAGCCTCAGCAAGTTAAGTCACTCTTCTTCAGCAACTTCAACTTCTGCAAATTTGCACTTCTCAGCAATTGCAATCTCTTCAAAAATTCGTACTTTCACTTAGCCAATATTTTTGCATTCAGCAACTGGTGAGAGGAATGAAGAGGATTTGAAAATCTTATAGCCTGGTCGAATTCCTGCAGAGGCTATACTTAGCAAATTTTTGAATTCATTTTCCCTCTCTTTTCTCCGTTGTAACACTTGTCATCTGAGGCATCTTCTAGAATTATGAATTCATCACCTCTGCACAGGTCTGCCTCGTCGCTTTTGATTTCTTAAAATATTAAATTGTTCACTTCCTTGAACAATTTCGAAACGTTTGGCTAAGTCATTTGATCTTGTCTTCGTTTTGGCAAAATTATCTAGCTCAAAACTTCTAGCGAAGTGCCTTTCATTCATTTTGTTCGTTTGCCTTAGAGAAATCTCTCAATTTTGCCTTAGGAATTTTATTTAAAATAGGCACTGGGCAAAATATCCATTGAAACGATGTGGGCATGGCGCGGAGAACGTTTAAATCACCCCTAAACTGCAAATGTTTAATACCTAGAAGAAAAATCCTTCCAGAATCCATCGTTTTCATGTGTATCCGAACGAAGGGGTTCTTTTAATTTTTATTATTTAAAAATAATAAAAATGGCTAATGTTTATTTCTTCCCCACCGGATGTATTCTACTCCTGTAATTTCAAGCTCCTTGGCCTTAGCAAATTTTCTTGATTTTCCTGAAGAATTTTCCCTCTGAAGATTTTCATAACTCTGGAAATTCTAGCATCATCCTCTAGACGTATTCTTCATTTTCTCCTTAGAAAATACCTTAGGAATTATTTTAAAATCTAAATTTCATGTCATATTTCCATTTTATTCCTTAGGCAATTCCACGCCTAGACTTTCTTTTCTCACTTAGCAATTTTTATTTTTTTTACGCCTAGACTTTCTTTTCTCACTTAGCAATTTTTTTTTTTTTTACGCCTAAACTTTCTTAGCAATTTTCATTTTCAAGTCCCCACTCACTAGGCGCATTTCATATTTGAAGAGGAAAAAATATAATCCTTGGTCTTTTAAAAAATCACGCCCCCTTAGCATTACTTTTCCCTTGGCGCATTTCACATGGTGACCCTTCACCTTCCTCTAGTGCATTCTTCATAGAGGACTTCCATTTTCCTTAAGCGCATTTCACATTCACCACTCCACGCCTTTAACTTTCACCTTGAGCGCATATGCCATGAAGAAGAGGAAATTGAGGGCACAAATGAGGGTGTCATGAGGAATTCCCACGCCTTAACTTGACTCTTCACCTCCCTCTGGCGCACTTTGACTAGTAGACTTCCATTTTATCCTTGAGCGCATTTCACCTTTGCAAAGGAAAGACGCCATCATCCTGTGACCCTTCATCTCCCTTGGGCGCATTTAGCCCATGCAACTTCCATTCTTGGGCGCATATGCATGGGGACAACGAATTTCGCCCCTTTCAAATGACTCTTCATCTCCTCTTGGCGCATTTGCTAGTGTGAGAGGGAAACTTCTTTGCCTTAGGTGCATATTGGCTTGTGAGGAGGAAAATACTACGCCCATGGTGTCTCTTCACCTTCCCTAGGCGCATATAGCCTATGTTACTTCCATTTCTAAGCGCATTTGAAGTGTGTGAGGAAATTTCCACGCCCTAGGTGACTCTTCACCTCCCTAGGGCGCATTTAGCCCATACAACTTCCATTCTTGGGCGCATATGAGGATGCCTTAGGAATTTTTTCCGCCTTAGTGAATATTTTCATGCTTTGGGTGACCTTTCACCTTCCTTAAGCGCATATATGGGTACGAGGAGGAAACTCTATGCCTTGGAAGAATTTATATGCCTCTTGAAGGCGCATTTTATCTTTGCTCAAGGAAATCTCACACTTAGAGATTTTTGTATCTTTTACTCCTCCTGGGTGTATATGAAGGTGTTTATATGCTAGCTGTCGTTTATAAGTTTCCAACGCCCTAGGTGACCTTGGCCTTCTATTTTTAGTAAACTCTAAGAAATTAGGGTTTCATTGCATTTCACCCTGTTCTGAACTGGAACTGGCGTGGTTGTGCCTCCATTTGGTTTTGCCATCCTGTTCACACCTTAGCTGGCACAGTACGTGCTATTTTTAGCCATTTGCTATTTTTAGCAAACCCTAGGATTGATCAATTTCCGTATCTCTGTTTGCTTTGAAATTTGCTCCAATTGCTTTTGATGCTGTGAGACCTGTTCATACTTGCTTCTGGTGATGACGCGCTATTTTTAGCCAGGAGATGACTTACTAAAAATAGTAAGTATTCAGATCGTGCTCAAATTTTGCCTGAAAGATGCTGATCATGGTGGCGTGCTTCGTTCTGACATCTCTGCATTTCGCTTCATCTATTTTTAGACATGGCAAGGAAACCCTAATCTGACTTGCATGTGCTCCCGACTGCTTCCGTTTGACCTGATTTATGTTGAATGCCATTCTGCTTGTTGAACTGAAGTGTCGGGTGACTGCTGGGGTGAACCTGCTATTTATAGTAAGTGTCTGGAGAGTGGTCCATCGGATGTCGAATGAGTTTGCATGTCACAGTGCCCGTGGGATCTCAAAAAACCCAGAAAAACCCAGAAAATTGGTCAACGTTTCGGCACTGGCTAAAAATAGTAAGTCCCTGAAAACTGACTCATTCCGCTTGCATGTCGTATCACTGCGAAGCTCTCACAAAACCCAGATGGAATATCCGGACATGTGCCGAAAATCACTGCATGCAAACCCTAAAAATAGCCTTTGAAGGCTGAACTCTGAAAGTCCTTGTCTCGGTTTGCATGTTACACCATCGCGAAGGTCTTCAAAAACCTAGATCCATTCTCCTGTCATTTATCAGAGAATTGTATGTTGAAGCCCTGAAAATAGCCTCTAAAGGCTGAACTGCTAAAAATAGCCAGTTGTCTGAATCTATTCAAATTTCATGGAAAGGCACTCAGAATTTGCCTGAACGTGCTGAAGTAGTTAGAATCTCGAAATCCTGAAGAAAAGACCTCAGATTAGGTACTAAAAATAGTAAGTTGTCAGATTTCAATAAGATTTCAGTGGGATCCTGCCTTGAGCTTTCTGATCGTGTTGCTGCACTTAGATTTTACCTTAACAACTCAATTTTGACCTCGAACAGGTCTAAAGGATAGAAACCCTAAATCTGTCAATTACTTCAACTGAGGTCAAACGGGACATCCCCGGAAGGACAAAAGACCAGAGACAGAGAGAACCAAAGCCAAAAGACCAGAATGGAGCAAAAATTAGGGGGGTTCCCCATCTTGGATGGGGTGATGTGTGAAAAGGTCACAACAGTGACCAAACTTGTCACATCTAAAACATTGAACACGAGAGAGGTCCCTCTTCTTTTTGAATGCAGGAACATCATCAAAGCTTTTATCCCTATTCCTCTTGAAGTATCCTTTCTTTCCTCCTTTTCCTTCCTTCTTCGAGGATTGAGAGGAAAGAACATGAATGTCTTCATTTGTAGAACTTTGACCAATATCTCTCGCAACCAACTTAGACTCCTCTTGAATACAGTCTACCCTCAAAGGATCAAACTTGGGAAGTTTCGATCTTGCACTTATACCTTAAATGTATGACTCCCAAGATGAAGGAAGACCATTGAGGGCCAACATGGTCAAATCCTTGCTATCAACAATATGCCCAATAGTAGAGAGTTGATCTCTCAACTTGGTGATCCTCATGAAGTAAGCGATGACAGTTTCTCCTTTCATCATCTTGACATGATGAAGTTGTTGCTTTAATGCAAGTGCACGGCTTGTGTTGTTGATCTCATATATCTCCTCCAAAGTCTTAAGCATTCCTCTCGCTGTTTTCAACTTAGAGATGATTGGAACAATACGATCCTTCACTGAATCGACTAACATCTTTTTTGCCTTGGTATCTTTCTTCTTCCATTGAATCTTCTCTTCCTCATCAGTAGACTCGGCGACACTGCTCTCCACGAACTCGGCCAATTCATTTTCCTCCAGGGCGAGCATAACTCTGAATCTCCAAGATGTGAAATTTGTTGCTCCCTCAAGTCTGTCCTCAACCTTGAGTCCGTTCACCATCTTGAGGATAAGGTAGATGTGACTGAAATGTGAATAATAATGGAGGATATTGCTGCTTGAATGAAATCTGATCTAGATCTTCTTATACCCGCTCTGATACCATGTTAGTTTTTCATGATCAGATAAACCAAACAGAAAGTAATCAGAAAATGCAGCACATGAGACAATGAACACCACAAGATACCTTGGGAAAACCCTCCAACCTGAGGGAGAAAAACCCAGCCAATATATCTCTTATATATTGATATGTTAAGAGCAGAAATCTGCTTACAACTCAAGCATAACTAAATGCCGAATTTAATACAATAAATATTTCCACCTCTCCTAGATGCAGATACAAATGAATATGTTTCTCCTTGTAATACATCTGCTGCTACAGAAGATGATCTGCTGCTACAGGAAGACCTGCTGCTCAAGTCCGAGCTCCTTTAGGAATGCGAATTATAATGAATGAACTTGATGTCAAATGAATGAACAGCACCTTGTATTTATATCCAAGACATGACTCTTCATCAAGGAGGTCGGCCCTTTCAAGGATAGAGACGTGTCTTTTCAAGTGGCTCCAATAAGACAAGTCAGCCCAAAATAAAGTATTATTTATTTAATAAAATTGTGCCTCTTGATAAGTCGGCCCTCTTTAATTAATAATTAAATATTAATTATTAATGATATAAATAATACATTAAATGAGGCACCTCCTCATTAAATAATATCGATTAAATAAATTAAATAGCCTCAAGGCTATATTTAATTTATTCTCTTTAGAAATCGTGACTAGAAGTGTTCTTCCAAACGCTGAAAACAACAACAGAGAGGAGGTTGAAATTAGTGTTGTTGGGAGTGCAAATCCACCAAAGAGGTATGCATTTTTTTTCCCTCATTTTTTCTTTTTTTTTGGCAAAATCTAAGCATACATTGTCTGATTTTTTTTCTTTTTTTGCATTTTCAGTTGAAACTTGCATTCTAAATATAAAAAACATGAGCAGCAGTGAGGATGGGAGTGATAATGAAGTTGAAGTGCAAAATAGAAGGGAAAGTGGTGGGAGTGTTAGTGGAGAAAGAAACCCAATCCAATGCCCTTCAACAACCAATACCAATACCATGGAACACTATGTAAAACACCCATTAAACAAAAAAAAAAACATTCCTTCAATATGTTACACCCGTGGGTGAAAGACAAAAAAATTCAGGGGGGAGTAGGGTGTGGTTTTGCCATGTTTGTGAAAAGGAATTTAGGGGCAGTTACACAAGAGTTAGGTCTCATTTTTTGGGTGAGGTGGGCCATGAAGTTAGAGTGTGTCCTGCATTGACAGATGAACTATATTTAGAGTGCCAAAAAATCAAAATGGAGTTGGATGGTGGGGTTCAAGGTGGATCAACTTCTTTCCCAAGTGCACAATCATCTATGCCTAATCCTATTCCTTCCACGGTTGGTAGTAGTGGAGTTGCCTCAAGAGGAAAGAGGAAGGTGAGTGGTAGTGGGAAGGCATCTCCAGTTGAGTCCATGTTTAATAACCAAGTACGAGAAGCCACTGAATCTTCCATTGCCAAATTCTTTTTTGCCCATGCCATCCCATTTCATGTGGCACATTCATCTTATTTCAAAAAAATGGTGAAAGACATAGCTACTATTGGTCCTTCATTCATACCCCCTGAAGATCATAAGCTACGCACCACCCTCCTAGACAAAGAGTACTCCAAAGTTAATGTGTTAATGGAGGAGATGAGGCAAACGTGGATGAAGACGGGGTGCTCTATAGTGATGGATGGGTGGACTGATGTTAGACATCGGCCACTCATCAATGTCATAATCACATGCCTTGCTGATTCTTATTTTCTTAGAGTCGTAGATTGTTCGGGGAGACGTAAAGATGCAGACTTCCAATTTTCCATTTTGAGAGATGCCATAGAGGAGGTTGGAGCTGCAAATATGGTGCAAGTGATCACCGATTCAGCACGTGTGTGCAAATTGGTTGGGTTGATGGTGGAGGGTACTTATAGGCACATATTTTTGACCCCATGTTGTGTTCATGCATTGAAAGACATAGGGAAGTTGGACTGGGTGAAACAAATGGTGGCAGAAGCTAGAAATATTCAGATGTTCATTTGCAATCACCACACCTCACTTGCTCTCTTCAGAACATTTTCAAAGAAAGAGTTTCTCAAACATGTTGAGACAAGGTATGCCACTTCATTTTGTTTCACTTTCAATTTGTATTCATAATCTGATTTTGTTTTAAATTTTTATTTTTTAATGAATCAATGAATGTAGATATGCCGCATACTTCATCTTGTTGGTGTTGGTGTGAATAAGTCGTGTACCTAGTTAATTCCTTTACTAGGGACTTAGAGGACTTAGTTGACATGTTAAGTTTAATTAGGATAAAAGATTTCTTCTAGAAGTCTTAGTTGTCTTATCTAGACTTTACACTTTCCTAGGTAGTTATGAGTTAGTTGTCTCATGTGACAGGATTAAGACACTTGTCATGATCTTGTCTAACCCTATCTTTCATCCTTGTTTTTATAAGAAAGGCATCTCTAGCATATTTTGCATTGCATTGTAAGCATTGTATCATATTGCAATTCTTGTTTGGTGGAATAGCATCTTCCATTATTGCTTCTCTCTATTTCTTGTGGAGGTTATTTGGCGTTGCAAATTGAAGATCTTGGGTTGTTCACTTCAACATGGTATCAAAGCTTTGAATCTGGCAAGCCCCTTCCATTTTTTCATTAGAGAGTTTCTATCAAGTTTTCTATTGTGATTTGAGTTTCTTATATAATCTTGCAAATCATAAAGGGGTTTGCAAACTTTTTTTTTATCCTATATTGCATGCATGCATTTTGGTGAGATTTGGTGATTGCAACACTTTTGGCTATAGTGGCAGTATTTTAGGTTGTCCCATTGCATCCAAAAGGTTCGAGAAAGTTAGATTTGGCTTTTGTTTCACTCAATTTGGTCACCATTTGCAACTTTGGCAAACAAGGGTTTGATGCAAGTCGTTTTTCATTGAAGTCGTCTTCAATTTTACTTCAGAAATCATGTTTTCACTCATTTGTAGGAAAAACAATTTCTGGGTTATGTAGCCAAGGTCGAAATCTGAACTGGGTATCTTTTAGATTTTTCATATCTTGTACAGATCTGAAAAAAATCATTGTTCAAAAAACGTCACACATCATATTTTTTTTACCAATTGAAGGTTAAAAAATTTATTTTTTTCATCTTCTGCTTGTTGGATTAAAAAACGATTTATGGGTTTTATTTTTAGCATCAAAATATTTCTGGGTTTTTGTTATTGCTTACAAATAGTGAGTAGATTTTTCAGAAATCAAATCAAAAGTAAACGTTTTTTTGCTAGAAAACCCGTTTTCTTGCAAACTAAATTCAGCATTTTTTAAAAATTCATAACTTTTGGCCACGGTGTTGGATTTTTGCAAACAAGATATTGTCAGAAAGCTGGTTCAACGAACTTCGCAGTGATGTAGGTGATTTTTCCAAATTTTGACTTTTTTTGCCAGTTTTTTCAATCCAAAGGTACAAATGCATTTATTGCTTGTAATTGGCATAAATTTTGCATACAAAATCGAAATTTGGCAAAAAAAAATTTTAATTGCTCAGAAAATCACAAGGAATCTATTTGTAACCTTTCTTTGTGATGTCCTCATCATAAAGATAAGTATAAATTTAATATATTTATATTTTTAGATATACACATTCAAATAGAGTAAAGAACATTCTTATTTAAATTATATATGTAAACATGATTAATCTAGGAGAGTTGTGACAAGTTAGAAGAAGATATCTTAAAAGAAATTAAGATGTTTTTGCTTGAAGACAAGCAAATTTGGGAGGGGAGGACTATCATGTCCCCGAAAACATAACATAATGAACATTGAAATAAGTAAATAAGATAAAAATACAATACATATTAAATTTATAAAATAAAATATTATCGTTTTAATATTTTTATAATTACAATTATCATGAGATAATATTGTAATTATAAATATATATATAATTATCATCAATACACAATAAAATCAATTTATAAATACTATCATAATTATCAAGAGATAATATTATAAATATATTTAAAATATGAATATTAACAATTTAAATAATAAAATAATAAATATTAAAAGAATATAAAAATAATATAAAACAACAAAATCAATTTATAGACATAATATTAGAATATAAATATATCTTGGTAAACATTACTACCATTCAAACCTTTTAACATTGTTTATAAAAATAATAAATACATCACCGCATATAAAGTGACGGGTCACCAAGAAACATCGGGGTTTCTATGCAGCAGCCAGGAGATAAACCAAACACCCGATCAGGAGCATGGGCGACGATTCAAATAAAGGCAAGATTTAAGGATTAAACAAAGGAACACGACCTTTGAATGGATTCCTCTCTCATAGATATTAAATGGAGGGAGGACGGGAAGGTTGCGAGGGAACTTAGGAGAAATACAAAAGAAGAATATACTGGGGGAAATAGACAGGAAATAAAGATCAGAATATCTTCGGTAGAAGGCATCAATCGCTAACAGGGAACAGGAGTGAGAATTGGAATTTACTCGTGAAGAATAAAGCTTATCATACATGATCGCTGGCTAAAGATCTTCTGCATCAACGTGGTTGGAAACAAAGGCTACCGATTTCATATATTGGGACGACTTTCCAACATTCATCGTGGCTGAAGGATAGAGTGACTTCATTCAAAAGGGATGGCTTCAGGTGATTGGTCGCAGCTTCTTGTGTGAAGACAATTCGATTTTACAAAAGAAGATGTGATTGCTGGCTGTGACGACTGGAGATTGCTAAATTAGATTCTTCAGCAAACATCAACTTTAGGTTCCATATATATATGCATTCTACTTGTCATTACCTCCAGCGCTGTCATTACAGCCTTGTGAGCTGCCTATTCGATATCATACTTGCATTATCAGCTACAATCAATTTGCAATCAATTGTATAAGATCATCGGCAATATCATTTGAAGGTGTTTTGGAGTTGCAATTAAAGTGTTTAACACTTTGTTTAACTACTATACCAACTTAATTGCATCAGTTAGTATTATGCCAAGTGTTTGCATTAATGTCTCTTGGCTGTAGTTGCTGATTTACTTAATTACAATTCATTCTCAGTAATATATGGCATTGCTTCTTCATTCCTAGATTGCAATTAGAGTCTTTAATGCACTTGAAGTCATTATATGCATTTGCAAACACCTACAAACAAGCATACAGCAGTTGAAGACATTGATCGACAAGTGTTTGATGAAATGTCCAAACACTAAAAACTAAGAATTTTAGACCAGATCAGCAAGGGGACATTACATTCTCAATTTTGGCTAGCTCTTTTTTCTGAAAATTGTAAAAATCACCATGTGTTATAAATGGTTGATTTGAGCTTGTCACTTATACAAATTACAAAAAAATTTCATTGTAATTTTCTGGGGGGGGGGTTGCAAATTGAGTTTTAATACATTCTGGGGGGGTGAAAGGCACAATTTCAATGCCACATTGTCTTCTTTTTTTTTATGTTCATAGCGGATCTAAGGCAAATTGAACCACTCACTCCACACAATTATCATACATGGAAGCTAAAAATGACTCAATTGTTACAATCTAAGGGTCTATGACCAATGCTAGATGCAGAACAACTTGAATTCACAAGGGATTATGAAAAATTTGTCCATAGATGTAAAATGGATGAAGCAAAAGGGCTCATTGGCTTACATGTATCTCATAACATGTTTCATATTTCGGAGTGTAAAACACCTAAAAATGTTTGGGATAAACTTGAAGAATTGTATGGTAAAACAAATCAGTTTAGAGTCTTGCAACTTCAAGCAGATCTTCAAGCACTTTCTCCAAATGCATTTCCTTCAATTTAGGATTTTCTTGCACAATTCAAGTTGATTTTGTCATAGTTGAAAGGATGTGGGCATGATATATCTAGTGATGAATGTATCTTCTTGATTTTGTCTAAGTTGAGAGGCCCTTACTTTCTATTCAACTATGGATGCCATGGGAAAAGATTACAAAATGTCTTCATTTGAGTTATTTTGTGAGTGTCTTACTAGGGAGGAGGCCAAGTTAATTCAGTTGGATGCCCTACCTGATTCTAAGAATCATGCTCTAATGGCTCAATCATCCAAGGGTAAAGAAAAGAATAAGAAGAAGCCCAAGATAGAATCATCTTCGGGTAGTGATACTCCCTCCAAACTGAAGCCGAAGAACAATCAAAAGTCCACTTCATCTCCTTCTTCTTTTACCTCTGGAGATTCTTCTTCCAAGTCCAAGAAAAAGAAAGGAGATCCTTGTTCATTTTGTGGCAAAACTGGGCATGATGCAGCTCATTGTTTTAAGAGATTAGAGGCCTTGGAGGAAGCTATGAAGAAGCACAACATTTCAGTGTCTAAGCCATCTTCCATAGGCAAAGGGCAAGCTCTTTCAGCAAGGGCCATTCATTCATCTTCAGATAGTTGGATTCTAGATTCAGGTGCTTCACATCACATGACCAATTCACGTGCTCTTCTTGATTCCATTGTTCATACTTCTACTTCTCAGATTGCAGTTGGGAACTCCTCACAAATTCAAATTTTGGGGACAGGCTTCATTCAGATGCTAGATGGGTGCATTGAGGATGTTCTTCTTGTTCCTGATATTTCAACAAAGCTACTTTCCATATATCAGATTTTTCATTCTAGAGATGGGAAGTCAATTGAGTTTACTCCACAGAATGTGACTATTAGAAAATTGCAAGATCCTGAGAAGGTTGTTGCTACAGGGATATGTGATCATGAGAACCATTTGTATCAATTTGATGGCTTTGAGTCTTCATCAGGTTCATGTTTTGTTGCTCATGTTGATTCAATGAGCAAGCTTTGGCATGAAATATTTGGGCACTTGAACTACAGATATCTTTAGCAAATGCAAGCACATAACTTAGTAGTTGGTCTTCTAAAGATCTCTTGCACGGATGGTGTTTGTCAAGGGTGTTCTTGGCAAGCAACATCAAGATCCTTTTCCTAAGGGTCAAGCTACACATGCAACCACACCTCTTGAGTTGGTCCATAGTGATCTCATGTCATTCCCAACTCCTCCTTTTTCAAGGGCTAAGTATGTGCTCACATTCATTGATGATTTTTCCCGATGGACATGGGTCTATTTTCTGAAGCTCAAGAGTGAAGTTCTCACCAACTTCAAGACCTTCAAAATATTTGTGGAGAAGCAGTCAAGTTTTTCTCTTCGACAGATACGCACAAATAATGGGGAGGAGTATGTCAATCAGGCATTTCAAGTTTTTTGCAGTGAGCATGGTATTCTTCATCAGCACACAGTTCCTTACACTCCTCAACAAAATGGTGTGGCGGAGAGAAAGAACAAGACTCTCAGGGAGATGGCCAATTGTATGATTCAATCTAGGTCCATGACTCCAGCATTTTGGGTTGAAGCTATCAATTGTGCCAACTATACTCAGAACCATATGCCCCACAAGGCAGTGTGGAATATGACCCCTGAGGAGGCTTGGTCTCATCGCAAGCCTAATGTATCCTTCTTCAGAGTATTCGGTAGTGAGGCTTGGGCATTCATTCCGAATGGTCGGCGTAAATCAATGGAGAAGAAAGAGTCAGCGATACATCTTTGTTGGCTATTGTGAGGATGTGAAGGCATACAAATTGTTTGATCCTGACACACGAGAGGTTCATTTATGACGTGATGTTCAATTTGTTGAGTCCTTCACCCAAACAGATCCTCCTTCAACTTCTTCTTCATCACAACCTACTCAATCTTCTTCAGCTGATAATGTTTTGCTACATGAGGAAGATTTTGATGATGGTCTTGATTCACCTCCTCCTTATTCACCCACTAGGTCAAGATGGGCTCGAGTTACTCTTGAGGAGGCTGGTCCTCTTGTTGGTGATCCCAGAGACACTCGCCGCACTCGTTCTCAAACTTCAAGAATTAGTCTTTTGAGTCATGTTGTTTCAGATGATCCTCAGACGTTTTCAGATGCTTCAAGTATTCCAGAGTGGGATAGTGCTATGGCTGATGAGTATTCTTCTTTGATGAAGAATCATACGTGGGATCCTGTTCCTCTTCCTAAAGGAAAAAATTTGGTTCGGTGCAAGTGGGTGTATCGTACCAAGTATGCAGCAGATGGTTCCATTGACAAGTACAAGGCTCGTCTTGTTGCAAAGGGGTTTTCTTAGGTTGAAGGAATTAACTATTCCGAAACCTTTGCTCCTGTTGCCAAGATGGATTTTATTCGCCTTGTCCTTGCTATAGCTGCATCATAGGGATGGTCAGTGTATCAGATGGATGTGAAGAGTGCTTTCTTGCATGGGGATCTTCATGGGGAGAGATTTATATGGAGCAGCCACCAAGTTTTGTGCAGGACTCTTCACTTGTTTGCAGGCTTCGACATTCATTGCATGGTCTCAAACAAGCCCCTCGGGCTTGGTATGAGAAGATGGATAGTTTCTTGCTTGCTTCTGGCTACACTCGTTGCCATTCTGATCCCATAGTTTATACTCAGCAACATGGAGAGGATCTACTCATACTTGTGCTCTATGTGGATGATTTGATTCTCACGGGAAGTTCTACTTCCATGATTCAGAGTACACAGCGGGCATTGATGGAGCAATTTGATATGACTGACCTTGGTCTTTTGCATTACTTCCTTGATCTTCGGGTTCATCAGACTTTTGAGGGGATCTTCATTTTCCAGCAAAAGTATGCTCTTGATTTGCTTCAGAGATTTGGCATGGCTGATTGCAAGCCTGCTCCCACTCCATTCCAGTTAGGTGTTGTACCATCTACCAGTTGCACTACTCCTATAGTTGATCCTACCTTGTATCAACAGTTGGTTGGTAGTCTTTTGTACTTGACACATAGTCATCCTAATATTTCCTTTGCGGTTGGACTTGTCTCTCGCTTCTCATAGGAGCCTTATTAGAGTCATTGGAAGGCTGCCAAACGTATCTTGAGATACATTTAGGGCACTACTCATTTTGGCATTCATTGCACTTCAGGTGCATCTCAAATTGTGGGCTTCACTGACTCAGATTGGGCTGGTGATGTCAATGATCGGAAGTCTACTTTTGGCTTTGTATTTTGCCTTGGTTCTAGTCCGATTGCATGGTCATGCAAGAAGCAGACTGCTATTGCATTATCATCGATAGAGGCTGAGTATCGAGGTGCATTTTTGGCTAGTCAGGAGGTTTTGTGGCTTCGTCAATTGATGACTTAGTTCGGATTTCCTTCCACTCAGCCCACTACTCTTTGGTGTGACAACCAAAGTGCCATACATATCTCTCGCAACCCAGTGGAGCATCAACGTACTAAGCATATTGAGATCCACATGCACTTCATCAGGCAACTCATCCAGGATGGTGTTCTCAGCTTGGAATATTTGCCTACAGATCAGCAGATTGTAGACATCTTCACTAAACCTTTGGCTTCGCCTCACTATCTTTAGTTGTGATCGATGCTTGGGATGAAGGAAGTTGTCCTTGGGGGGTCTTGAGGAGTCCTCCTTCCTTCTTCAATTTTCAGTTTTCTTTATAGTTTTTTTTCTCTTTTGGAGAGGAGTTTTCTCCCACAGGGTTTTTCTCCTTTTCTCCATTTATGAGAGTTTTTTGTTTTGTACGTGGGTATCTCATCAGGCCTTGTTGTCGGGACCCATCTTTTGCATATTTTCATTGGTTTTTTTCTCCCTAGGTTGCACTTAAGGGGGGATGTTGGTGTGAATAAGTCTTGTATCTAGTTAATTCTTTTACTAGGGACTTAGGGGACTTAGTTAACATGTTAAGTTTACTTAGGATAAAAGATTTCTTCTAGAAGTCTTAGTTGTCTTATCTAGACTTTACACTTTCCTAGATAGTTATGAGTTAGTTGTCTCAAGTGATAGGATTAAGACACTTGTCATGATCTTGTCTAACCCTATCTCTCATCCTTGCCTTTATAAGCAAAGCATCTCTAGCATATTTTGCATTGTATTGTAAGCATTGTATCATATTGCAATTCTTGTTTGGTGGAATAGCATCTTCCATTGTTGCTTCTCTCTATTTCTTGTGGAGGTTATTTGGCATTGCAGATTGAAGATCTTAGGTTGCTCACTTCAACAGTTGGAGAGGATGCTTGAGGTGCATGAGCCTCTACAAATGATGATGGTCAATGCAAAGTGGACTAGATGGCCTAATGCAAGTTCTGCTCAAGGAAAGACCATCAAACAAAAGATCCTTGATGACGATTGGTGGGCCAATGTGAAGTAAGACATATTAGATGGCTGATTTTCATATTAAATTTCTGATTTTAATATTTTAATTTGATTGTCCAATGTTCCAACTTTTGAAGTTTCTAACATGTCAACTAATTATTTTGAACTTTTTATTTGCATTTTGCAGATATATTTGCTCCTTCATCTCGCCTATTGTAGATGTCATCCAATATGCTAATACAGACTCTCCTAGTCTTGGAGAGATATATGAGACATTTGACAATATGCTTGGGAAGATCAAGCAAACTATTTCAACAAAGGATCCTACTTTGGATTTATATGAGCAACACATTAGGCCCATTGTGATGTGGAGATGGAATACAATGAACACCCCGCTTCATATGGCTGCCTTTGCTCTAAATCCCAAATGGTATGCACCAAGGGATGGTAGGGTGCCTCCATTTGATGACCCTGAGGTTTTAGATGGGTTCACACGGGCCATTGATAAAATGTAACCAGCAAAGCAAGCTTCACTACTTCGGACACAATTCCTAAACTTTGCAAATCTTAATGGCCCAAACTTGAGTAAACCACAGGCGAGGTTGGATAGAGCTATATTAGCTCAATCGAACCTTATTGGATGGTGGACCTATCATGGGAGGGATACACCGCAATTGAAGACACTTACTACTCGCCTTCTTGCACAAGTTGCCAGTTCCTTTGCTGCAGAGAGGAATTGGTCCACATATAGCTTTATCCACTCCCTCAAGAGAAATAGATTTACCTCTAGATGAGCGGAGAAGCTAGTGGCCGTTCATAGTGCTCTTCGGCTTCAGGATCGACAGACTCCAAAGTATCGATAGACTCCAGCTCTACAGTGGGATATTGATCCCGCGGACGTGGCCCAGGTAGATAAGGAGGAGACAGTTGAGGGTTTGGTTGGGGTTATGTTGGTTGAGGAGGACCGTCACAGTGTAAGTGACTCAGAGGATGACTCTGATTTTGATGCGGTTATGGGAGATCATTAGGAGCAGCAGTGCTCTTTGTTTATTCATTATTGACATATGATATTGTATTTTGATTTTCATATCAAACTTTAAAACTATATGTCAGCAATGTAGCCTTTGGGCATTTTGATATAATTTTATAAATTATAACTTGGAGGTTGCTTCATAATTCATGTATGTTAATTTTGAATGCGTATTGAGTATTGGCATAATGTTGAACACAAATGTTATATGTTAAAGGTTCTATAATGTATATTATGCATGCCTTATCCATGTTATCATATGAATATTTAAAATTTCCCTATATTTTTTAAATTTTCCCTATATTTTTATATAGCCGTTCCCCGCCATCCCCAAATTTGGCCTCAAAAATCGGAAACTTGGGGACTCATCCCACCGTCCCCTGCCATCCCCGTCTCAGAAACTTGGGGTAACATTGGTATATACATAGATTACATACTCTCCGAGTAGCCGAGTAATCTCCAAAAAATTTGCATGCCAAGTAATTTCTGCTTTTACTCGCGGGCAGTATGCAAATGGATTTTCTCCCATCAAATTATCGAGTAATTGCTAGTAGCTCGCAAAAAATCCACAAACTTGGCATGTTTGTGTGTGTATAAATATGTCTGTGTGTGTATATGCATGCAAACTTGGTATCTTTTGTATGTTTATAGATATGTATGTGTGCACAATGCAATCCTGAGTATACACATACATAAATATCCACACACATTTGCCGAGTCTTTGCCGAGTATTTTCCGATTATTTGCCAAGTTTTTCCCGAGTCAAAATTTTTGGGCTTGCCAGGTACTCTTCGATTCCAAGTATGTAAACTATGGGTATATATATGTGTATGTGTATGTATATGTATATATATGTATGTGTATGTGTATGTGTGTGTGCATATATATATATGTATATGTATACTTATATACATATATGTGTATATATATGTATACATATATATATATAATTATAAATGTAGATGTAGATATATATACGCATATGTATATGTATATATATACATATATATATAAATATATACGTATATATACATATACATATGTAAATGCACATTAACATGTTTATGTATGTACATGCACGTTTGTGTTATGAGTACTTGCATGCCAAGAAGCCAAACAAGTACTCACAGAGATTACTTGGCCCTGAGTTATTGCAAAAAAATCACCGCAAGTTATACCCAATGGTGCACCAAATTTGCCACTAATTGCAAGAGAAACTCACCCACAAAAGGTATAATTTGCTCATAATTATTTTCAATGCCCTCCTGTGTCTGTGTACCTTAACTCAAACGAAAAACACAACATGACTATAAATTCACATGCCCTTCTTGTGCAACTATAAACAGTAGTCATTGTTTTAGGTTTTTCACAACCTGCTGAGTATTTTCGATTTCCTGTTTTCTACAGGTTGCAATTCAAGTTTCAGTTGCTGGGCAAAAGGTGTGTGTTCGCAACTTCACTGTTGGGTGTCAAGTAGGTTTTTGGCGGGATTGCTGCTGGGAGTGGGGAATTTGTTTCAGACTTTACAATGTTCATTCACTGTTGCTGCAAGCCTACTAGTGCTTTTTTTATTTTTTTTCAATCGGTATCAGGTATTCTACTCAGAGACATACTTTCTAATTTTGAATTGGGTATGCCTTCAAAGTTCAAAGACACTCTGTTAAGGATGATGCAGCTGTACCATCCAGTTCCACAACACCAACTCAGCAGCAACAGACTTTTCTAAGTTTTAGTTGTAGAAGAAATTTTTATGATTTGTAATTTTTATTGATATTTAAATTTGAAATTCATATTATTGAACTAGTTTTTTATTTATGATGTGTATTGAACTTTAATTTTGATCTATATATGAAAAAATCTGTAATATGTTTTATAATAAAAAAAATCTATAATATGTTTTATGAACTCAGTAACATGCATATTTTTTAAATTTATATATTTTTTAATGCTTGATAAATTTATCGAGTTTTCCCTAAAGTTTGGTAAGTCCCAAATCGAAAAAAAAAATAATATACATCGCCCAAATTATTGTTGAATCTGAGTTTTTCAATTACAAGATGTGTGTATATATACATATATATTTATATACATAATAAACATATATGTATATGTGTGTGCGCAAAAGTGTGTACACAACTTTTTTATGTTTTATCATCTCTGCAAATTTTGGATTTTTTTCCTAAACCCTAAACTGGATACGGCACCAGACAACATGGTGCTGTATCCAGTCGTATAGATATGGACCAATTATAAGTTCGTATCTGTATATGTCTGTTACAGTATTGATCGCACAGAGTCGAATATCATCCAGAGAGGGGAGGACAAGTATCCAGCAACTCTGCTGCAACTGTTTTTAATGTCGCTAGAACTGCTTCTATCTGTACTCTATATTTGCCCCATTATTGGGGATAGTACATTACGAACTTTAAGCGTCCAGTTAAAATATTATTTGTAATTTTCCACTCTTTTCACTTCCAGGAGTAATAACATAAGTGAACCCCGTTTAACCTCAACATCAGCCATCGAAAAAGTTTTACCAGCTGTGCAATTTCTTCTTCAAGCTAACCACGATAGCCCTGGAAAGAACCCTGCAAATTCAACGTATTTTCTGTGTGATGTTGATCAATCCTCCATATCTCAGAGTCTAACATTCGAAGTGAGGTATTTGCTGTACACTGTGAATCTTCTTCTCAAAAGACTCAGAATCTAATCTCTTGAAATGTTAAGAGTATTTCCTTACAGTATCAATCTACCCCAATATGCATGTTCTGTACCTTTGTATACTTTCATACTTACTCTAGATATTATCATTAGTCTAACATGCAACTGCTAACTTACATGACTATAACATCCATTTGACAGAATTTTAAAGCATTCAACCAGCCATTTTGTAATATTTTATGTTTTTTACCAGTGCCTAGCAGTGGGATTTTCAAAATCCCAAATGAGGAGCAAGAAAAATAGAAGTTGACTGACCATCGAGCGAAGGCATAAGTATTTGTGTCTGCATGCGGCCTGTGAGTCGGAAGCCATGAGTGAGCGACAGCGTGCTTATTGCCTGTGACATTTTTTTCCGTCTTTTCGATGGATAAGATTTTAATCATCCCCGCTCTCTAGTTTATATTACATGCTGATGCGTTATATACCACTATTTTGACTCTTTAACAAATTCAGTATTATATACAAGTAATTCAACTGGTTAAGAGACTCAGAGATATTAATTATCCACTTCTCATGTGAGATCCTAGCTGTAAAACTCGAGTATGTTTAAAAAAAAATTAAAATATTTTTAAAATTATTAAATTTATAAAACATATCATTGATTTCCATCATATATAAATCAAAATTAGAGTTCAATATATATTATAGACTCTAATGGGATTAAAAGGCACTGTCTCTTGTGGGGTTTGGGTTTGATGCTTCCAGTGGGATTGAAGGGCATTACCCCAATGGGGTCAAGGGGCAACACCCCTCATGGGGTTTGGGAGCAACACCCCTAGCAGGGTCGAGGGACAACGCTCTTGTGTGCTCCTTATTGCGATACAAGGCAGGGTCAAGGGGCAAAACTCTTGTCACCAAGCCCAAATTAAGACTTTTGAAACCACTCAAATCTTCATGGTGCATGTTATTTTCACAATTTTATGACTTAAGGATGAAATTAAGTGTTTTGGCACTTTTTTGTTATAAAATTGCTTTTAAAATCATATTAATTTTTAACAAATTAAAAGATATATATTTAAAAAGACAAGATCACTCTTAATTTTATATAATAATATATATTGCATATTTCACAAATTCATTCAATATTTTTCAAATAACCTAGTAAAATTTTAAACGTTATAATTTAAATTATATTATACATGATATTAATTAAAAAATACATGATAAAAATTATTAAAAAATAAACAACTATTTATCTTTACTTATAAGCATCAACATCCTTTGCAGTATCTTTTCTATAAACATTAACTAAAAAAAAAATCCTATGTAGACCCATTAACCACAAGTCTTGTCACATGCCTTAACTCGGTGATTTTTTTAAATTGTGCATGAAAAAAGTCATTAAGGGATTTTGACGAGTTTTTTTTTCTGGCAATTTTTTTAGGTTATTCACAGATTTTTCATGGTAAAATCGTTGCAATTTTTGTAAAACCTAGCAACGAGTAACTCGCCAAGTTTGTTGGTTTGTGAGTACCCAGCAAGTTTTGCATCACTAGTTCTACAAATTAGTGTAATAGTATCATATATACTCATGAACATGTTTCCTTATGTTTTTTGGTTCATTTTGGGTGAAAAAAGAAAATTATATCAAGTAATTTAATTACACGTGTAATCACAAGTAAAACTGTTATCTAGAGGCAGATATAAAATGGAAAGCTAAAATGTTAACAACTCAATTAAGAACTAGCTCACACCATTTTATATGTGAAATAGGGAGGTGGAAATCACCTAAAGAGGAGTGAGTCGATAGGGTATGTTGTCTCTACACATCAAGATTAATGGAAATATAATGGTATTATATCATAGAGTGTATGACATACAAGGGCATACGAATCAATTATGCTAACACTCTAAAAGTAGAATCTTTAAAAAACTTTGTTTGAGGAGGAATGGACAACAAAAATAATGGATTACTTGATCAAAATCCATAGCAGAAGAACTGTGATCAACAAAGAAATAGGGGCAATTAGAAATAGGGGTTGTGGTTTGTTGGTTGGAATTTTTGTTGGCTTTGATAGTGTTCAACTCTCGGGTCCCATGGACTGCCTAGTATTGTAGACGTCATTAAAATCTTTCATTTCATTTAATTTTGATTAAAGTGTCCTTAATGCAATAGCTAATTTACAAGTGATGTGCTTATGTATGAATTTAGCTTATGATATTATTACATTGATTTTTTTAAATAATCATTGGTAATAGAAAAAAATGTAGACTCGATCAAGTTAAGTGAGGTCACAAGTGGAGTCCACCTCATCACCAATATGAACACACAGCATTAATGCAAGTAGTCTATGTTGGTGAATATCAAGACCAAAAAGCACAAATTGATAACCTTTCACAAGTGAAACGATGAACACAATAGGATATTTATCATATAAATAAAGAGTGTAAATACAATGAGGAACCTTGCATATATAGGCAAGGTGGATGAGGTGAGAAGGTAGTAGACAATGACTGGTTACCCCTCCAAATGCGCAACACTTGTGAGCTCATTTGACAAGTGTGTGAGCAAATGGCAAGAATACATGCAATAGGTGTCTCACAAAGTGAGGACACATGTCTCAACTATGTAAGGTGAGACCAAACTCTAAAATTCCCTAAGTGGAGACTCAAGAAATATGAATAGGACTCTCCTAGATAGGCTAAGAGCTAACTAGTTTGATAAAGTCACTATTTACAACAACACCCCCCCTTAAGTGCAACTTAGGGAGCAATGTATGCATGATGATGAGTCTCAACTACTAAGCCATGTTAGGTACTCATGTACAAATTTCTCATAAAGTGGAGTAAAGGAGAAAACCCAATGGGAAATAAAAATCCTCTCCAAAAGATAAATTATACAAAATGCAATGAAATGTACAAGTGAAGAAGATACGTGATGGAGGACTCATCACGACCCGCCAAAGACTACTTCTAGCACAATCGACAATAAATGTTCCTCCCCATGTGGGAGAAAAGAGAGGTCTATGTGTCCCAACATAAAATGTGAATTAATGAACTCGATGTGAGGAAATGCTTCCTCCCAAAATTGATAGGAGAATAGAAACCATGCAACCTCCCTTCAAGATGATGTCTATAGTGTTAGTAGATGCTCAACACTAGATGTTGAAGATGATCCACAATTGTTGAACAACATTTCTCCCATTGGGAAGAAACAACACCACAAATATGTGCAAGATGACTTCCCATTTCGAATAGGAATATGCAAAAAGTAGAATAAATGTCTATGAATTACGTAGATGATCCAAAGACTGATATGATGTCCATGATGTCTTCAAACACTACAACAAATCCATGTGATTTGCTCCATATTTTGTTTTTTTTTTTGCTTCCACCCATGGTTTTAATGTATTTTTTGCCAATTTTTTGAAAACGTTGATGCTATTTATTGGGATGGCACTATTTTTGGCATTTATTGCGCCGATCATGACAATTCAACGCTAATTTAGGCGCTAATTTACGCCAAAATTAGAGCCACCTTTAGCACCAATATTGGCTTCGACTGTGGCGTCGTCGTTAGTACCGCCTTTGGCTCTGAGTTTAGCTTTGAGTTCAGTGCCACTTTTAGCTCCCGACTTTAGCTTCGAGTTTAGCTTCGGGTTTAGCATTGGTTTAGACACCCCTATGTCGAAGAGACTTATTTGTATGTCTCATCAATGATGTAAAACAGTGAAATGTCAACAAGATACGGGAATATCGAGGAGAGAATCACTTACATCACATCAACAAGGTATATCTACAAGTGCTCGACGAAACACAACTCTTGGATATAACGAAGTAATGTCGATGAGACATTGAGATATCGGTAAGACAAATAAGATTGTATCATCGACACTCTTCAAGTAATGATCAAAATAATACACTGTTATACCGCTAGGAAGGTGAGCAACATATGTGGTAGAGCGATATACACCACAACCCCGCAGCAAGAAGCCTTGAGCAAGTCGGTAGTGCGGTAAACAGCAGAAGGGAAGGGCAAAACACCACCATACCGCAGCAGGTATAATAAGAGACGGTGGTAGTACGGTAATCGTGGCATCATTACAATTTACAACACTAAATGCATCAAATCACGTTAGTCACAATCCATTTGAACAAATCATTTAAGGAATCAAGAATATAGCCTGCCAAAATACTCTAAAACTCTAATAAACATACTCTAAATTTGTTGTCAAAATCTTAATTTCAGGCATAGCCCGTCATAATGGAGTTTTCATTTTAATAAACATACAATAAAACCTTTGTTGAAACCCTATTTTCAGGCGTAGCCCACCAAAATGGAGAAGTGTTTCATTAAAGAATGATAGAGAATGGTAAGGAGATGTGTGCGATAGGAGGCATAGGATTCATTGTTGTTTATCTCATTCCTGCTCCAATCAACAAGGGTTACAATGTTCGCACTATTGTTTGTAATCTAGGTATTTAATTGACATATGTTTGCATAATCTCATATTCCTTCAAATGCTTTTGAAGTATCAATGTATCCTATATAGGGTTTAGAATGACTTCTTTTAATTTAAAAAAATAAATCAGATGCTTTTGAAGTATCAATGTGTCTTAAATAGGGTTTAGAATAATTTCTTTTAATTTTTTAAAAAATAAAATGATGTATTTTCCTGTGATTAGATAACATAGAGATATCCTAAATCTACCCTAGCACACTGTCCTCTTTTGCACTGTGTTCATTACTCCAGCTACTAGGGTTTTGCATTTGACATCTTTAATATCTTCATGATAGTGGATTTTAAATAAAGCTCAGTCTTTGCTTTAATCTTAACCATGGTAACCCTTGAGTTCCATAATCCATCTTCAATCTCTTCTAAGAATGTTGTCTTAAGCTAGACTGCATAGTATGCATATAAAGCAAGTCCTTCATACTTGTCATTATTCCAAACCACCACTCACTACCTTGCTTAAAATGTTGCCTCCATAAGCACAATAACATGTTTTAAAATCATGGTTTCCAGTGATTGACCATTAAGGTCACTACTTTCATCAAGATACAATGAGATTTTTGTCTTCAAACTTAAGGCATTATGCAAGATAACATTGTGAATTGTTTGTTGTGTACAATTTGATTTTCTTGCACATTTACTGCTTTGCTAACTGCCTTTAAGACTGGATATTGCACCATTAGTTGCAATCTCAAACAACTCACTCGTTGTCACTTGAAGATTCCTTTCATGAGCATCCTTGTATAAAATCAAACTATGCCCTATAGACTACCTACTTACTTACTAATATAGGGGACTCATTGTTTCATGGTATTTTGAGTTTTATTTAGAAGGGGTTAATATGTGGCATTTTTATGTGCAGGAAGAATAGATTGTGATGCAACGTTTAGGTATGGACAGTTCAAGCAAAATTGGACTGCTACCAGTGTCATAACCAGGCTGGATTGTACCTTGAGCTGGTGTGAAACACTTTCGGGTGTTTTCGCTTCGAAGCAAAACTTGTGTGTAGGAATTTTCAAATATCCGACAAAGGAAGCTCCTACGTTCTAAAGATAAAATCATAAATTTTCTTATCCAGTTTATGATCCAACCTAACATCTTTAATATCCGATAGAGAAAGTTTATACATTCTAAAGATAAAATCATAAATCTGCTTATCCAGCTTTTGATCTAATTTGAGGTCGTGAATATCGAACAGAGAAAGTTCCTATATTCTAAAGATAAAATCATAAAATTAATTGTTCCAATTTGAGATCCAATTTCGGGTTGTGAAGCTCCGACATAGAAAGTTCCTACATTCTAAAGATAAAATAATAAATCTGTTTAGTCCAATTTGAGGTCCAATTGTAAGGATTTGTCTTTTTAATTATACTTTCTGACATTTGTCTTTATACAAACTGTTACTTTAGAATTATGGTATTTCTTTTCTTCTAATGTTTACAACCCTCATTTCAGGGAAGAGCTCTGAAGATGGTTCCTTCAGATGGAGACTACACTTTTCCACTATAGGTTCCATCTAGAAATACCAAAAGCCAGGTATTGTCATACTCAGGTACAACAGAGTTTGAGGTTACCTCGTTCTCCCTGATACAAAATGTTGTCCTTCAATCCCTTTTAAGTAACATTCACTATTATGGACTTCATCATTGTACCTTTCATGCATTTGATTTAATTTGTTATGTGGAAACATGTTGTCTCTGTCTTTGCAAGTGATGACTATTGTCTAAGCTTTTAATCTACATGACTACCCCTCATGTTCAATTCTTGTGACTGTTATGATGCTTGGGGCTGCTTACTTTTAACCAAACTATTAATGAAAACTATCTTGGAATCCTTGATGATCAGTTTTGTCAGAATCATGGCTATGTTGATAGTGGAATGTTCTTATTAATAAGGATAAATCTTTATCAATAAGGAGATTACCCCTTACCAACATACTCCACTATCCTTGCAAAGATTGATCTTTAATGCTTCATGGATGGTTTACTTGTGATTATCCTTCTCAAATGAAACAATAGAGCAGGAGGCTAGGCTCAGCCCTTGTGGGAGCCACATTTCACCCCACATGCTATAACGAGATAAACAAAACAACAACCTAATTTTATCTATACCTACACAATGATAAAACATGTTAGATAAAACCGAGCATATGATAGATATGTTTGATAACTTTCTTGTTTTCCTAGACATCTATGGTATGCAAGTTATTTGAATGCACATGATGATCAAATTATATGTTTATAGATGTATGCACATATTTTGACTAGTGATCCTTCATTGCTCTAACAACACTCTTCTCACTCAAATGCAGGGAACCTAGGAGCAGCAAGGAAGACATCGACTTGGAGGCTTAGACAAGCAGGAAGACTGAAGATGATGTAGAACAAAGCAACCGGGATTTGTCATTGAGGCAATGACGGGTCCCCTTTCTCTTTATGTGCATTTTTCTCTTTTGTATCTATAAATGTATAGTTTTTTTATTATATGCATTCAAATAGTCAGTTCCACGACTTGTGTGGAACAACATATATTTACATTATCAATAAAGACTACATTTTTGAAAGGATTGTGCAATATTTCCTATATTATATGCATCTACATACGTGCAATCTAGTAATGTAATCTTCTGATTTTGTTTATGCACATGAATGTAATGTAGCAGAAATAAAAATGTACCTTACTCTTCATTTGAAAATCATAAAATCTCTACCTGATTGAGCTATTAACGTTTGTGTCTTCATGAACATATGTTGATACAAAATTAATGGAAGAAGCATCCAAGTAATCCTAATTTTTTCTGCCAACAATTCATACCAAAGATTGAGCAATTTAAGGATATTGCAATAGGTAATTTGTATCGACACAAATAATATTACTGAAGCATTTCAAAGTTTAGGCCATAAGAATCATCCTTTTTTAAACATGGATTGTGTTGTAGCCAAAATTCCATCCTAATTATTTTTGCATACTTCCATTTTCACTCATCTCTTACATCCACCATATGCATAGAATTCTTGTCACAGTAACTTAAATTTAATAAAATCCCTCACGTGAGCTTCCAAATAAAACCCTTGATCACAGCATCAAAGTGTATTCCTCCTTTGAAATACTCCTATGATTGCTCATAGCATCGCCAAGACAACACCATGTCGATGAGAGTCCCTCCAAAGTCTCCCTGACATTAGCACAAAGCACAGATCATAAATGTAGATGAGACACCCCTATGTCAAAGAGACTTATTTATCTGTCTCATCGACGATGTAAAATAGTGAAATGTCAACAAGATACAGGCATATCGAGGAGAGAATCACTTATGTCACATCGATAAGGTATATCTACAAGTGCTCGGCGAAACACAACTCTTGGATATAACAAAGTAATTGTTGATGAGACAATGGAATATCGGCAAGAGACATTAACGTGTCTCATCGACACCAACAACCAACATCGAAGGAATATAAGATCTAATATCGAAGAGACATTGAGATATCAGTAAGACAAATAAGATTGTCTCATCGACACTCTTCAAGTAATGATCAAAAGAATACACCGCTATATTGTTGGGAAGGTTAGCAACATATGTGGTAGGGCGGTATACACCGCAATCCCACAACAAGAAACCTTGAGCAAGGTGGTAGTGTGGTAAACAATAGAAGGGAAGGGCAAAACACTGCCATACCGGCATATCGAAGAAACAACAAGAATTTTAATTAAAAGTCTCTTCGACAGTTATGAAATGATGATTCATTTAATTGATGTGACTAATGAATATATCGATGAGACTATCGCTATTAATGAAGAACTTGATCATAAAGGTGGCACGAGCACCATTTATGAACCAAGGCTAGATGAAGTGTCCTGAAATTTGATAAATATAGCCTCAAAGAAGTTGAAATCGCTGTGAATTATAATTGAAGGATTTGGAGAACCAAGTTGGACGGTGGTATGCAGTTGGAAATTTGCAACATTTATCCAAGTAAGTGCTTTAGACTTAGCTCAAAGTATTTTCTCAGTAAGTAGATGAAAGCATTGCATGAGTAGGGTTGAGATGGAAAAAGCCCCAGGCAAACAGAAAGCAAAAAGATAGAAAACTAAAGCTAGGAAATTCAATCAAGACTTAATTGATCAGTGTCCTGGGCCTAGGCCAAAATCTAGAAGAATAGCATAGCTTAACCCATCGTGTGTGACATTACAAGATAAACAGAAAAAATTTGGGAGATGTATGGACTCCGTGTAGGGGTTACAACCTTTTTATTTATCATTATAGGAAGAAATTTTGGTATAGCCCAGTGTCAAACCCATGGAATTTGAATTTGGGTAAACTTGTAGTACCCAACATCTTTGTGAACATAGAGTTAATCAAGGTGTTGGAAAAGAACTACAATATGAAGATGAGAGCAATTCATTTTCCTGATGGGTCACAGTTCATGGTCATAAAGCCATATTGTATTTCCATGATTTTTTAGCTAGACACTTCCCTGAAAACAAAATTACGAATCAGAGACTTGTTGGAGGAATACCTCACCATGGACAGAAGTTACAAGAGGTTTAAATTTCATCTACATAGGGTTAAAGGTGTGTGTAACCAAACTATGAGGTTCTCTAGTGAAGATAAGCCCCCATTCTCTGTGGCTTTGTTTGAAGAATACTTTCAATACACTTATTACTCAGCTGGTGAAGTATTGGGAATTGATGTTCCTGAGAACATGGCAATTGCTCCCATGGTTTTAGCCACAAACATCTAGAACCATAATGCTCGACCCTATGATTATGCAAATTATTTATCAAAGGCCATCAATAATTCCCTCAATATCATCAAGAATGATAGTGAAGCCATTAATTTCAAGCACTATTCTCTTTTCATGCACATGATATTATACGAAGGGCAGGTGATAGGGATATGGGGTGAGGAATTAAGAATAAAAGACTTAGATAATGATGGAAATTCAAGGCCTGTACAAATGTGGACATCTGTGTGGGAGAGCGGGTGTGGGAGGTCCCACTACCTATATTTTGAGGAATATTTTGTCACACCACTATACAAGTTGCTAGGCAACGAATGTGACTACAACCTCTCCCTAGAGATCTTAAGATTTCTCCGACCAAAAGATATGGATCATGAAGCAGGGATAAATCACAATTGGGGGGACTAGTACATGTTTGGGGATTGTACAGTTATCAAGGTTTATGGATTTGAAGTTGCATCTTATTTGGTGCCTAAGACTATGCTAGACATAGTTGCTTATTTAGAGATCATAAGGTAATTGTCATTTTCAGCTTTCATGCATTTAAAGAGCTATGGGAGACAAACTTTCATGCCTTCCACTTTATGCTTTGGTGATTTCACTATTATCTTTGATTCACGCTATGACATGGTTAGTGGTAAACTATATTATTATGGCTTGCCGGTTGGAAACAAAAGGGAAAAGTTTGATCTTGAACACTTCATTTGTGATGCCAAAAAATTCAAAAATTGAAAGGGTATGAGCATAGTTTCCTTTTAGAAGATGTCATCAAAAATTATGAAGAAAAACAAAACTTGATGAGAATGAATGCCTACAGTAGGGTTATGATGGTTGAGGCTTGGAAGGTGAATAATAACCTAGGCTATGTAGAGGTTGTCCCTAAGGTACAGGATCCCACATAAATAATTGAACAGTTAATCCTCCATGAAGAAGAACTGATAAGAGATGTTCCAATTGTGGAATTTGAAAGAGGAAGGGGCATCGGTCATAGGAGGCAAGTAGAAAATATCACACCACTGGATCACTTATCACCTCAGCCTACTCCTGAAGTGAGCTTTTCAGTTGGTTCCCCATCCATGGAAGAAGATAACATTGAGGAGGAAGAAGAAGTTTCATAGTTTAATGCTCCTGTTATACCCCAATATGAGATGCCATTGGAAAGAAGTGTGATAACCTTTGAAGCCTCTGATGAGCTATCAGATGATGTGAGGCATCGTGCAAGTCAGGAATTTGTTGCAGATGATACTTTTTTGCAGACCCCTGAATTTAAGTCCTTTATATATGAGTATAAAGGAAGACTAATAAGAGAAAGGTTAAAGGACATTGACCCTGAGAAAGAGGCTTATGCCTTGAAAGAGTTGTAACATGAAGTTGATAGGGAAATTAGAAACATGACTGCTGAGAGAGGAAGATCATTATTGCAAGAATTTGGAGTTATGCTCCTTCCTGGGTGGGATATTAGTTCAACCATTGTGTTTGACAACTTTTTGAAGAGAAAGAATAAAAATTTGCAAATAACGGATGAAGCAGATGACAGGGTCTATACAAGGTCAAGGTACAATCTTGATAATACCATTTTGCAAATTTGAGCTCTTTACCCCCCAGGCAAGAAGCCTTCTCTCGTTGACCATGATCATATTTTTGGACATCTCCTGGTGCAAAAAGTAGGGGAGATAGATCCCTTGGAGACTGGTAACTTGAATGTGAATGTAGCCAAATTCACTAAAACCCAGATCCAAAAGCTAGTAAGAGATAACCATTGGCCGATAGAGGAAAATGACAAGTTGAAACAAGAATTAACCAACTACAAAGATAGGCTACTTGCTTCTCCAAGGCTTTACTCTCCTTTAATTGAACATGAAAGAAAAGTGTTAGAGGCCATGTTTGAGACTGCTCAATGGAAGCATAAATTTGAAAAGGCTCAAAAGGAACAGGAAGAACTAAAAATAAAATTGAAGGCTACTACTTTTGAAGTAGCATCAGGGATAATTTGTATGAAATTCAAAGATATGTGCCAACATGCAGATGGTGTCTAGCATGCTCACAGTGGAACATACAAGGCCCTTGTGGATTATGGAAGGCTACTTGATAGGATGAAGGAAATGGAATCCCATATCAAGGAAAAAGATGGAGATAATAATGCTTTGCTCCAAGAATGTCAAAGCCTCATGAATACACATGAAAACTTCCAGAATATCTTGACACAAGAATCGATTGACTTTAGCTAGCCACTATGTATGGCCATGCCATATTTCTGTGAAGAAACATATTTGAAGGATCAAGAAACCTGGAAAAATGAGATATCAGAATATTTGCCAAGCATCCTTGATGAAATCAATGATGAGGATGGGGTACTCAGGAAAATGCATAAGCAGCTCAGGAGGATTGTTGGATTGGAGAATGTAATGACAGACACTCTACAAAATGTAAACACTTATGCCCAGGAGAAATACATTGATCACATGTCAAAGGTTAAATTGTTCCTTCCTCAAGCTGTATGAGCAGGTAGTCAGAGTTTGGTTGTTGTGGACACATTAACATGGTGCTTGAGCCTTGGACAAATCTTAGGTGGTCATGGGCGCTTGATGATGATTAATGGACTGTGATGCATCCAACAATAAAGTCTTTTTAAGTTTCTATGTTATGTTAATTAGGTTTCAGTTAAGAAACAATGTAACTTTTGTGAACGGACCTAAAGCTTGTTGCTTCCCATACAAATAGGGAAACCAATGTCCAATTTTGATCATCATATCATCATCATTTCAATCCATTAGAATAGATACTAGACCATCTCATCCACTTATTCATATCAAAATAACTCATGTTATGTATGTTTATATTTTGAGCAATATAATGGAGAAGATACATTATAACTCGTAATCCATTTTCAGTGTTCAATTGTTGTGTCGATTTTCATGCTTATTTATTGCTTTGTTGTCTCCAAAGTGGTCTTTCCAAGTTGTTTAAATCTGCAAGATTTATCAGGGCACATTTGTTGTTACTGTGTGGATGCTTTGATTGGTTTCTAGTTAGGCGTGAATTAAAGTCCTTTCAAATAATTTACTTTAATTGGTTCTTATTAAGGATTAAAGTCCTCTTAGATATTGGCACCCTCTTATGGTCTAAAAACCTACGTTTTTGAGACCCAACAGATTGCAAATAACTCTAAAAATTTAGAAGTCTATGAAATAGTGTATATATTCTATGAAATAGTGTATATATTCTTGTACTTGTATATTCTATGAAACATTCCTTATTTTCTATGAAACAGTGTATATATTCTTGTACTTGTAAATATTTTTTTACTGTTATGTCTATTAAAGAAAATAGAGTTTGAATAAAAAATACTTCACCCTTTTTTGTAAGTGAGTATGTGAATTATTGTTTAAGGAAAAATCTTACAGTGTTTACATTTTCAATTTAATAGTTTCAAATCTTCATTTGCTATGTATATAAAATTGTATGTGCTCTTTATCTCTAATGACATAAAATAGTAAGTCATCAGAATCAGGGTTTTCAATTTCAGCACCATCATTGTCCACACTTTTCATATCATGTTCACTTTTAAGTACAATCATCAAAATTTTATTTTTATTTCTTGTCCTAGTTAATCTTGATTTCTTTCAGCACAACACAGTAGGTTGCATGTAAAATTTCAAACATTTTCTTTGCCTTTTTTTGTAAATATTATTTTCTCAGTGCATCATTATGTAACAACAATTTCACTTCTGAGATATACAGTAAAAATAAATGAAAGAACATGTTTTCTTTGTTAAGGGAAATGTATGGTGAATACAACATAATAATATTACTAAAGAATTTCAAAGTTTAGGCCATAAGAATCATCCTTTTTTAAACATGGATTGCAAATAATTCTAAAAATTTAGAATTCTTGGTCATTAACATTATTGTCTGCTACAATGTCATCCAGTGTATCATTGTCAATGTTCATATGTTATTTCAAGTATTTAATATTATCATCATCCTCATCTTGACCTGCATCATCTTCATCATCATTGAAATTTGACTGTACACCATCTATATTGTTACCAGATGTACTTGGATCATCATTTCCTATACCATCCATATTGTTGTCTTCCATAACATCATCTAACTTTGGATTGTTGTCTTCTTGTGCCTGAACATAACCATCTTCAACATCATCATGGATGTCAATTTCTTCGATGTTCTCTAATCCCTCTCTCTCATTTTGTTGGCCATCATTGTTTTGCTTAGTATCCACTAATGCATCGTCAAATACATCCCTTAATCTTGGATCATAATGTATGACAGATATCCATTTCGGGTCCAAAATATCTTCATAGAAAAATACCTGCACATGAATGACATACATATATTAGACGTATGTTATAAAAAATTTATTGATTAATAAACACATGTATATATTCACAATAAGCTATGAATTAATAGATTAATGATCACTACCGCTTCTTGCTTGAGTTAAAGAAATACCTGCTCACAATGAATTGGTAGAACACAAGGCTCATTATCCTCCAATAGGAACGATGAGGAATCTATAGAAAACAATCCACTATGGGTATCATGTCTTTGTGTCCTCTCAAATGTTTCATACCATCTACACTTAAAAATACAACATTTAAAAGAGAGGTGATCCAACTCAATAATTTCTTGTATTTTCCCAACATATTGTAGATTCCCGTCAATTATATTCTTATCTTTTGAGCTTGATTAACTGGATTGCTTGAAGTCAACCATGATGCCACAATCGAAGGATCGTCTCTTTACGTCTACACTTTCTACACGATAATTTCAACCATATGCCCACATTGCTGGATATTTCCTCGCCTGTGAAAGACCATTTATTTTAGTGAAAATAAATATAATGACGAATATTAAAATAGTTAATACTGTCAAAACTATAAGGAAATAACATTTTGTAAAATTACAACTGTACCTTTCTTTCACATCCTCTAGACATGTTGATTTCATCTTCTGTTATGTTTGAATCTGTACTCGCATCTTCTATTTGATTTTGAAATTTTTCAGTAACCCATTCTAGTGTGCAATCTTTGCCCCATTCCCCAAGCATATGAGTGGGAAGTGGAGTATTCCTTGGGTTTGATCTCTTAAACTGTCTCCTTGCTTCTAACACTTCTTCTCTCTTTTTACCATACAAATCAATCTATTTGTGCATAAAGTCCATGTGGTACATAATGAACTTGTCGAGTATAGAACTTTTTTCTACACCTATTACATGTCAACATGTTTATTTCAAACTCTAAATGTCATGCTGTTAATTTGACAAATAAATTACAAAGTAAATTAATGATTGCAAGAAAAACAACCGCACTGATTGTGAATTTACTTACTAATTTCTACTTCAACACCATTAGATTATGGTTTTTCTCCATCAATAATATCTAATGCTCGTTCTTCATCCCAGATGCATGGGCCATCTTCAAAATACTTACCAAGGAATTCACATAGGAAGAAAAATGCTTCATTCAATACATACCCTTCAGCCATGTAACCCTCTGGATGTGCCTTTTGTCGGACATATCTTTTAAGAGTTTTCATATACCTCTCAAAGAAAAACATCCACCTCGTTGATATGGCACCCATCAATTCAATTTCATCGACTAGGTGTATAAGTAAATAGACTTGTAGGTCCATGATACTTGTAGGGAGCTCCTTCTCAAATACACATTCAATTTCTGTAATTTCCTTCTTCCACTTTGGCACTTTAGATTCATGGATCTCCTTGGAGGTCACTCACCTAATATAAGAATAGTAAATTAGTATGAACCTTTAGTCATAAATTAAAATGTAATATAATATCTCTATGTCTCTCACACATGAACATTTCATATAACCACATACCTTGTAAATGCTGACAATCGACTTATGGCATTCCTTAAGTCAACTGTAAGACAAGAATCCCCCCTAATTGCCAATGGCATGATATGCTATCAAACACATTTATGAAAAGGTCATTAGTAATTTTTTCTCACACAAGAAAATATCAAAATAAATTTAGTGCTTAATCAATGTTACTAGTAAATGTTAAATGTTGATATATAATACCTTCATGAAATTATGAAAATCATGTGTTTTAAATCCCATGATATGTCCATCAACTATAAAAGCTTTAGCCAATGATGACCCATAACCAGAAGGTGTCCTTATTGAATGGATGGCATTTTTTAGTTGGTCTAACTCTTGTTTTTTTAAAATCCATGGAGCTTTTGCATATGTTTCATTTTCCCTATTTGGCCACAAATGTTTTCTATCAAATTTGGTACCTGAAAGAGGAATATCTCTCCTCAAAGACAAGGTGTCCTTCTCTTTGCCTAATATATGTTGAAATACAGAATTTGGGACATTTTTGAATACGTGCATAGGATCTAATAGGTGAGATATTAATAGATCCTTCCAGTAAGGGAGCTCATAAAATATGGATTTCCTTTTCATTCCTTCTGGAATATTGACTAGAACTTGTTCTGGTTCTTGAATTGAATCACCCCGATCAAAAAAATCCTCCCAAGCTTTCAATTCATCATCTTCATACTTCTTAAGCCAATCACCTAAACCCATAATCATGGGAGGGCCTCTATTTTCAACTTTTCCATCAAATTGATTCTTCAGGCGATTTCTAAACCTATGATCTATTAGTAGAAAAACCATATTGTTTGCATAAATAAATTTATGTAGATCTTTAGAATACCACCCTTGAAATTGTTCTGCACATCTTGGACATGCAAATATCCCCTTTGTTTGAAGCCTTGAAATTCAACAAATAATTTTAATAACATAAAAAAAATAGTATAAAACTAAGTATGAAAGTTGGGATGAAAATAAATTATGAGTGTAAATACGTAAATATTTTATCTTACCAAAACAAACACCAAGTCCTGGGAAATGATGAATATTCCAACATAGCACACCATAGAACATGAAGTACCTATTTGATGGAGGATGTGATATGTCATACATTCTTATGCCTTTCCATAGTAGTTGCATCTCATCAATAAAAGGTGCAAGATAAACATCCATGTTTTTAACTTGATGTTTTCCTACAATAATGAGAGTTAGCAAAAGGTGCCACTCATCCATGGGGGAATATTGTATATTATCAATTCGACTGGACAAACACTATAATTTGAGCTCATGAAAGAGAATGGGCACACTCCATCAATTGCAAGACCAAACATGATACTACGGGGTTCATCTTTGAATTTTCTTGGCCATTTTTTCTCTATGTGTTTCATTGCTTTGGAGTCGACTGGAATTCGCATGAATCCATATTTACTCTTGTTCTTTACATGCCAGTCCATCAGTTGTGCTAGTGAGTTGCAATGAAACATCCGTTGAAGTCTAGTTATAATTGGCATGTGACGTAAAACCTTCTTTGGAACTATAGGACCTTGTACATCTGTACGATATCTCTTCTCTTTGAATACAGGGCATTCTACCTTGTTTTGATATTCATCTCTGTATAAAATGCAATCATTTTTACATGAATGAATTTGCTTATATTCAATCCCCAACTCAACCAACAATAGACGTACCTCTTTGCAAGTTGATGACAACACATTCTCTTTAGGGAATATTTTAGTTTTTAGTGCCCTGTAAGATTACCAGAGATTAAATCAGTTGAATGTTTGACTTATGATGAACATGTTTGATATGTTAATCTATACTAGGACTGTTTATATACAATATATGGTTTTAAAATCCCCTTAAAGAAATATAAACGAAGTTGATGAATGCTTATGAATTATGTACACCAATTGACAATGCAAAGTAAGAAATAGATTTCAACTCACTTCAGTAGGGTGGTGAATCCTTTGTCTGACCAACCAAATAGTGACTTGATTTCTAATAATATTAATGTGCATGCTAGTTTTGAGGTTCTACTTGCACCTGATTTGAACACGGGTGTGTTTGTTGCTTGCTTGATGGAGTCTTTGATGTTGTTATCATCAACATTACGTTGCTGGTAATTACCCCTGCTATCATCATTATTATTGTCATCATTGTTTCCATCCCCAAAGAAACCTGTAAGCATTTCATTCAATCTTTCTTCATGCACTACATTTTCACTATCATGATCATCATCATTAAGGCTAGGTGGCATGTCATTAGTGTATGCGACTCTCATCAACTGTTCAAATTTCTCAAGTGGTAGTGTTCTCTTCAATCTTGCTCTTCTCGCCCTAGTATGGTTTAAGGGATGGTTTGGATCATCTCATCCAAATCTTAATAACCCAGTTGGATCTTGGGTATTAGTATGTGTTTCATCAAAATATTCTACCTATCAACAAATGCAAGCATTATTTAATGTTTGGTAACAATTGGATAAATCATTAATGTATCAATTTCAAAGAAATATAATCAAATATGGCTTAAAAAATAAAAATAAAAATTTTATGAACATATATACATCAATTGAATAATGGAATATTATTTTATAGACTACCTTTTTTATACAATAATTTGAATAAAACACAATTTTGACAACATAGTTTATAAAACATCAGTCCACACTCATTTATTATTCTTTGGTTTTAATTGATTGTATGAGGCATAGTACTGACTGGAAGCTCATTATATATGTAATGTATTTGTACAATCGCTTGTTTGAATTGTTTCTTTCCACGACATACAAAACATCCACAAACAATAATTTTCTTAAAGTATTCATACCATGTACTATAGTTATGACCTACCTCTTCTTCACTGCAATCATTTGTTGTGTCTGCAGTATCCATTGTCATATCCTCTTCCACCCACTGTCGTCTACGTGATTTAACAATTTTAGGTCCATGTCCACGTCCACGTACATATCTTCTTCTTTTGCTAGTTGAACACTCAGGCTCTATATTTGCTCCAATCTCCATCTAAAATAATCAATAACATGCATTAATTTATATCAAGATTGGATAATACATTATAAATTTCAATAATATTGTGAAAAAACATGGACGTATCACAAAATGTCATCAGATCATTTTTTCGTAAGTTAAGTCAAAATTTGAGTACCTGATGTCCCGCTTCATTTGTTGTGTCCTCATTTGATATGACACGATTTGTTGCCATGGCCTCATCTCGCCCCTATAATACACAACATAGTAAATAATGTTTAGTACACCAATTATATCATTTCAACGAGTACGCTATCCAACACAAAACCTCACTTTAGTCATATATTTGACATATTGATATATCCTCTATGTTGTAGCATTTGTGAATTCATAAACACCTTCCTCCTTTGGTTGAGGTTGCTTTCTCTTCTTACCTCTATTGTATCTGTAGATTTTGTTGTCTCATCTATTTCCACCCACTTTCCTCTCAGCGATTTAGTATTTCTACGTCATCCACATCCTCTCTCCATGGAATCCTCTGTGAATAAAAATCTTGCCACATAAGCTTTCACCGCACTACCATCAAGAAGGAATAAGCAGCTTACGGTACCATGGTAAAAGCCACTCTATCGCACCGAGTTGATGAAGGAGTCGTGGGACAACGGTGGTCACCGCACTACCGTACGCCAATGGTAGAAGACTTGTGGGAGTCACCGCAACACCGCCAGGAATAGAAGGAAGACTCATGTGCCACCATAGAAGCTTTCACTGCACTACTGCCGAGAAGGATGAAGCACCTTGCGGGACCATGGTAAAAACCACTCTACCGCATCGAGCTGATGAAGGAGCCATGGGACAATGGTGGTCACAAAAATAAGGCAGGAGTTGGAATTATTTCCAACACTCTGGATCATGTGATACACAACAATGAAAATAGTCACTATACAACAATGATAGGCTCTCAATTAGGTGCACTTGGCACCGCCTTAGGCACCCCAAACAAATTACATTAACAACCAAAAGTCGATGCTAAAGTTGGCATTAACTAATGTCGACTAAAGCACCGACTACTTAATCAAAATCGAAAATTAAAAAATTTCCTACGTGAAGGAAGAAATCAGACGACAACAAAGGGAAAAATGTCGCGTGAAGGAAGAGAGCAGGGCACTACCAACAACTAAGATTTAGTTTGCGACACCATAGGTACGGTTACAATTTTTTTTTTCTTGGTTGAATTCGTGATTGTTTACTGCTCTTTGTATTGCATTTGAATTTATGATTGTTTACTGGTTCATGGCCTAACCTGTCCAGGCAACCTCTAAATTCGAAGGAAGAAATCAGATGAAAAAAAAGGGAAAAATGTCTCGCCCTGCTCTCTTCATCAATTGCTGGAAGGAAGAAATCCGAAGACAAAAAAGGGAAAAATGTCACGCGAAGGAAGAGAGCAGGGTGCTACCAACAACTGATGAGAAATTCGATTTAGTTTGCGACACCATAGGTAAGGTTACAATTTTTTTTTCTTGGTTGAATTCTTGATTGTTTACTGCTCTTTGTATTGCATTTGAATTCATGATTGTTTACTGGTTCGTGGCCTAACTTATCCAAGCAACCTCTAAATTGTCCCATCATTATAAATTGTAAAACCTTTGAGAAACCAACAAAAAAATTTACCCTACCCATTTGACCTTTCGCTCAAAATATTATAGCATGAAGCCAGGATGCCTCTGTATTCTTTCCCTAACCTGGGTATCAAGGAAATAGTGAACTGCTTGGAAAATCTGGGAATTGGGTCGATCACTGCTAAGCAATTGGTGAAAATAAATGCATAAACCGCTTGGTTTTTCCTAGTCATGCCATAGCCACCAATGACATGAAAAATTCATGCAAGATTGCATTATGAAAGAATTTTCATGATAAGGTTATCAACACTAAGCAAACCCAGTGAACATATTTTCCCTAGGTTATCAACACTAAGCAAACCCAACGAACATATTTTCCCACAAAACAAAACTTTCATACCATAAACTAGATGAAAAATTTCATACCTGACAGTGTGTACTTAGTTTTCCTCCATAGACTGGATGAAAATAATTTGCCCTAGGTCACCTCAAAATGTCAAGCAATAGAAGGAAGCAAGCATTTTAAACAGACTCTGACCACAATGAGGTAATTCATTTTCCCTTTATAGATTTGTAAATGTTTCCATTGTTTCTTTGAATTTTACTTTTTACTTTTTTATTTTTAAATTTAAAAGAAGAAATATAATTTAAATATATATATATATATAGGGACATGAGACTGACAAAGATAAAGAGGAATTGTAGTTTTTAGTTTTTTATTTCTAAATTTGAAAGAAGAAATATAATTTAAAAAAATATATATATAGGGACATCAGAATGACAAAGATGAAGAGGAATTGGCTTCCATATTAGGGGTAGAGGCAGTGAACAAATTGGTTAATGTTGACTGGAAAATGCTTGCCAGATACATAGAAAAACAATCTGGTAACGCCCCTCAAACATTGCAAACAAATCAATTGTGTGAAAGGGAATCAATTGATTCCCCAACGAGTCCTAGATCGAGCAAAAGATCCAGGAGGAAATCAGTGACAATAAACTCTAAGAATGTGGAACAGGGAAGAGAGACTTCCAATGTCCCAACCACTCCTAGGACACAGACTTCTTCCACCACGCCATGTTATCAATCTTGCATTGGTAGCTACAATACGAAGATAGAATACGAGGTGGTTTCAGGGGAAGTCTGAATGACGGATGCTGGGAAAACATTTCTGAATAGCTTGAAGGAATCATGCCTTCAACGGTTCAAAGACCATCTGCATTTTCCATTCTCACAGATACCCATGCAACTGACAAAAGTAGGTATTCATGACATGGAGACTGAATTTGGCACAGGTCGGTCTGTAAAGAAGATAAAGCTACAAATGTCTCAAAACTGCAAGAGATTTCAGTGGCAACCAAACAAAGAAGATAAAAATATCCCTCCTGAGCTAAGGCATAAAAGAAGGCCAATTGATGTAAGTGTGAAAGTATGAAAGAGCTTTTAAAAGTATATGAGAAGTTTGATGCACGAAGGAAGTCCGACGAGGAGAGTACATAGGTATTTCAATTTTCTCATAAGATTATATCAAATTTATTAAACGATATTTAAATTTTATGTGTGCATAGTTAAATTGAATTAGTATATGTTTCAGGACAAGGCCTCCAAGGCTAGGCTTGAGAAACTTTGTGCCACGCATCACAGTGGCCAAAAAGGTTTACATGCCTTGATCTGTACATTTGTAAGTATATTTAATATGTTAAATGATTGTATTTTTATTTCCTTGGAAAAATTAAATGATTGCATATTAATTAGTTTAACGAGTCCATGTGTCATGTTTTGACAGGAGGAGAAATATGGCCGCCATCTAAAGCAATTTGAAAAGAATATGTTACAAAACAAAAAGTGGGACAATTTTGTAATCTGGATGGAGAACGAGGTATCAATAGTTGAGTTTCAATAACTTAGTTGGATATTGTTGTGTTAATATGTCAATTTTCATCTCTTGTGTTGAGTTGTTTATTGATGCGTAGGATGAGTGAATAGAGCTCAAATCTTATGATTACAAGATGACTATTTATGTGCATGAATAAATAGTAGAAGGATGCAAATGAACTCAATTTATCTGACTTTATGCCTCTTGGTAGGCATTCCTCTTGAATCTCTAATATCAGGTGCCCGAGACTTCCCTGTAGCTTTTACCTTTTGTTGCCACCTTTCCTGATCTTCACTGTCAGACTCATCTCCTTTTTCCTTATCTACATTTCTAGCTTGGGCTTCTAATTCATTCCATGTTTTACCTTCCTCCTCTTTAGAATCTTCTTCTTCTTCTTCGTCCTCCTCTATCTCCACAAGAGATTCGTCTTCTGAACCTTCCTCATCTGATTTTGATTCCTCTTCTACATCAGAAGGTTCGTATCCTTGATCCGACTCTTTTGAATTATCAGAATTAGAATCACTAGCTTCCATATTCAAAAATTCCCAACCACCATCTTCAATAAATTTATCAGGATCATCAATAATAGTCTTCAAAATTGGCCACCAGTTCAAGTTCATTCCGCTTTCATAATACTTTATATCCATGGAGTTCAGCCATTCCTTGATGCCATCAAGCGAAGATTGAGGAACAACGTACATGCAGAGTACATCCCGCTTGAAATATTTGAAAACAATAACCATATAAAATGCCTTTTTCCCAAGTCCTACTCTCTCAAGGTTAACAATTCTCAATCTCACTAATAGCAATTACTAAGAAAGGTAATTCCACCAACTCCACCAAACAGTTTATCATAGGAACAATAAAAGTAGAGGCTTTGAAAGGAACTCCATGAAAACCAAGCTCTCTAAATGGTATATCAAACTCTAGTTCAAAATATTTTAGATGAGGTTGATCCTATAGCTCTCTTACTCGCTTGACAAATCCTTGAAACTCTGACTTCTTAACATTCAAAAGATAAATGGAATGTCCTCAACACCCAGTAGAGCTATCCAAAAAAGCTAACTAAAAACACAAACGTGCTCCCGCACACAATGGCCTAATGGCTAGTTTTCATAGAAGTCAAACTACCGAAGTAACAACACTGATCAAGTTAACATATATGCATCATTTGGATAAACAACTGAAATGTGTAACAAATGTTAATCAATACATTGAATTTTGAGATGCATTGAAATAATTAAAAAAAAAACATGTTTTGGGGAAAATATCAGCAGGATGGGGGAAGAAAGCATTAACCCTAATAAAATATTTTTTTGTTGTTCTTGATACACCATCTATAAGTTTTCCTTGGATGATAGTACTGAATTTCTATATGTTATACCCCTTAAATGTTCTACATGTTACAAATATGGAATAACAATGCACAACTTTGTATCGAGTCCAAAGACCAAGGCATTCTAAATAAGGGTAGCCAAACTTGATAAGGATGTAGTCATTATTACATGTATTGATAATCCAAAATAGTCATTTAAAGACAACTGCCTGTGAAAACCATAATCAATCAAATTATGCACATTCAAATCTAAGTTTGAAAGCTTGCATTTTAGTCCATGCATCTAAGTCCTTGTTGAAGATTGAGGGTGTCAACAACAAAGCTAGAATAGCTCTCCTTAAACCATAGCTAGTTTTAAAGTCCAGTATTTCCAAATTCAAATCCACTTCTTAGCTAAGGAAAGGAGGTAGGATTATCAGGTGCTACCTCAAACAAATAAGGCCATAGAAAACATTGAAATAAAAGATCCAATAAGTGAGACGACATAGTTGTAGACCATAGATAATCAGAATTCTTTCAATGCACATATGCTTGTGATACAAACAAAAGGTGCTTACACATTGGCTGAATATATCCTCATCAAAATGACCAGAAAGAAATTTCAAATTTGTTAGTAAACTCTGATAGTCAAGAAAAATAGTCATAAAAATTGGAAGTAAACTTTGGCAGACATGTAGGTGAACTTAATTCATCTGACTTTATGCCTCTTGGCAGACATCAGGATCTCCCCTCCTAAATTTTGGACCACATCCATTATCTCCACATAAAACTGGACATCCTTGGTCTTCTTGGTTCCCACGCCATGATATGGTTATGAAAATAAAAATGAAGCAAAGTAATCATCTCCTTCTCCATTGCCTGGAAGAATGCATGTTTAATGTTTTGATACATGAAATCAGCTCTCTCTTCTGCTCTCATGGTTGAATACCGAAATCCATTATGATGGGCCTCCAAAGTTCCAGTCATCTTTCATCCTCTTCCACCAAATGTTGGCCTGATCCATATGTTTTCCAGCCTAATTGGCTTTGTTTTTGAAAGTTAAAGTTTCTCCTGAGTCACTAGTGTAGCTCTCTCTGCCTTTTTAGACTCTTTCATTACTATAGATCATCTCTGGGATTTAATCATTTGTACCACATGGTTGATGTGCTTTGAATCCTTGCATCTAAATGAAATTTCCTTAACATAAATACTGCTAGGGAATTTCAATGTTGCCATTGTAGTTGGCATTAAAGCCGGTACTTGCAACATTGAAAATTATGCTTATATAAGAATTCCCTCCATCTTGTTGGATTGTAACACTCTTGATGGTGGCTACATGAAATCTGATTCTGATTCCTCTTCTACATTAGAGGGTTCATATCCTTGATCTAACTCTTCTGAATTATCAGAATCAAAATCACTAGTTTCCATATTCAAAAATTCCCAACCACCATCTTCAATAAATTTATCTGGATCATCAGTAATATTCTTCAAAATTGGCCACCAGTTCAAGTTCATTCTGCTTTCATAATACTTTATATCCATGGAGTTCAGCCATTCCTTGATGCCATCAAGTGAAGATTGAGGAATGGCGTCAATGTGGAGCACATCCCGCTTGAAGTCTTTGAAAACAATAGCCATTATATCAAATGCCTTTTGCCCAAGTCCTACTCTCTCAAGGTTAACAATCTCAATTTCACTAATAGTGATTACTAAGAAAGGTAATTCCACCAACTCTACCAAACAATTTACCGTAGGAACAATAAAAGTAGAGGCTTTGAAAGGAAATCCATGAAAACCAATCTCTCTAAATGGTATATCAAACTCTAGTTCAAAATATTTTAGATGAGGCTGCTCCCATAACTCTCTTACTCACTTGACAAATCCTTGAAACTGTGTATTGATTTTATTTTTCCTATCCCTCTCTTGGTGTTCTTCCTCAATTTCATCAGGATCATACATTGACCTTCTTTCCCCTCCTAAATTTTGGACCACATCCATTACCTCCACATAAAACTAGAGATCCTTGGTCTTCTTGGTTCCCACGTCGTGATATGGTTATGCAAATGAAAATGAAGCAAAGTAATCATCTCCTTCTTCGCTGGCTGGAAGAATGCATGCTTAATGTTTTGATACATGATATCAGCTCTTTTTTTTGCTCTCATGGTTGAATATTGAAATCCATTATGGTGGGCCTCCAAAGTTCCAGTCATCTTTCTTCCTCTTCCACCAAATGCTAGCTTAGTCCACAAGTCTGCCAACCTAATTGGCTTTGTTTTTGAAAGCTGAAGTTTCTCTTGACTCACCAGTATTAGCTGTAACTTTTTTGAAATTTTATTATGGTATGTGCACTTTGATATGATGTAATATGATTATGGTTTTGTCTCATATGCTGTAATATTAGATATATAACAAAAAAATAAATTATTGCATGAAATAAATAATAACTTTTCATTTTAAATGTTTTTTTTGCAGAACACAGGTCTTCCAGAAGATCAAGATGACCCTCAACATGATATAGATCCAAAAAATATTGGTTCTATCAGTACAGATCACATGGCAGAGGATGATGATGATGTAGATACATAAGACACCGAGGCCGATGACAATGACAATGACGACGACGATGACGACGACGACGACGACGACGATGACAACGACGACGACGACGACGATGACGACGACGACGACGACGACGACGATGACGACGACGACGACGACGACGACGATGATGATGGTGATGATGAGACAATTGGTGATAGTAACCAATGACATTCATGATCATATAGACTACATCATGGATCATTGCTAATATATTGTTACGATGACTATTTTCATGGTTACTATCATATGTATCATTTTCGCAGCCTATAGTACTATATTGTTACGTTGTATCATATTGACATGTATCATTTTCACTATATAATTTGGACATGTATCATCTTGACTTGTATAAATTTGAGTTACATAATTTATCAATTTTATTTATATCATTTGTACATGTATCATTTTCACTTATGTCGATTGTTGGACATGTATCATTTTGACATATTTTTGATGTACTAACATATTTGAATTTCACTTGTTTTAGTTATATATGATGATGATATTATCAATATTGACTTGTCAATTTATATATATTAAAAGTGGTCAATGATTTTTGGATGGATATTTATTAAGTATGATGATTTTAATTTACTACTCAGGATGGATGTTGTCAAATTCAATTAAATTATAGATATTTGACTCACTTGTTTTAATTATAGATGATGATCATGTTACAATAATTATATTGTTATTAAATCATATGAGTTAAATAATTAAATTAGTTACTCTATAATCATATGAGTTATTTAAGAGGCATGATATATTTAACTAATTAAATTGAAATAAAACATATTAAATTAATAAATGGAAGAAAAACAAGAAGCATTTTTAGAAGCAAAAAAGGAAGCAACAATGGAAGCCAAACTAGAAACAAATCATAAGAAAAATTGGAAGCAAACCTAGAAGCAAACCTGGAAGCAAACATGGAAGCAAAATTGGAACAAGGTCTAGCCAAAGATTTCCCTGATCTGAGGTGGACATCACTCACCTCTACCCTATAAGTAGGGTATTGAACAACTTCATTAGTGTAGGCCTACTAAAAAAGTTTATTATTGGAATTGGTGTAGGTTGTGCTTGGAGTTGAGCTACTCTAGGTGGTTATGGTGTTGGATTTGTTGGGTTTGGCATAATGACTTATTTTTGTGGCTACAAAGGCTATTGTGGTTGTTGATAATTCATATTTTGGTTTTTCCATTGTTAGCCTCTTTACCACTAGGGTTGCCATTGGTTTTGTTGGGTTGGACATTAGGAATTATAGTTAGATCCTTGGTAAATTTGTGATGGCCACATATTTTTTTGTTGTTGGTTCCAATTGGTTTGAGTAATTTTCCATTGTTGGTTTTGCATATTGTCCCAAGATTGAGGATTCCAATTGGAAGATTTGAATTGTTACCAAGAAATGACATGTTATAATTCAAAGGATTTTGGGGCATACCTTCTCTTAGTTGACATGGTTTCCTTTGAGCTATGTAGAATACTTGTCCATATTCTCCTTTCAATGTATGAAATTCTTATGTCCCTTTAGAGATACTTTCCACCTTCTTGTATTTGTAGTTAGTCCTTTGTCTACAATGTGGGTAGTATTCTATAAGAGCTACTTTTGCCTCCTCTTGCTTCTTTTTGATATGGAGGGTATCTAGCTGTGTAACCAGATGGATAATAATATCCTCCTTCATGTTTGACAAAAGATTACTCAATTCAAATCTAGAGACTCCATTGGATGGTTTGATGATGGAAGATGCCATGTCTCCTCTAACCTTCTTTGTGAAAGACCTTGAATAGTTCTTGTATGCCTTGCAAATATCCTCAAACGGTGGTTGAGAGATATCTCCTACCCAATGAGGTTAAGTGTGTCCATGCAATTCTCATCAATCCCCCTTAAGAATATTAGCTTTAAAGACTCATCAAAGAGTTTGTTCTGGTGGAATTTCTTAAGGAAAAATTGAAACCTTTCCATGTAGTCTTCCAAGGATTCATCCTCCTTTTGTGACATCCTAAAGATGTCATCTCTCTTTCTGTCTATTCCTCTATAGTAGTAATGGTACTTCTCCAGGAACTTTGTCTTCATGGTATTCCAATTTGGAACATCTCTTCCCAAACCCATAAACCATCTCATAGTAGCATCCTTCAAGGTTGCTAGAAACAACTTGAGTCTATGTGCATTTGTAGTATAATCATAACTTCTACACAACACATCAAAATCAAAAAAGGAATGTATCTAGGTCCTCTATGACCAACCCATAGAAGATAGGTAATATTGAAGGTGGTATGTTCTTCAGTGCAGTTTCTCTCTCTCGGTTGGTAATGGAGAACTCAAAGGTTACAAACTCTAGTGGGTCTTCCACTACACAATCACCCATGGTGATGATATGTGTATGGGAAGTCTACTCTGTATTTGACATGGATATTGGTGTTAGGGATTCTTCTTCTTCAGGAATACCCTTGCTCTATCCACTATGATCACCACTATCCTCTAAAGCTTTATGTGTTGAGGGGAGAAATCTCCCTAGAGCATCTTTCTACCTTCGCATACAATAGTTGTGACTCTTTGGATCAATGACTCCTACACGTTGTTAGTAAAGCATTTTTGTATTGATAACTAAATCCTAATTACCCTAATGTTGAAGACAAAATTTTAATTATGAAAGCTTGAAATAATACAAGAGAATCCTAGATGTAGCATTGTAGATTCTAAGCTAATGTATTGTAAACTTGGTAGAACTTACACAATTTAGAGGTTTACCTGACTGAATAGTCCACTCAAAATTGCTCAAGACTACATTAAATTATCAACCCAAGGCTTGTAAGCTTGTGATGGTGCAACATTATATATGCCTTCAAGGACTTAAAACTACTTAAGCTAGCCTACTCAGGTTATTCTACTTGCTAGAAAACTCACAGAATTACAAAATAGTAAAAGACGTAACCAAAACTAGTGGCTATGGGTACCTATAGCTTAGACTGTAACTAAACTGTTACTAATGAAATGATGTTGTAAGAACTCAAAACTAATAAAAACTAATGAATCAACTAAATTAACCTCTGAAGTACCACTAGTTAACCATTGCATGCATATTCATAATCATTCATTAACAATAAGCAAGATGTAAAATTCTAGTTAACTTGCATATGATTCATGAAGTAGTGATAAAATAATAACAAGTATTTAAACAAAAACAAACAATTGAAAGGAAGTGAAAAACAATACCTTGAGTGGCCGACTCAAGTAGTTGTTCTCACTTTAACTGAACCCAATCTAACTAATAGATTCTATGCATCCCATGAAATCAACTCCATTCATTGCATATTGTAAAAGATTACAAAAGATCTCTCACATATTGTACTCAATCATTCTGGATATTTCATGTCTTGAAACTAAAAGGTAAATGATAACATAAAACTAAAAAACCAACTAACTATCCTATGGATTCAACCAACAACTATATACAAGCTTGAGGCAATCTTATTCAAAGACACAACTTAACCGAAATCATTAACTCCACTCCCAAATATTTAGAGCATAGAGTTAAGACTGATTTATTCAACCTATAACTGGAAATGAAAAGGAATCCCAATAGGACTAGAACTCTGTCAAAATAGAATTGCATGTAAACATACAACCGTTTGTCAAAATTCTATAAGTGAAGGATACCTCTTCTACAACATTTATTAACTAGTTATAATAATCCATGTTCAACCTTCATCAAGTGCCTTTAATCAACAATCATCACGTTCAGTCTAATCTGGAACTCCCATGCCTCACTGTCCAACATTCCTTTTGCTACAGGTTCATTCCACAACTATTGTGTTCCATAATTCCTCTTTGGCTACAAACCGGTTAATTCCACAAAACATGTACAAAAGGATAACTATCATAATCAAATCATAGTATTCCATCAACATTCCATACATATCTTCATATAAATCATACAATACTAATATATTATAACCATAATTCCATACATATCTGCACCTCAACCATCGATCCAACTATATAGGTTGGAGAGGAGGTTTATTTGTATAAACATTGAAAATATAAATTAAATGATGTCCACTCTCCTTCAAAATAGAGAGAGACAAATTCTTTGCAACTAAAACTATAATTGAAAATAATAGAAGAAGACGAATAGGTTTGCAACTCTGTTTTAACATGACTAAGATGTGCTCTATGCAAATAGTCACGTCAGTTTCTTGATTACTGCAAACTTCTTCTTTCATCCATTGTCTTATTGAATGATCTAATGACTCACAATTGACCACTCCATTGATCGCTTCCATCATTTTTGTAACTATCACATTTCCAACATCCTTGGAATCTGCCTTGCAATCGGCCTAAAATCCTTTGGCTGCAGGTTGAGTTCTCCCATTGTTGTGGGTTGCAATACTTCTGGGTACAAGGAGTGTGTTTCATCTAAAGCACACATACAATTAACAATCATGAATTAAACACAGATTCATATAGAATTCCATACACATTACACATTCACACATTCATCCATGCAAATATTATCATATCATAATCATATTTCCACTCACCAAAGTTTGGTTCAAGGATGACATAAAAGATATAAAAGGTATATAAGTTCAAAAATGTATATGAAATAAGCAGATTAAAGTGTTTAAAAGATATGAACTAAACAAGAGAAGACTAGCTATTAATCAAGCTCATCAATGATCACGCGATCCAAAAAACCCAAAATAAAAAACACCTAGATTGCCCCCTTGATTTAGAGAGCCCCCAAGAATGATTAGTGTTGTTGAAACGTAGCCCCCCAGAACAATGTGTAAGAGAATTACAACTTGTGTGAAGATTGGATGTCAAATTGACTATGTTATAAAACACGATGATTTTTACAAAATGGACTATCCAAATCTAAAAAATACAAGCAAATACAAATCCCTTACAAAAATTTGAAATGTGTCAATTTTTTTTTTGTGAGATTGATATCGAGGTGAAAGTTATGCCTTGTTGAAATTCACTTATAATAATGACTTCAGAGGCCAAAAAATGATATTAAACAACACAAAATCCAAATCATCTCAAATCTAAAGTATTTTTTATGGAAACAAATTTTCATCAACTATTCACACTCAAAGAATTGATCCCTAGTTTGCAAGTTATGCAAAAAAGAAAATAACCCTCTTTTACAAATAATTGAAATTACTCATACAATCTACTAATTACTAGCATAAAAATTTGTAGTTTACTATAAACCACTAATGGCTATAAAATATATTAGTAGGGTTAAAAATTGAATGCTAAAAGATAAATAATAGTAGTTGAGCCAATGGGTCGCGTGGGGTTGAGGAAGATCGGGTCTTGAGGGCTACGGAGCCATTATGGAAGTTTGTGGCATTAGAGAGGCCACATGTCTCTACCAAATTTTAACAACTTAAAGCACATCAGCAAACACCATCAAATTAGGGAGCACATGCAATAGTTACAACTCCACCACAAATAAAGTATTGACATGTAGGTAATAGATAGCCACCTTCATAATTGTCACCACACTACTTTGAAAACCATTGATTGAGGCTAAGAACTATGCATGTTGTTGGAATCATAGAAGGTCCTATGAGAATAGGCTCTACACTATATTACACATCTTTGATACAAATGGAGTTATCACCTTGTGCAAGTCTATAAAGGTCATTATTCTCCTTTAAATGGTTCCAATATATGATGGATATTTGGGAAGGTAATTTTGGTTAGCCAAGTTGTGAATAGACCAATAATTATCTTCTTTTTTGACTTCTTGAGCCACTAAGGTGAACAAAGTTAGAAATCTGTAAAAAAATTGCATCCCCCTATCCCAAGTGTGCCATTCAAATATTGATTGAAACAATAAAATAAACTCCAAAAAATGTAGATGCTGCAATTTTTTTTTTATATGAGGGGACCACATGGGGCTTGTAGAATGTGTATAGGTCATGTGGCCAATAAAGATATCAAACCCAAGTTTCCTGCAGCAAAGGAAAGCAACGACCCAAATAGGCCAAAATGGCCGAAAAACCTGAAAATAATTGTTACCCAAACAATAGAATGGGTAGAGGGTTGAATAGCGCTTAATAAAAAAATGCATTTTTTCTAAAAATCCATATAGTACAAATACAAGACAAAATTTTGCAAAAAAAAATGAAGGTATCATTTTTTTCCAAACAAAGAGTATGTCTTCATTTCTCATACCTTTTGAAAACAATGACAATGATGATTTGAATCCAAGATGCTCTAATGATAGGGCTATATGTGGGAGTCACCTTGATGCAAGAAGGAACATTATCTCATGGATTTGATACCATGTTGGTGAATGTCAAGATCAGAAAGCATGAATTGATAACCTTCCACAAGTGAAATGATGAGCATAATAGAATATCTATCATATAAATGATGGGTTTGTAAATACAATGAGGAACCTTACATATATAGGCAAGGTGGATGAGATGAGAAGGTAAGAAATAATTACTAACTACCCCTCCAAATTTGAAACGCTTATGAGTTCATTTGACAAGTGTGTGAGAATGTGGCAAGTATGCATGCAATAGGTATCTCACAAAGTAAGGGCCCATGTCTCAACTACATGAGGTGAGATAAAAATCTAAAATTCTCTAAGTGGATATTTAAGAAATGTGAATAGGAATTTCCTAGGTAGGATAAAAACTAACTAGTTTGATAAAGACTATTTACACCAATAGTCTAAACTTGCAAGTTGAATAATTCAACAAGGGTACAATGTTTGCAAGAACACCAACTCAATACGGGTTTTTAGCACTAAGTCAATGGAATGAATTCCAAAAACTTTAACATGAAGGTTGAAACCTATGAGTAAAATGGATTAATGAAGGCATAATGCATGTGATCATAATGGCCCTATGAGAATTTGAACCTTGGTGGCTACAACAACAATGCCATGATTTAACCATCACACTAAGCCATAAATGACTATTACATTGATTTTATTATCATTTATTTTTAAAAATTAATCTTGTTATAAAGATTTATTTTTATCATTTTGGATTATTTTTGCAAGTGTGAACTTGATTCAAGTCATTTTTGTATGTCCTAAATTTGAATCATGAACCTTTAAAATTTAAAATCTATTATGAACCAATCTAGCACATCTTTATGATTCATTACTACCCTTTCACTAGCCATTATGAGTAATTTTAACACATTTTTATGTTGATATGTGTTATGTTGTTGTATTTAATGACATTCATTTTTATTTATTTTGAAATTATATAGGAGTATGCTCAAACCATCAAAATAATTATCATAGAATATTTATGAAAGGATCATAACAATATTATCAAATAATTACATCAATATACATCATTCTAGGCCCATCACACACTTGTTTTTTTATCCTTGATCACTATTGTAAATTTGTTAAATCAATCCCCTATGGGTTTAATTGAGAACATGGCTCTTGTCAAGATTCTTTAGTATTTTTTCCCTCTACTATTAAAATGTTCTAGATCCATCCTAAAATTTAGGGCATCTTTTAATATACCTATTGCATATTAAAAACCTTGCATATATCTTAAATATTGGTGTGTTTCCCTTCCCTTACCTTATCTTATGTTTTGTGGATAACTAGTTATTCCTAGTCATATGTCTTCCATATCCTTCCTCATGTCTCCTCTATCATTGTGTAACCAACCCAATTGCATAGTTCCTTTACATTAGCAAGTCATCTAGACTAATAATAGCCCCACTCATTGATGGTGCACTAAGATTTTAATGGTATATCTTCCTTGGGTAAGTTGTGCCCTCATGTTAATTCATCATTAGTTAGAGTTAATCTACATTATCAACTAACCCCACTCCTACACCCAAAACTAGTGTACACATGGCCAAATTAAAATTGCCTAGAATATCCTTGTATTTACCCATGAGCTCTATTATATCCTGAAACAAGTATGTCATATGGTAGTTTCCTATTGTATCATTGGCTCTTTATACATTGATGAGTTGTATACCAAGCCAAATACTCACTCATTGATATGTAATATCTTATTGTGTGGTCCCCATCACTTGTCCAATTAAACTTATGCAACCTCATTATTTTCCCACATGTCATCTTAACTAGTATTCCCCTATTTAATTTTCAATAGTCACACTTGAAGCAACCTCTGAATCCTTTTCATCCTCCTAAGAGTGAACCAAGTTCTTGGCCATGTGTTCTTAATTCCAAAAGAAAAAGTATTTTTCATGATGCACTCTCATTACATCATTCAAATCCTTCATATTGAAAAATGCCTCCTTTGCCTTGAAGGTCACTTTGTGAGGCGCAAGGTGTTTCCACATGGCCTACTTGAATTGTTTTTTTGTAGCATGCTTGTTATTGGCCCACTTTGTTCTAGTTATAGTCTATGGGAATATCAAAGGATTGACTTGTTAATTTCATACAAGTGACACACTATCATTACATCGCAACAATTCTTCACATTGTAGAGTGCCCAATAGATTATTTATCACTTGTTAATGCTACATTAATGTTTGATATACTACCACATGGCATCTTGTATATTATCAAATGAAAATAAAGTTGTAAATTTATCATAACTCCACTACATAACTTACTTCTTTCATAGTGTAAAATCAATGATTTTATCACTATACTATCGCCTACTATGCAAAAGCTTCCATGTGGCATTAAATGCAGATTTCATCATGATAGGATGGCCATTCAAATATTCATGTGTCATAAGGAGAAATATTTTTTGTTTATGTGTTGGGTCATTTTCATGTCCATCTATAACCAATTGTTACTCCTAAAAGGTGCTTATGTGGTTATTTCTTATTGCATGATCATCCACCCTCTTTGTATTGTAGGGTGCCTAAGGCCAATAAATTTCAACTCATCAATGTGTAACATAGTTTTAGATATTATCATGAAAAGAGATCAATGACCCCATTTTAATTAAAATTTAAAGGAGAAAATTTAAGCTAACCCACATGTCATTAAAATAATATACTTCTTGCATGTGAAGATCTATGATGTATTTAATTTATTCAATGAGCTCATGGGATGCCTAATAAATTTAAGAAAGCATCTAGAAGGTGTGTGTTGATGGACCATTTAGCAGATGCAACTACATATATTAAAGAGGTAGATATCAATAGTATTAGGTGGGATTTATTTGAATGTTTTTTGACAGATCCTTCAATTTGATCCCTTTAAACAACCCTAGAGGTTTGACTTGGTGGGATTTATTTGAATTTTTTTATAGACACCTAATTAATTTCTAAATATGGACTTTCTTACTTACATCTACAAATAGAATGACCCAAAAATAAGGAGGTCAAAGGTACTAATGGGAGGGTTTTATTTATAATTAGAAAGGAATTGATCTAAACTAACTTTAGCCTAAACCTATAATCCAAAAAAGATAAATTTGATAGAATTGTCATCATACTATCACAAGGATAGACATAGTTATAGGGTGAAATAGCTTCCTCACCACAAGACAAAGGTAAATAATGCTATAATTCAATCACAACCAATCATAGACAATCAATTAGAACCATTTGGCATTGACAAGTTTTAGGGATATTTTAGATCAACTTACTAGGTATTATACCGGATAATGGGCACTGACTATGGGAAGTATATTCCAATTGGAATGAAAATCCCTACAATATATGTCAAAATTTTCATGTGAATAGGTTATTTGACTATAGGCCAAAATAGTGAATGTGGTTGGTCAAGGAATTAGGCCACCAAAATGAAGACCATCAAGACAAATAATTTTAGCCCCAATCATGAAGGACAACCCAACTGAGCCCCTAAAGCACTTATAGCACAATATATTCCTAATATTTTATTTTCTAATAATGCCTCCAATTGTTCCTAAATCAATAGATAAGGGAAAAGACCCCATGGATAGTATTGAATTCCAACTTATGGATTATATAGAAATAAAGGAATTTGATGAGCATATCCCAAATGATTAGTCTATTAAGGACACTCTTTCTTCTCTGAAACATCAACAAAGCTTTGAAATCATCATCCCATGAGCTCAAAATTTAATCTATGTCCTTACAAATGACCCTACTATGTAGGATGTGAGAAAGAAGTCTTGTGAGGAATTTTTCTCTAATGATGATTTTTCAAGACTAAGGAGTTCAAATTATTGGTCCTCAAGTTGAAAATTCAAGCTTGAATTGTAAGGAATGAGAAAGAGGAAACAACAAGCATGCCTTCAAAATAATGAAATAATTCTTAAAGTGTCATGAAGGAGATAGATGTAGAATTGGACAAGATAACTCTAAAGTAGGGCAGGTATTTGGCCATGAACAATGGTTTACTACTATTGATAGGGTGGGATCTATTTATTTTTGTATTGCACTTGACACCATCACAAGGGACATTAGGATAGAATAGATCATTGAGGATGCAAATTAGGCTACAAAATTTTACTTTGGATCTAATTTTCTCCCCAAGTTTGAGACTCTAGTACTATGGGTCATTTCCCTTGAGCATAATAAACCCCAAGTCTATCAAAATACATAAGAGCTTAGTGGAAAATTGATTGTAAGAAGAGTAGGAGACACCTCAAATCCTAAGGTAGAATCCCTTGCTATTGACAAAATTATGTTTAGTGAGGCTACTACTACTTTTTTTAAGATTAACTTTATAGGGAACATGGAAAACTCACAAGTGAGTTAAATAAGGAGAATCCTACCATTCAAAATCGTAGAATTTATATTGAGGAGAAATATTTAAAACAAATAGAAGTATATCCTAATATGCCATGAATTAGGGATGGCCTACTCAATGAGATTAATGAGTTGAAGGAACAACTATAGACATCTATAAAATTATTAGTAGTTAGTGTGAGTACCAAATTTGATGTTGAAAAATAAATAAATACCATTTTTAAAGAAAAAGTGTAGAATTTGCTAAGGATGGTAGATGATACGTGGGAGTTTTATAGTAATATTCAAAATTCCCTTGATCATGTACAAAATAAGAGCCCTAGTTGGATAGAAGTTCATAATAAGTGGATACCTAGTGTTTTAATAATGAAAATAATTTATAATAATTCCACATACAACCCTACAAGCCCTACTATGATTACATATATTCATGAAGCTATAAAAATTTTATATAATTTTTTTGCATGTATGGGCTAGATTATAAATTCTCTTAAGAGAGGATGATTTTAATGCACTGTTGGATCTAAGATTGCCTCCTTTGCAAGACATAAATAATACAATACAACCCCTATGGTGTTGGAAAGAAAAATTATAGAAAATTATGCCCAATCTTATGAAACCCTTGTTTAAAGAGGAAATGGTTAATCCTTGTAGGAGTTGATAATGAGATCACATACCCTAGGATCACCTACAAAACAAAAATAACTTTTCACTCGAGAGTATGGAAAGATAATATCTTGCTTTGTTATGGATGCAACAATGATACAACTTGATACAATATGATACACGAGGCCTTGCTTAAATAGGCAAGATGAGAGATAGGATTAGATAAAATTATGATAGGTGTCTTAATCCTATGACATGAGAAAAAATTGAATGAGAAGATAAGATAATATAAGATCACATGACAACTAAGACTCCCAGAAATATTCCTAGACCCATAAGTGAACTTAACATTTGAATTTGTGTGAATAGGATCTACTAGGTGAACTAGTTAGGTAAAACACCCCATTCATACTAACAATCCTATCTCATGCAGTGGAAAATTGGATAGAGTTATCATGCTATAAATATGGGTGGACAACTTTATCAAATATAAAAATGTCACATTGGATTCTAGGTATGTGTTTGATGTAAATAAATTGAAGGTAATTTTAGAGATTGACTAGCCAACTAAAGAAGAGTATGAAGATTGGATAAATACATAAGGATAATATTATTGAATTCTTTATTCTTTCTTAGCCATATGGTTCTATTGAAGGATTGAATCCTTCTATCCATAGTGTGTGTTGAGGAAATATGAAATAATTAGTTCTCATGTAGTTACAAGATATAAATTTGATTGATAAGGGAATTAAAAGGGGAGGGATTGTGCTATAAAATTTCCAAGTTTTTTTATAGGAAAAGAAAGTTTTGAAGGGGCCTTGAAACCTTGTATAAAAAAGACCACCGCTTTAAAGATAATCAAAACAATACAAGAAACCTACCATCAGTAAAAAATAAGTGAAAAACTTGCCAAAACTCAGGATAGAACTAGTAGGAAATTATAGACTTTTCAGAATATTAGCTACTTCAAGATCACGAGCTATGATCTTCTTGTGCATATCCATTACCTCAGCTACCTCCTTATCAGAAACCCCCAAGTTTGTTTTAGTCTTGTTGTGAGTATGGGTATAGGGGCCCTTATCATCCCCCCCCACCCCCCCCCTTCATGTCTTTGGGGAGATAAACCAAACCAATAGCTTCTTTCAGTGCACCTAAAGAGTCACATTTCCACAATATAGAATTTTCATTCAAAAAATGAAGACCCTCAACATTATTGTGGAGAATAGACTAGTTGATTTTGACCACAATTTCAAGTTTCTCATAGGCCTTGGACATTTTTTCTTTTCAGGACCAAGACTCTATACTCAAAGTCCCTCTCCATTTTTAGCATCTCATCTGTAACCATCTTCAGAATGTCAAACAATTGATTTACCTAGTTCTGAATAGAAGACTCATGAGAATTAGTATTAACCCTAGCATTATTAATCAAAGATCGAACCTTCACATTGGTAAGGTTCAACTCATTAAACACATTTAAACATTCTGAAAAAGATGATCGAGCCATCCTTTTCCATGCCCAACACATTAAATAAATCTTCATGGTTGCAACTAAAGATGTCCTATTTATCTTTATTGAGAGTATAGACACCATCAGGGATCTTAATTTTATGCTTGGGATTCTCCACCTCAGCAAGCACTTGCCATCAGAATTTCCTGACTCCTTTTCCACCTCAAAACCTTTATTAGCAAACAACTGTTGCTCATCATTCAAACTCCCATCAAGGTCTTTGCTAACATTATCCTCCCGAGGCCAATTCTTCCAGCCACCAGACTGCTCCTTACCCTTGGCCTTCTTTGAAATATTACCACCATCTAGTTGCTTCTTCCTCTTCCACTCTGAAACAGGGGAGTCCACCTCCTCACAAGCTTCATCATCCTCAGTTGGTGGCATCTTCTTATCAAAATAAATTCCCTCACCCTTATCCTTCAAATTCTTATTCCTCTCAATACCAGGGGATGATAATTTTCCTTTCTTTACCTTTTGATTTTGAGAAAAGACAATAGGGATTTCATCCTCCTCACTACCAATAAGGTACCCTTCTGACCAAGAGGGCTGCTGAGATTTTTGCACCTTCTTTTTTAGCTTAGAATCAAAGTTCTCAGGAGGCTCTGAGAGAACCTCCCTCAAGTCATCTAAACCTTCTTTAGTTTCCTCAGACTCATAGCCTATATCATAACTAGACTTTAACTGTTTTAGATGACTTTTAGTAATTTTCTTGGGTTCTTCCAGAATGGTAAAAGACTTAGCATATTCCATAATAAAAAAAATTAAACCCTCATGAAGAATTGGGTTCTTGGGGTTCTTCTTAAAATCCTTAAAACCATTTTCTAAAGAAGCCAAACAGATAATATGGAAAAGAAACCCTCTTTTTATGTTTGAAATGGTTTAATAACACAAAATGGTAGCTAAAGAGAACAAAAAATATACTATCAAGGGCTATGTACCTCATTATCTCCATAGCCAGATCACCCCATATGGGTTTTATGGAACTTTGATCAAAGTCACCACATTTAGCCTTCGATAGTTGTTCACATTCCTTCCTCTTGAAGAAAGATGCCATGGCAGCATTAGACTCCTTTTTATCCCTAAACACCTTTCTACCATCAATTTCCAAGCCTGTAATACTTCCTATCAATTCCTTTATGATGTTGAATTCCAGACCAAACATCCTTAGTACCCTATTTTTCTAGCCATTAAAAAAGGCCTATGACACCACAAAATCAAAGCCATGAATCTTTTCAATGTAAGGGGTAATACCACCCTCCTCCAAAAGACCCCAAATCTTCTTATTGATATTAGTAGCATCATAGGAGATAGGCTCAATTATGTTCCTTTCGCCACCCATTTTGATCGCAAACCAGAGCCACATTAACTTCAGGAGAAAAATGCAAAAGAGAAGAAGCCTCAAGAAGGAAAAGGATCTACAAGCACCCATAATCCATGTGGAAGTACCAAAAATATTGGAAATCATCATTATCTTTAATGCAACTCTTTTCAAATAGTTAAAAAATCATTAATAAGAATCAAGCTCACCTCAAAATAATCACATTGTGACATGATATTACATATTAGAATCAACATGTGACATAAACTAATCATAAAGGAAACCCTCTCCCTAAATAGTTTGCATTTCATGATTGACAATAGTCTGAATATCAATGGGAAAGGGATCTATCCTATCCCACACTCTAGGCTCAAGAACCCTAAAGTTTGCAAACTTGGTTGCTAACCCATTACCCTCATGATAAATATGAGAGATAAAACATTGCTCAAAGGTATTCAATATAGCCAAAGCATCAATAATGATAGATTCAATAGATCACCAAGGAGGATTAATATTTTTAAGGAAATTTATGAAATTTAATCAATCACCTTCAAGCCATACCTTCCTAAAGCCTTTAGACTGAGCCAATTTCAGACCATGATAGGCAGCTGATGCTTCCACAAAGTGGTTTGTCTAGGTTCCCAAAGGGAGTGCCACCACAAAAATAAACCTACCATTAGAGATAAAATTTTCATGTTAATTATTACCAAGTTATGAAATATTTATGAAAGGTTTCCCTAGATATATCTTGAACATGAATGATAAACCAATAAAGTAAATTGTCGAAGGAATGGATCACAAAGTTCAAGGAATTTTAATTTTTTTTTTTTTAATTGTTGTAAGGAATATATGGCTAATCCTAAAATAATGTGTTCCAATTGCGGGACATCTTATTTTTTGTTTGAAATCCCATATTTAAAAAGTAATGTGTCCCTCTTGTGGGACATCCTATTTTTTATCTGAAACCACATATTTAAAAAATAATAATGATTTCAACCTAGAGGGGTTTCATCTAAGGTGGTTTGATTGAAGGGAGTTGGGAAACTCCCTTGGATTAAACATCCTTGGATAGAATCCCCTAGGATTAAACCAAACCTCTCATAGATTTTCCTTTGCATCAATCAAAATGCTAACAAAAAAGTATTTTTTGCTTCACCTTTTGGAGGATCAAATGAAGTCATTTCGAAATATCATTTTATAAGTATGTACCCCTTATTATTATCTTTTGTATTATATTTTTTTAAAAATTATATGTTTAGTTTTTCATAAAGAATGTAGGTCCATTATGAATAAACAATGATGCCTATTTAGAGTACTAGGAAAAATTAAAAACATTACTAGAAAAATCTTTTAAAAATGTACTACACTCCACATAGATGTCCTTCTTTCAAAGATAAAAGAAAAAAATACTTTTAATATATATGCTAAGATAGATGTGTTAGAAAATAATGTAGGTCTTATAATTTGGCTAGTACTAATCTAAAAATTAATAATAAATAAAATATTTAATAAAAATTACCAAAAATACCATACACTAGATAGTGGAGTTAGTTGTCTAATTCTAATAAATCATGAAAAAAGTATAGTGAAAGTTATGCATTATGGAATAATGTCCCTCAATAAAAAATAAAAATTGGTTGAAAAATAAAAATTGGTTGAAAAATAAAATAAAATTTGATAGATATAATTATTTTAAAAAATAAAAATTATGGTTTGATTCTATAAAAAAATTTACAACTCATTAGTCTATATCATCCTTAAATTATTGACTATTTATTTCTTATAATTGACATAAAATAAAAAATAATAAAAATACATTGATTTTCAATGTCTTGCTTAGGTCAAAATGTGACACACCCCTATATATCTTTTGATGATGGGATCTTTTCTTTTTGTTTCAAGCACACTATGAAGATGATCAAAAGATGTCTAATTTAGATACAAAGGATAAGGGTAGATGTGAAAACACTTGATAACTACATTAAAAATCATAAGAGGGAAGTGATGGGATTTATAATTGGCTAGTTTCCCATTACTGTTTCATACTTTTTATCATTTCTTTCTACTAAGTTGTAAGACATTACCAAGACCTTTTATGCCTTTCATATACTTTTAATCAGTTTTAAGCATTTGGAATGGAAACATGTAGTGTAGAAAATTGTATACCTTAATAATTTCATACGATGTTCTGCCCCCCTTAAATTAATGAGCCTAATTGACCCTCTAATGTCCTAAAATTATGTATTCTACAACTGATTTGTACCATTTTTCAGTAAACTGTAAGCATTGAGTAAATTCATCCAACTCATGTGTTATTCCCGACATGTAGTGTCTTGGAAATTTGGGCCAATACCCATTCACCCATGGGCGAATGGGTCCCCCTCCTTAGCTAGGAGCCATGTTTGGACATGTTGTTAGTGGAATTTTAACAGTCAAAATTCAAATTAAAAGTGTCAAATTTTGAAATCTAATTTTTCAAAAATTGGATAAATGCCTATCAATACCTAGTCTTTTCACCATTTGAAACTAGAAGGAAATTAGAAGGAGAACATATGATCAAGTATTATTGTCAAGAATAGAATTTCAAAGTGTATTACAACAATTCAAGATCCAAGCATTGTGTCAAAGTGTATGTGAGTTTATGTGTTCATGTTATCATTATTTTGTGAAGGCTAACCCTTGTTGTAGGTCTCCAAAGCATTCAAGCATTCAAGCATTCAAGCAAAGAAAGAGCCAAATCCTTGGGGTGATGTGTATGACTTCATTCCTGCAAGAAAGCCATTGAAGGGTGGTGAGTTGCAACATTTTATGGTTTCATCATTCCTTCCTTTCAATTATCCATTTATCATCAATATTGCCATTGTGGAAATAGAAACACTTACATGAGGTTTGACTAAGGAAATCCCCTAAATGACCCAAAATTTCCTCTCTTTGTGAATCTACAGATCACAGGTTGAAAAGGATTGAAGGAAATTTTTTAATTAATATATTTGTTGTCATCAAAGTTGTCAAGCCATGAAAACTCAATTACAAAAATATTTGACAATGTTTTGACATTTTTACAGGCGAGAATCTGAAGCTCGGTTCCAACATCAAAGGACCCCAAAAGTTTATCAAGACACCCCTACAAAGACCCATTTACCCAAGGGCGGCCTAATCCTCCTATAGTGCTTGAAACCAATTTTTCTAGGCAGGTACAAGTCACTCTACACTTCTTAGATCCACCTGCAATCAACTATTTTTATTTATCAATTATTAGATTCTTGCAATTTTAGTATTAGGGCACATAGTCTAATTAAGTTAATCAATTCTAAATCATTCCAGTCCATTCCCATCCTCAATTAGATGCAAATCCAGGTATGATTGGATCACCTTTATGGTTGTTATTCAATATAATCACCTTGTTAATCTACATCTCAATTTATTTTGGAAAAAGGCCCCTTGCATTCTAGGTTCTTTGCATTTAGGACCTAGGATCCCTTTTTTTATATTACATTTTGGTGAACTCAACATGTTAATATTATATACCTTCTGAAATACCATAATTCACCCTATAATATCTAAGTTTTGTATTGCATTATTTTGCATCTTTCATTTAGAGTTTCATCTTTGCATCATAAAAAGTCATAATTTAAAAAAAAAAAATCAATATAGCTCTCCACCTAACACATACACACTTCCACCATATTCACCTCATTCTCAAAACACAACAAGCAATGATTTTTTCATAAACCAACTCTTGCAAAATGTGACATCCCTTCAACAACAAATATCAACATTAAACCAAGCTCAAAATGGACAACCATCACAATACATTGCAAAGATCCCATTATCACTTGAGATACAAATACCACAAAACATAGAGATACCCCTCTTTGAGAAATACAATGGTAAAGGCGATCCTAGCAACCATATAATAGCATATACTTCCATGTGTAGTGATTTTATTTTCGAGATAAGCTGTTAGCTAAAAATTTCCTAAGTCTTTGAAAGATGTGGCCTTGGGATGGTTTTGTTTATTTCCCAATAACTTAATACACTCATTCAAAGAGCTTGTTGATGCCTTCCTCAACCATTTCCAAGTTAAAATCGGTCCCAAGATCAACATAAATAATTTAATGAGATGCAAACAAATACAATCTGAAAAGGTTACAAATTTCATAACCCACTATCAATCGATACAATCACAAGTTAACCTATCTCTTTCTAATGCAAAAATCCAAAGAATGTTCACTGATAACTTGCAAAAGGAACTGAGAGAAAAAGTCCTTTTCAAAAAAATTCATCCTTTATAATTTTCTGCATAGTGCTATGTGATTATCAAAATTCAATTAGTAATTATGAGGCATCTTTATCTAAACATACTGAAAAGTCTAAGCCCATACATCAAACCAGTTATCAACAATTCAAGAAACCAAACAAGATATTTTTAAAATTCAATTCATCTCAAACAAGCCATGTTGAGCCTCAAGTCACTGCAATAAGTCCAACACCATACGAATTCCAAGAAAGAGATAGAAAACTTACCCCTTTTCTTGATTCCCTCCATTCAATTTTGTTGCAAATTTTGAATAGGAACTTTATTCGATTGCCTCTCATTAGACTAGTGGATCCCACCAAGCCTCCACTACCACACTTCAATCCAAATGCCTTTTGTCACTATCATCGCACAAGTGGACATGCTATAGAATTATCCAAGCATCTTAAACATCAAGTTCAAGACCTCATTGATTCTAATCATATCCAATTGGGCGGTGTTAATGATCAAGGTAATCAGTCAGTTGCTCCACCTAATCAAAATTTGAAAATCTTTACTAATCCAATGCTAAATCATTCAACCAACTTTGTGAAAGCTAATGAATTCAAGAATGATGTGATGAATGTTGATAATATTGAGGAAATAAGTGATGATGATAATAATAGTAATAATAAGGATGACCTACATGACATGGTCAGTCTCATTGGCGTTCAACCTCGTAAGGTCCAAACCACTTTATCACCTAATATTGCTTTCACTAATGATGATGTACTTATACATGTGCCTGATGATCCTCTCTACATTGCTGGCAGTATCAATAACATAGTTGCATAAGGAATACTCATTGATCCTACATGTGCAAGGAATGTGATCACTGATGATTTCTTGTTTGTGCATGAACTTTACCAAGATTCTTATGAAAAATCGAAATCATGGATTAAAACACATAATGGTTTTTCTTTCCCTACAATAGGTTTGATCACTCTTTCATTAAAAATTGGACCAAAATAATTAGATGTGCCATTCTCTATCATCCTGATGTTAGACCAATTCCGTGTGAAGCTAGGCCACTCATCGTTACGCTCCATGAATGTCATCCAGTTGGTTATTCACAAATGCATAAAGTTTCCTATTGGAAATGATATATATATATATAGTGTATCATAGTGGATTTAATCCCTTGTCTTCCAGTGGAAATTTATTATTGGATTTATTTTGGTCTGGACCTATGGAGCCTATAAAGCCTCGTGAAGATTTCTTTTTCAAATCATATAAAAAATTCAAAGCAAACTGTACAATAGAATTATCTCTTAGCAATATCCCTAAGTCTAATAGGTCCATGGTTGTTCCCTCTCCCCATCCCATTATTTATGAACATATGCTTGAGCCAAAATCCCTTCCAAATAACCAAGATAGGTACACCCTAGTTCCTCCACCCATCTCCTACAAATGACCAAGAGATAATAAAATGATTCCTTTTGTGCCTCCAAAGATAAAACAAGTTTATAAACCTAAAGAGATATCGGTTTCCCAACCCCCAGTGTTTCCTTTAGTTCCTCCCTTAAGGGAATAAAAGACACCAATGGTTGATAAACCTGATCTTACACCATCATAACTTGAAAATGTGCAAAAAGAAATTGAAATGCTAAAGAGAGTATACGTAGATGTGATGCTATTGCTCGCCAATTGGAAGAAAAGAATAAACCAACACCACCCACACCTATGGAACCATCTTAAGAAGAAATCCAACTTGCACCAAAATAAGACATAGAGCCAAAACAAGAAATCAAACAAGAGAATTCAAATGCAATAATCATAAAACCTCCTATTGTGATAAATTTGGATGATGATGATGAGATTGCTAAGATTGATGAAGAAGTGCATAATGAGTTGAATTTATCATTTTCCACTTCTATTAACTTATATGGGGGCAACCATGATGATAATCCTAATGAGAGGAACCCACCACGTGTTGAACCTGGTGATGCTCCTAGTATGACACTTTCTATAGTCCCTTCAACTAGTTATCTGCCTTCCATTTATGATGAACAAGATTGGGTTGCAGACAACCTACTCTAGGTGAGCTCAAATGTGACATACTACTTTATGTTTTATTTCTATGTTATTTGTGTTTGCTTGTATGTAATGTGATCTCTTGTAGCGTGTTGCTTGGCGTGTCTTAGTACTTGTGAGTTTTCTTTGGATGACCCTTGTTACTCCATTTATGTAGAGATATAGAGGAAACAAATCTATTGTGACATTATTCTATTTGCATCTCAATTCTTCCATATGTCATAAACTTTATCTTTGTATTGTGTTTTCCTTTCATGGATAGTGCAAATCATTGAGACATTTAGCTCTCTTCCATGTTGACCCAAAAGCTTCTTTGTTTTCTCTCTCTCTCTCTCTCTCTCTCTCTCTCTATGTGTCATTCCTCCATTGTGTTCATTTTTCCACGAGTATTTGAGGAATGATGTTAGTTCCAAGCTCTATTATATCACTGTAGAAAAGATGTATACTGACCCTAGATCCATGGATCCCTCAATGTACCTTTTTATATTGCTCATGGAATTGTATTTTGGGGTAAACCCTTATCATGACATGTAGTTTATTTGGAAACATATAATTGGTATAGATATCTTCAAATAAACTTGTGTGATCATTTGTTGCATGCCATTTATCATTTTTCTACTTTGAATTAATTTCTCATAGTGCATGGTGTTTTGGAATTTATTTAAAATGGGGGCATACATTGGCATTATTTCTGCTTCACTTTGTTCACAGGATGAACCTAGTGTAAGCAGTTTGAATTTTTTGGCTTCACTTTGTTCATAGTTGAACCTAGTGTAAGCATTGGCATAACATTTTGATCATTTTTGTGGCACCTTATCAAGGTTATCAGGGAGTATAACTCTTGGTATGGTTTTAAAAATGGGTACACACCTGTAGACTTGGTGTGTCCTCATTTTTCCACCTTGTCATGGGCACACCTTGTAGACCTAGTGTGTGTTTCACATTTTACTTTGTCTTGGGGGCTCACCTAGTGAATATCGGACTTCACTAGCCCTTGTGAGTAATGTATTTCATGGACACATAGCATAATACAACTTTCTAGTCCATCTCTTTTTCTTTTTTTGCATTAATTTTGACATTGTATGTTTGTGTATCTTGTCTTGTTGCATATCATATGATACATGTGTGTTCCTTTGTGCTTATGTTGGTTTTCCATGGGATCTTGGGTCTTATGGGCTTGGCCACCTCCTTGATCCTTAGTTATCCTATCTCTCTAACATTTGGACAATCGAACCCCTCTTGACATATATTTCTCTACTTTAGTGTGAGTCTGAGCATAAGTTCATACTCTCACTAAAGTGGGGGATAAATTTAGTGTAGAAAATTGTATACCTTTACAATTTCACTTTATGTTTCCCCCCCCTAATTTATTGGAATTAATTAAGCTTCTAATTTTCCAAATTATGCATTCCAAAGCCTTATTTTTATCATTTTTCAAAGGTGAATCAATATAAAACAAATGCATTCTATCATTAAATTACCTTAGATCAAGTGTGTCTTGAAAGTTTGGGCCAGGACCCATTCACCGAAGGGTGAATAGGGTGAATGGGTCCCCCTTCTTAGCTAGGACTCAAATTCAAATATGTTATTGGTAGTATTTTAATATCTAAAATTTAAATATGAAGTGTCAAAATTTTGAACCTAATTTCCAATAAATTGGATAAACACCTATAAATACCTATTTATTTTACCATTTGAAAGATAAACAACATAATCTAGAAACTCAAGAGCAAATATTATTGTCAAGAGTATTCAAGAGTAGCATATCAAAGAATTATTACAACAATTCAACATCCAACATCATGTCAAAGTTCATGTGTGTTCATGTTCATGCTATGTGGAGGCTAACATTATTTTAGGTCTTCAAGCATTCAAACATTCTATCAAGCAAGATCCAATATCCTTGAAGAGATGTTTATGACTTCATTCCATCAAGGAAGCCATTGAAGAGTGGTGAGTTGTAGCATTGTGTTCATTCATCATTTCCTTCCTTTCCATTCAAGGTTTTTATCATTAAAATTGTCATTGTGGAAGTGGAAACACTAACACAAGTTTTGATTAAGGCAAGCCCCTATATATGATACAACATTTTACCTCTTTGTGAATGTGTAGGTTGTAGTTTTCAAGTAGATTGATGAGAGCTTAAAGATCCATTTTTCACTGTTGCATTTATTGTCACCATTCTTGTCAAGACACAAAAACTCACCTACAAGATTTATTTATAACATTTCGGCTGTGGGACAGGCATAAAATAGAAGCTCAAATCCAACATATGAGGACCTCGAAAGTTGAGTAGGACACCCCTAAAAAGACTCATTCGCCCAAGGGCGACTGAGTCTTTATATGCACAACAAAACCAATTTTTTTGGATAGGTACATAGTCTTCTACACCCTCTAGATTTGTCAGAACTTGACTATTTTTATTTATCAATTGTTAGATAATTGCATTTGTTACATTAAGTCATATAGTTAAATTAGGTTAATCAATCACAATCATTTACAAATCATTCCTATCCTCAAAAGGATAAGATCTAGTTCTAATTATCTCACCATTGAGGTTGATAGTCAATCTATACACATTGTTGATCTATATCCTAATAGAACATATAGGAATGATAAAAAAACTACCCTAGGTCATGAGTATTAAACTTTGGGAATGTTTTAGGTTTTTGAGATTGTAGGTTTAAAATTGTTGCATTAATGCCAAGTGTTTGTGCCAAGGATGAGGTGTTTGTTTGTGGTCTCACCTATCTCAAGCAAGGCAAAAAAAATCTTGAAGCAACAAAGAAAAAAATTAAAAATCACACTATAGTGAATTTGTATATATTTTGATGGAGTACTGAGATGAAAACCACAAATAGATCTTTTTCGCACCTCCTATAATCCTTTAAATGACACAAAAGAAACAACTAGACAAAAAATCATGTAAAGAGAATTAAAAAATTATGCAATAAAACCAAGTTAACTTCTAATATAATCTATTCATATCTTAGCTAAGTCTTGCTAAATTGAGGAATATTATTGTTCTCCACTAATATGATACTTATTAAAATACACGCTATGTTGCCTAGCCAATTGTCAATCTTCTCTACATCTACCTCTCCTTCATAAGGTGATATATTTATCTTTACATCAAATTTGATGTGTTGTGGGAAAAAAATGTTTACCACGGGGATGCAATTCTCATGAGATATTAACTACGCAACTTTAGCATTCTAAAAGGGTACTCCTATTTTCTCCATGAGTGTCACCATGATACTTTCTAGCTTCTCCATAGACCTAGAAACACTTTCCACATATGATTCTACCTTAAGGAATCTGTCTTCTTCACTAAGATTTGATGCATCATCATATCCCACACCTCTCAATTTTCTTATCCAACCTTTAGATTCTATCTCTTATTGCAAATGAAGTAACTATATATTCCCATGTGAATCAGGTACTCTACTAAAGGGCATAAATCAACAAATTTGATCACACAAATAAACAACTAGAAAACCCAATAAATACTGCTTTGATATCAATTTGATCCATAAAGTATGTATGATCTACTACATAATTTTTAAAAAATAGATCATATTCATCACTAATGTAGATTAATTATATATTTTTTGGCTCCATGTGTGGAAACATGAAAAGAATCCCTATACACTATGGAAATTTCATGTCTTTAATCCTAATATATGTAATCTAGAGTTTATAAGAGCAACAAATATTGTAAAGAGGTATGTATTCATAAGTAAAGAGCATAAAAACAACAATAAACTTAAAAGATAACAATTATATGATCCAAATAAACCATAAGTGAGGAAAAAATCTACAAGAGAGAGGGTTCTCCTTCTCAAGTCACTATCTCATGAGTTATCTTCCACAAATCAACAATTTCCCAACACCATACAAGTTATCTAATGTTTTCACACTTTCCCAAGATTCCTAGTACATCTCTCCAAGACTTCGACACTAAAACACCAAGTCATCTTGAAATATGAATTCATTATTGCCCCTGGGTTCCTCTATTTCATATATCCTAACTGCAAAGAGCTGGCATCCTCGTTGCTTAGCTCTTTTCAACTGCATGGTGGATATATGCCTTATCTTGACCTCTCTGGAAGTTCCTTGTAGAAAAAAATTATTCCCTAGGTCACTTAGACATTCTACTATCTTGGTGAAGCAATCCACCATGGCCCTATGTATCCATAACCAAATGATTCCTAAGATGACATCGTAGGACCCCAAGGGAGCTACATAAAGGTTGACCTTTGTCAAAAAACATGGCAAATCAACCCTAGCTTGAAACAGGCACTGCTCTACTTGAGCTCTTGAATAGTTGGCATATTCAACTGACCAAGGTTTTTCCATATACCCAACCATACTAGATATTTTACTTAACAAATTAGGAGAAACAAAACATTATGTAGCACCAGTATCAATTGAAACTAAAATGGGTACTCCAAAAAAAATACTTGGTGTCTCTATAGGCGTGATTTGGTATTCTACTTGATAGTTGTCCAAAGTCGCATGAATCCTTTATTGAAAATCAGCTTACCAAGATGACAAAGGGTTTCCTCATGGATGTGGACCTTGAGATTTATTTGGACAATTAGCTACATAATGATCTCCCCCACATGAACAATATCCTCCTTGATGACCTCGCCTTTATGCAGGGTTTCCCAAGTATCCCCATTTCTTTTATTGTTGTTCCTCCTATCCCCTCTGGACTCATTCTAGTTCCCATGACAACCTCTGTCACCCTTCTTGTAGTAGTCCTACCTATCATTTCTTCTTTTGAAATGCTACGAAGATTGGGTCCAATTAAACTTCTTATTTTTCTCCCTATGAGTAGCCATGGACTTAAGTTTTTGTTCTTGTTTGATGGTCTTTTCATACACTTGGTCCATAGTGGTGGGACCATGCACATCCACTTCTCTGTTGATTTGGGGATTTAATCCCATTATGAACTTTCTGATCCTAAATATCTCATCCTTTTGATATTTTGGGACATACTTCAAAAGGTGGGTGAACTTTTCCTAGTACTCATTCACAAAAGACTCTCCTTGCCTAAGGTTTTGGAAATCCATAAGCTTTTGGTCAAAGTAGATTTGGGACAACCACCTCTGTTTGAAAATAGTGAAAAAATCATCCTAAGTTAACCTCAAGGAACTCAAGCCCAACTCTATTTTCTTATTCATCCACCACATGGATGCTTCACTGGCTAGTTGGTATGCTCCCCATATGACTTTGATTACTTCTAAGCAATTATGAATTTCAAAATATTTCTCCATATTGGTAATCCATGCCTCTACGGAATCCACACTCATCAAACCATCAAAATTTGGGGGAGTAATCTTATTCATGTCCCTAGACAACTCCTTAGCCAATTGATCTCTTTTTGTCTCTTCAGAATTAGATTCAAAGTGATTTTCACTATTCACTTTCATTGTTGTGATCATAGTGATTTTCATCCTCACCCTCCATGGAGGGTTCCTTTTTTAGGTCTTCCTCTAACTTTGTCCTCAAGGGTGTTGATCATTTACCTTGTTTTGTGTAACAAAGTGAGGATTTGCTCCACCTTGGCCTTCAAATTCTTAGAGAGCTGACCCACTTCATGGCTTCTATCCTGATTATTCCTAGTTCGTACCATTTTGAAGTTCTACTAGACCTATAGTTTCCAGTTTAAAGGTTTTCATTAGTCCCCACTTATTGCATTAGTTAAGACACATTCAAGTGATCTTCACACATTCCAATGTACACAAAAGAGAGATTCGACACAAAGATTTTTCAAACATTCTTTTATTATAGAAAAGATGGATTGCATATCATCCTTATTTATAGTAGGGTTTATCCTTAAGTGACTATTGATTGAGGTCAAAAGGGGTATATCCCACAGATTGACTTATGGAGTTTATTACTATAATTTCAAGTGGGGGACACACTCACAAGTGCACTCCCAACCCTTCAAGTTTTGTCAAAGGAGTGTTAATACTACACTCACTTGGTACATATGTAGAGGGAGATGGTTTTTCCCACTCGACTGGGGAATGTGAGCTATGGCCTTGGCCTCTTCTTTCATCTCCTTTTCTCGTTTAATGTGTTTTATGAAATTACTGAAGGTTTCCTCATATCCAAGCCATATCTCCTCATTTTAATTATTTACCTCTGTAGTTTTGATTAGAACCTCACACTCCTTGGCTTTAAGATACCTATCATTGGTAGGTACCAATTTCTTGGCAGTCATTTTTAACCTCACCATTCTAGCACATGGATATCTAAACATTAGTCATTTTAATATTGAATTTAAACCTACGTAATGAGATCATAGGCCCAAAGTGTGGAACCTGGTAGCTTTGATATCACATGTAACAACCACAACCTTATAATAAGGAATTTACTTGGAATTTTAACCATAAAGTAAAAAGTACTCATTCCATAAAAATAAGATATAATTTTTTTCCTTCAATAATTGAGAATTGCATTTATATAACTGATATCATAAACATAACATAATAAATTCATTTCTCTTTTTGAATTGGAAAGTTTAATCTACTTTTCTTTTTCTTTTTCCACATGAATGATTTCAAATAAATAACATAAACATTTAATATTTAAGGAACAAGGTCAGAGATCCATATCTGGACACTTTATTTCTTTCTCACAAGACTCGACATGCCATTTGCAAGAGGGAGAGCATCACTTAGGTGCTTTACTTCCAACCACAGAGCAACGGTCCTCCATACATCTTCCTAACTAGAAGTGGCTTTGCCCTTTAACTAAGGGAATAGTTAAGAACCCTCTAGTAATTTCCATTTGAGCTCCAATGTTGTGCCCTACTTAAGTAATACCATCAAACAACTATGGAGACCTTCCAACTATGAATGAAAAATTTGATTACGTTAAGTATTCGGAACACAGTGAACCGACAAGTGAGAGTAGAGGCTATTGCACTCACTTTGGCCAAAATATTTGTAATATATACAATCACTACTATCTTTAAGCGAAGTAGTTTGTTCACCCGCCCTAGTCAACTTGGAGACCTTTATCTAACCTATGCTTCAAAACAAACTGTAGATCAATTGGCTCTACTAACATAATATTTATATTCATAAAAACATACCCACTAAGGCGGTAAAAATAACTAGATTGATATAACATCTTGGACAATGAATCCCCCTGTTACGTTCTTGTAACATCTAGGGTCTAGGCTACTGCCTCTAGTTCATGCCCTAACATAACCCATAAGGTAATCCCATTTACCTATTCTTAGGCTTTCTAGATAGATAATGATGACACTATGCCATCATCTTGACATACACATGGTCATTCATATAATATTGATATGATGTCATAAAAACATGGAAATATCATTATTTGAGCTAAATAGAGGATTACTTCCTCTTGTAACTCACTTTTTAAAACTCCTATTAACAATTCATAAGGTTTGGTTCTCAATTCATCATAAGAGATGATGAGGTTTATGGTATGTAATAGTATCAAGATTACGAGCAACTGAATCACGTGCTCAATCCCCAAATTCTCATTACTCAAGCAACATAACTTACTATTGTTTCTTATTTGACTCTTTTAGAAAATACATAATAAAGTTTCTATTAACCTAGAAAATGAGCCATATTTTCAATTATAAACTCATATACAATAGATTACATTTAGAATACATAAAAATTATCTTTCAACTCACATATTTAGAAATATTATTACTAAAATATAATCATTTAATCCTTATTTTCAAACTATATATGCTCATTCTCATAGACATTCATAAAAATCTCTTTCTTTTATCATACATAACATTCTTATTTCAAACTCATCGAGAAGAAAATAACTAGTTTAGAAAAACAAATAGAACATGCATGTAGTTCCAACTATCGACTATGATAAGCTACCTTTTGAGACCTCTAGCTTTACAATGCACTATCCTTCACTTTCAGTACACCCATCCACTTGCTTGGTAAATATTATAAAACTTCTACTACGATGTTATCACTATTTTAAACTAATGTTCAAACTCTAAAAACTTAAAAACGCTAAACTTAGACATTATACCTATTTACTATGCTTAGCAACCAACCCAAACAAAATGCAAGTTTGGTTTTTATAGAAAAAACTACTCTACTTTAATTTTTATCACTACTGTCTAATATGGTGCCTCATTTATGCAATATAAAACCAATTTTCAGTTTGATAACTACCTCTTTAAGAGGCTCAAACAACTCTTTGAAGTGCCACGATACATCATCAACTTAGAATCATTAAAATACAGATTAAAGAGCCTTAAAGAATTTTCTCCCCACACATGTATAAGGCTGCTAAAAATATTTTTAAAAACTCTCTAAAACCTCCTCCACACATTCTTAATCATCCACATTTAAATTGTGCCTCCATCGACTCAATGGAGTGAGTTTATATTTGCCACAATGTGGCTAGAAAAATTCATATACAGGTCGATGAAGTTGCCTCACGAAAAGGTATTAAAACTTATTTTTAACTACCTTCTGGTTTTGTTGGCAAAAACATTCAACAAGTTGACTTAGTCGCCCACTTTGAAGGGGTGAACTTATGAATTTTCAAAGCTGTTCAAGACTTCATAACTGCAAAAAAATATGCCACTTTATGGCTATTTGCATTCATTACTATTTGTTGTTTAAACTAATTAATTGGCATGTGAGTTTTATGACAACATGCACATGTTACTATTTTCATTACAAATTTTAAGGATCACATATATTAGTTGTTTCCATTAATGCTCACATCTCAAACAATGCCCAACTTGATAGACTTTTCCACACCTTATTGAAGCTTTTGTTATCTCCACTTCATGGCTTAACTAATTGTAACTTATTTGTATTTCTAATAGCTATCATCTACCTATATCATACAATCTTCTAGAAAGGTCTTTAATATGGATTTTCAAGCCTAAACAATATGCCAATTATTTTAAGCCTTCGATTGAGGCTTTTCCTCTCAAAGATCTTTAATTCATATTACCTTTTATTTGCAATATTTAAAAGACATGATAAATAATTATTATTTTGTAACATATATATATTATCGTATGTATATAAATACCTATATACATATGTATTTATACGTATGAGTATATATATATACCGATTATCAATTATCATCGAACTGTATATACAAGTGCTCAATTACCTTTACGTATAAATATATATGTATGTACGTATTTGTACATACCCATATATGTATTCATATTAAAAAAATGAAACTATTTGATCTTAACGCATACACATATACTGTAATATATACACCACCATTTTTATATACAAATATCATAATGATAGAACCAATACTAATTCGATTTTGATAATAATAATAATATCTAACGATTTAAAAAGTTAATAAATAAATACTAATAATCCTCTAACTTTCTATAAGGAAATCAAGCTTGAATTGACTTAGGTGAACATACCCAAGAAATGACTTAAGATCAAAACTTACTCATTTTTGAAAGTATCCAAAACCCGACCTATGCACAGACAATGAATTCATATGACTTTACTATTCAGTCCTTATTCATACCCTTCTCCTAGGTGATACTCCCCACTCCCTCTGGAGGGCGTGAAATCCTTCCTCCATATCCACTTAGAAAACAAACACGTAGTTAGCCATACCATTTATATCACATCTATATCATTGCATATTCATCAATATTTCAATTAAAAACATAAATCCATTATATCACTATAATTCATCTTTCAAAGCTTCACAAACATATAAATCCTCATTAAATTTAGTATAAAGTGAAAAGTAAATTTTAATTCAAGGATGGGGTGTAACATATTTCCCCCCCTTAAGAATCATTTTCCTTTATGATTTAAAGTATCATAAAATATATCAAATTAATTAAAAGTTTTAATCTCTATTTTCAAATTCAAACAAAAGATGAGGAATTTTTTTCTTGATCTCCTGATAGTATTCCCATGTGGCACCTTCCTTAGCATATTGGTCCCATCGAACCTTGCATTGCAACAACTCTCTATTACGTAGGTGGAGCCTACGCGTATCGAGCACCTTGAGAGGCTTGATCATGACCACCCTTGGGTCTTGAACTTGAAGTGCATTCCAATCAATTATATGATTATTTCCTAGAATATATTTCTTAAGATAGGAAAAATGAAATACATTATGCATTCTAGAGAGAGTGAGTGGTAGAGAAATTTTGTAGGAAACTGGGTTAATCTCCTCAAGAACTTCAAAGGGACCTACATAACATGGAGCTAACTTGGAAGACTTCCCAAACTTGATTGCACTCTTTTGAGGTTTCACTCTCAACAAAAAAATTTCTCCTACTGAGAAATTTTTGGGTACATGTTTGGCATCAACATAACTCTTTTTCTATCATTGGCTTATATTAGCCCTTTTTTGTTCAAACAGACCAATTCTTCCAGTTTTGAAAGCATTTCCAGTCCAAGGCTAATCCTATCTTCTAGCTTATCCCAACTTATGGGAGTTTGACACTTTCTTTCATACAATGATTCAAGTGGGTCCATCTTAATTATGAAATGATAGAAATTATTATATACAAACTCTACAAGTGGAAGATAAACCTCCCACTTGTATTATTGATCCATGCAATACAATCTCAATAGATCCTCTAATACCTAGTTCACTCTCTGCATTTGACCATCTGTCTCTAGATGATACACTGAAATTATGTTCAACCAAGTTCCCAGTGAGGTAAATAAGGTTTTCCAAAACCTCAAAGTCATACGTTCATCCCTGTCTAAGATAATATTCTTGGGAAATCCATACAATTTGAAAACTTCTTGCATAAATTTTTGAGCTATGACAAGTGCTCCATCAGTCAAATTCCCTAGTAATATAAATGGGATACCTTGGTGAGTCTATCCAACACTATCAATATTGCATTATGCCTATTCCTAGACATGTAGAGACCTTGCACAAAATCCATACCAATGATCTGCCATTTCCATTCTAGAATCTCATGAGGGTATAGTAGTCTTATCGGGTGATGATGTTTTCATTTAACCCTTTGGCATTCTAGGCACTTTACAACATACCTTGCAACGTCCCTCTTCATTCCTTTCCAAAAATATAGAAGTTGAACATCAACCAAAAGATTTTTCACTCCTAGATGTCTCGAATAGTGTGCGAGATGAACCTCTTTCCATACCATGTTCCATAAATCTCTTGAGTTCAAAACATACATCCTTTCATTGAATCTCAGTAGTACATTTGACTCAAAAATAAATACATCATAACTTGGATCCTGGGGGTATTCCATTGGAGCTTTTTCACTTGCTCATAATATTCGTCTCCTCTAGAATTTTATAATGCTTGACTCTTGAAGTCAGTTTGTATGTAGATCATTGAGGAAATATGTCTTCTTTGACTTAGGGCAACTACAACACAATTAAATTCCTTGCCCTTGATGTAACTAATCTCAAAGTCATAATTTGATACTATATCTAGCCACCTCCTTTGGTGATAATCTAAATGAGGTTGGGTAAACAAATTCTTAAGACCCTGATGGTCTGACCTTAGTTTAAAAGGTTTTCCTAGACTCATAAGCAGTAACCTGACCATCTTGCATAAGAACTCTACCCAGATCCTCTCTTGAGGCATAAGTGATGATGACAAAATGCCCCTATGGGTTAGGCACTTTCAAAATTGGTGCCAAAGTCAAATTCTCTTTTAATAAGTTAAATGCCTCCTACCATTTTTTTGACCATTCAAAATGTTTACTCTTTCTTTATAAAGAAGTGATGAGATGGGAAATTCTTGAGAAATTGGCTACAAACTTCTTGTATTATCCATCCAATTCCATGAAACTACGGACTTTGTGCACATTTTTCAGTGCTAGCCATTCTAAGACATCTTTGTAGGGTCCACTACAATTCCTTTTTGCCAAGATTATATGACCTAGATATTGTACTTATTTTTGGAAAAACATGCACTTAGATAGCTTCCCATATAAATTGTGCTCTCTTAGATGTTGCAAAAAAAATCGTAAATACTAATGGTGCTCTTTCTCATTCTTAGAATATATCAATATGTCATCGAGGAAGACAAGAACAAACTTATCTAGGCAGTTTTTGAGTGCGTTGTTCATGAAGTTCATGAATGTTGCAGATGCATTCATTAGTCCAAATGGTAGAAATGTGAGCTCATAGTGCCCATATCTAGTTTTGAAAGTAATTTTATGGATGTCCTCATCTTTAAGCCTTAATTAATGATATTTAGACTACAAATCAATCTTTGAGAAGATTGTTGCTCCACAAATTTGATCAAATAGATAATCTATACATGATAATGAGTACTTGCTTTTTTACTGTTACTTTGTTGAGCACACGGTAATCTATGCATAAGCACAATGCACCATGTTTCTTCTTAACAAATATCATTGGAACTCTCCAAGGTGATACACTAGCTCTTATAAAACCATTTTCTAACAATTCTTGCAACTGAGATTTTAGCTCCATCAACTTCGTTGTAGTCATCCAATAAGGGGCCTTGGATACTGGCTCTGATCTCAATATGATATCAATAGAATATTTGAAGGCTCTTTTGGGAGATAATTTAGGCAATTTATCTAGAAACACAGGCTCACATTTCTGGAGAAAGGGATACTTCTCCATATTTGATCTCTCGTAATCCATGCAGTCTCCGCCTTCTTCTCCTAGAAGTTTATGGGACTCATAAAACATCAAGTCATCTTGAAATATGAACTCATTATTGCCCTTGGGTTCCTCTATTTCATCCATCCTAACTACAAAGAGTTGGAATCCTTGTTGCTTAGCTCTTTTCAACTGCATGGTGGATATTTGCCTTATGTTGACCTCTCTGGAAGTTCCTTGTAGAAAAGCTTTATTCCCTAAGTCATCTAGATATTCTACTATCTTGGTGAAGCAATCCACCTTGGCCCTATGTATCCATAACCAATTGTTTCCTAAGATGATGTCGTAGGACCCTAAGGGAGCTACATAAAGGTTGATCTCAGTCAAAAAACATGGAAAATTAACCCTAGCCTCAAACAGGCATTGCTCTACCTAAGCTTTCGACTAGTTGGCATATTCATCTAACCAAGAGTTTTCCATATACCCAACCCTTCTAGATATTTTACTTAAAAAATTAGGAGAAACAAATTTTTTTGTAGCACCAATATCTATTAAAACTGAAATGGGTACTCCAAACAAAATACCTAGTGTCTTTATAGGCATGATCTGGTATTTTTCCTAACAATTGTCCAAAGCTGCAGGAACCCTTTGTTGAAAAGCAGCTTGCCAGGACGACAAAGGGTTTCCTTATGGATGTGGACCTTGAGTTTTATTTTGAAAATTAAGTGCATAATGGTCTCCGCCACATGAATAACATCCTCCTTGAGGACCTTGCCTTTCTGCATGCTTTCCCATGTATCCCTATTTCTTTTATTGTTATTGTTATTGTTGTTCCTCCTGTCCCCTTTGGACTCATTCTAGTTCCCATGAGAACCCCTATCACCCTTCTTGTGGTAATCTTGCCTATCGTTTATTATTGTGAAAGGCTATGAAGGTTGTGTCCAATTAAACTTCTTGCTTTTCTCCCTATGAGCGACCATGTACTTAAGTTTTTGTTCTTGTTTGATGGCCTTTTCATACATCTGGTCCATAGTGGTGGGACTATGCACATCTACTTGTCCATTGATTTGGGAATTTAATCCCATTATGAACTTTTTGATCCTAAATCTCTCATCCTTTTGATATTGTGGAACATAATTCAAAAGGTGGGTGAGATTTTCCCAGTACTAATTCATGGAAGACTCTCCTTGCCTAAGGTTTTGGAAATCCATAAGCTTTTGGTCGAAGTAAATTTGGGACAACCACCTCTATTTGAAGATAGTGACAAACTCATCCCAAGTTAACCTCAAGGAACTTAGATCCAACTCCGTTTTCTTATTCATCCACCACATGGATGATTCCATGACTAGTTGGTATGCTCCCCATACGAATTTGGTTACTCCTAAGTAATTGTAAATTTTAAAATATTTATCCATTTTGGTAAGCCATGCCTCTGCGGCATCCCCACTCACCAAACCATCAAAATTTGGGGGAGTAATATTTTGCATGTCCCTAGACAACTCCTTAGCCAATTAATCTTTTTTTGCCTCTTTAGACCTAGACTTAGAGTGAGTTTAACTATGTTTGCTTTCATTGTTGTGATCATAGTGATTTTCATCCTCACCCTCCATGGAGGATTCCTTTTCAGGTCTTCCTCTAACTTCATCCTCAAGGGTGTTGATCCCTTCCCTTGTTTCGTGTAACAAAGTGAGGATTTGGTCCAACTTGGCCTCCGAATTCTTGGATAATTGATCCACTTCATGGATTCTATCCTGATAATTCCAAGTTCATACCATTTTGAAGTTCTACTAGACCTGTATTTTCTAGTTTAAAGGTTTTCATTAGTTCTCACTTATCGCATTAGTTAATACACATTCAAGTGATTTTCACACATTCCAATGTATGCAAAAGAGAGATTTGACACATATTTTTCAAACATTCTTTTATTATAGAAAAGATGGATTACATATCATCCTTATTTATAGTAGGGTTTAGCCTTAAGTGAATATTTATTGAGATCAAAAGGGGTATATCCCTCAAATTCACTTTAAGAGTTTAATAATATAATTTAAAGTGGGGGACACACTTGCAAGTGCTCTCGCAACCCTTCAAGTTTGATCAAAGGAGTGTTAATACTACACTTGCTTGGCACATATCTATATCAAGATGGTTTGTCCGACTCGGTTGGGGGAATGTGAGCTATGGCCTTGGCCTCTTCTTTCAACTCCTTTTCTCGATTAATGTGTTGTACAACATTGCTGAAGGTTTCCTCATATCCAAGCCATATCTCCTCAATTTGATTATTTCCCTCTATAGTTTCCATTATAGCTTCACACTCTTTCTTGGATTTAAGATACCTATCGTTGGTAGGTGCCGATTTCTTGTCAGTCTTTTTTAATATCACCATTTTGGTACATGGATATCCAAACATTAGTCATTTTAATGTTGAAAGTTAAACCTACGTAGTGACCTCATAGGCCCAAAGTGTGGAACTTGGTAGCTCTGATATCACATGTAACAAACACAACCTCATAACAAGGAATTTACTTGTAATTTTAGCCATAAAGTAAAAAGTACTCATTCCATAAAAAGGGATATACATTTTTTTCCTTCAATAATTGAGAATTGTATTTGTATAACTGATATCATAAGCATAGCATAATAGATTCATTTCACTTTTTGAATTGGAAAGTTTAATCTACTTTTCTTTTTCTTTTTCCACATGAATGGTTTCAAATAAATAACATAATTTAATATTTAAGGAACAAGGTCAAAGATCCATATCTAGATACTTTCTTTCTTTCTTACAAGACTTGACATGCCATTTGCAAGATGGAGAGCATCACCCAGGTGATTTACTTCCAACCACGGAGCAACGGTCCTTCCTACATCTTCCTAACTAGAAGTGTCCCTTCCCTTTAATGAAGGGAATAGTTAAGAACCCTCTAGTAATTTCCATTTGAGCTCTGATGTTGTGCCCTACTTAAGTAATACCATCAAACAACTATGTACACCTTCCAACTATGAATGGCAACTCTAATTGCGTTAAGTATTCAAAACACAATGAACCGGCAAGTAAGAGTATAGGTTATTGCACTCACTTTGGCCAAAATATTTGTAATATATACAATCACTACTATCTTTGAGCGAAGTTGTTTGTTCACCCACCCTAGTCGACTTGGAGACCTTTATCTGAACTATGGTTCAAAACAAACTGTAGACCAATTGGCTCTACCAACATAAGGTTTATATTCATAAAAACATACCCACTAAGGTGGTAAAAATAACTAGATTGATATAACATCTTGGACAATGAATTCCCCTATTATGTTCCTGTAACATCTAGGATCTAGGCTACTGCCTCTAGTTCATGCCCTAACATAACCCATAAGGTAGTCCCATTCACCTATTCTTAGGATTTCTAGATAGATAATGATGACACTATGCCATCATCTTGAAATACACATGGTCATTCAGATAATATTGATATGATGTCATAAAAACATGGAAATATCATTATTTGAGCTAAATAGAGGATTACTTCCTCTTGTAACTCACTTTTTAAAACTCCCATTAACAATTCATAAGGTTTGGTTCTCAATTCATCATAAGAGATGATGGGGTTTATGGTATGTAATAGTATCAAGATTACGAGCAACTGAATCACGTGCTCAATCCCCAAATTCTCATTACTCAAGCAACATAACTTACTATTATTTCTTATTTGACTCTTTTAGAAAATACATAGTAAAGTTTCTATTAACCTAGAAGATGAGCCATATTTTCAATTATAAACTCATATACAATAGATTACATTTAGAATACATAAAAATTATCTTTCAGCTCACATTTTTAGAAATATTATTACTAAAATATCATCATTTAATCCTTATTTTCAAACTATATATGCTCATTCTCATAGAAATTCATAAAAATATCTTTCTTTTATCATACATAACATTCTTATTTCAAACTCATTGAGAAGAAAATAACTAGTTTAGAAAAACAAATAGAACATGCATGTAGTTCCAACTATCGACTATGATAAGCTACCTTTTGAGACCTCTAGCTTTCCAATGCACTATCCTTCACTTTTAGTACACCTATCCACTTGCTTGGTAAATATTATCAAACCTCTACTATGATGTTATCACTATTTTTAAACTAATATTCAAACTTTAAAAACTTAAGAACACTATACTTAGACACTGCTCCTGTTTACTATGCTTAGCAATCAATCCAAACAAAACACAAGCTTGTAGTTTTTATAGACAAAACTACTCTACTTTATTATTTTTCACTATTTCCTAATATGGCACCTCATTTATGCAATATAAAACCACTTTTTAGTTTGATAACTACCTCTTTAAGAGGCCCAACCTACTCTTTGAAATGTTACGATACATTGTTAGCTTAGAATCACTAAAATGTAGATTAAAGTGTCTTAAAGACTCTACTCCCCACACATGTATAAGGCTGCTAAAAACATTTAAAAACACTCTCTAAAACCTCCTCCATTCATTCCTTAATCATCCATGTTTAAATTGTGCCCCCATCAACTCAATGGAGTGTGTTTATATTTGCCACAATGTGGCTAGAAAAGCTCATATACAAGTTGATGAAGTTGCCTCATGAATAGGTACTAAAACTTCTGTTTAACTACCTTCTGATTTTTTTGGCAAAATAATTCAATAGGTTGACTTAGTCGCCCACTTTGAAGGGGTCAACTTATGAATTTTCAAAGCTATTCAAGACTTCATAACTACAAAACAATATGCCACTTTGTGGATTTTTGCATTCATTATTATTTGTTGTTTAAACTACTTATTAACTGGCACGTGATTTTTCATAACAACATGCACATGTTACTATTTTCATTATAAATTTTAAGGATCACATATATCGATTGTTTCCATTAAGGCTCATGTCTCAAACAATTCCCAACTTGATAGACTTTTCCACACCTTATTGAGGCTTTTGTTATGGCCACTTTGTGGCTTAATTACTTGTAACTTATTTGTATTATCATCTAGCTATATCATACGACCTTTTAGAAATGTCTTTAATATGGATTTTCAAGCCTCAAGAATATGTCAATTATCATAAGCCTTCGATTGAGGCATTGCCTCTCGAAGAGATTTAATTCATATTACCTTTTATTTGCAATATTTAAAAGATATGATAAATACTTATTATTTTATACGTATGAGTATATAAATACATATTTTCATATGTATTTATATGTATGAGTATATAAATACCTATTTTTATATGTATTTATACGATTGAGTATATATATACCGATTATCGTTCATCATCGAATCATATATACATATGCTCATTTAACTTTACGTTTAAATATATACATATGTATGTATTTATGCATACCCATATATATATATTTATATATATTCATGTTAAAACAATGAAACTATTTGATCTTAATGCATACACATATATTGTAATATATACACGATCATTTCTATACATAAATATCATAACGACAAAACTGATACTGATTTAATTTTGATAATAATAACAATATCTAACGATTAAAACATTAATAAATAAATACTAATAATCCTATAGCTTTCTATAAGGAAACCAAGCTTGACTTGACTTAGGTTAACGTACCCAAGAGACACAACTTAAGATCAAAACTTACTCATTTTTGAAAGTATCCAAAACCAGACCTATGCACAGACATTGAACTCAGATGGATTTACTATTCAGTCCTTATCCATACCCTTCTTGTGTGAAATCCTTCCTGCATATCGACCTAGAAAACAAACATGTAGTTAGCCATAACATTTACATTGCATCTATATCATTGCATATTCATCAATATTTCAATTAAATACATAAATCCATTACATCACATATAATTAATCTTTCAAAGCTTCATAGTCACATAATCCCCATTGCATTTACTATAAAGTGAAAAGTAAATTGTAATTCAAGGATGGGGAGTAACATAAATAGAAGAATTTTTTAAAAGTGTTTTTTGTATAAAAGGAAAAAGTTCATTTTGGGAATTGGAAATTAGGGAGCCTACATTTGGACACTAGAACTTTTAGGTCTCTTTTCTCCTCTTTTTCCTCATCTTCTCTTGGCAGGGAATGGGAATTGCGGTTTTTGGTTTTACTACTTGACATTATGTTGTGGAAGGAAGGATTGCTAGACTTCAATGGAACAATTGCAAGAAAATCACCCCAATTGTGAGAGCTTGCATTGGAGGTGTCTTCCCTAGGTTTACTCCATGTATTTTGTGTTTTAAAATTTATACTTTTTCCATATGATCCACCTCAAGTGGATGCATATGCCATTTCTTTAGTAGAGAAAAAATGTATTGGTGGATTGCTAAATTGAGGTGATCAATTTATTAATCACAATTGTTTTATTTAAAGAGAAACCATCTTACATTGCAGTGATGGCGAACTTAAAAAAAAAAAGTGATTCGAAAAGAGTGCTTTCCACACCCTTATCTTCAAAAGCGTATTCTTAGTTTTTAGAAATTAAAAATCTTAATTTTGGGATTTTGCAAGTTTCATTCATGTTGAAAAATGAAAATTTGAATTTATAGTATTATTTTGTGGGAATAAAATTTTCCCATGGAAATAGGACAATGTATTGAAATGAGAGGAAAAAACGAGATTGCTCTCGAATCAAAATTCAGTCATTCACATTACACCAAAAACTATTATGTAATGTATTGGCATTATAAAACCATTTTTCTCGTATGAAGCTAATTACGTGAATATAACTTCCAAAACCTAATTTATTTATTTAACTATTTTATGTCATGTACTAAATTCTAACACCCCCCTAATACTGACATAGAGGAAAACTATAAATTAGTACACATATTCTTTGTCACTCTAATGTGGAATTTCTTCATCACTTGAAGTGTGGTCCTTTCCTTATATTATTAAAGCATTATCTTGCAACTTTCCATCAAGAAGATCTCATGCTCTCTATTTGCAATTTAATACTACATGTCCTACCTTTTTATAATAGAAACATGTGCCACTTGCATGTTTGAACTTCACCATATGTTTGGATTTTTTGTAAGAAGTACTAGCCTTGTTTTGTGCAGTCAATGCAACTTCTTCTTCTGAAACATGTATGTTTCTTTCATCAAGCAATGTGGATATAATACTTTCTAGACCTGGATTGATTTTGCTTAAGGTGAATACCTTGTGAGACATACTATGTGGCATACTATTTAAAAGTATGGCTTGAACATCATTTTCCTTTATTTCTTCACTTATACCAGCCAACTGATTTATCAAGGAACAAAATTTACTGATGTGAGACACTATATCTTCACCTTCTTCCATTTTCAAACCATGCAACTTTTGTTTTATATTTATTTCTGCACTATCAACTTTTGATCCAAACAAAGTATTTAATGTTTCCCAGATGTCCTTAGGAGATTTTTTAAAATCTACATGATGTAAATAAGGTTTAGATAAACCGAGACCAATTGTAGTCAATGCTTTCTTATCTTTTACCTTCCATTTTTGAAGTTCATCTGTATCTGCCGGCTTTGGCATTGTACCATCAACAACTTCCTAGAGATCTCTTTCAATTAACAATAATTGTATCTAAATTGCCAATTGTGAAAATCGTTTCCATCAAACTTTTCATAAAGGCTTAATTCTTTCCGTTTTGTGTTGAATAAAATGTGTCCTTAAAAATTTATACTTAAAAATATTCCCCACATTTGTATTTCTTAGAAAGAACAACTCAAGAAGAAACCTTAAGCAACACACCTCTTTTCAAAAAGCGTTGACAAAAATTTCAAACAATACCATCAACATTGTCGGGAGTAGATTAATATTATCATAACGTCGACTGTCTTGATTGCTAGCGCATCTTCTCTATACGTGTTGGTGTTTGTTGTTGCTGGCGTTTCCATCCATTGCTACCAATAACGACATCATCATTTCACCCACACACAATACAACAATATAATAGTGTATAATCTTGACAATATAAAGAGAACACAATGAGAAGATATACTCTGTGATATAAGCAATTAGCTTGATGTTAAGTCATATGGTTCCTTCAACGCCTTTGACATAGAATGACATCGTTTTTGTTTATCCAGCACACCAATAAAGAAGTCTCTAGTGAAATGTTTCTTTGAAATATAACGACAAAATAACTTATGTAATCCATGATGCTACCACAAAGGCAATGCAGACCCTGCACAGTTAGATGCCCATACACACTTCTGGAATAGATTGGGGGATAAAAAATTTAAAATTTAAATTTTTGGAATGAAAATAGTGAATAGAGTCATGTGTAAAACAATGGCAAGAATGAACACGGTGGAGAGAAAGAGAAGAAATGCAGATGAATGATGGAGTCAAAAGGGTTTTGCACATGGTCTACATTGCTCACTTGTTAACAAATGCAAGAATGGTAGAAAACAATAGCAGTTGCACGTGGTCTTCACTGCAGTACCATTGTAAACACCATTGTGAGAAAAACAAATGAATGGAGAAAGATCAGAGAGAGGAAAAAGAAGAAACCCACTTTGATACCATATTGAAATGAGAGGAAAAAACAAGATTGCTCTCAAATCAAAATTTAGTCATTCGCATTACACCGAAAACTATTACAAAGTATTGGCATTGTAAAGACATTTTCCCCATATGAAACTAATTACGAGAATATAACTTCCAAAACCTAATTTATTTATTAAATTAACAATAGCATGTTAATTTATTTATTTAACTATTTTATTAAACTATTTTCCGTCATATACTAAATTCTAACACAATGAAAAATATGGACATGTGTGCTATGATTAGATCTTTAACCCACAAGTTCACTTGTTATATGCCCATTTGAATATGATGTATGATTGTGAAGGACATGGGGTCAATCCTAGAGATCAACGACAATGTCATTGAGGACTCCATTGGATGGGCAAAATTCTCACTTTTTTTTTTTATGTTGGTCATAAATTCCATGTGATGACACTTTGTTATACTCATAGTTCCATGGAGTTTCATGATGGTGGGACATGGGGACACAAGGAAGGTTTCAAGGATGGCAAGAGGATGACATCGAAGTGACGGTTGGGGGGTGGCATTGATATACATATATTACTTGAAAAAATAGTTATAAGAAAATGTATGAGTATAAGAATTACAAATGTAACTTTGGAAAATTAGTAAAACTTAAAAACTACTAAACTTTGAAGTGAACATTAACAATTTAATATTGAACAATGAAAATGTTGAATTCAAAATTTATGTAATATTCAAGATTTCATAATGGTGATTACAATGAGTACAATGATGATTACAAATGTTCAGAATAACATAATGGAGTGAAGTGAGGCCTCTAATCATCCCCAAACTCCTCATCACTAGAATTGTTGGAATTCATATGGTTAACTCCTCCAAACTAATACAAACCAACCCTGCCTATGTAACTGTGGCATCCTCATCAATCTATGCTGGCCCCTCTGGCTATACATCTCACCATGTTGTTGGACTCTCTTTGTACACAAGTGTCTCATGGTTAATGAGATGTAACACACTATGCACAACCACAAGCTTCTCTGCTCTCCTAGAGGCAAGCATGCTCCTCTTAAGAGAGTGGATGAAGCTATAAGTAGACTAGTTCCTCTCAATAGTAGAAGAACTAGAAACATGAGATAACAAACAAATGGCTAGAGTGGTAGTCAAAGAATTCGGTCCATGCATAGTTCACCACAAAATTGAGTCCTCATGTATCATAGTTGTCCTATCCATCTTGGCCTTAAAATAATCCTTAAGAGTGGCAAATTTTGTTCACTCAGTACAAGTGATGCTAGCCTCTACAAAATTTAAGGGTGTTTTATAGGGTTTGAGGGGCTTAGATGGGGCCTATCGGGCATTAGGGTTCACCCTTGGGTGCAAGTTTCAAGGAAAATTTTGTTTAAAAAATTTTAAATCACTTTTCGACTTGTTGATGTGGGAGACACCTAGGTACCCTTGGGATAGTCGAGAGACTCATGGGAGTCCCTCAGACATCTCAGAGACGTCTTAACAACCTTAGTGTCCCTAGAGTCTTAGCAGAGGTGGCAATGTGGTAGGGGGATATTTCCCCCAAGTCCCTATGTCTCGAAAACACGCAGTTTTTTAGAGGGGAACACTAATTGTACTACTTTTATGTGTGTTGGATTGTGAATTCAATGAGTGTTTGTGAACCCATTACACTTGTGTGATTGTTGTATCTTCCTAATCATGTTTATGGTTGTATCTTGTATTAATGTCATTAGTAGGTGTATGCATTACTTTATGATGTGTATATTTCATGTATGATTATTCCAGATTTCACAGCATAAGATATTAATAGCATGTGTATGTTTATCCTCCATGTGTGGTGTGGGTATTGTTGGACTACTCAATTGGTTGCCTCCTAGTTCAAAGGGTTGGGCCTAAGGGCTCCACCACATTGTTGGATGGCATTGAACCACCATTGGGGCTTGTGGATCATTGAAGCATTTTGGAGTGTGTAAAGATTTCATGACCTTGTTAGAGGTGATAAATTATCATTTTGTACTTTGGTTGTAAATGTATAACTCAAGACATTTGAGATCATATATGAAAAGTTGTAATTATGAGCAAGAACAGTTATGCATTCTATTTTAATCCACTCATATTTATGGTGTGAACTCTATTGTTTATTTCAACATTGCTCGACCTTGGAGTTGAATGTGTTTGCATGTGCAATGAAATTCTCATGTTTTGGCTATATTTCAAAACATGGTCAAAAAGCATGATTTATGATTCTTGTAGAAATATAAATGTATTTCAATTAGAAGTGATTTACTTGTCTTATATGTTACCATTCTGAGTAATTGATACCTCTTTGAGTAAGTCTTTTGTTTGTGTTCTCATGCTTGTTACATTGGTGCACATACTAAGCATATCATTGCATTGTGTTGCAGTACTTTGAGCAAGCATTTGTGCAATATGGCATGCTTAGCATCATATTTGTATTGTGAAAAAATAGTGTCCAATTTTTTGTTAGTGAACAAAATTTTGGGATAAACTGCGTGCAAATTTTTACATCAACATTTCGGAACATATCTCTCTATCTGCTTTTCATCATGATGATGAATCATGGAATATGATCCGAAATGTTGATGTAAAAATTTGCACAGTTTATCCAGAAAGTTTGTGACTAACTATCATGGACTGTGGAAACAGAATGTTATTAACTGAATTTGTGTTCCAAAGAATTCCTCCCATCCAAGATCCACAGCCTCTAGATTTAAACCAAAAAGATCAAATTGCTTTGTAAAAGGTCTTAATTAATGTTTTAAAGGGCCTCCTAGTATCCTGCAATGACTGTAACTAAACTTTATAATTTCTTGCAGTTATTATTGTCACAAAATCTTATTAAGTAAATTATTTTACTAGATGATAGTGGAATGCTGATTTGAATGGGGGAGACTTCAATTGAAATCTGTAACAGAAATTAGTGAACATTATATTTTAGTCTCCAATTCATCCTTTCACGTGCCCTGATAGAAAGTTATGTATAGCTTAATTTATGATTTGCATTATGAGGGGGAAGAGGATTAACAACCATCCTTAAGTGTCTGATTTCACCTACAGCATAAGCTCTTTTGCAGAGAACCAAATAATTATCATAACTACAATTAAGCGACCACCCCACAAATATCTGAAATCACACACTGACCTCATTCGAAAGAGAAAAGCCAAATAATGATACTAAATAGTTCAGTGTGGTAATGTTTTACAAGCAATCTAATAAGTCAACACTGAAAGAAAGCATACAGTCTGAAGGCTGTGCATTTGCGAGGCAGTACAGACTGAAAAAAGAACACAATTTTGTATAGTATTGCATACCAGTTGAGGCGAAATGTTGTCATTATACCAGCAGGAAGAACACTTCACTTGCATAAATAAATCTCAATCTTCAGTTCAAGGACTGGGAACAAACAGCATTGTGTATAAAGTATAAATAAAGGAGAGAAAATATGGCAAGTACTCTGAATGCAAATTTAACAAAAGTTAAATAGAAATTCACTTTGATACCTATGCATCTTTTAATGTCAAGAGGCTTTCTACAATGGGCAAGGAGTGGAGTGTAATGGAATGGGCGTGTTAACAAAAACCTTCAATTTAACAGCCGTTTACATGTCAAAATATTTGTATTTAATATTTAATATTTTCAAAATAACAGCACAACAATTATGTCTACATGTATTAACTTAAATAAAATAGTTTTAAACTAAACTAAAATAACTTTAAAGTAAATATAATAGCTCCAAATTGATATCTCTTGAAGTTTTTAAGATAGATGTATTTAATATTTTCAAAATAACAGCGCAGCAATTATGTCTACATGTATTAACTTAAATAAAATAGTTTTAAACTAAACTAAAATAACTTTAAAGTAAATATAATAGCTCCAAATTGATATCTCTTGAAGTTTTTAAGATAGATGTATCTAATATTTTCAAAATAACAGCGCAGCAATTATGTCTACATGTATTAACTTAAATAAAATAGTTTTAAACTAAACTAAAATAACTTTTAAGTAAATATAATAGCTCCAAATTGATATCTCTTGAAGTTTTAAGATAGATGTATATTTTCAAAATAACAGCGCAACAATTATGTCTATATGTATTAACTTAAATAAAATAGTTTTAAACTAAACTAAAATAACTTTTAAGTAAATATAATAGCTCCAAATTGATATTTCTTGAAGTTTTTAAGATAGAGGTATTTAAGATGTCTATTGTACTGATAACAACAATTCAAACATCCATTCAAGGAGAGATTAAACTGCATTATGTCAATGACAGAATATATGGCAAGATTTTTACAATGGAGGTCAATCTTACACGAAGAAAGATTGTTAGGGAAGCACAATCCATGACTACAGGTCCAACTACAGTACTGACATAAGCTAGAGAATAGTGACTTGAACCATCTGATTGTTGCCTTGGTCTTATATCAAGCAGCCAACAAACTGGCAGATTGCCAAGGTTAAAAGAATATCCTAGAGTATACAAGTGTGGAACTTAAAAAAACATGTAAATAAAATTTTTCCTACTTGTTTTACAAGGAGAAGTCTCCTATTGGTCCTGCAATGCAGCCAAAAATAGCTGCTGCATTACCCATTACCTGTTCCATACCCTCTCCTTTTCTTTCAGCTGCGTTGGAGGCTTCATTCCAGATCTGTTTGAACACAATACTCTTTGAGCAGAGATATTTCCAGTGCCAGAAATTCTTCCCCAGGTTTTGGCAGAGCTCATACGTCTGATTCTATTAGTATCAAGTGGTGGCAACTTTGCCCTCTCACCAGCAGCGAGTTCATTATGCTGCCCTCTCAGAAGGGGAGAATTTAATTGAACTTTCTTATGAATACTGCGGCGCAATCTGTTAAGTGTGTTAGAAGTCCTAAGTCCTCTTAAGCTGACAGGAGTAGAGGTTGGTAACATAACTGGATCCTGACTAGAATTTGGTATCGAAGCAGGGTTCCGATTTGAAGCAATAGATTCCTCATTAATTTTAGATGATGTAAATGTATCCATTACACAATCTTTCCGTGTGACTGGTAAGGGGACCATTGATACTCGCCTTGCAGGAGGTACAATTGATGTTCTTCGAGTTGTTGTGCATAATGAAGCTCTGCCTGTTCTCCTTGGCATAGGCTTCTGAATTTGATCACAGAGCTCAGCATTATTCTCTTTCTGTTCCTTGGAATAAGGATCAATCATACCGTTCCTTGGAAGGATCTCACTATCCTGCGGCTTTCCTCCACTGCAATCCAGGGTATTGTACCTCTGTCTATTTTCAGTCAAAGGATCTGAGAGGTTGACCAAGTCTCTTCTTAATACACTGGCTTCATTGACATTCTTGAGACGCATTAGAGGAGGCTTTTCAAATAGTTTTTCTGCCTGTTGTTGCTGTTGCTCTTTAACTCTAGCTTCCAGAGTTAATCGAGCCTTTCTCTCAACAGCTAGTTGTCCTTCTAATTCTTTCACCTATCACATAGCAACAAAAGTTTTAACGTAGGTTAAACATTTCAGCTTATTCCTAGTACCAATCAAAGTAAGCCAGCATCATATAAACCTTGTCTTGAAGACTCTTATTTGCCTGGTCTCTTCCCTTCAATTTTGCCTCCAAAATTTGTACGGTCTCTTCCATCTTCTTTACTGAAGCATCCTTCGATTTCCCTTCATGTTTGGCCTTTTCAACCTGCACAGATTACAAGTAAGCCCACCAACAATGAATGTTCCAAAATGGTTAAATGCACAGCATGATTGAAAGCTGTATTTTGTGGAAGTATTTTCTTTAAGAGCCATATATAGAGATTACCATCTGTTTATACTTCAAAAGCTCAGTTGAATCAATTTGTTTCCGAGCAGGACCGAGCTCTATGCCTCGAACTCTACTAGCAAAATTGAGTGAGCACAGTGTTTCACTTAAATCATTTTCATTCGGACTAATTTGTACAAACATGAGAGTTTTTGAGTCGCCTCCTGCAATTATAATTAATGTCAGATGTCGTAAACTGTTTTAATTAGCTCAGGATGGAGTAGCTACTGAATAAAGAAAACAGAACATTTAGAAGGCAAACAATTAGAAAGGAAAGATTCACACCTAATGAATCTTGTAGCAGATGTGTTAGCTTGGAGTTTCTGTATCCAACAGTAGATAATAGAAATTAAAAAAATTGTGCTCTTTTAATGTATAAAAACAAAAAATATATAGAGAGAAATAGATTCTGTTATCAAACGAACCTGAATGGAATATGACTATTCTTGGTAGCCAGAGCAGATATCACATCCCCAAGTGCAAAGAGTGACTTGTTGATGTTCTGTGCCTCTTTAAGGCGTTCCCCTTGAACATCAGTTTTAGCTACTCGCTCACTCCCTGCAAGATCCACGAGCCAAAGCTTGCTTCTGGTGCACTCTCCATTAATCAAATTCTCACCTCTAACCATCACACAAAGTATACTGCAAAATACCAATACATGAGGAGTTATTGAAAATCAAACATATGACCTACATCCAATGCACAGAACAAAGAAAAAAATTCGAAGGATTTATCTTAATAAGTATCAAAACAATGATTTTTCCCAAGATATAGAAACAGCATTAAAATTTTAAAGCAGTTATGTTCAAGGGTATCAAAAACCTGATTTATGTCAGAATAAAGCACCAAGGTACAGAATAAAGCATTACAATTTTGAATCAATTATCTTCAGGGGTATCACATACCAGTGAGAACGACTGCTGTGTTCATTAGCATTCGTCGAGCCAACAGCTCGAGCACTACTTCCAGTTTGCAACACCTCCCAGACCTCACTCATGCTATGCACTTGTGCTTCAACAAGCCCTGGAACATGATGGACCCCTTCAGCTACCTGCTTTACCTCCAACCTATCAATAACACATGCAACAATTTCAAAAATAATTTGAATTTTATCAATATTTGAGAACTATATCATGACAACCTAATTGGAGAAAATGTTAAGCCTTATATGTGTTTAGGATTTACTTCTTTATGGCTTGTCCTTGTTGAGTAGGAGCTGAAAGCAAATCTCGGATTTGCTCATTATATACTTCTAGAACGCTAACAGAGATATCATACTTGAATTGCCCTTTTCTCTCATTAGCTACTCTGAAGAGCTCCTCCAATGTTCGATAGTTGACACCTCGGTTTTCTTCTGTTCCCTCCATTGTAAATGTCTTCCCAGTTCCAGTTTGTCCATATGCAAAAATGCAAACATTGTAGCCATCCAGAACCGAAACGACAACAGGTGCAGTGTCGGCAAAAACATCCACTGCCAGAACAACAAGTGACAAATGAGTTATTTCTTAAACATAATCATGCACTTCTCTGCTTGACATGACAATAAAAGGATCCTTTTCAGATATACTCTTCTCCTAAATAATTAATTTCAACTGAAATATTTGTCCGAAAAGAACATTTACCTTGATTATCTTGTGGGGTAAAAACTGAATCAAATTTGAAGACCTTTTTGGGAGCCCCATTCGCTCGTATGCTGATCTCGCAATCTTTGGCAGCATCAAACTCTGCTACAGAAACAGCTCCTTGCACAACCTCCTCAGCACTCAATGGGCGGCACCTACAGAAGACTCTAATGTTTCCTGGAGAGAAACAAAAGCAACTACAAACTCAGCATCTGTCCCAAGGACCTGATTGTTTTCATGCAGATAATAAAAAACATTAAACTGTTAACATGCCTTTGAGCTCCAGCAATTTGTTGTAGAGTTGTTTACGTTCCTTACACTCTTCTACAAACTTTGCTTTTAGTTCAATGAACTGGACTTTCAGTTCTTCATGCTGATCAACTGCAAAATAAAAAATTATATAAATAGCAGATCCTTCTATCTTTGAGATGAAAAGAAAAATAGTTCAAGAATTTAAAAAAACTCACGTAGAGCTTGTACAGCAGAAGTCATTCCACTCATATCAGCAAATGATGAGACATAAGAATTGGCCTCTTCTGATACTTTAGCACATTCACTCTTCAACATCTGCTATCCCCAGGAAATTTTCAAAATCATGTTCAGATTGCACAGTTGGTACATAGAGAAAAATATGTAATCCCTGATGATACAAAATATGGTTCCCACTTCCTACCTTGAGCTTATCACTCAATAGATGGACTTTAGAGACCCACAGTTTCTTCTCCATCTCATGCTTGTCCTGAAGATCCCTTAGCTCATTCACTTGACCCTCCACGGCATAAGCTGTAAAAATATGGATAAATTCTAAGAAAATAAATACCAAATCACAAATTGGCATAGAATTGCTGAAGTTAGCAGTTTAAGGTCAATCTCCTTTGTACCTAAGGAGCCCACATGCATAGACTTGCGCATCAGTTCATTCCTTAGTTTTTCAAGCTGGCGATTGGTATCTTCCAGGGACATCCATGCCTCATGACATTCTTTCTTCTTCAATTCAAAATCTCTATTAAGCTCTTCGAACTTCCTTTTGTACTCCATAGCAGTTTTACAATTTCTGCCTCTACACTGAAAAACCATTGACGCACATTTCTTAATTCTTGATAAAAAAATCTTTACTGTAACCTAATATTATTAAATCGGGAGGAAATAAGGATGCTTTAAGAAATAAAGATTCTGCTAGCTGTGAGAAACATCCTTGTAATTCTGTCTGCTATAAGAGGACAAGAAATAAGGGCTATCTGTCTCATCAGTACCTTCTGATTGCAGTCCTCTTCATCGAGTATCAGTTCGTGGACTTGATCTATTTGCCTTGAATCTTCTTCTCTAACATGGGACTGAGCTTTTATCTTTCCACCTACAACTTACTTCTGTCAGTGGTATATCAAACTTTTGCATGCTCAATCCTTAATGTGGAAACATCTACATAGCCATGAATAAATACATTCTGATTGTGATAATTAGAAAATTGAGTTTATACCAAGGTGAGGTGCTTTTCTTATGCATATTGCACTGACAATAGGGCTGCCAATGATTGCTTTGAATCCAATAGTTATATTTCCTCCATCAATTACATTTACTGGAGCATCCACCAGGACAAGAGGAGTATTGGCACCAACTCGAGCATAAATGTCAAACTCAGACAGAACCTGCACCATGATTTCAACTTATAAAAACATGCACTAGTGCTAGGAAACAAAGAAAGCACATGTGTAACCTGAATACAGTTATCTTGCCTTTTCTTCCTGTATAAAGACATCAAAAACACGCATCCCTGGGGGACCATTTGTAAAGATTATCTCTGCAAAGTGAAGATCCACAATGTACTCCCCAGCAGGAAGATCCCCAATTACGTAAGAGAAGTTCCCAAACCGAGCTGTTTGATATATGTATGAAACTTCCTTTTCTACAATAGCCTCCTCTGTTCTTATTACATCTCCACCAACAAAATACAAATCTTCCTGAAAATCAATTCCTGCTAGTTGTTCTCCAGCATTTATGAATATGATTGTATTTTCTGCAATCATTTACCACATGAACAATGTGCATTATTTAAACATAAAAATTAATGAAATAAAAACAAATCTATCATTTGCGAAGCAGCAAGTAACATTGGTGGACGAATGCAATCAGTTGATCAACTAACAGATATCCTAAAGCTATAACCTCATGGAGTAATACTACAGGGGATTCCTTCAATAGGAGCTTCATCCAAGAATAGGAGCATCTGTCAAGGAAAACCTCATTTATCCAATTAACATGTGACCAATTTAGTATGTAAACACCATGGTACCAAGAAATGGGAAATTAATACACTACAAGAAGTCCTTGGGTGAAATAATCTTCATCCAAGAATATTCATTCGTGTGTGCAGTGTGCTAGCTATAGATGTTTCTCTCCAGCTGCTTTCTTCCCTACCCAAGTGACATGTGAAGAAAAGGGATGACATTACCCGCAGACATTGGCGTCTAAGCTAAAAGAAAAGTGTCTGTGTACACTACAGTAAATCTAGAGCATGTTTGTAGATGCTTCCAGAAAATGACCAGGCTAGTGCATCACTTCAAACCCTAAACTAGCATACATAAACAAATGCAGCCAGATATCACTGCCAACAAGTCACATAAATCTGTCTATGCAATGAAGGACCTCAGAGACATGTTTCAACATGCTTCCTAGAAAGAAAGATGAGACATGGAAACCGATAAAACAAAAAAATTGAGGGTTCAAGAGAAGGTACCTTTGGAAATCTCCATATCTTGATGTCCTGTTACAAGTTTTATGACTGAATTGCAGATAGTAAGATCCTCAGAGCTTTCAGATTCCAAGTACATGTCAGTCTGGCACTCGTTATCCTCCAAACTGCAGCCACTGTAAACAGGAGCAGGAACGTCAAGAGTTCTGTCCTCAACCGCAGTGTGAGGTGGAGGAGTGCTGAAATGAGCTTCTTCTTCTTCCTTTTTAATGGGAGTCTTTAGGGGTATTTCAGACCAGCCTTCGGCTGCGAGAGGGGAATGCACCTCTGGAAACATGGCCACCGTGAGACTCTGATCTTCTTGCTTCTCCTTGCAATCGAAGGAGAAGCAATTTGTTTCTGCCTTCAATTCCATTTCTTGAAAACCCATCTCACTCAGACTCTGGTCTTGCTGTTCCTCAGTATTCAAGGTCAGGCAATCTGCCTTTGTCTCTGCCTCAAATTTCTTCTTAGAAAAATCGCATTGACCAAGGCCACGATCTTCAATCTTCGAATCGAAGGAAAAACTGTTGTCCTGTGCCTCAAATTCCATTTCAGGAGAGCCCCCACACACTACGAAATCTGGCGAAACCCCTGCATACGCAAGAAAAACCTGTTTCGTAAGCAGCAAATCCTACAGGTGATAGAAAACTAAAATTGTGTTTCTTGGAATACCCACTATTGTTTTCTACTCTACTTCATCAAAAGAAACGCTGGCAGGCATTGTAGAGCAAATGGATTTCAAGGAGGAATATCTCCCTGGATTTGGAGGCAAATAAATGACTTGGGTACGACTTACCTTGTTCTGGACTCCAACTCTCCATTAACAATGATCGCAATTTATTGTCCATTAGATCATCCAAACGCTTCAAGTATGCCCAAAAATAATATTAGGTACACATGAAATGAAAATGAACCCCTCTCTGAATATTGTCAAAGAAAAAAAACACCCACGCTCCCTTGCCCTCTAACGGTAACTTGCTTGTAATTTTCAAACATCTAACCGTTTAACATTTCAAATTTGAATTTGTTCCCACTTAATTGATAGCCGTCGGATGGACTTTCGATCCAACGGTCTTTGTTCGTTTTATAATTACTTCCTGTGCCCTTTATAACACGGAGGGAAGCTGTATCGGTAAATAGTCAAGACTATTCACACGGTGTTTATTTAAAAAATTATTAAAAGGGCCCGCTCAAATTTTGTAGACAATGTGACCGTTCGCTTGGTGTTTTATAGGCTGACATGATATATTAGTTTGAAATTAAATACCCCAATTATTAATAATATGGTTGAAAACAAAATTTCAAAGAGAAAAATATCAGCCTATTATATAAATATATAGGCTAATTAAATGGTTTAAGCAAATAATGAACTTACATAGGATTGATATTAGATAATATAGATATCTTAGATGCATCTATTTAAAATTGGTATGAAGTTATTTTATTTATTTATATGGAAGATAAATTTTTATTTTAATTTTAAATTGATTTTTTAATCATTTGAAAAAATCACATTTTTATTATTTGAGTAATTCTTTTGTTTTGTTTTTACTTTGAAAAGTGCACTAAATATTATATACTTATATGTTACTTCTTGAATTTATGTTTATTATTAAATAATTAATTATTTGATGTGAAAATGACTATCAAATTTAAGTTAAGAGGCTTTTATGTATGTTGTCATGATATGAGGCTCCATCTTGATTGTTATGATTAATGAAAATAAAATAAATTAGTATGGATATCTTAAATAAATCAATCTAAAAGACTATGAAAGATATTAGTATAATTATAATGGTGAAATTTGTATACTCATGTCATTTTTCATATCATTTTATGTTTTTTTTGATGATTTGTTTTAATACATGTATAGATAAACGAATAACACAATCTTGTGGAAAGTTGGGCTCATTTCCCTTTCCTTTTATCTATTCATATATGAACATATCTCTATACATTTAACCCCTATCCTATCCTTATACATACTTTTACACATTTTGCTTTACCCACCAATTTATCACACTTGTTTGTCTACTTCCCTCCATATAGTCACTAGCCACCTCAATCTAACCATTTGTCCACACCAAGGCATTTATATGGCTGTGGGGGTGACTTTGCAATCATGGATATGTTCCCTTCCTTTTTAAATTTATTTTCTATTTCTTTATTGACCTCATTCACCTTCTCACCTTGACCTAACTAAACACATGCTTGGTGCAATTTGGTGTTATGTCCTATTATTTAAAGACATTCAACACATTCATTTTTAATAATATGAAATATACAAGTTTTCTCTCATTGTGGAGCATTAGAAGTGAGTAATAACACATTTTAATAGGTGCACTAACAAGAGTAACATGTCTCCATAATAGGTCCCTTGCCTAATATTTTTGATCTTTTCTACACATTTTTAGGAGTTGACCTAGGATAAACTATCTCCTTGCAACAAAATGACAACCCTTCCAAAGTATTTCCAAATATCACTACTTTCTCATGTATTAGAAAGGGTTGAGATTACATAAGTGCACTAGGCAACTAGGAGAGAAAAATCTAACATTTATGTGGGGATGAATTTGAACTTAGAGGACTAATTTGTGACTATGAACTTGTCCCAAATTCACAAACTTGTCCTTTGAATGGGTACAAATCTAGCATAGATTTTGAGATACATCATTGATTGAGAGACATTATTATCTAAGCATATATTTGATAAGATCCATAATCTTCCTCTAAAGTAGCCTATCTTCAATCAACACTTGAGCTAAATGCATATATTGTTGAACATTATTAGATTATAATTACTTATCTATAATAAAATAATTTAGGCTACTTTGTGTTTCATTAATTATATTTGTTTTAATTAGCCTAAGTTAACTCTAAAGAAAGTTTATTTTCCTTTTCTTTTTTGGTGAACTTGTCTAATCTTGCACAACATAGTTTGCTTCTAAGGTTTCATATCCTATTAGAGTCTTTTAGATTTGTATATTTTTTATATTTACATTTTATTATTAGATCCATATATCTTTATTATCTCTTTGCCTCATTTTCTTTTACATTATTATATATTTTTCTATTGGAGTTTGCTACTTTATTGTGATATGTTTTTAGTCACCCTTCCCACCCTCGACTATCACATTAGAGTTACACTTTTAGATCTAATATATCACTGATATATTTTGTTTTTCAATATGAAAGTATATCTTCAAGATCTATTTTCATATCTTTTATTTATGCCACCATGAAAGAGTGATTATCTAGCATTTCCCAAACCAATAAGAATGTAGTATATTTTAGTGTTCACAAAGAGAACAATAAGTATAATCATGATGATTATTTGAAAACTCAATATTTTACAAGTGAGTTAACTAGTTTGGCTAATGTGGAAAATCCTACAAAATTGCTAAATATATTTCTTGATGTGTTTGCTACTAATCCATATGAATTTGATACTTTACAAATGGTTTATGCTCAGATAACTTTTTATCTTGACTAGTGTATCTAATCCTGCTCCTATCGTAGATCCTTCCTTAAACATTATTTGTGAAAAGAAACTAAGGTACACAAAAAATTCCCACACTACTATAGGAGGAGAGATGACTAGAAAAATGATCTAAAATAATATGTAGGACAAAAGCAACATAATAAAATCATTCACCATAATATGATGTTGTACCTTAGGAAAATATTTTCAAGAAAAATTGTAGCCTATTAGATCAAGAGTAATATTGATAGCATAAAAATACCTATAAAATACACTATACAAAATCCATTCCAAGCACCTAATAACTAGTAACCAATACATGAAATTACTAAAGGGGAATCAGAAAATCGTGAATTAATACCACCAAATAGTGGCATTTGAATTCCCTAGTCAAATTCCAACACCCAAATCTCAAGAGAAGCCTTGTAGGAATCTATCATAACATATCATACACATAGCATGAATTATGCTCCAGCCTTATTCCCTAACATTTTTCACTAATAATACTAATAGTTTTATTACTTCCGTACATCACACGCTTTGCATTTCAATTTTTTTGAAGATCTTGAGAGTTTGTCTTGTTGCAATTATGGATGAGTTTGGTGGTGTTGTCATTAATTTTGTCATTGATGTCAACACAGTTCAGAGTGATTGCAGATGGTACTTGTATAGTTGAGATACTATAGAAGTGTTTAGAGTACATGGAGCTATATTTATGAAGTTAAAGTTGTGTAGTTGCTAAGTGCTTTTGAGAAAATTAAAGAATAATGAAGGCAGTGTTGAGTGTGTGTTTTGAGTGTGCTATGGTATTGTGCTTTGCATTTCTTTTGTGTTGATCCTATGCCCATGCAGGTTTATAATAGTGTTTATGAGCTTCAATGGATAATATATCCCAAGTTTTAGCTTTTGGATCGATGGAGAGTGAAAGATATGTTCACCGGTGTGTGAACCAGTTTGACAAAACTAATTGTTTATGGACTGGGATAAATGTTTTTGCTTCGCAATCTTCTAGTGTTTTGGTTCAGGTCTTGTAGATCCACAAGAAGGTTAATCCTGATGTTCTTTGTGTTCTTGCAAACGTCCTTATGGCTTGGTGCTCCGGAAGGCTTGTTCCAAAGCTATTGTTTGTTGCTGCTCGGTCCGGTTGGACTGTTGAAGAATGATCTGTGCATGAAGTTTGTTGTAGTGTGTTGTGGATGTGCCTGAAGGTTTCTAAGAGATGTTAAAATGTCTGGTGAAGCATGTTGGGTGATCCACGTGTGATCATCTTGTTGGAGATGCGCGTACTTCAAATATCATTGGTGTTTTCATTAGGTGTGGCCGACTTGGTGTTTACATGTTACATAAAGATTTGCATCGAATTAAGGAAGTGGGTGATTGATCCAAGATGTTGTTTGGGTCCTAATTAAATGTGTAATTGGTCCTCTCTTATTCTTATCCACCACGAGAATGTGGAGTAGCTGACCTAATTTGAATTTTTAAAATGAATGATGTATAGTTGACCTTGGAGAAAGATTCTAGGGTTGAAGATTGTATAAAAGCAAGTCAAGATGTTGCGAATTGTGTGGAAAGCAAGTGAAGTGTGTGAACAGGTGCGAAAATCAAAGTGTATAAGAGTGAATCAAGGCAATGGTACTTTGATGTGTTAGATTCTTGAAAGCAGTGAGTTGATGGTGTCTGCAATCTTTTGATCAAGTTGTGAATGTGTGGAACCTATAGTGGTAGATCTTTATTTATCATTTCTTTATCTGTAGGCAGTGAGCCTCCTTCTGGATAGTGAGTCCTATTATAGGTAGTGAGACTTTGTATCTGATATTGCATTATTACTATATTGTGACTTAATCCTCATTGAGGTTTTTCTCTCATTGGGTTTTCCACGTAAATATGATGTCTCTGGTGTTTTCTTTCTATTATTTTCATTTCATGTTCACTCTTGAGAAGAAGATAGATGGGTATATTAACCTGTTGAATTCCAAACAAAATGAAGGAAAAAATATGAAGGACTCTATGAACTTGCTAGGGTTTAGCTCTTCTCCTAATGAGAGTGTGGTTGATGAAGACTGTATCTAGGCTAAGAGTAAATAAAAAAGGAAGAAGAAACTTGATGTTGGGGGAGAAAATAAAGTTGGTAGACCTTCACCAAGGGATACTAGGAATAGAGATATTGTTATATATTTAGCAAATTGTAGATAAAAGACCCCCGAAAATCTTTCGGGTCCTAAGAATAAGAAGTAAGGTGGGAGGAGGCTCCTCCTCTTCATAGTACCAAGGTGGTGGTGTTTTTGTTTTGTGTTTTTCATTATGAAGATGATTTCTTGGAATATTTGGGGCCTTAATAATCCTTATAAACAAATTTTTCTAAAGACTTGCTTGGCAAATTATAAAGTGGACATTCTGCTAATTCAAAAAACTAAAATGAAGGAGGAAAATTTTCCAAATATTATCAAGAATGTCTTGCCTAGTACGAATTATTTTTTCAGTGATGTCGAAGGTGCCTCTGGGGGTATTTCCACCTCATGGAACCCATCAATATTTAAGGAGAATAAAGGATTTTTCTATAGAAATAGATTGATGGTTTCTATGGAAGATTTCATTACCTTTGAAAATTAGAGTCTGATCGATATTTATGCTCTTAATTTTAGAGTTGAAAAAGTTGTTTTATGGGATACTTTGAACAATAAAATTATTGTCTACCATGGGGATTGTTAGATGCTTGGTGGTGATTTTAAATCTCCTTTGTTTCCTTCTGAAAATCTTGGTGGTTTGGAGGATTTTTCAGATAGTATGATGGATCTTGTTGACTTTATGTCTTCTATTGGTCTCATAGTTGTTTCTCTACAAGGCTCCATGTTTACTTGGTCAAATAGAAGGAAAGGTAATCACCTTATCCAAGTTAAGATGGATCATTTTCTAATTTATAGTAATTGGAATATATTACCTAATCTAACTTTATCTGCTCTTCCTAGAACTGGATCAGATCATAATGCTCTTTTTCTTTGTTGGGAAGATAATGCTAGCAAATCCCCATTTCCTTTCAGATATGAAATAATGTGGACTCATCATCTTGATTTTAAAGATCTTGTAGAAAACTGGTGGAGGGAGCCTTGTTTTGGTACCCCTATGCATTGTTTGATCCAAAAATTAAAAATACTAAAAGACAAGGTTAAAGGCTGGAATAAGTTTTCTTTTGGTAACATTTTCTCGAAAAAGAAGACCATCGTGGATAATATCAAAGAGGTTCAAAATAAGATGGGGGAAGGTGATGTGAATGAGGCTATCTGTAATAAGGAAAGGGATCTTTGGGCTCAATGGTTTAAAGTCACTAAGCAGGATGGAATTTTTTGGAAACAAAAATCTTGAATTCGGTGGTTAACCAAAGGAGACATAAATACTAAGTTTTTCCACTAGTCTACAATGAAGCACAAAAGTAGAAACATAATAAGGTGTTTAGTTAAAGAGGATGAAACTACTCTTTTTGGGGAGGATGAGATTGTAGATGAGGTTGTCTCCTTCTTTACTAATTTTTAGAAGGATTCCAACACTTGCTCTTTGGAGTTTGAGGATCTTCTTCAAGTCATTCCTCAAGTTATAAATAATCAAGACTTAAAATATCTTTCTAAACCTGTTTCTCTTCAAGAATTAAAATTTGATGTTTTCTCTTTTGGTGCTTTTAAATCCCCAAGGCTAGATGGTTTTCCCCCTATTTTCTTTCAAGAGTTTTGGGATGTTGTCTCCCTCGATCTTTTGAATGTTTCTTGGGACTTCTTTCTATCTAGTAGACTGCTAAACCAAATCAAATCTACTTTTATTGCTCTTATTCCTAAAAAGGAAGATGTTTCTTCAATACAATATTTTTGACCTATAAGCTTATGTAATATGACATAAAATCTTCTCTAATATTATGGTCAATAGACTGAATGTTATTCTTAACAAGATGATTGTTGAGAATCAAAAAGGTTTTATAACAGGTAGACACATTTTGGATGTTGCTATCTCTACCCATGAAATGTTTTATTCTATAGAGCTTAATAAGAAAATGGGGATGGCTTTGAAACTGGATATCTCCAAGGTGTATGATAAAGAGTCTTGGCCTTTCTTGATTGTTGGGCTAAAGAAATATGGTTTTCAAGGAAGGTTTCTAAAGTTAATAACCACTTGTATTACTACTCCTAAGTGCTCGGTCTTGGTTAATGGTGTTTCCAAAGGGTATTTTTCTTATGGGTGTGGCTTAAGACAAAGAGATCCCTTGTCCCCCTACATGTTTATTATTGTGGCATAAGTCATTGGGAGAAATATTCAAAAGTGTTTGGATTAGAGATTGTTGAAAGGATTTAAGGCTACTTCTTTTCGTTCTCTTGCTTTGCACCAATAGTTCATTGATGATACTATTCTTCTTGGGGAAGCTTATGTTATTGAAGATGGATATTGGAAATGAATTTTGAGTGGTTATATTAAGGCTTTTGTTTTGCATAGATGGTTGTTGTTACACCAAAAGATCAACCTGTTAATGCTTGATACAACCGCCAGAGTTAATGAATCCATAGGAGGTAATTAAGCCATGTCACAAACCCAAGCACTACACTGCACAACACAAGGATACAAAGGGTGCACACCTTGCAACAATCCCCATAGTGCAAGTGAGGGGTTCAAACCTGTGACCCAAGATTTGATACCAATTTTTGCACATATATGGTTGTCGTTGCACCAAAAGATTGACTTGTTAATGCCTGATATAATTGCCAAAGTTAATGAATCCACAGAAGGCGATTAAGCCATTCCATGAACCCAAGCGCTACATTGCACAAAACAAGGAGACCAAGGGCACACACCTTGCAACATTTTGGTCAACATATAAATTATAACAAAAGAAACATTTATTTCTTTTATGTGGATTAGATTGTGAAAGAAAGGGTCATGAGAATTCTCAGTTAGGATGTTGTTCTTCTTGCTACCTATCTTGGGCTACCTTGAATTTTGAAGAAATGAAATAACAATTATTAGAATTACACCATAGAAAGAGTTCAAAAGAATATGGTGGGGTGGAAAGGTAAACTTCTTATTCAAGTTTGGAAATTACAATTGCTTAAAGCTTCATTACAAAACATCCTTGTTACTATCTTTCTCTTTTTAAGGTTTTTGCCTTTATAGCTGATAAGATTGAATAGATCCAAATGATATTTTTATGGACTAGAACTGAAGATTATAATAGAATTGCTTTAGTGGGATGGGAAAAAGTGTGTCCTCCTAAATAGGATGGATGTCTTGGTATAAGAAGATTAATTTTTTTTAATAAAGCCCTTATTGCTAAAATGGGTTGGCACCTTCTTGAAGGTGTTAATGATTGGGTCAAAAAATTAAAGGCCAAATATTTAAGAAACATGGATTAGGGTAGTTTTTTTCATGCTTCTAATCTTCCTCATGGCTCTATTTTTTGGAACAATATCTTGAAAACTAGAAATGTGTTACACCTTGGTGTTAGGAAAAGGATTAGGAATGGTAAGAATACTTTTTTTTTAGGAAGATGTATGGTTTAATGGTCCCCCACTTTCTTCTATTAATAACCTTCTCCAATTAAAAAAAAGGTTGATCAAAATTAATGGTAAATAAATTCAAGGTTATATTAACTAGGAAGGTAATGTGCCTAAATAGAATAGTTAAGAGGTGACAAATATCTTAGAGGGGGAAGACAACAAAATTGGGATGCTACTTTCAAACTTTAAACCATTATATAGGAGACCATTATTTTTTCTCAAAGGATAGACATGATGAATGGATATGGACTAAACATTCTTTTGGGTACCTTTTGGTTAAATCTGCTTATTCTGTGACGAAAAAATCTTTGATACCTCCTAATGAATTTCATTGGAAACAGGTTTGGATTAAAAATATGACTCCCAAAGTTAACCGTTTTTGGTGGGTTGATGTTCATGAGAATAATCTTACTACAGATAACCTAAACAAAAGAGGCTTTCAATTTGTTAATAGATGTTGTCTCTGATATGAAAAATTGAAGAACATTGAGCATCTATTTTTTATTGTCCATTTTACAGAGAGGTTTGCTCCTATTTTCTTCCTTTACTAATGATAGAATGGGTTTTTCCTTCCTCTATTAAACAGTTTGTTGAAAGTTAGCAAAGCTGCCCTTTTCCCATAATATTATGGTTGATCTATAGCGATAGGTTCCTCCTTTCATTGTGTGGGGGTTATGGAAGGAGAGAAACAATAGGATTTGTAGGGATCAAAGAAAGAAGCAATAAAAATCTATTCATGGCTATAGAAAATCAGATATAGGAAACCATCAATGCGGGAGTGTATGCCTTCTCTAAACAAATGCCTTCTTATAAGGATATTAGAATTAAACAAATTTGGGGGCTTAAATAGGATTTAACTAAAATAAATTAGGTTAAACATTTTACCAAAAAATATATGATCTGGTCCCCTCTCGAGGATGGTTGGGTGAAATGTAACTTTGATGGGTGTGAAACATAAAAAAAGTGGGAATTGGGGGGGATGAGTTCTAAATGTAAAGAACCTAGGATCAATTCTACTTTTCCAAGGATTTCATTAGGATGCAAATCAACAAGGTATAAAGCTTGAATTTCAACCTCAAAGGTGAGCTAATCAAACATGGATATGATCCTTTTGAGTCTTAGAAACGAATTGAAAATGATTTGGAATAATTGACATAATTGGACTATATGACCTAATAGAGAAAATGCAATATTCTTGAAATAAACAAACTAAAACTATAGATTGCAGGTGGATTTGGGAAGTGTCAGATGATATGTACCTGCCACCAAAATTTGAGTCTGGCATGTGTAGAGGGACTCAGTCACCCTTGGGTGAATGGGTCTTTGATGAAGGGTCTTGAAACTAATTATACAATCCTTTGATGTTGGATCCAAGATTTAGATTCTTGGTTGCAATTTTTTTGGAATGTCGTCAGTGAATTCTATAATTGAGTTTCTGTAGCTTGAAAACTTTTAGGGCTTTGAATGCAACAATGAAGAATTTTTCTTCAATCTTTCCTTGATCCTCTTCAAACCTATAACCTACACATTCAAAGAGGGAGAAAATTTTGGGCCATTTAGGGGCTTGCCTCAATCAAACATCATGTAAGTGTTTCCACTTCCAAAATTACAATGCCAATGATAAGAATGATAACCAAAAGGAAGGAATGATGAATGAATAAATGTTGCAACTCACCACCCTTCAATGGCTTCCTTAAAGGATTGAAGTCACACACATGCCATCAAGGATTTGGATCTTGGTTTGCTTGAATTATTGAATATTTTGGAGACCTACAACAAGGATTAGCCTTCACAAAATAATGAACATGAACACACATAAGTTATCACATGGAATTTGGCATGATGTTAGGATCTTGAATTATTGCATTAAAGCTCTGATAATGCTACTCTTGACTTTCTCTTGACAATAGTTTTTTCTCTTGATGTTCACCTCTAGTTTTTTAGATTTTAAATGATAAAATAACTAGGTATTTATATGCAATTGTACTAATTTTCAAAAAAATAGATTTCAAAAGCTGACACTTGATACTATTAGAGTATGAAAAAAACACTGAGAGGGGGAGGGGGGGGGGGGTGAATTAATATTTTAATAACCAAATTCAATTCAATTGTTTTTCAAAAAATATAACTTCTTTGTAATCATGGATTGTTGAATTTAAGAATGTATTCAAATGTGATAGTCAATATTAGATCCGTAAACCACATGAAAACTCAAATGTTGCAAAGTACATAAAGGAAGATGCAAGACTAAATTACATGAATCATGATAACCACACATATCACAAAAGAACCATAACACAATATTTTTATGAGTGGAAAACCCTCAAAGGGATAAAAACCACTCGATAAAATTGCCTCATTGGCTTAATAAAATCCCATTGATTACAAAGCCTCACTGGATACACAATATGCCTCATTGGAAAAGCCTCACTGGATACACAACATGGCTCACTGGAAAAGCCTCACTAGCTACACAACATGCCTCACTGGCTAAACAACATGCCTCACTATTAAAGGAACCTCACTGGCTACAAGTATGCCTCACTAGAAAATACAACTGCCTCACTAGCAAAACATTTTTCACATCAAAATGATTTAGAAAGAAAAAAGGACAGAGTATAACCTTTGTTTCACTACAAAACATTTCTTATTTGTCTCATTTTCATTGGTGACACAAGAATCTACAAGTCTTTAAATGCAATTACAATCTACACTTAAAGTGCTTTTCAACTTTCATAATAGATTGCTCATCAATGCTTTCAGCATAAAAATAACAATAACTCTTAACAGAGTATAAATCTCATATTTCTTCAAACCCACATTCAGTGACTTTGTCACTACTTTATAATCATGAAAGTAACACAAATCTTTCATGAAAAATCTGCGAGTATAACTGCCATTTACCAACTTCCTTCTCATGAACATATAACTATCAAACAACATCATTGTGGAACACCTTTTGTATAGTTTTAACCAACTAAACATATGCATAATATTCAATAATTCCCATTTAAACTTCAATGCATTAAGAAAAAAACATACCCATATTGAAAGTTGACTTGTCGCCCTTCCATGGTCGACAAAAACCTGCCTGGAAACCACATTTTCTATCACCATACCAAGTTTATCTTAGCTGATCCATGCTATGCCCTAATGTGGCCATCATATTTTCACAATAAACTCCTTTGAGTTTGGTCGATTAGGGTTATCATTGTGTCGAAGCTTGTTCATTATGTGTTTTTTATCACTTTGCATGAAATCAAAACATCATTGTGTCGACCCTTTTAAATAATGATTATCATTGAATTTTTCAATTCAATAGTGATTATACTTGGTGCACAGTAATCAACTCATAGTGTTTGACCTCTCAAATTGAATCTAACATAATGATGAGCAACAAAAACAACCTTGTAGAGTATAGTTTGACATCTATGCCAAATCACTGCCAATGCCAACAAGGGTTCAACAAACTCCCCCTTTGGAATTGATGTTAAACAACCTATCACTTCCCATTAAATAGTTATCACTTATATAAGCATCAAGCGATGTCACTACCAAATGAATGAATGAAAACATCATGAAGATGAACTGGAACAACAATATCATAACCGAAAATTGTCAAGCATATATACTACACTATCTTTCCAACATATTAACCAAAGTGTATTGTGATTAGCACCAAAAAATGAATACCAAGATCATCATGAATAAACCAAAGTGTACCGTGGTTAGCACCAGAAAAACAATACCAACATCATCATGAATAATAACCTGAACTAAAAACTTTAGTGCTTTTCTCCCCCTTTGACAACAATGCCGAAGGCTAGGGACAACAAAAACTAGGAGAAGATTGTCCTATAAACCAATGAAAAAAATCGAGAAAACCATAGATCGGTGTAGTATCAAAAAATACCAAAGTGGAAATACAGAGACAATGTCAAATATGCATTATTACCAAACCAATTGTATCAAATCAAATAGAGTAGTGTGATTAACTATTATCAAATGTATTTCCAAGTACCAACTGAAAGACCAACTGTATCATGCTACCATTGTCCTCAGTGCAAGCCATGTAGTAACTAAGATATTAGCCCAACTGTCAAATGATCAACAAACAGATTACCGACAACTAAGCGTTAATAGTTTACCAATATGCACCACCATCAATGTTACCAACTGAAAAGTATCAAATACCAAGTACCAACATAATGTATATCAACCGATAGTTGTGAAACTTGTGTAAGTGAACCATGTATCAAGGAACCAATGTATATATTCCTCATTAAGTGTTGTCACAGGGAACACCAAAGCACTATTAGACCAAAGGAAAGATGCCACTATCAATTCACTATTATAATGACTTCCATAATGCAGAATACTGTCAAATCACACATGTCACCAAGGATGGAAGATAATAACTATGCATATCATTTCCATGCCAAAAGAGTATGTCAACTTTCACTGTATATTCATGGTGCAAGAATATGAAAAGGGACCACAAACTAAATCAACAAAGAATGGTGTCCAATCTATTTATCACTACCACATAAATGCATCACATGTACACCGTGAATCAAAACTGACTGTATGAAAACTTCTCTGCATTTAAAAATGCATACAAAAACTAGAAATGAAAGAGCAACAAAATGAAAACATCATGAATAAAGAGTAAGCTTAGAAGCTCCCCTTGAAACCATGGGAAACACCAAGGCATTATCTATACGCACTCATAGCCACTTTACTATTTGTTGGCATGTCAAGGTGTATAGGAGCGAATTTGCACCCTTAACACAAATTCCCCTTTTACCCTTCCTCGCTTTAGAAAACCAAATTCAAAGGATAAATTACACATAAGCCCACTGGCTTCGTTCCACTTGGCACCTATTTTAAGTGTTGGTAGAGGAATAACTATCAGGGATGCCTGCGTAGCACGTAGACATCCGTGAGACGCACTTATGTACCTGGCAAATTCCTATGGTTGGAGCCTATAGAGGCATTACACTTCCCATTTGAAGTCGATTTGTAACACCCCCTTCGGTTGAATGACCTGAATATGGCTATTTTCTTCACTCTCTCCTTCATATCCACTATTCATTCATCAATTTGGAGGCTTTAGATCTCTACACAATTCTTCTAGCATTCACTTGAAGCATTCAAGCAACATTCTTACACTCCATAGCAGTAATTCCATCACTCCATCAACTCAGTAGAGAAAGTGTATAACAACACCATTGCAGAAGAGGCTTGAGTTCCTCTCATTTTCTCCCCCATTAGCCTTGAGTGCTCTTGGTGGAGGTGGTAATATTTCTACTCCTCTCCTCTATTATTTGGTTGAGTAAGCACATTACTGTTTTGTAGTGTTTGAGTGTTCTTTGCTTCATTCCTTCCTTTATCATACTATTTCTCTATCATTGCAAACTTAGCTGTCCATGGAGGTGGAAACACCAAAATGAGGGTTTGATTGAGGCAGACCCTTATATAGCCCCCAACAATTTTCCTCTTTGTTGTGTGTAGGTGGGTGTGCTTCGTGGAGCTAGCTGGTGAACAAGATTTTATCTGGGATTATTCTTGTCACCCTAGCGTTAATCTACTTGTTTTATCATATTCGTTTATGTGTTTCTTACTTCATAGTATTATTTTGTTCACTCAGAAACTATTAGCTAGGTCGTTAGTCCATTTTCTAGTGGTTAGACCTTGTCTTTCTGGTCCTCTAGTCGTATGGATGCCAACGCACCTGAGAGACACCAACGCGCCAAACTGTCATACCAAAACCGTGCTTTTGTCCTCTAATAGAGAGCTATTCGAGACACAAAGTTGACCCTAAAAATTGACTCACCTAGTCTCTTCTCAAATATTGGGTCTATAGAGTGATCAAAGGACCTTATAGTCCTCATCATTCTCATCCTGCATTTCCTAACACTCCCTTAAGTTGAGGTAAGTTAGCACAGCTTGCTGCTCTCGCCCCTCCATGACCTGGGGCCTTGACGTGGTTGGTCCCCCTCTCTTACATTTTTGGTGAACCTGACATGAACCAATGTCTACTCATTTGTCGGTGTTTGAGATTTTCCCTTTGTACCCTCTGATTGTTGTACCCCTATGTGTTGTGAAGGTTTATGAGCATCACAACCCAGTCCATGACCTCTGGGCATATTATTAGGAGAAGTCTACGACACCTTCCGATGGAGAAGATGAAGGTCACTTCCAACTTCTCTACATGTCTCTTTTCTGGTTCTACGGTTGGCCTGACCACTCAAGAGTAGGTATCACGGGGCGAGTCAAGATTCTTTGATGAAACTGACTGCGTCCCTACTCCTCCTGCATCACCTACATCATCTTCCATAGATGAGCACGAAGCTATCCACATCCCTTTTGAATATGTCGCTAGTCTGAGCAAGGGGTTGGGCGCTTTGAAAATCACTTGGAGAAAAACCCGAAGCTGGTTAGGGCTGCTAAAGTTATTAGCGAAATAAAGTATATGGTAGGCAAAGACCGAACAGGTGTAGAACTCTTGGCTAGTCTCGCTGGTTTGGCCAAAGTGTGCACCCCTTCGAACCATAGCAACATGACACGAGGTGGCCCCTTCAAAGAATGTGAGATACAGTTAGGAGTGTTGATGCCTCCCACATCCGTGTACATGGCCGACATGGTCCCTTCGATCAATATCCCTACTGCTTTAAAAATTTCTAAAATTGTCAAAGTAAACAAAAACCCTCTGGGTTATCACTTCACCCCTCTTGTCACCTCCGATGGTGGAGGATTTGGCAGGATGGTTGGTGGAGGCTTTGGTAGTGGTAGCTTCAGTGGCATTGGCATAAGTGGTGGTGGCTCCGATGGAGGTCACGCTGGTGGCGATGGCGACTCTGGTGGTAGTCATGGTGGTGGTTTTGGTGGAAACTCCACTAGTCCTATATCTTCTGATGACCCAATTCTAAACACCCTTCTTCAAAATATGGGGAAGATGCAAAACTAGCTGGCGAACCTTTCCCAAGCTTTTGCCCAACCTATCTTCCAACCCTTCTTCCGACATAGTCCATTGTCAGTAGCAATCCTAAACACTCCTTTCCCGCAAGGGATGGAGATTCCTAAATTCAAGAAATACGGTGGCCAAGGGGACTCGCAAACACATGTGTCCACCTTTAATTTTTTATGTACAAAATTCTTCCATCATGATTCATTCATGGTAAAACTATTCCCTTGATCTCTCAAGGACACAACACTCGAGTGGTACTGGTCCTTGCCCAAAAATTCCATCTTTATGTTTGATCAGCTTGTGAACTAGTTCCTACAATAGTTCCAAGCCAACATCAGACATAAGATGACCTTCTTTGACCTTGTCTGATGTAAACAAGGGGATAATGAGAAGATTACTAGTTTTTTAGCATGCTATCAGACGCTCTTTTCATAAATATCATACCCATTATTGGACTCTGATGTGCATAAGGTGTTAATAGGGAACTTACAAATCCCTTGACAAGATAAGTTTTCCCTTACGAAATACCTTTCTTTCACACATTTGTGTGCAGCCCTACGGGAGTATCAACATATGGTGGTTCAGTTCGGGGGACCTTCCTCATGCTCCCATCCTAAAGGGAAGTCCATTGTGTCAATCTCTGGTAAAGGAAAAGGCATTGTGAATGTAGTAGCTGATGTGGATGATAACGGCCTTAGGCGCAACTGAAAGTTTACAAAGTTATCAAAATATTATTCCTCCATCTTACAAAAGTTGTTGAAGGATAAGATCCTTAACTTGCTAAGCCCTAAACTGATTAGGGAACCTTACCCTAGCTGGTATGAAGCGAATACCTATTGTCAGTACCATCAAGTTAACATACATGATACCAAATGTTGCATGCGCCTGCGTCATGAGATATAGGATCGCATCGAGGATAGTACTATTTTTCTTGATGGAAGCAAGCAAAATATGAACAAATCAGTGGCGAAAGCTAATAGTGAATTGCAGATATACACGAACCCATTTTCGTTGCATTCTACTAACAAGATTATCAATCCCTTTGATTCTATTGCTCAACCTGAAGCGTATGTTAACATGGTTATTGTTACTCCTTCTCCTCATCTTGTGATCAATTCATTGGATATAAAATTAACTTCGCAAGATGTACCAGCAAATAACAAACCTTCTCTGCTTTACATTCCCACCCGCCTCAATGACAACATTGTGAGAGGCGTCTTAATCGACCCTATGAGTATAGTGAATGTCATCACGAAGGAGACTCTATTTTTGAATTCCTTGCAAAGGGAAGAATATGAAAAAATGAAGTCTATTATTCATTCGTATGATGGCCTTGCTCTTAAACCATATGGGTCAATAACCTTGTCCATCCTTGTTGGACCTAGGAATGTAGACACAATTTTCGATGTTATTCTTGAGTCAGACCTGTTCAGAGTGAAGCTAGGTTTACCTTGGCTAGCTTCCATGAATGGGATCACCTCTATAATTCATAAATGTTTAAAGTTTTCCCATGAGGGTGTTGTGCACGTAGTGCATGACACTGGGTACCAACCTGTGGTGTCTCATGGGGGATATTCATTAGATCACTTTTGGTTTGCTTCGGTTGGTCTGCTTCCTTTGAGAATGAACCTACTTTACAAGAACTACATAAAGTACAAAATTGGGGGCAAGGGATAGCCAAAACTGACCCTTCCCGTAGTAGAACAGCCAGCTGCCTCCTCTTCCCAAAAGGGAAAGGAGAAGCTTGCTCCTCGACCTGACTCATCCACTCCCCTTTCTTGGGAGGAGTATTGGATGAGTAAGCCAAGTCTTTATCCACTGAGTTTGATGGTGCATGCTTTGCATAGACCCGTGATCAAGATATCAGATCTCCCTACCAAGCCCCCTAGGCCTTGGTACTATTTGTATGGCAAGCAGAAATCCCCTCGTGGGGAATCCTCTATGTCCCAACCTCTGTGACCTCCTATTGCCCTTGCTTCTAAAGCACTAAACGGGAAGAGGCCCACTTTCGAGGCATTGGAGCTGACTCCCCCCGCTGTCTCTGAACTTATCCCTCCTGCTCCCATGCAAGAGTTTATCCCTCTATAGGAAAGAACTATGGAGGACACTTCGATGGTTGAGCAGTAGCCTTCCACTCCTTCACAACCTCCGACCTCTAGTTCTAAGAGTTACAAGAACCACCTTGCGCACGAGCACAAGCGTGGAAAAAGGATCTCTTGGCTGAGTAGGCTGCCTCACAGAGAAATGAAGAGGAGACGACCAGTCCTATATCAAGACTGTCTTTCACATCCTCTTCTCTCCTCCCCTCTATTTCCATTCAAACCAAATTTGTATCACTTCTAGCTTCTGTTGCAAGCGCAAATGCACCTAACCTTAGAAAGGTACAGGTGTTCATCGCTCCTTCAATGGAGCTGCCTTTGCTGACATCCGTTTTGGATGTCCCACCTTTCTCAAAGCCCGTAGATATGACTAACACCTCAGTCGTATCTTTTGTGGTTATTTCTCCCTCTTCCTCTGCCTTTCTTGCCTCGTTTGTAGGGAGCTCACCTCCTTCGATGAAGCAGAGAGTAGAGAGTGGTCCTTCGAGCAACGAAGGATGTAAGAGGATCCCCCCTTCTCTGAAAGGTGGCCCCACATTGACTTGTTCTATCCTAGTAACATAACCAGTCCTGACCTCCCCTAAGTTTGTCACCACTCTTGAGTCTCTTGGTGAGCTTAGTGGTGAGCCTTAGGCGTAATCTCCTTTGTCCGTTGAGGTAAACCATGGCACTCTTGTTAAGTACATGTTTAACTTGGTGGATGAAGTTTTGACCTTGTCAACAATCTTCACAAAGTCATTGACCTTAGACCCACAAGAGTTGAGTGACGAAGACCTTGGAGGTCCGTCTTCCTTAGTCCTTGTCGTGGGAGGGTCAAAAGCTCCTCCCTTTAACATTCCACCACTAGAGGCTTGTCCTCCTTCCCCCTATGATGATTTAGAGTGGGAAGATAATGACCTCTTGGTTGAACAGTGTTAGAGGGAGACCTTTTCTTTATATTTAGATTAGATGTGTGTGTGTTGTGGTATGTTCCCTCGTGATCGTGCTATATGTTCCTGGATGACCCTCATCACCCCTGTTGGTGCTTAGATACATGCATGGTGTCTGTGTTGTAAATATTACTCTATTTGTATCATCATTCTTCCATGTTTATGATTAATTTTCAACAAATTGGAGATGATGCAAAGCATTGGGAACATTTAGGCTTCCCTTCCATGTTGACCCAATTTTTTATTTTTACTTTGTCTTCTCGTGGATTCTCACATGGCCTGGTATAGTAGGGGGTTGATGAGAGTTCATTTGTATACTTTTACTATAATTATATATATTTATGAGCAATTATGACCTCAAAATATCAGGCTACCCCTGTGTCCTTTGTTTGTGTTCTCCTTGCTTTGCCTTTATCTTTTTCTCTTATTTGCTTGAGTTGTCCCTCTCATGTGTGACAACACCACCTTTACACCATTTTTTATCATTATAAAATGCATTCATTTCCAATAGATATTTTCTCTAGATTATTCACACACCTCTTTGTTAGAATTGCATTCTCAACTTGAAACCCTAACGAAACATGTTTCCTTCATCATGGGTTTGTAAATATAGGACTTGGAAACCTTCCTTTGAAGTCGGAACAACTTTGATCTTCCCCTCACATGGGGGCATATTCTTCCTTTTGAATTCCTTGATGAAGTGAACACATTTCAAAAGGGTTCCTTGATGATGAATTGATTCGAGAAAGAAGACACCAACTCTCAAACAACGCGTCCCTTGAGTGGACCCTTTCTTTTTATAGCGGGTTCTCGAGGGACCCCTTCAAAAGTTTTCTCTATGGTGTCTAGCTCAAGGACAACTTGACTAGACCTACTTTACATCTTTGCATCTAGATCGAGGGAATCCTGACTAGACCTACTTCACATCTCTGTGTCTAGCTTAGGGGCAGCCCAACTAGACCTCACTTTCAAATCGTGTGTCCCTTGAGTGGACCCCTCCTCCTTTTGAAGGGTTCTCGAGGGATCCCTTTGAAATATTTCCAACCTGTCGACAATTTACATGATTGTCCACTTACTTGCCTGCGTTGCCACTTCCTAACATGTTCTATCTGCGGGTAAACACGTCACTTCATGGGTGCGCTCGTGAAGCTGCTTTTTGACTCTACGGAGTTTGCTTTTCTCAGTTTTCCTCATGTGAGAGTTCTTGGGGGATACCTTCCTTGCAGGTCTACGAGTCTGTAAGGAACTTTTCTTGGTTTCCTTCATGTGATATTTCTTGGAGGATACCTTCCTTGTAGGTCCATGGGCCTGTAAGGCACTTTCTTTCTTCAGCTTCATAGTTTTTCAGAGCTATGAAGTCCTCTTCCTGTCCTGCACTCTCGAGTTCTCCAAATCGTGGTCTGCTTCCTCGATGGTCAGGTATACATCTCTAACCCTACTACTTCTTCGATCTACTTTACCGAAGCACTCATTAGTATTCATGCTCGCTAAAGTAGGGGCAAAATGTATAAGAGCTAATTTGCACCCCTAACACAAATTTCCCTTTTACCCTTCCTCACTTTAGAAAACTAAATTTGGAGGATAAATTCCACATAAGCCGACTGCCTTCGTTCCACTTGGCACCTGTTTTGAGTGTTCATAGAGGAATAAATGTCAGGGATGCCCACACGATGCGTAGACGTATGTGCGGTGTGCTTAGGTCCCTGGAAGATTCCTGTGGCTGGAGCCTATAGAGGCATTACACTTGCCATTGGAAGTCGATTTGTAAGACCCCCTTTGGCTGATCGACCCAAATATGGCTGTTTTCTTCTCTCCTTCATATCCACTATTCATTCATCCATTTGGATGCTCTAGATCTCTATACAATTCTTCTAGCATTCACTTCAAGCATTCAAACAACATTCTTACACTCCATAGCAACAATTACATCACTCCATTGATTCAGTAGAGCAAGTGTAGAACAACACCATTGCGGCAGAGGATTGAGTTCCTCTCATTTTCTCCCCCATTAGCCTTGAGCGCTCTTGGTGGAGGTGGTAAGCTTTTGTAATCCTCTCCTCTATTATTTGGTTGAGTAAGCACATTACTGTTTTGTAGTGTTTTAGTGTTCTTTGTTGTATTCCTTCCTTTATCATACTATTTCTCTATCATTGCAAACATGGCTATCCGTGGAGGCGGAAACACCAAAATGGGGGTTTGATTGAGGCAGACCCCTATACAACCCCCCAACAATTTTCCTCTTTGTTGTGTGTAGGTGGGTGTGCTTCATGGAGCTAGTTGGTGAACATGCTTTTATGCAAGATTATTCTTGTCACCCTAGCGTTAATCTACTTGTTTTATCATATTCGTTTATGTGTTTCTTACTTCATAGTATTATTTTGTTCACTTAGAAACTATTAGCTAGGTTGTTAGTCTATTTTCTAGTGGTTAGACCTTGTGTTTTTGGTCCTCTAGTCATACGAACGCCAACCACTTGAGAGATGCCAACACGCCACATTGTCGTCCCAAAACCGCGCTTCTGTCCTCTGACAAAGAGCTATCTGAGACACAGAGTTGACCTTGAAAATTGACTCACCTAGTCTCCTCTCAAATCTTGGGTCTGTAGAGTGATCGAAGGACCTTATAGTCCTTATCATCCTCATCTAACATTTCCTAACACTCCCTTAAGCTGAGGTAAGTTAGGGCAACCAATTGCTCTCGTCCCTTCGTGACCTGGGGCCTTGACGTGGTTGGTTCCCCTCTCTTACACAAGGAAGCAAATCATTGATAGATTCAAGATCCACAATTATCATGAAATTCATAAGCAATAATCCTCCTGCATGCACATTTTCTCAACTAACAAGATCCAAGTGAACCAAGTGTAAGTTAAAATTCACTATCCTTATATAGCAACATAAGCATAGAAGTTTCACTGTCCAAGTTCCAACATCATTATGAAACAAGTATATGAGCATGTATTGTTCCCTGATATTCAACTCTCCTTAATTATGCTTTGGTCTTTCAATCACAATCAATCAATCTCATAAACTTACTCAACTTGTTGTGCAAAAACCACTGTTATCATGTTAGCAAGATGTTATTAAGCAACTCAATCATCTATCATCAAAGATCTTGTTAAGAATACTCGGAAACCATATATACCACTATCACCACTTGAGCAAGAAAAAAATTATCATTAGAAACACTTGTACTTGTTTGTGAAATCACTACCACTACAAAAACATAAAGAACATTGATAGATATGATGAACAGGCACAATCAATCACATTAAATATCATAGACACTGGGTAGCCATTATGCAAGGTAATGATGACTATGCAACTACATCATACATTTCCCTGACATAGCAATAGGTAATATTTGACTACACACAACCATTCTGTAGCATATGAAAACTTGTAATCACTCAGGAAAATCAGTAACAAGACCTTGAAATGCATGAAAAGCATTGTCTTGATGAAAACCCGATTCATGCTCAAATCTCAATATTTCTTTGTCAGGAAAGTGACATACTACTTTTGCTACATTGATCAAATAACAAATAAAATCACCAACTACTATCTTTGAATGAAAAAGTTCTACTTTCTTTTGCATCAACAAAGTGACTGGTCAAAACATGAATGATCTTTAAGTACTACTCGAGAAAACACTATCATTACCAAAAATGCTATCACTGCTAATTGGCACTATAATCAAAGCATGTTGGAAACTCCTTCAAGATTTTTTCATTGAGCAACCAACCAAGAAATATAGGTCATTCCATCACCAATAATTGAACACCAATGGAAAATAATGTTAGAAACTTATATATTTGTGATACAACCATCCTCATAGTTTAATGTATTCTTGCAGTTATCCAAAACCATTGGGACAAATCACATAGAATGAGTTTCCAAATCCTTAAATCACAAAGATAGACGAAGTTCCAAAAGACACTTTTCTTCCTTTAAAGCTTGCAACTATGAAACCAAAAATAATGATGACTCTCATAGATAGAAAAAAGGCACTGTCAGAGCAAACAAATGATAGAGACAACAGGGCCATGAAATACAACAAGGTCATCTATTGTCATTATATCCACTTACTGTCACTCAGTCATTTTACATAATCAAGAGACTCAAGTAAGAATTGTTCTCAAATGTAGTCAAAAGTCCTTCAATCTACTAACAAGATATTGTTATACTCCATTGCTAACCATGTATATTCAAAATTTTAACTTCCAAGCATCATAAGAAGGTGAATCATAAATCACTTTTGAGAAACATAATTCACTATTCATTTACCACAATGTGTAGAACAGTTCATCAAGACCAAAATATAAACTCACTATCATGTGATGAATGTTCAAGTAACCACCACAAAAGAAAAAAAATCCATTATAACCATTCCTTTTTGGACAAAGCAACCTCGTGATAAAATACTAAGATTTATCCTTTTGTAGCATGAACTTATGTTACTTTTCTTGCTCCTTAGACTACTACTTTTGTCATGGCTTTGTTCACTAACAAAAGATTCAATGCACCCATACTCAAGACTACACTCACTATGTAGACCATGAATGAAGGCCGCAAATATACCATATATACCATTAGAAAAGACAAGAAATGAAACTCACTGTTACCCAAGCAAGAAAATAGTCTGAAAATATTTGCAAACACTGGAACCACACTTCAACATACATTCTTCATATGTCATAAACAATGTTCCTGCAAACCACTATTAGAAGGAAATGAACTCATGATGCCATTATCCACTGTGTATGCATCATATGACCATCTCATACTCAAAGACCAACATATTCAAGATGCAAAGAAAGACCATGCACACAATCTACTGAGCACTCACAAAAGCACTGTATTCACCCAATCAGAAACACACTATGACAAATGTACAACCTCATTGTTGTTAATGAGATATCAATCCCAATGAGAATCACTGTGATTTGAGCTACCACTGAGATAGAGAAGATTGAAAAGCATGCATTGATAAGAACATTTGATCAAGTTAAAGACACCACCAATAATGAAAAACCTTGGAGCAAGCAAGAAATACCTTAGCACCAAGAATGAACCAACCTTCTTATTTTCACCTAGGGGTAATAGATATGACATTGAACATCTCCCCCTGAATCCATGCTACTTTTATGCATTTATAGAAGTCTCTTGTTCAACATGCACAAGATTAGGATCTTCTTTCTGTTTTTGTTCATGTTTCCTCCTCCAAACTTTCTCAGTCTCTTCCCTTTTCCAAGCTTTTTCAGACTCTTCCTTTTTCTTGTTACCAGATGCTTGTGACTTTTTATTTTTCTTATGTGAGGAATCATTTCTTTTCTCTTGTTTCACAAACCTAGTTCTACAGTACTTTGCAACATGACCATGGTTATGACATTTATAACATATTATATGCGTTGTTAGGACATGCAAAGTTATTTTTGGCTGAAATCTCTCTATCAACTACAGTTTGTAGCCCTATGTCCAAGATTATCACAATTGTAACAAACTACATTCATATTCCTAGAGAATGCATATTGACTCCTTTTAGAACTTCTTCTACAATAAATTTCTTTATGCCCATAACCATTACATGAATAACAATAACCAAGAAATGAATAATTGTACCTCACTGATTGATCTTGCTAAGTAGGTGGAGATCTTGTGGACCAGTTGGCTCTACTTCTTCTTCCTCTATTGATGTCCTTGAATTGTCTATTATCAACAGTCCTAATTGCTAATTTCTCCTTTTCTCCAGTCTTAGGGGATACAACATGATAGCTTAGATCTATCTTCTTTCTTGGTGTTTTTTTGACTCCAGAACTCTATCCTTCAACAAATCCTAAACCAGTAACATCCTTGTGATGTTTCTACTTACTTAACATCTCATTTAACTTACTGGCGCTCTCATCAAATTTATGATTCTTTTCTAATTGCTTCCTAACATTCTCAAGATATTTCCTTAGATGGACTATTTCTCCTTCAAGCTTTTGGCATTCAACTATTTTGACTTCCAAATCAGACCTTTTCACATCAGCTATCCTTTTCTTCTTCAATCTCTAATTTCAAATTGACAATTGCATCATCTTTTACAGTGTGTTCTTTTAACCACGAATTTTCCTCTACACTCTTTTTCAATGAGGAAATCTCACTCTCTAGATTTTTACACATCTCTTCCTTATCTTTAAATTTGTTTTCCATTTCTTCTTCATCCCTTTTTCTTTCCACAACTTGAACTTTAAGGAATTCAACAGTCTTTTCAGATTCATTATGATTATGTACTAAGTCTTTATTAACCTTAATACTTTCTTGAACTTTTACCTGGAGTTTCTGTTTCTCTCGTCTAAGGTTTTTAACTTCAACTAGGGAAACAACAAGTTCTCCTTCAAAATCAACACCCCCTTCATCGATTTCTTGATCATTTTGGTATTCATTTGCAATCTCTATGAACTGAGATTCATCATTTATTCCTGCTTGACATTCTTTAGAGCCAAGAAGATTAGAGACATCATCAACCTTTGTAATAAACTCCTTTTTCTTTTAATGCAGGCCTTTCTCCTTTTTATAAACTTTATTTCTATACCTCTTTCCCATTGTACTCCGCTACCAGGAACCCTTAAGTTGGTTAATTTTTTTGCAAGGGTCTAGCTCTGATACCACTCGTTGGAGTATGAAAAACACTAAAAGGTGAATCAGTGTTTTAATAAACAAATTCAATTCAACTATTTTTAAAAATAGATAAATTCTTTTTAATCATGGAATGTTCAATTTAAAGAATGTATTCAAATGTGATAGTCAATACCAATTCCTTAAACCACATGAAAAACTCAAAAGTTGCAAAGTACATAAAGGAAGCTACAAGACTAAATTGCATGAATCATGATAATCAAATAGATCACAAAAGAACCATAACACAATATTTTTATGAGTGGAAAACCCTCATAGGGATAAAAAACCACTTGAGAAAATTGCCTCACCGGCTTAATAAAATCCCACTAATAATAGAGCCTCACTGGCTACTTTTTATGCCTCACTGGCTACACAACATTTCTCACTAGCAAAGGAACCTCACCGGTTACAAGTATGCCTCATTGGAAAATACAATTGCCTCACTGGAAAATACAATTGCCTCACTAGAAAATATAACTGCCTCATTGGAAAAACATTTTTCACATCAAAATGATTCAAAAAGAAAAAAGCACAGAGTATAACCTCTATTTCACTGCAAAACATTTCTTGTTTGTCTCATTTTCATTGGAGACACAAGAATATACATGTCTGTAAATGCAATTATAATATGCACTTAAAGTGATTTTCAGCTTTCATAATAGATTGCTCATCAATGCTTTCAGCATGAAAATAACAATAACTCTTAACAGAGTATAAATCTCATATTTCTTCGAACCCACATTCAATGACTTTGTCGCTGCTTTATAATCAGCAATGTAACATAAATATTTCATGAAAATTCTATGAGTATAACTACCATTTATTAACTATCTTCTCATGAATATATAACTATCAAACAACATCATCATGGGACACCTTTTGTATAGTTTTAACCAACTGCTTGACATATGCATAATATTCAATAATTCCCATTTAAACTTCAATGCATGAAGCAAAAGCATACCCATATTGAAAGTCAACCTGCCACCCTTCCATGGTCGATAAAAACCTACCTGGAAACCACATTTGTTGCCACCCTACCAAGTTTGTCTTAGCTACTCCATGCTATGCCCTAATGCGACCATCATGTTTTCACAATTGACTACCTTCGAGTTTGGTCAATTAGGGTTATCATTGTGTTGAGGCTTGTTCATTATATGTTTTTTATCACTTTGCATGAAAATCAAAATATCATTGTGTCATCCGTTTTAAATAATGACCATCATTGCCTTTTTCAATTTCAATAATGATTATAATTTGTGCATAGTAATCAACTCATAGTGTTTGACCTCTCAAATTGAATCCAACATAATGATGAGCAACAAAAACAACCTTGTAGAGCATAGTTTGACATCTATGCCAAATCACTATCAATTCCAACAAGGGTTCAACAAATACTTGAATTTTGGATATTAAAATGCAACCAACAACATATTTGAATTTGGGTCCTGGCTAAGAAAGGGGACCCATTCACTGAATGGGTTCTAGCGCAAATTTCAAGGACACACTTATTCAAGAGAAAAATAACAATTGGATGCATTTATTCAATGCTTGCAATCCTTCAAAAAATAATAAAAGTTAGGCCTTGGAATGTATAATTTGGAAAATTAGGAGCTTAATTAAGTCCAATAAATTAGGGGAAAAATATAATGTGAAATTATTAAGGGTGACAATTTTTGACACTACATTTAGCCCCCACCTTAGTGAGAGTATGAACTTACGCTTAGACTCACACTAAAGTAGAGAAACATATGTAAAAAGGGGTCTAAATGTAAAAAATGTTAGAAATATATAATGGCAAAGGATCTAAGGGGAGAACTCAAGCCCCTAGGATCCAAGATCTCATAGAAAACCAACATAAGAATGAAGAAACACACACATGTATGATATGGAACAAGACAACATACACAAACATACATGTCAGAAAACATGAAGCATACATGATGAAAACACATGGTATAATGGAACATAAAGATGAAAATGAGATAAAAATAAACACGATGTAAACAAAAATCCAAGACACATGAAAAACACACAACAAAACACAAGGTTAGTACTAAAAGATTCAAGTCGATAAGGCAAAGAGACATCAGTCTTAAATAGTCTCAAATACCAAATGTCATCCATTAAATAAATGTTAAATCCCATTAGGATTAGCAAGTTGTGTTATGCCACATCACTCATGAACACATGGCTCCACTGACAAGCAATTTATATTATGCTGGGTGGCCATGTTAAGGGTGTTGATAACTCACACCATAGAAAATTTTGATATTTTCTAGGTGAAATAAACCAAGAGACACACAGGCTAGTGAAGTTTGATATTCACTAGGTGAGCCCCTAAGATAAAATGAGAGACACACACTAAGTCTACAAGGTGTGCCCGTAACAAGGTGGAAAAAAGGGAAACAGACACTAGGTCTACAAGGTGTGCTCATAACGACTGTACCAAGAGTTATACTCCCTGATAACCTTGATAAGGTGCCACAAGATGCTATGTCAATGCTACACTAAGTTCAACTCCCATGAACAAAGTGGAGCAAAAATTACAAGGTTTAATGTCATGGGGGAAGAATATATAAAGGTTTAATGTCACAGGGGATGAATATGCCAAGGTTTAACGTCACAAGGGATAAATATGATAAGGTTTTAAAGCCTCAAGGGATGTTGTAATAACATCACCACAAAAGGTAATAATCAAAGGGGCTTTGCTTAATAAATGAAGGTCACACCTTAGGGAACATCACACATGATATCACCACCAAGAGAGGACTAGTAAAGGGAAGAGAAATTCATGCCTAAGTGAATACTAGATATAGCACTACCACCAAGGGGAATGCCATATGCCAAGAAAGGTCACACTCTTATGGGATATCAAGTCCAATATCATAAAAAAAAAGACACGTCACATAGATTAAGAAGGCCACACTTTGATTGACAAGGCTACACCTTCTAGGAGATGTATGTTATTATCACTAAGAAGGGACCATTTCCTATGCAAACAATGAGTGGGGGACTATATTCCCCCCTTAAAATGTTAGTTTACTTGATACACAAACATTTTAAGGAGATACAAAGGGATCCCTTTCTAGAAGTTATAATCCTAAGAGATGGCTAACTAACCCCTTGCCCCCCAAGCATAGGGACAAAGGTGAGCCTAATATGGTGCTCCTTGCAAGATAAAAGATGATTGCATAAAGCCATATTTATACCTTCATGAATGGTAGTGAATATTTTATGATACTAAAACTACCACATGGAAAGGAGCACAATAAATGAATTCTAATCAATGACACGTTCAAACTGATTCTCATAGGGATTAAATTCTTTCAATATCTTGTTTAAAGCACAAAATTCATTAGTAAGATATCCAAGTGTTCTATGATATGCACAATAAGAGATGTTTGTACTCTTTCCTTTCTTATTTTCTCATTCATGGATAGGTGGTAATGTGATAAGTCCTAGGTTAAAAAGTGTTTGTAAGGCCCGTTCAGTCTTGGTTATAGTACATGTAGAAAATGTAACTTATTAAGTTTATAAGGTTTGTTTTTCTTACTTGGTTGACCAACTGTTTGGTGTGAAGGTGGAGGATCTTGGTAACCTATCCCTTTTAGTATCTTTTGATGGTGTTTGCTCCAAATGGAATGGAATTCATGCTCATTCTTAATGTCACATCCTTTCTTATTAAAGATCCTAAAGAATTTTCCATAAGTTTTTTCCAAGTCAATGGATGTATTTGTAACCTTATGTTCATATGATGAAGGGTTAGTTGGTGTACTTTCCTTATGATTGTTATGGATAGGTTTCTCTATGCATGTTGTTTGAGGTATGCCTTATGGTTTAGTTTGGGGATTTAACAAAGTGAATGCTTCAAGTGGTGGTATGGGAGGATGTTGTTGGTATGGGGTAGTAGGCCTTTACATTGAGGGATAAAAGGTTGCATTGTTTTCAAGGTAAAACAAAGACTTGGTATGAAATCGTGCATGCTTTCTTTGTCTTGACCCATGACATCAAGAATAATTGTAATAGGAGAAGGTGTTTCATGAATGCCATTATTATAAGTATTATCCTCACCAAAGACACAACTTGAAACATCAACGAAGGATTTTAAAAAATCCAAATTTTACCAAAACACATATCCATGATGAAATTTTGTAATAAGGTTGAAACTATTAAAAAACATTTGAAGGGAACTTAGATAGAAACCCTGAACACATTTTCTTGAGAGCATTCTATCACAAAAAGTTGACTGATGTCTAGATAACAAGACAAAGTCACCCAAGGGTGTCTGGGTCCTAGTTAGGGGTTCTATAAGTTCAAAATTTGATTTGTATACATTGTTTAAGAATGTAGATTCTTCTTGCAAACATTTGTAACAGTAAATAAATTTCAAGAATTTGCTTAATGTATCCCAATTTGATGCAAAATGCAAGTATGCAATGATGTTGAAGATATTTAAACAAGTTTGAATACCAATTTCAAATCTAAAATGCAATAATTACCTAATTTTAATATGCAAAAGACCTATAAACGATGATTTTTGAATACAAATTTTGAACACAAACAATGCACTTTCCTTCATCGAATGAACTAAATGAAAAATGCCTTAGATATGTAATTATGAATTTCAAACCGATATTTGTAAGTACAGACAAACTAAGTAGATGGAAATAGACAAGTGTGAAAAATATTATTGATGCACTTGTACAAGGATAGGGTCACCCAAGGGCGAATGGATCCTTGTTCAGGGTTCTAAAAATTGAAAAATTGAATGTCTAAGTTGTTGTTTAAGGTTTTTGTTCCTATCTGAAAGCAGGTTCAATAATGACTGTTTTTCGAAAAAAATTCCAATGTAATGCAAATTCAAGTTTATGACAATTTTGAAACAAAATGGCACTTTTTTGAATGCAATTTTGAGATGAAAATATAATCTAAATGACTAAAACACACCCTAATGCAAGATATGATGCAATATTTTGGATTGTTATGAATTTTTTATAATACAAATATGTAATCCTAAATGAGAAATGCAAGAAAAAATGATGCAATACCTAGATCTAGGGTTTGAAAGACTACCAAATCAAAAATATATGATGTCAAATGTTGGGTTCACCAATACGAAACATAGAAAAAGTGGGTATTAGGGGGATGCATTCTAAATGAAAAGAACCTAGGATCTATTCCACTTTTCCAAGGGTTTCATTAGGATGAAAATCCATAAGGTATAAAGATTGACTTTCAACCTCAGAGGTGAGCCAATCAAACTTGGATTTGATCCTTTTGAGTCTTAGAAATGATTTGGAATAATTGACCTAATATATAAAATACAATATTCTGAAAATACATATACTGACATTATAGATTGTAGGTGGATTTTGGAATTGTCAGATGATATGTACTTGCCACCAAAAGTTGAGTCTAGCATGTGAAGAGGGACTCAATCACCCCTGCATGAATGTGTCTTTGATGAAGGGTCTTGAAACTAATTTTACAATCCCCTAATGTTGGATCTAAGCTTCTAATTCTTGGATGCAGAATTGTCGAAATGTCGTTAGTGAATTCTATACTTGAGTTTTTGTAGCTTGAAAATTAGGGCTTTGAATGTAACAATAAAGAATTTTCCTTCAGTCTGTCCTTGATCCTCTTCAAACCTATAACTTGCACATTCAAAGAGGGAGAAAATATTGGGCCATTTACAGGCTTGCCTCAATCAAACCTTGTGTAAGTGTCTCCACTTCCAAAATGGCAATGTTAATGATAGGAATGATAATCAAAAGGAAGGAATGATGAATGAACAAATGTTGCAACTCACCACCCTTCAATGGCTTCCTTGAAGGACTGAAGTCACACACATCACCTCAAGGATTTGGATCTTTCTTTGCTTGAATGCTTGAATGTTTTGGAGACCTACAACAAGGGGGTGATCCCACAATAGTGGTTTACACTTTTTGGCCAAACTTGACATTGAACTAATTTTTTTTAACTAAATATTCACTTTTGGGAACCTATAGCTGCTAAACCATGATGAATTTGAAGATGATGCAAAATAGCTATCTGTGACATTTTGTCTATAGATTTTAAATATCTATATATTTAATTTTTTTGGAGTCAAATTGCATATTTTTCATCTCCTTCAAAAACTAGTTTTTAATAGTGTTGATGGTGTTTTCTGCACGACAACAACTCAGACAGAATAAAAGTTATCCTATCTCTCTTGAAAGGTTGATCTCTATGGGAAAAGAGATAACCCCAAGGTCTCTCATGTCAGGTCTTGAAAATGCAAATAAAAAAACTCAGAGATAATGCGAAAATGCTGGTAATCACAAAGGGACCTTACTACAAGTAAATGCTGAACTCAAATTTATCAGATCTAACAATATGTTGATACTTCAAAGCCTAAATCTAACCCAGATAATAAAAGAAATAACAAAAGATAAAGGTTCCAGAGATAATTCTAAGACTAATTAGAACCCTAAGATTGACAATGCAGATGATAAGACACTCGAAATGGACCAATCCCTCATAAACTAATTCCTGTTTAACCCAGATAAATCTGCAATCTTACAAAAATAGTGCAATTTTTTAAGGTGTTAAATATTTTTAGATCATGCATATTCATTCAAGACAACCCTATTGCAATTGAAATGTAAAAACATTCATAATTGAACTAAGCATAGTTTTAAGTCCAGGCTAACTTTGCAAAGCAGCTAACTACAAAAATTATGGACTAGAGATTGTTGCAAACACTTCAAGCATAAAACCCTAAACATCATCAAATCATCTAACATCAAATAAAATTAAGAAATTTTAAAGATAGAACATTAAGAACCATGCCAGATAAAAATCAACACAAGAAAGGCACCAAATCACAATGTCTTTGCTTGTATTAAATCATCCAAAGTGGCAACAATTCCAGTCTTCTATTACAACACCTGCTTGAAAAGATAAATTAAACTCTAACTCTAATTCTAGTTCTTACAATTCACTCTAATGTAAAATTTGTCTAACTTAACCCTTTACAAATGAGGCATAATGCCAAACTTATAAAAAACCCCAAGATATGTCAGCCCAATTAGGGTTTACAATAATAAATGGCCACACAATAGGTCGGCCAAGAGAAATTCAAAAAATATGAAATGTGCAATATGCACCAATTTCATCCAAGTCGGCTTGGGGTCTCCAAGAAAACTCGGTCCAATGCATGTGAAGGAAGAGGAGAAAATAATGGGGAAGCACAAATTCCGATGTAGCATTGCATTAACTACTTCCCCATTTGTCTCTAGCATGCTCGACCTTATCCTGCACCAACAATAACACCCTGTTGAAGTCGGCGATAGGTGGAATAGGAAAAACCCTAACTCTCCTCTCAAGGCACTTGATATCATCTCTTGACTACCTCACTATATTATCCCAATCTACCTTATTTGTTTGATATTGATCAATGACTGCAATGTAGGCGGCGACATCATCCAGTTGAAGTTCGGTAATAGGACCCTCACTAACTGGAGAATATACATCCCACCACCATTTTCTCAACTGCTCCAGGTTAAGATGCTTGGGCACAAATTTATTTCTCCCTGTCATCACTTCAAAAAAGGAAATACACTTATTGTAGATCTCAATCAAAGTATCCTCAATATGCCTTCCTTGTTTATATATCTTCTTTAAAGCCTTCTACCTTATCTACAGAATTTCAAACCATTCCCAAGGATCTGCAATTCCTGAGGAAGGAAGAATTCCCTCACTTATCAGCTTTTCTTCATTGTACTCCATGATAGTCCTTGTCTTTTGTAGTAGGAGATCTACATATTCCTTATCCTGAGCCAACACACCTTTCAACCAATCTAATGACCTCATTGCATCTCCTCCAGTTGAAAGGATGTCTTTGATAGCACCATCTCCCTTTGTTTGTACCCCCTACAACCAACTGACTATAGCATGTGTGGTGCTCTTCATTCTTTCCAACTCTGCTATTGTTTCTTGAGGTAGGAAGCCTTCAACAAATGAGGAAGAACTGATGGATTGCAAGGGTTTCATCAAAGCCTGCAAATATCTCTTAAGTTTCTCATTTTCTTTCTCCAATTCTGATTTAGTATGTACCTCTTTCCTCAATCTGCCAAGGATTACAACACTAGATCCTTCATATCCCTCGATATCTTGCTCCATGGAAGCATGCCCTAGATTGATAGTCTACACACTATAATCCTCTCCAGTCACATTATCTCTATCCTTGTTAGGAGAAGGGGTAGCAATGTGGACTACCCTTTTATTCGCATCATCCCTTTCAATCCTAGAAATGACCTTGGCCTTCTTCTTTATCTTTCCCTTTCCAATATTTTCTAGTAGTTTATCCCAATTGGGAGGAGTATCATCCACTACAATATGTTTGCTCTTTAATTCCTTATCCAACCAGCCCAAAATAGTAGACTCTGATTGTACTTTGTCCTGTTCATCATCTTCCTATTGAACATTGGGCATTCTCTCCTCCATACTCAGCTTCTCAGGAGGCTTCTTAGCTGTATCCTCTTTTTCTTTGTTGTGCTCCTCCTTCTCATGCACTGGTGAAGGAGTCCTAGCTGGCACTTCCTTCTCAAGAGAAGGTCTATCATCCTCACCTCCTGTGGGTGAATCCCCATAAGCTACCAGAGGAGACTGCAAAACTTTATCTATCTCTACCTCAACATTGTAGAGATCACCCCCCTGAAATTATTCCTCTCCAAGGTCTTTAGGATCTTCAACATCCTTTGGTTCATCTGGCATATTGCCAATCTCATGAGAAGGAGGGATGTCTTCCTATTCGGTGATAGGAGTAGTCATGGGAAAATTTCCTTTTGGTGTAGCATCCTTGGGAGAAGGAGTCCTAGATCTCCTGGTGTATACTTGTGTCTTTTCTCCTGAGCTCTCTACTTCTACAATAGGTGTGTCAGCCTTTTCATCTACCTTAGAAGTTCCCTTCCCCTTTTGTGACAACCTCACAATTCTCCTTCTCTTTGGCTAGGGGACACTGGTCTCTTCTTTTTCTTGCTCACCTCCTTTAGCCTTCTTCCTCCTCAAGACATGTTTCATTTTCTTGGCTATTGGATTTCTCTGTTTCTCTACCTCTCCTACCTCCTCTGCATGAACATCCTTAATCTTAATTTTGAAAGGAGAACCCACCTTGGTTTTGCCTTTAGGATCTTGTTCAAGTAACTCCTCAGATGCAGAGTGAGACTCCAAGTCTCCCATGAGATCATAAGTGCATTGCACACCCTCACTTTCCAATTCCAACATCTTATGCTTGAGCCAGAGCTTGGTATACTTGATTACCAGAGTCATAACTTGTTCTAGCTCTGTCTTCTCTTCCTCCAGCCAATCAACCTCCTTAATTGGTTTATCCTTCAAAACCTCAAAGTTATGGCCTTGGATTAAATTCCCATCCTCCTGAACCTGATCAAGAACAACCCGTATGTTGTATAACTGTACCAAGCTGATTGGTAACCTAGAGAACTTCTTCTTTTTGACCTCAAATTCATCACCAACGTTGGCCTAGTAGTCCTCTAAGTCATCCTTGTGATTGTATTCCTTGCTAGCCTTCTTCTATGCTTCATCGGTTATGTCAAATCTAGATCTCTTGGAATGGAAGGAGAGACCAAGAGTGCTCATTTCTTCTTTAGAGGCATGGGCTGAGTTGATAGAAGGGCATACTTCACTAGTGCCTATCCTCAAAGGGAATTCATTACCAAATCCGGTCCTGTGCTTCTCCCCCTTCACAATTATATCAAAGTCACATATCTTTCTTGTGACCTCCAGGAGTACAATATGAACTATAGGGTGCCTTGGGAGTCTGTACGAAGCCCTCTGAAAACCATCAATTCTTATGTATGAAAAGGTAGGGAACTGGATAAACCAAGCTCCAAACCTTTTGATCAATTCCTTGGCGTTATCTAAAATTCGGACATGCTCTGCACCTTGGAGAAGCCTAGTGATGTACATGGTGAATGCCTCATTCACTCTTCTATAGCTTGAGTTACCCAGGTGTAGCTGTGGGTAAACCTCATAAATTACATCTTGTGCAAACACACCCCTTGTATGGGTGGAACCCAGCTAGAGCATAGAACAGGTAAGAGGTCATTGTGAAAATCTTAGTCTGTAGGACATTACAGATCTGTTCATGAATCATGGCACTTATAATGCTTGCCCAGTGGCAGTCTATACCTTGTTCCATCCTAGCAATAACATGAAGGATCTGATTCTCGAACATTCCTGCACTCTTCAATCCTACCACCCTACTGAGAAGGGTGATAACATCATAATAATCCTTCTTAAATTTGAGTCTGACCAACTTCTTGGGCAACTTGGTGAAGTGGGACTTAGGTTTTTCCAACTAGGAATTAATGACCTATTGGGATTTGATGGTATCTTCCTCATAGAACTTCCTTTCCACATCCATGTCAAAAGTCACCACACGATTAGGCATGTTAAAGGTCTAGGCTATAGACACATGATTCAAATTTACCACAATCCTCCCTTGGGGACCAACTATCCTTTGTGTACCTCTGTCATAGTGTTGTGCACATTCAAGTACCAGCTCATAAAACTGCACTGTAGGAGGAAATCCAGCTACATGTGCCAATCTTGATTCCAATGTTCTCTTGGTCAGCAAAGAGGGATTCCATGCTTCCATTCTGGTCTTGAACTCTTCATACTCCCACAATCCAACATTTGTATCAGTTACCCCTAACCAGATGGAAGTAAGATTGCTCTTCAGAATTCTACTCTTGATATCCATCTTGATCCTTTCTGCCTTAGAAATGGAAGACCCCTCTGCACCTGGATCCACCACCTTACCCTTGGTTCCACTTGTCATTGCCTTACCTGATTTAGCCTGCATTCAACAAAAAACCATAGTAAAGATCACATGGAACACAAATTAATCAACCCTAGAGATAAGTTCATCCTTAAATACAAGTCCCATGATAAGAAAAATGCTCAAAACCCTCATAAAAAAAATTATTCCAAAGTTCGGGTTTTCAGCCCTTCTATGGAATCCAGGCCAGAGAGGAATTTTGGGAAATTCCCAGCCAGGCGAATTCCAACGAAACAAGCACACAAGCATCCAAAAATAATTTAATCAACTGATAATCACTAAGAAATAACATGAAACATCTTAAAATAAGTCCAAGTCGACTATCAAATGTATAAACATTAAGCAAACTTCATGCAATTCCTCAATTCTCCATTTTCAACAAAATCTCAGGAAAATCCGTCAGGGACATAAATTCGTGAGAATAGCAATAATTCACAAACTCCAAGAAAATGAAGGGACCAAGAACTTTCGGGAGAATCCTGAAGGAACGAATTTTAGAAAAACTAATGCAATTTTCGCAATTTAAGCCCAGTTTCGGGAAAATGACAAGGCGATGGACAAACCCGGGAAATCCGGAGGTAGCGAAAATCCGCAAGATAGGCATAAATCTGGATCAATGCACACTTTGGGAAAACAAAGAGAAAATGGGAAGTCGGGGAATTCCGGCAGATAAAGAATTCCACAAAGACTCTGAAAACCCGAATACCTACGTTTTCTCTCGACCTCACTCAAATTGATCAAACGATCACAAATTTGAGGAACTAAAACCTGGAACCAGCTCGATTTGAACCTCCTATAGAAAATCTTTGACTATGAAACTCACCCTAAAGTAAATCAATAAGGAATGGCGATGCCCTAGGCACGAAACCCTAAAATCCCACCATGAACGTGCAGGACAAGCTTGGACTCAACTCGTTTGTTTGCAAAGGTTTATCGAAAGCTCGTGCCGACCCACACAAGCAAGCCATCTCAGGGTGAAATCAAAAGGCAAGCTCAAAGACTCACTTGGGATCGGCATTCGAACAAAACAGGAAAACCCTAGCCTTGAAATATAATGCCAAAATAGGTAGGAACTCAAACCCTAGACATACCCAAAACACCAAAGAAGCACACACATTCAATCAAGCAAAAACAAGGCAATGCGAACAACATGAGAGGGCATCAAATGAAAACCAAAAACCCTAGCATCAAATAAAAAACTCAACTATACCAACATTCTGACTCATAGTATATATGCACAAAGCATGAAGTGATTCATTTCAATCATCAAAAGAGGGAAAGCGCCATATACATACCATGAAGATAGGAAAAGATTGAAACAACAGAAGCTGGCAAGAAACTCAAAAGTCCAAGCAGAGTGTAAATGGTTTCGAGAAAATCCAATTGCAACAATCAACCACAATCCCAATCACACAATCCAACAACAATACTTAGGATCAAGCACTCTAGATCAAAAGGAAGCAAATGATAAAACCTTAATGACAAAAAACTCCCAAAAGTCGACTTAATACCCACCACAGAAATCACACAATCAATGGAGTCAAGATTGGTCAAACCAAAATCCGAGAATTCGACATGGTGATGGACATTCAGAGAAATCCAACCCCGACGAAATTCCGCGAAGGACTAGAATCTTTGGATTTTCAATGAAAAGCAGTTGTCACTGAGTTTCAAAAGGAAACCGGGAAATTCCGCCAGGAGTGGATTTTTCTAAGAATAGTGAAAAACCTGGAATGCGTCCAAAACTTAAGGTTTTCACTACATATTGTAGATGGACCGTTCCAACAAGCAAGATAAACATTGAAGCACATGCCCAAGCAAGAAAATCCTCAAAATACAAAGGGCCAAAAAGACCAAGAGAGAAAGCAAAAAAGAGTAAAGAGGGTCCCTACTTTTTGTGGGGCATCTGTGCAAAAAGTGCACAACAAATAGTAAACACCATTTTTAAAGAGTGATGTTCATCATATACAATATAACTTTTTTCTATGAAGGATAAAATTCTATTTTTTTTGAATTTAGATTTGTAACTACGATATCTAGCACATTCATTTGGTTTCATAGTGTTTTATTAATTAAGTTTTGAAGTCAAACCAATTACAATTTAGACATAGGCAGACTGTATACAACATAATTTTTTTTGTATGTATTGATTTTTTTTTTGTTGGATCAAGGACATCAATACCTAGTGTAGACATATTTTTTAGATTTTTTTGTTGATAATCTACTATTTTTCCACATGTGTAGAATAGAGAGCTTTATTTTTGGTGAAAAACCTACATTCACAAGAAATACAAAATAAATATAATAATCAAATTAAATATATTTAAAATTATACTTTTTGGGAAGCTTATAGTAAGGAATACACACTTACAAAAACAATTTAAATGAATTCAATTGATCCCCCAAAAGGTAAGTCAAAAGTGGTTTTTTTATCAACATTTTGACAGGTGTAAAGGAGACTCTATTATAGGTATGGTTTAAAACTAGCAGGGTTCTATCCAAGAAGTTTTGATCTAAGGTGGTTTGATCAAACTATGTTCAATTGGAATCTTTTAAATGGAACTTTTCAAGGCTTAAATCATTATATTTTCTAAAAATATGCGATTTTAGCAAAAATGAAGATGTCCCAAAAAGTGTAAACCACTATTGTGGGATCACCCAAGGGTTAGCCTTCACAAAACAATGAACATGAACACACATAAAATCACATATAATTTGGAATGATGTTAGGATCCTGAATTGCTACAATAAAGCTTTGATAATGTTGTTCTTGACTTGCTCTTGACAATAGTTTTTTTCTCTTGATGTTCACCTCTAGCTTGTTATATTTCAAATGATAAAATAATTAGGTATTTATATACAATTGTACTAATTTACAAAAAATAGATTCCAAAAGCCTACACTTGATACTTGAATTTTGGATGTTAAAATTTTTCCAACAACATATTTGAATTTGGGTCTTGACTAAGAAGGGGGACCCATTCACCCATGGGCGAATGGGTTTTGGCCTAAATTTCCAGGACACACTTAGTCGAGAGCAAAATAAAAATTGGATATATTTATTCAATTCTTGTAATCCTTTGGAAAACTATAAAAATTAGGCTTTGGAATGCATAATTTGGAAAATTAGGAGCTTAATTAAGTCTAATAAATTAGGGGGACAAAATATAATGTGAAATTGTTAAGGGTGATAATTTTTGACACTACAGGGTGTTCGAAGGGGAATCTTGGTTTATCTAGAGCAGGGGGTGTTAATAGAAATCATCAATGAAAGATAATTGAGGGATATGCTAAAAATATTAGGTTTACTAATAACTTCACAGATACCATGGCTATTTGGCGTGGTTTAAAAAGAATGAAAGAGTTAGGTTTCATGAAAGTCGTCATAGAAGGTGATTCAAAGTTAATTATTGATAATGTAAATGGGGAAGCTATTATCCCATCGAAAATAAGAGATGTGATTGATGATATTAGAAGAATTATTTGGAGCTTCCTTCAGTCTAAAGTTCTACATTCTTATAGGGAAGGAAATCAGGCTACTAACGTTGCTACCGATGAGGCCTTAAAGTACCAAAATTGGGTTTATGGTGATTTTTCCTGTATGCCACGTTAAATCAAGGAGATTATCAGTAAGGAGAAATATGAGTCCTTATTTAATATCATGTCATATGGTAATGGGTGATTTTAGGATCAAGGGGGATATAAGTGTGGGTGGTACAATGATGTTTAATCAAGGTAATTTAAAATGTGACTATACCATGTAGATGATGAAAAATTGCTTTAATATCATTAATGCTGAAATTATAAGAAAGGGCTCTTTAAATAACAAGGCCTACTTAAAATGTGAGATATATGTCATATCTAATGTGTCATATGACCTCTCTTGCTATTTTCTCGAGGAACGGCTTAATAACAATGATTCAAATTTAAGGGAAGGTGTTACAGATAATCTCTACTTAAAAAATTTCTAGATTGTTCTCTATTTAATTATTATCTACCCAATGTTATGTTGGCTTTCTATTGTTTAAGGCCTCATTTATACTCTCTTCAAATAGTCATAGAGCTGTATATCTCTGTTTAAAGGTGGTTTTTGTGTGTTTGGGAAGGGTTTTATAGAGGAAGAAGGGAAGTAGTATATTTGAGTATATTAATATGGGTGGTCCAATGAAGAGAATGAAGCTAGTAAATTGTGGTAGTTTGAAGTAAAATGTTGAACTTTGGGATCCTTTTTTTAGAGCAAGGTTGTCATATTTTTTCCAGGCCATGTGGGGTTATAATGATACCCTGACCTCTAAATTCACCAATTATTGGTGGAGTGATAAAGTGACTATTGGTATCCTAATTTTTTGGTTACTCTTCAAATGATTGTGGAGTCTACAGGGTTAGAAAATGAGGGAATGCAGATTTTTAAGAAGAGTAATGGTGACTATTAGATATTTGTTGATAGATTCTTCAAAAAAGGTGAAAAGCTTAAAAGGTTTTAGAATGGGTATGCAAGACTTTACCTTCCTTTTCTTTATGTTGTGGTAAGTCTTCATGTCATGCACTATTTTACTCTGGAGGATTGTTATATGACTATTCATGCTTACCATTTCTCTACTCTCAATCATATTTGACATAATAAGAAAATTAATATTCCTTTTTACCTTTTCTTTTCCCTACAATAAAGTATTGAAAAAGGTGCTTCCCCTCCTCTACATCAAGGCCTACTAATGGTCATGTATAAATATATGCTTTATATCAACTTGTATGGTAACTCCTCTGCTATGGGCCATGAGAATCCTCCTGCAAATACTATCCCTGTTGTTTTTTCTTGTGACCAACATAATAGTTGAAACAGTGTCATTAGGATTGAGCCTATTGAAATAAAACCTCTCTCCCCTGAAATGGACCAAGCCTCGAGAGGTAAAAACGTTGTTTTTAAAAATAAGATCCCTAATTCTAAGTCTCTAAGGCTATTATGGAAGTGGATTTTCTAAAAAACACCCCCGAAAAAATAAAATGCTCTCGCTTAATGATGAACCTATCTAAAAGCAAAAAAATGGTGCATACAAACCCTAAAACTAAAAATTTAATTAATATCATTGAGGATCATGAAGGCGAACAAAAAGATAGTCAAAAAGATTTTGAATGATGGGAGGTTATGTGCCTCTAAGATGGGAGGGCATAGGTATGTTCATTTGGCAAGGCTGCTTTTGTGGAGAAGGTTAATAATGGTAAGGGGAAGACTATTGTCCTTGAGAGGGAGGATGTGGACTTGTCTCTAAATGAGGAATTGGATATGGTGAATGATGCTGATAGTGAAGATTTTAGTGAGCAAAAGGGTGATGAGGAGGATATGGAGATTGATGAAAATTTAATGGAAGAGGAAGAGGATGTTGATGGTTATGAGGATACTGGGGGAGATGTTGTGATAGGTCATGAAGAGGCTGATAAGGCTTTCTCTGTCTCCCTGACAGTTGTTATTAAAATTGATTCTAATGTTGATTTTAAAAATCAAATTAATATTATGTAGGTTAGGTTGGAGGAGATGGAAAGTGCTATCTACATTCTTTTGAAGGTTACTAAAGGTATCATGAAGAGAGCTGTTATGGGTACTATTTTTGGGAAAACTAAGATAAAAAAACAACTTAAGAGACAAGGAAAGGTGATGAATGATAAATATTCAACTAAGATGACTCATACATCGGATATCGATTGGAAGGAGTTTCTCTCTGTGCTCAGGGAGAATTGGGAGCTGATTGTTACTCCTAAAAATGATGTTAAGTTCTATGGTTTTTTGGATTTTCTAGTATTTTTGTCTGGTAAGCAAGCCTGATGGTCTTTATATGACTTATAATTATGTTATAAGGACTATATTGGTTACTTTTGTTGGATTGCATGATCCTTCTACTAGTTATGTTTTTGACTGTGTTTTTTGATGTTAATAAGTGGCCTGTGTGCCTTTATGGTTAACTTATTTTTGGCTTGCATGCCTATTCTTGATAAGATCCCTTATGGTTAGTTAGATTTGGTTTTAGTCTAGGTTTTTTGTTTGTTTGGATAGTGGTTGTTTTTTTCCAGTATGTTTCTCTAGGTTGTTTTTCTATGGTGTTAGCTTCTATATAGGATTAGGGCCCTTCCCTACTTGTCTAATAAAAAACATATCATACCTATCCTCCCAACTTGGGTGCTCTAATTTGTCTTACTCAAGCCTTCCAAAGATGATTTATGATAATTATAATGACATGTCATAGGTTGGTGAATTTTTATTTTCAACATGTGTAACTCCCTCTTTAACTCTATTGTACATCATAGATGCTCTTACATTCCTCAAGTGGGAGCCTAAATTTAAGAGGCCATAAATTTGGTCTATAAACTTAATTAAAAATATTTTTTGAATTAAAAATTGTAAAGATATCTATGCGACTATAACTTGCTTTAGTTAAAGCCCCATTTTAGTAATTATTGCGACCAAAAAGAACCTCTATAACCCATAAATTATATTTGAACATTAGGCTAAAAGGCCGAGGCATCATTTCTAACATTATCACATTTTTTAAACACATAAGAATGAATGGAATACTAAAACTATAAACTATCTACTATGGTCGAGAGGCCCATAACATACTACACCACCTAAAATTCTCTATATTAATTTGATATTTTCAAAGCATCTACAATACTTTTTAAGTATCAACTTTCTCTAGTAATACCCTCCTATCTTCTACCATGTAACATGAAAAAACATAAATGTTCTTTTTTTGTGCATGGAATGTCATGTTCCTTGTCAAGTTGATGGTACTTTGACTATCATAATGAAATTTAATAATTTTCTAGTGTATCTCAACATCTAAACATAATCTCAAAATTTAAATGGAATCTTTATAAACATGAGAAGTTGACATACTCTTGCTTTGTTGGGGCTATGAATGTCAAATTTGGATAAAGAGAGCGAGTTTGATCCAAAAAAATGAAATGAAATTCAAACTCAAACAAGATATATACCTTCTAATTAGAGAAAAATAAAAGCAAAAAAAATTAAATAAAAAATAAACATTATACCTCCATTTGACCTCATTGAAGTGTTCCAATGTTGAATGATTGCATAGTGATGCAATGTGTATCCTCTTTTCTTTAATATTACTCAATTTGATAGTATGTAAGTACTATGAATGATGGATGATGTTCTCCTTTGGGCAAGAATTCTTAAAATGTGATTTTCGAGTTAGACATGGAGGGCTCATATTAAAGGATGAAATCAAGAGATATGATTACTTTGCATGGATGTGCATAGTCACAAGGAGATGATGGGCATGTGTAAGAATATGGGTCCACAAAGAGGGGAAGTTTTAGGAAAAAAATGCCAATAGGAATGGATTCCCATTTAGGAACTTATGCTTTAGGATCCCGTTTCTTAAAGCTATTTAATTTTTTAAAATGATTATTAAGTCATTTTTTTTAGACTTGTGCAGACAGAGAGTGACTAGGGAAAAACAAGTACCCATTTTTGGAGCTATTTACACCTTGAAACAATGCCTACTACCTTATCTTGTTTACATCACAAGTTTTTGTGACCTCCAGCTATGGATTTGTGGTTTTTTTCTATATATTTAACATTTATAGTTTATAATCAAGGTTTATATTTTAGGTATATATTTAACATTTATAGTTGGAAATTATGGTTTATATTTTAGGTTATTTTAATTTCCATAATTAGGATGAATTTTATAGCTTGCAAAACCCATTTCTAAATATATGACATAAAAATAATGGATACAATAAACTTGTAAAGAATATTATTTAAAAGAGATAGAAACTAAAAACCTAAAACCCTAAACCTTAAACCCTAAACTCTAAATCATAAACCCTAAATCGTAAACCCTAAACCTTGAAACTAACTAGATATAATAAGATTTAAGATAAGGACATGAGTTTACCTTATGCTCAAATTACACACCTATTGATAGGATTCATAGTTTGAAATATATACATAGCTATCCCTCATACTAGGATATATGGATATGGACATGGATAATGAACTCTCACGTGATTATATATTATAAAAAAATTAGGCTCTTTTACCCATTCTATGATGCCATTATTTTGATCTAATTTATCACACTTAAAATTAATAATTTTTTCATATATTTTTACATTAGATAATAAACTCATTTGAATTACATTTACAATTCTAATTTATATCAAATTAGAATTATATTCATTTTTAAATTGGTTAGTTTTTCATTCACTTATCTAATTAGGATCTATTGCTCATATCCTCCCCCCTTACATCTGTGATCCTCATTCTTATACTAATCCCTCTCCTCCTCAACCCTTACTCACTTCCTCCCACAATTTTTACCTGTTGATACCCTTAATAAATATGATCAAACACCTCCTTGAACACCTTCTCTACAATACATTG